>CM021765.1:54730439-54969780 GCA_011076525.1 Nettapus auritus | reverse complement strand
TTTTTTTTTTTTTTTTTTTTTTTTTTTTTCTTTTCTTTTCTTTTCCTTTCTTTTCTTTTCCTTTCTTTTTCTTCTCTCTTTTTTCTTTCTTTCTTTTTTTTTTTTTCTCAGTCAGACCTTTCACATTTTCAAGAATTATACTTTTAAATTCTGAATCCTTTTGGCCAAAAAAAGAACACCAACTTTTCCTCAAATGCAGGAAGCTGAAAGAACAACTATCCCCAACTGAAAAGCAAGCCAGTGAACCATAGTTATTCCAGAGTTTGTAACAGACATATTTATAGCAATCTTTTGACCCCCCCCTCAAGATGATTCAATTTTTTTGAGAAAGTTTGAAGCCTGCCTTTAAAGGATATTTTCACTACTGCATACACCCATATCTGTTGCCTCTCGAAGAAAAAAAACACACCTCTATAATACAATGTGTTATATTGGTATATTAATCACACTTATGTGATGATTATTCTTGATAACACAGCTTAACAATACAATGCAGCATTAAGGTAGGGGTCTGATTACTTGTCATTCAGCAAGGGTTGAGCCACTATATTTAGATGCTGACTAATTTGCGTGTATCTATGTTTCTGAGGGATTTCTGTAGCTCCCCTTTCTGAGGCATCTGAAGACTTGACGGTCTCCTGGGGATTTTGCTCCCAGTGTTCCTGCACAGATGGGAGATGCTGACCTCCCCAGCTTCACACCTGCCTCCCAGGGCTCCCTGCCTCCACAGCTTGCACTACCACCCCTTTTCCTGACTTCCCCAGGGGTGACAAAGCCCTGGATGCTTTGCCCTCACTCACAGGTGTCATCTGGATGCTGCTCTGAAGGCTGAACTGAAGGGCACATCCAAGAAAGCTGTCTGTGATATTGAAGATCTGATTTCCCTGCTAAGGCATCGCCCAGAGGTATGCTTGTACCGTATGTCCTAAAACACTAGTTTGACTTAACTAAGCCTGATTCTTGGCACTATACTTTTCTCCAGCAGTGTGTGTAGGAGGGGAGGACTACAGAGCTCTTGAGTGGGTTTAAATGCTTCCATTTACATTCCCTTCACAGTGCCCCAAAGTGTATTTCCAGCCTAGGGCTCTGTGTCTATTTGCAAGGCAGCCTTACAGATCATGAGGTCCCCATGTCCATGCTGCTGCTGAGATAGGTATGCTGGGGGCTGCCAAAACCACTGGTCATGGAGATGAGGAGCCAGCGCTGCAAAGCCCTCAGGGACAGCAGAGTTCGACTCAAGCAGTTGCTTCCTCAGCCCCTCCATGCTAGGGACAGACCCAGGGACTTGTAGTCAAGGCCTTTTTAGGAGCCCGAGGGCTAACCATGCAGGCAGACCCATCAGGAGCCAGAGCTGGAGGAGGCAGCAAGAGGTCAGCAGGCAGGTTGACATGGAGAGGCTGCGGGAGGGGAGCTAGACCAGGAGAGCCAGGATCTGCTCATCACTCAGCCCAGAGCTACAGTAACGCAAAGAGACAAGACAATCAATCTTTCTAACTTACTTGGCTACACGATTGAGGAACATTAAGCACCACATCATAAGGTTGCTGTACTTGGAAAGGTATTTCAAGTGCACAGTGTACTGAGCAAGGCTGGGTGGGAGATTATTGAGTGCTTCTTACAGAGACAGCTACCTCCTAGGTGCAGCAAGAAAGGACCACACATAAAGATCACGTACACGACCTATGCAGCTCTTATGCTCGTTTAATCATGCCCCAGGCAGTGAAACACATCTGAATTTCTCTGGCAAGGACACGATACCACAGAGCCCAAAGACAGCTTGGTGCACACAAGGTTAGAGATGGCTGAGCCAGAGGACATGGGAACTCAATCTTGCTTCAGCACAAGGACCTGTCTGTCCCTGCTTTGTAACAGGTGGAAGACCAAATAACAGGATCATATTTGACAGCTACCCACAGAAATGTCAGGTCGCCACTCACAAGGGCAACTGAATGAAATGAGCATGATTTTCAAACCACCACGTTTATCTGGGATTAAAGCTAGCAAAAAAAATATGTAATTTATTATTGTTACTATTAGTAGTGGTTTTTTTTGTTTTGTTTGTTTGTTTGTTTGCTTTTTTGCTGTTAAATTTCTTCCCTAAAAAAAAAAAAAAAAAAAAAAAAGTTCCTTCCCTTTGGCCACTAGACAGTCAGATTTGCAGCTCATTACAGCCAGGAGAATAAACAAGATATTTACTTTTGCTAATCAAGAGAATAACCTGTATGCATGTTTAAACATGTTAATATATTGGAACTGCCATTCATAATTGTCTGAATAGTTATTTATTTATTTTATTCATAATGTATGTAAAGATCATTTTGGATAAAGACTAAGAAACAGTTGAGAATCCAGAAAAATAACATTTAAACTGATATTATCAGCTGAGTCAAACGGCATTGCATCTATTACATAAAAGTCACTTATCAAAATATTTTACATTAAAACATACGTTTTGTTCTGCAAAGGAAACATGCTAATGAGAATCAGCTTCCTCTTGGGTTTCACCAGGGCTGTAGAGTTAGTAGATTGCAGTCTGGTTGTTGGTCCTAGCTTGGAAGGAAAAGCAAACTCCCTTTTTCTGATGTCTATACTCTGTCTTACCTTCGACAGCACTGAGTGTTGGACTGAAGTAAACTGGAAACAAAACAGAGAAAGTGTTAGTCAGCTGCAAAAGGGATCTCAGTTTTTAAAGTGATCCACCACTTCGGTAAATTCTCGTTCCTGGCTTTTAGCCATTTTACCTTTTTTTTTTTTTTTTTTTTTTTTTTTTTTTTTTTTTAAGTTAGAGCTGCTCATATCCCTTGACAACCACCATTTCTAAACCTTGGCCCTTCACCCCTTTTAACCCCCAGAGGAAACAGCCCAGATATCCCAGGCCAACAGTGGCCTTCACAGCCCATCCCAGCTGCATCCTCCACATACTGCTGGCACCTCTTGTGCAGACAGAGGGGAGGGGAAGGAGGCAGAAGATGCTATGGGCAGATGCTGTAGGAGAGAAGGGGCCAGCTGCTCAGCTGGCCCACCCTGGGTGTGATTCCTAATCAATTAATTGGGAGAATTATAGTTTGCCTTGTTTCCTCATAGAATGAGCAAAATAGTGCCTGAACTAACCCATACATGCCTGAAAATTGATGTATGGATAAATCCAACCCCTGTCAGATGCTTTGCTGACAAAGGGGCTGGTGAAATGCTGCAAAGATCAAGGTGCTCAAATACCACTGCAAGAAGCAGACATGGCCTCACTGCATTTTAAAGCATGTACGTAACCATGACTTATTTTTGTTCTGAAAGCAACTTATGTTCTTCCCATATGGGTGTTTTTGAACACAGACCCAAAATAACAACCTCCAGTTGGTTGGAAGTGAGAGTATGAGCAGAACAAGAAGAGATACAAACAACCAAATTCTCCAGGAAAGTAAGCAGTTAGGAGGTCCTACTTGGAGGCTACTTCAGGTCTTTACAGGCACTATTAGACTCCTAAAGGAGGAAGTTTGGCTTGGGAACTACCTATCTCTCTGATTTCCTCTGGCAAGTAAATCTTAAGTGCAAATTACATGGTGTCTCACTACCAAATGTCAGATGCTGGGAAAGCACTGACTGTCAGCTGCTGAGGACATTGGATCAAAAGCAGTTCTTGCAGATTTGGAAGATGGATAGAACTTCTACGGGGACAGGCAAGAGTGCCCAGGGATCACCCCCAAGCTCATAGCAAACATTCAACTCTCTGGCCAGGGAAAGGGAGCTGCCCATATGAGAGTGGCCTGGCTGCATCTACATAGCACTTGGCCTTGAGCATCCTCAGGCACCCATGTGCATTAAAGACACATTTATTACTTCTCTTGTGTTCCCTCCTCCCCAGCCAGTCTGAAATTATATGAGAGCTGTGCTGCATCCCACCACAGTTTTTTCTTTTTTTTTTTTTATAGCTCCATGCTGGGTGCATATGTTGCATGCCTTGGAAATGAGGATAAGGAACATGTAAGCACGTAGCGCCTGTGGGGACAATGCCCCTGAGGAAGCCAAGTGTGGTGCAAACTCCACCACGCTGCCTGAAGGGCAGAGCTAAATGTCCTTAGAAGGACACCCAGCTTTTGCCTCAGAAGCAGCTGGTTTATCCATTGCAAAAGAGAGGCCAGGAGCACACTAATGTACGTGCAGTGTGGAGGATCCCATGGCCAGGACTGTGAAGCAAAGCTGGGAGCTGAGTTACTGCCAGTGCAGACACGCTCTCTGCTGTCCTGTCCTACGGGGTGGAGGGACCTGACCCAGAATCACACCAGCCCTGTCCCACAGCTGCTCTGTGCTGCAAAAGGGTAGATGGCCAAAGCAGCAGACAGTTTCTTTGCTCAGATCTTGCAGCTTCCTGAAATGCAGCTTAATATTAAATCTTAAATCTTATTAAACCTTAAATCTCTCCCACGAAAGCTGCACACTGAAGCACCCTCTGCACAACGTCAATTGGGAGATGTCGAGTCCTGTCTCCCCACACACCCATAGGCAACTCTCAGAACCACACCAGTGCCGAGCAGAGCTGTTCCATCCATCAGCCCCATGTATTTATTTTCATCTGTCAGAAAACATATCCAAGCCTGAAGGCTCCCAGGAAGATCCTGGAATCCGGATCCAGGCTGTGATCAGATGGAGTAGAACTCACAGGTATTTATATTAGCATGCACGGTTTTGGGCACGTGGAAAACATTTTAAGGACGCCAGAAGTATCAAATATCCAGCAGTTTTTTACTGTATCTTTAGTGTTTAACTCTGCATTTGTGTTCAAGTTCAGGCTATTTAATTTTTTTTATTTTTTATTTTATTTTTTTTTATTTTTTTTTGGTCCTGGTGTTAAAAAGGGCCCTTTCTGTAGATATAAATGAATAAATAATAAATAAATAAATAAATAAAAGTCCTGAAATAATAGTCTGGTCTATTAGTGATGAGTACAGAGAGAAGGAATTACTGCTAACAGGCTTTGCCAGTGAGGAAGGGATACAAACAGAAGAGGACTGTCTGATCCCCGTGTCGTGTTTAGGACTGGTGGCAGGATTCAGTCGCCTCCAAATTCAAAGCGTAAAAGGTACCTACCAGAAAGGACTCCAACAAGTGTATCCATGTATCCGTGATATGTCTCTTCCCAAAAACTTTTGCTTAAATACTCCCTTTTGCAGAATAGGATATAGCATTTTCCTGGACTGTACCAGTGCACAGACCACTGATGAGCCAGGCTCTGGCAGTGATGCCAGGCTGAAAGGTTCATGCATGGCTTTTCCTGATGGAAACCACAGCAATCTACAACCAGTGGGTAGCTAATTCCCCACAGTATACTGGGACGTTGCACAGGTACTTTTGTACTTTTGAGGTCAGAGCTGGCATCTGTACATAAACTGTGTCAGCCTGTCCGTAAGTCCTGCATCCTGACTCTAAGAGTAAAATTAAAGCCTCTTAGTCCTTCACAATTAACATCTAGTGTAAACAGTGAATTACAAGACTGCATATGTCTTCCAGGGTAGATTAGCAGGCTCTGACTATACCTTCTAATTCAGATGGGGATTTGCAGCTGTGTAAGTGAAATGAGAACTGCAACCATATCTGTGCCAAGAAAATGTGCTAAATATACAAATAGGCTGAATTGAATATGATTTAATCTTCAAAGCAGGCACGTTTTGAAGGATTTGATTTCCTTTCCTTTCTAAAAGTCAAACTCTTGCTCTGAGCCTGTATCTACAGAAGGAGGCTGTTTGCAGACATCCATTAGCCCTTGCTATGGCTTAGGGAGTACCATGACCCATACCAGCCAGAGAATGGAGCAGTCTCTGTCTCAAGGACCTAATAAAGAATGGGAGGATCTCGGAGGATTTTGTTGGGCAATTGTATTCCATATCTCACTAAATATCTACCCAGGACCAGGAGCATAAACCAGACTCGCCTCCAGCTAAGGAAAGACACCAGTAGGCTGTAATGATGTTCCCACTTGCTGGTCATGACAGGAAAAAACTGTGGCATTGCAGTAGTACGTATGCTGCGTTAACAGGTGAGCATGTACAGGTTTATTTTTTATTAAAATTCAGCTAGCCCTATTGCCCCCTCTGGATCATAGAGGCAGCACTGGCTCATCAACTATCAGACAAACTATCACAGAGAATGGAAGAACCAGCAGGAAGACTTCAAGATCCAGACCCTGGACCTGAGCTAGAGCTGGAGGTAAAAGGGATGATGTTATTGGGTTGAGTATAACGCAGAGCAGACTGTGATTATTTAAAACACAGTTCTCCTTGGCCACAGACAGTGGTGCCTCTCTACATTCTGTGGTGCCTCTATATGTCCAGTTTGGTTTTGTACCTTGATCCTTTAAAGGAGCAGAGAGAGAAAGTCTGTGAGACCTTACGCAATGCCTGCGTAAGTGGAACCTCCTTTTCTTTAGAGGATGTTATCCTGAAAGCTGGTACCAGGAGCCCAGTGGTCATTCAGAGACCTGATTATCTTCGAGCAGCTTGCAAAGGAGAAACCTACTCATCTAGGCTCTCCAGCCTTTTGTACCAGACAACTTGCCAGTGTCTACTCCAACAGTGATGGAAGAAAGTCAGAGGGAGATGGTGCCAGAGGAGGAAAAGGAAGAGGCCTGTTCATAAGAAGATGCATACCCAGGGGTAAATCGACAGCTGCCTGCTACCAAATATTGATCTGTGACTTTCCAGTAACTTAAAAATCCACCTGGGTTGGATGAGAGACGAAAATCCTTTCAGCAGGTAGCAGAGTGGAAAGGGATGTTGCCAGTTCATATGTGAACCTGTGACCAAAAGCTCACAAGATATTATTGCTCAGATGAATCACACAGAGGGAGGCTTAGGACAGGTGTCACATGCCTGGCCTCGATTAGCTCTGGTACAAGGATGCCTGTTTCTCTGTATTACGGTGTTTCATTTTCTAGAAGCTGAGGAGGCCACGGCTCGGTCAGCCATGCTCTCGTGCCCTTTCTGGAGACACATAGGAGCTGGGCTTGCAGCCATTCTGGCAGTGTTGATGGCTTGAGTTAAATCTGCCTGTTTATTAAGGTGACATTTGCCTAAACATCCTCCAGAGCTCTGCCACCCCTGTCTGCATGGACGGTCTCACCATTTCTTCATTTTTGCTGTCTAACAGAGATTTTTGTTTGAGGATATCCCCATTTGGTTGGAGAAGTGGGTGGGTGGGCAGGAGAGGGCAGTCACCCACCCACCAAAGTGGATAGGAGGCATTTAGGGGAGCTTCTGCTGCATCTGTATTAATGCTGCTTATGCCTGATAAAGCTTTTAGCTGCGAAATGTCACATTTCTCAAAGCCCAATCAGCCGGTCATGCTCTAGGCTTTAACAGCTGTAACTCTAATTGGACCATGAAAATTAATTGATCTGCAGCACAAAAACACAAGACAGAAAAAAAAGAAAAAGAAAAAAAAAAAAAAAAAAAAAAAAGAAAGAAATCAACTCTAACTGAGTTTGCATGGTGGGAGGGTGTATGCCATGCTGTCCCCACTTCACTGCCAGCATGGCCTCGCCAGCCTCTCCAGGTGACAAAGCCCACTCCAAACTCTGCCTCCAAAATACCCCAGCCCCTGAGATGCAACAGGCACACCAAGCTGCCCCATAAATATGTGCTGTTTGATTTACTGCTATCAGCCAGCTGGTGAGCAGCAGGACAGCCAGCTTGGCCAGGATGATTTGCCTTCCTGCTGCTGGAAGGGCATGAGGTCAGTGTCATCGAGGGACACAAATGTTGGCTGACTCCTTCCCACCCTCACCTGACTGCTGCCTTCTTCCCGGAGAGAAGGGCATGCACCCTGGTGTCCATGCTGACAACATCGCACGTCATCGCTCAGCAAAACTCATCCTCCTGCAATATTCATCTCATGGCACCAACGAGAATAGCTGCAGACCTCAGAGTGGGGGGAGAGCTGCACGGGGTCAGGTTTTAGAAGCACAGAAAATTCTTCCAAGAGACAGTCAGATGGGCAGCCTTCCATTTTGAGCTCCACATTCCTTATTTATTTATCCTCACCACCACAGACCAAACCTGGAAACCTGCACTGGAGATCCACCTGCAGTGCTGCATCTGTGGGCTGAGGTGTGCTTTGGGATGCCCTGGGAGATCTGCTGGGTCCCTATTGTGGGGCTGTCCCTCAGAGGCAGAGCTGTGCATGCTCACTGTTTGTTTATGGGTCAGAAATGAGTTCATGGTGATGGCGTGTTCTTTCAGAGTCCTAGAGATGGAAGAGGTGCTGGGATGGTAACTCCTTGCCAGAAGAGGACTGTATGTCCCAGTGTCTGAGTCAAGTGACAATAAGCGATTTGTCTCTCACCACTTCCCCTGGAGATTAGTCTAAAGCCAGCCAGCTCCCAGCTCCCAGAGACTGTCATAACATCAGACTTAATGTCCTGCTTTCAGATTCATGGCAAACAGTTCTCATTTTTCCCTGATGTCTGCATTCTTGGGGTGTTTTTGGACTGTGGTTATATCCTCTATTAATCTGTCTCTCTCGGACACGTCCCATGTGTGAAGGTCTTGTCACTTACAAAGGGACAGATTTAGAGCTGTTATGTCCTTTTGAACCAAAGGGGCTGGTTAATCTGGCATCAGGCAAATAAATTGTTAATGCAGTAGAGGCTTTTTGATACAGTCCTGTATGTTTACCAACAAGGCATGAAATCCTGCTTCTGCACCCACAGCAGGCATCATCAGATGGGTGAGGAAAGCTTCTTTCCTCCTGGGTCCAAAAAATCTTTTAAAGAGCATGTAACTCAGAAGCTGCTTTCTCCAGGCTTTCTTCAGGGCCATTCTCCCCTGCATTTGTTTAGGCTAATGCCTTCAGATATTACTGCCTGTTTTTCACAGGCTCACAGACTTGCACTAAACAGTAACAGTCAAAAGCCTCCCTGCTGGCATCTGTCTGATTTGGACAGAAGCACCTATCTGTATCTGAGGTAGTAGATGCTCTTTTTTTAATTACTGACTTCAGAAAGGAGCTTATCTACTATCTTATAGGCTTTATGGGTGCCTCATATATAAAGCTGCATAATTCCTTCATTTGCTGAGGTATTACAAAGACCTTCGTTGGATCCACATGAGCAACTCAAGAGCTGGCCTGGGAGAAAAAGCAAAAGGAATTGTTCCAGGGTCTGCTGAAGAGCTGCACTGCTCTCAGCAGTACCAGATTTTTCAGAGAGGAGTAGCCTCAGCAGGACCTCACTGTCTTCAACCCTTGAATTATCAGGGATATGAAAGTCAGGTCACAGTCAGAGGTTTGGGTTCAGTCTGTGGTTTAAACAGGGCAAAATGGGGATCTCAAAAGCAGGTTTCTCCCTTTGCAGCTTTTTGTGGTGGATTCTGGCAGGGTGTAGCTAAGAGGACAAGGAGATATGGCCCTCTGTGAAAAGAGGGTTATCTCAGCTGGGCTCCAGGCAAGGAGTCACAAGATAATCCATCATTCCCCAGGACCTTTTTGGTAAAGGAAAGACCACACATGAGCTCATTTTTCCAATGGATGGATGGCCAGAGTCATGTAAAGAGAAGGTATTGCCTTTCAAGGCTGTGACAGAAACCAGTGTAGGCCAAATTGCTTGTGTTTTGTTTTCTGGCTGACATACATGGCCTGCATAGCCAAGATCAATTTGCTGCCCTTTATTTCTCTCAAGTGGCTCTTTAGCCACTGATGCCTCGCATTTCTCTCTCCCAGGGCACATCTATGCTTTTTGCTGTTTCCAACAGCTAGCATTTTACACAATGTGATCTTACTGTCCTTTCTTACCTATACCTCCCCTCTCTAGGCTGCTGATGTAACCGTGGCTGACACTTTTGAACATGGACCGGTGTGCACATCTCGGGGCTACTTGTGACTGCAGGCTGGGCTTCAGAATCAAGTGTTTTGTTGGGGTCCTTTCTGAGAACTGGAGAAGGACCAGGTGTGTCCACTTCACCATGCAGCCATCCATCTCCCCGGAGTTTCATAATAATACCCATCTGTTCTTTAGCTTGCTTACGAGAAAGGATCATGGGGTTACAGTGGTACCAATTAGCACATCTTGTTGAGACTGTGTTTAAAAATATTCGCTGCCCATCTGTGTGGAGACAAAAATCCATTTCTGTTAATGAGGTTGTTTTTCTTCTGACGCTTGCTGTCTGCAGTACCCAACTTGGTACACTGAGTCTTGGGAGAAAAGGGGAGCCTTGCACCAAGAGGTGCACCTACCTTTGAACGAGACTGGCCAGAGCCAACTCTGAGGCATGAGAGGAAAGTTTGGGGAGAAGGAAAGTGGCAGAAGAGCATGAATGAGGGCAAGCAATTTTCCCCCTCCTCACCCCCAAATCCCACTGGAGACAAAACCTACAAAGGTATGGTGCTGCGCTCGGGGTGTACTATCAAACTGTTAAGTGCACGCTCACTCACATCCCGCTGACAAAAGAGGGACCATGAAGAGTGGTTTAGTGGTTTTCCAGAAAACAAATGCCACACAGACCACAGATTAGGATCTGTTTGTCCTACAGAGGCCCTTAAAGGTCTCATGGCAAGAATGCCAGCCATTCCTCACATCCACTGACTCCAGCTCCGTCATGTCTGGGCGCTGAAAGTATGACCATCTTTTACTCCCCCTGACAATGGCAGGCTACAGAAAGCAGCAGAGATGTGAAGGAATTTGGCCATCCTCTCATCTGAGGGCAGCCTTGGCAAATCAGGCTAAGCTCAAGAAAATGGCTGGCACGGAGTGCTTGTAAACCACAGTGCAAGCAGAGAGGCCTCAGGGAGGCAGCCAGCGGGGAGCAGAACAATGAGCCCCATGGCTCCAGTGCCTTCCCCCCCTCCAGGAGCTATTCATCCCTTTTTTAGGTTTATCCACCAATGTCTTCTTCCTCAAAGCTTGTGCTCTCTCCCCAGCAGCAATGAAGCACCTTGAAGGCACTGACAGGGCTTCCCGTAACTCCTCTGAATGCCTGGGATTTGGCTTCTTGGTTGTAAACTAGGGTTGGCTGCATGGTCCATGTCTGCCAGCCAGAAAAATAAATGTAAACCTGGCCTACATTATGCACTGGTGTCTGTCACAGCCCTGTGAAAAGCCACACCTCCTCTTTACAAGAGTCTGTCCTGGATGTCTCCATCAGTGTATGGTGATACACTGATGCAGGTGATATTCCAGTGTGACAGTTAGAGAATGCAAAATGTGTAGCTTAAGCAAGAGTTAAAAACCGGGATGCTACATATTTCTTGGCTATTTATGACTTGTGTGATCTCAGGGGAGTTGGGAGTGACGTGCTTCAGCCTTAGGTCTACTTAGCTTCCTTCAGCAATAAGCAGAGGGGAGGTGACAGTGCCTGTCGTCTCACTCTCATGGCTATCTGCAGTTTTCATCTCTGTATCATAACATGGGCTTGATCGAAAGAGTAAGCTGAATGAAGCTTACAGACCCAAACTACTGAATTTGAGGACATTTTGGTGCAGGCTGGCCTGCATGTGAGGATTGCCTCACCCAGATCCATTTTTAGGAGTCCTGTGGGCCCCATGCAGGCTGGCTGGAAGACGGGAGTTGGGCAGAGCATGTCCCAGGGCCTGGAGTATCTTGCTTTTGTGAGACAATTGGCTCAAGCCCATCACAGCAACCTATTTGTGATAGTATTCCTTGCATTGCATCTCAAGAGCCTCTTCAGCTGAAATCTCTGCTGTATTTGTGGTCTGCATTTCTGATAGCTGTTAAAGGACATTCAAGGTAGCTTGTGTAACTGTTCCCCTTCCACAGGCTCATATGGATTTATACTATCAGAATAGCTGGGATGAGCTTGCTGACTCCTTCTGTCACCTCTCCCTGCTCCCTCCACTCCAAAGGATGAGAAATGCCTAGACATACCACATAAAACAAGTGTATGCATTAGCTTTACACCACCAACCATATAACGTATGCCCTGAAGCTCAGTGTCTGGAGTGCTAGAAAACTGCACACTAGCTGCAGGTAATTTTCATAAAGAAAAAAAGCTGTCCAGCCAGAGAGCAGGTAGAGAGGAGGCTAAGCTTTGCCCAGCCAAATGCTCCTCATGCCCTTTGATGATCCACTGCTTAAAGAAGCTCAGCCAGGTTTTTGTAAAATGTAGCAGGGCATGTTTGGCAGGCAAAGGCACTGAGGGATAGCAAAACAGTACTATCTGAGCAGCCAAGTCTTTATGCTTATGTGGTGGCTACGTAGGAAGTCCTAGCACCTCTGACTAGGTGCTAATGGGACATGGAGGGTGTTTGCAGCCACGTTGATACTGCCTTGCCAAGCATTTTGAAGCATGAGTCACCTCTCCCAGAATCACGAGACTGGCTTGCAAGCTATTAATATTTATTTTCTAATTGAAAATTAGAAGAACCTATCTTTAATTCCAAATGTTTGAGTTTGTGGTGTTAACTTAAATGACACTGACAGAGTGATGTATCTCTATGCACGGAGACTTTGGTTTGTTGTCTTTGTGTTGCTTTTCCTGCTTTAAATGAAAGCTGAGATTTCTCTTTCTCATCACACAGATCCAAATCTGGGAGGACTTGTTTCTCATCAGCTGTTAGGAGATTTACCATAAAATCATGGGGATTTGCACTGGTTATTGGGCAGCCATATGCTAGGCTCAGTGCAGTGCCCTTTTGCACCTCTGGCCAAGCTGCCTATCTGTCCACTTTAAGCCTCTCCCTGCTGGCAAGGGTTTACACTAGTTCAGACAGAGTGAGGACATCAGATTTATTCTGCATGTGCCCTTTTCAGTATTCTCAAATAAGCAAGATAGATACAGTTGCTAGTGGTGTCTAAAAAACTCATAACTGAGGATGCAATGAGCAAAGGCAGTTGATGAAAGAAGATCTCCAATCAACCCCAGAAACAGCTATATGATGGAAGAGCCACTCAGCAATTCATTCTGCAAATAAAAACGCTGGCTTTTTGCCACCTTTCATACGTGGGAGGAGAGAAAAGGTTTTTCGCTTTTCACCTGCAAATGCTTAGTGCCTAAAACCTCCTTGCTAAAACCTCCTTGCTTCCTAATGCCCATGAGAGCAAAAAGCTGTCATGCACACCAAAGAGTTGCACATACGCCCTTGGAGCTTCAAAACTGAATTTGGGGGGTGGGGAGGGGGGGGTGGAAATTGGAGTGCTGGGATTTGTAAGGGTAGGTGTGCTGTGTCCCACCAAGTGCTGCAGCAGAGCAGTCGGGGTCCTGTCATAAATCCTATTTAGGAATGCGCTGTGCATCTGAAGCACCCTTGGTGGGCTGCTGGAAGTGGGCAAGAGCACCAAGCTGGTAACAAAAGTTTCTCAGGTCTGGCTGGGCTCTGATGGGCGACAGATGGGCTGAAAGGGACTTTGGAAGTTCCTGACATTGACCAAAGGCTTGTGAAACCCCCAGAAGAAAACACACAGCAAGGGCAATACTTTTGGGGAAGCACAAATCCATGGCAGGTTGCTGATGTCCACTTAGCTGCCCAGGATGTGAAGCACTGGCTGACAAAGCTCACCTTCCAAACCTGCACACAGTTGCATAAGGCTGAAACCACAGAGCCTGAGGTTGCCATGCCAACTGGTGTCCCAAATTCCTCCCATCCATCCCCCCATCTGAAGAAGCAGACCCTTGAATGATTCAGACACCTTGCCCCATCGGTGGGACAGGACCTGGGAGGTGTGTGCCCCTGTCCAGGCCAGCTGGCAGCAGTTCTGCTTCGTTATCCCAAGCGTCTCACCTGTGCTGCCAAACTGAGTTTGCCATCCTCACCAGCAGCACTGTGCTGTCGCTCACCAAAGGAATCACAAGCACGGCATGAATCTGTGTGCCTGGTTTCCTTTCTGCAGCATTAAAATAGCGTAAAGTGTCTATCAGAGACAACAAGGAAGGATCGCTATTTTGGGGTGCTTATGTAAACTGTCTTCAAGTGTGAAAATGAAAAAAAAAAAAAAAAAATCAAGGTCCTTACGTTCTTCCCCTGCCCCCTCCCTTACAAGAGGAACTATACAGAATTTTACTGTATGTTAAAAGGGTCAAACCCTCGAGACAGAACAAAAATGCAAGGTGGCTTAGGTCTGTACTGCACGGAAGAAGATGGTGAACGAAGCAGCTCTGAGGTTTTGCATCCGATCCTAATTAGCAGTGATTTCCAGCAGTGAATGAATTCTTGTAGTTATCCCCTTCCCTTCCCTGCCTTTGTTCAACCTGCCACATAAATCACAAGCCATTTTCTTTGCACTCCGGCACTATCAGGAGTGGGAATCCTGATGGGTGAGTTTGCCAGTAATTAAATTTGTCCCTTCTGTTCGTTTCACAGATGTAGTTGCCCTCTGCTTTGAAGCAAAGTGCAGGTCAGAGCCAATGGGAGCCTTTAATAATCTGGTCGTCTCATCCGGTGCTGAAGGCGGAAAGTTTTCTTGCTAATTGGATTGTTGTTTGATTATCTGAGGAGGAACAAGCTCCTCTGGACAGAGGAAGGCTGGGAGCATACAGAGTTGTGGTGAAGGTAATGGGCATATTTATACTCCTGCACACGTCCTCGGAGCCCTCAGCCAGAACAAACACATAGAAAATGCCTTGGGCCTGATTTCCTATGCCTCAGCAGCTTGCTTAGTCATTTGCACCAGAGTATAAGCGACTTTGATAGGCTTCCATGTCCAAATGATAGCTTTTTACATCACTAAAAGCAATGTGCCAGGCTCATATGGTCTGCAGCCAGAGTGTGCTTGCTGCAAGGCCAGGCTGGTGCCACCCCACAGCACCTGAAGGGCAGGGCATTGCCCTGGCATCAAGATCCCCGTGAAAATACACAACTTTAGTCCGAGCTATGATTTTTTTTTTTAGTTAAAAAGTAAGATACCGCTCCTTTCCACTGCAGAGAAAAACCTGACCCTGCAGCACCCTGAGGGCTTCGTTCCTCTTCTTTAGTTTGTTTTAATCTTGCAGTTTTCCAATCCGTTTCCGGATTTTCAGGACCTGATATCTATTCATGGCGAGCCTGCAGCAGGCAACGCCGCCTTCTAAAAGCCAGGCCAAAGCAGATTTTGCTCTGGTTGCCTCCAAGGGCACAGATGAGGTTATCAATGCATCCATTAACTACACTTCCCAGGGAGTTGGTGCTCCAGGTTTTGGTGCTCCACAGCCAGCGCTTGCTATGCACGTGTCCCTGTGTGCCATGCCACCTCCCAGCCCTCCCGCTGGTGCCCATGAGGAGGAGATGAGGGCTCTATTTCCAGCCTGGAGGCTATTATCTGCTTGGCCCTTTGTAGACAGCTACAACTCATTCTGCTCATGCTCCGGGCCGGCCCAAAGCCATGCGGTCTCTCAGCAGAGCTGATTAGGCTCAGCAGCTCATTAACAGTGGCTGCTCAGCTTCCAGCTCCTTCGGAGTGTGGGCAGAGGGAGCTCATGGTTGGAGACGTTCACCTGAGTCACCTGGGACTCGTTGCTAAAATCCTGAATGCACGTTCAGTTTTCTCATCTGTAAACTGCTGAAATATTTATGCTCCTGCTCCGCGGGAGGGACGGAGCCTCACTTCCTTGGTATTTGCAGAGTGTGCGGAGGTATTAGCAGAACTTACACCAAGAGTACATAGTATTAGCACTATTATTATTATAATGGATTTCACTTCGGATCTTGAGTACATGATTGCCGTCCTCTGAGAGAGGAAAACTGAACAAGAACAAAAAGAAATATAAAAGAACAACCTGTCATTCTCACCTGTTCTTCACTATGGAATTATTCTCATTCACTGGCTTCCTTTGATTATAAATAAAGGTGTATAATATCTCTTAGATCAAAGGAATAAGACATTTTTCAATCCCCCCCAACTTTTTTTTTTTTTTTTTTTTTTTTTTTAATTTAAACTTTAATGAAAGAAGTAGTAAAATAAGAATGACTACTGTAATTGCACAAGCTCTAGCATAGGACTGGCCTGTTAGGTAGAGGATGGCACAGGAACAATTAATCCTGTACAGGGGTCACAGTGCCCGAATTCGTACTGGTCACAAGTAGGTTGCTGTTGTTCTTCTGCAAGTAACCCCTGTGAAGTCCAGAGCCAAAAAAAACCTGCACAGACGATATAAAGCTGCTTCCACCATGAAACTACATGGAAGGCGACCAAATAAGTCCTTTTCATACTTGCACAGTTTGAAAGCACATCCCCATAGTTCCTCAAGGGGCAGGTGTAGATGGAGGGGATGGTGGAATATGAACAGACTTAAGAAACCAGATCCTTAGAGAAGTGATTTTTTGCGTGCCACAGCTTGCAAGGTGAGGAGGGCTTCTGGAGAGCAGTGTTTATCTGGACCCAGTTGGTCCCAGGTATAGGGGCCAGAGTCAGACTTGTAATTTCCACTTCTGAATGAAGACCAAAACAGAATAACTGGTCACAGGTAGCATCACGTGTGCTGCAGAGGGCTCAGGCTTGTAAGTCTCCATTTCATGCATTTTTCATGCATCTCCTCTTGTTTCTGTGCCATTTGTTTTGTCCTTGTTTTCAGCTGTATCTAATAAGCCTTCGCTGTGTTTCTGATCAGAGGGCTTGCTGTGAATGCAGGGCTCTCCTCCCCAGGCCTCTTCATCTTCCCCAACTCCTCCTCCCCCTCTGTTCTCTTTTGTAGTTTGTATTTCCACCGCAGGTAAAAGTCTTCTGGAAACAATCATCAGCCCTGGTAAGAGGGTCAGGACAGACAGGGAGAAATAAGGGTATTTCTTGGGGTGCCAAATAGCAGCAGTGAGGGCACAGCTATAGAAAAGTCCTCCAAAGGATCCTTTCTCCATGTATTTTGGAAGCACGGAGATGGTGTCTTACAGAGGAGAGCCTTGGGGTCCTGCTGAATGACCCCTTCCTACTAGCATCATTCAGAGAGACGTGTGCAGGCTGGCTCCCAGCTGTGCTGTTATCTGCCCAGACACAGGGTCCAGCAGCACCTGGTGAGACAGGGTGCTGAGCGGGGACCGAACGTCGTGACTTCTCCCTACGCCCACTGCTTCCCAAAAGGCTGACACGGCACCCTGTAGTCATCGTCAGGTGAGTGCATGACTTGTCCTCCAGCACAGGCAGGCTCCCAGGCTGCACAGACAGATGTGGTGGGGTGGCTCTTCCTCCAGCTGGACCTGGCAGACTGCACACCAACCCCTTTGGTACTTGCTGAGCATACAGAAATGAATTATTATATGTGTCATTATTTTTCCCTGTGTTCTCCCCTGAAACATACTGTTTTTGCTGTTTGTTTTTGGTATTTTTTTTCCACCTTTAATCTTGCTTTTTTAAAGCAAGTTTCTTAAAGATGGGGAGAGTTTTAAAAAGTTTCAACGGCAGAATGAAATTGAAAGGGTGTGTGCATGTCTGGTGAGCAAATCTGGACGTGCTGGGTCCTTAGTGGCAAAAGGAAAGAATGGAGCCCAGAAGTCTTTTCTGAAAAATATTTCATTAAAATGTAATTAAAAAAATGATTCATAGCGAATGCAGCAAATAAGAGGTGACTTGGATGTCACCAGCTAAGCAATGCTTTTCCATTTTGCAGGGATCTCAGTAAATATTATGAACCCATTCTGCATCCTGGGATGCTGAGAAATTACAGAGACAAACACAAATGCTGTGAAGGGAACAATAATACTAGCCAGACCACCATTTTCTCAAATGTGTGCCTACTCCAGCTGTACTCTCCTAAGTGTTACTGCTCTCACTCACAACTGATGATCATTATTTATTTTCCTCGTCCCCATAATTCCCCCAGGGAGCACTTCACTGAGTTTAAATGCCCAGGGGGTACAGGTAATGTAGGGGCAGTAATATTTGTGCCTGCCCATCTATGTGCTGTTCAGAATATGACTTGGTACCTGCAGCTTACAGACTCCTGAACACTAACTTTCCAGCACCGCTTGAAGGGAGGGGCACCACACAGGAGAAATGAATGTGGGAGGGAGGGAGGGAAGGTGAGGGGGTGGAAAAATGAGCCTGCTTTACTGAATAATGAGCAGAGTGAAAATGAATGGGAAAAGAGAGAGAAAAGCTGGTTTAAATATTTAATCTCTGTTGCATTTGCTTTTGAAGAGGAAACAAAAGCCGGAGAACATCTTTTGTCTTGAACTAATTCTGACCAGAGCCAAATGGCATGTGATTGTCACTTCTGTCATTTTTCTTAAGGTGGAGAGAAACAGATTGGTCCTGCTTCATTAGCCCATCACAGCAGTCTCCACCACCAGCTGTGGCCAGCACCTGGAGCTGCAGAATTTGTAAGTGACTCCAGACGGTGACATCTCAGCCCCAGGAGCCCACACTGCCCCAGGTCCTGGTGCTGGGGTGGTCAGCATGTGTGCCCCCAGGAGCTGACCTCTCATCAGAGGGGAGGGAGCTGTTGCTGCACCATCGAGGCCATTTCTTTTGAGTTATTCTGTGATATCCAGTTGACATAACTCATCTGTTACACTTCCTGCTTCTCTTGCCCATCACAGAGATGGGAGGACCACACCACTGCCATGCCCAGAGCCGCCCAGTAAGGCAGACGTAGCTCCTGGGAGTCGTGGTGGTTCTCCACAGCCACAGTCTGCAATCCTCTGGGATGGCATTAGATGCATAAAAAAACTCATCTAGGCTTTCTTTATGTACTGGAGGTGTAGGAGGGAGAAATGCCTCCAGAGCATAATTCGTTGTATGCCTGACTTTTAAATTGGTAAATATCTGTAAGCCCTAAGAAAGGCTAATGGTCCCTGACTAACCAGAGAAAAACCACTGAGACTGGGAACTTTTTCTCTTGTTTTGGCAATGGCTTTGACACTGGTTCATTTGTTCCCTTTACAACCCTAGAAGCAATGAGTTGCTGCCATCCCTGCTTCTCCAGTGGGGGCAGGTACAGAGAATTAGCCTGACGTTTCCACCAGGGACCCTCAGGAAGTCATGGGAAAAGCATGGATTTTTGAACCCCAAAGGAAGTCCTGGCCTTTTGTCAGTTCCTGAGCACAGCAGGAAGAAAAAACACCCAACAACAAAGCTACGGCAACATCTCAAACCTATAAAGGCTCATAGTAAGCAATTATCTTTCAAAGGCTTACTTCAAAAGTAATTTATTATTTTACTAGCTGATTGCTGAGAGATCAAATAAAGCCAAGGTGCCAAGGTAAGAATGTTCCCATTCTTTTTTGATATCATTTGAGGAAATCAATTGGCTAGTTCAAATGCTGGAGAAGACAGCTGAGTGGGCGTATGGGCTTGGTGAAGCCAGCTAGGAAAGAGTTTTGCATTTGGTTTACAAAAGAGCTTGAGTAGGCTGAGATTCCAGGCTGATGAGATGGTCTCTAGGATGACTACTCTTCTTTCTTTTTGGCAGAGAACTGATACATTTGTGTAAGCTATAGGGATGAAAGAGTTTATTTACTGTAACACTACGAGATTTGACTTCTATGCTAATTTTGCCAGCAGCAATTCCTCCCATGGCAAAGATACCAGCATGCTGATCATTTTGTTTGGATCTAAGCTACACGAACTGTTGACCAGCCACCAAAGATGATAGCTTTTGGTCCAGGTTTGATGTGAACAAATAATTTAGGGATGAAAAGCATCATATTTTACTTCAAAAAATTGTCTGAGCCATAAAAACACTCCTCTACTTTGTGCCAAAGAGAAAAGGCTCAGGAGCTGAGTAAAAGGTCCTGGTGCTGTGGTTTAAGAAGAGCTGAGTTCAGGTGATGCCCCATTACCAGTTCACTGCCTCTTGGAAGAAGCCAGCAGTATTTCAGCCACGCTATGCCAAGCAGTGCTCTTCCTTCCCAAATTTAAAGATGTCTATAAGAGAAGGAAACCAGGAGCTGCTGTTTCCCAGAAGAAAAGAATCTAAGGAATTCCACCAAAATGGCAGGAATTCTTCTGGTGAGGGGTCTTGAGAAAAAATAGACAATGTAGTTGGAGATTTTTTTTTTCTTCAAAGAAGAGCAAATTTGCTTAAAGAAAAAGTGATAGCAAATTTTGAGAGAGTTGAAACTATATTCAGATTTGGGAGATCAGGCATCCCTTCTAATTGTTTTTTAATACATTTCAAATCTTTCTGAAATCTTTTGAAATACACTTATAAATCTAAACTATTACTTAAGCTCAAAAAAGGAGAAAAATTAGAGTCAATGAATGATCAAATAAATTGCAAACACCATTTTTCACTGAGGGTAGAGCAAACTGCCTGAATTCTCTATCTTCTCTTTGTTTCTCTTGTTTGTCTGCCTCAGCCCTCCACACTTTCAGTGTGCTTGACGTTATTTTTTTTTTAATTTTTATTAGCCATAGCTTATTTAAATATTAATGAAACAGCAGCAGTTCCACATTGTCCCTATTTCTTAATCAAACCAGCAATCCCAACACAACGTCATCAAGGTTCAGGGAACAGGGGACCGTATTCCATATGGCAAAATAATTATGGGAATGCTGGACAGAAAGCCCCTACTTGGGAAATGAGTCAGTCCACTTCTGCCTAGCAGAAAATATCAGCTCTGAAGTATAGAAGCAGCCTTTAGAAACAGCTTATGAATTTACAGCTTGCAAAGTAACTGAAGTCTGTGCCTCTCATACACGTACGCTAACTCGCTTCCCCACACATGCATACGTACAGGTCTCTGGTGGGAAGAAGGGGAATGTTCAGTCTGGAACGCATGCGAACTTTCTGCTGAAAGAAGGAAAAAAAAAAAAAAAAAGAAAGATTTTTTCAATAGGCACAAAATCCCACCCCCTCAGCACCCCTCCTTCCCCTGTGTCTGACACTGACTTCAAGGGAGGAGTTGAGCCAATTATCTGTGAGTCCTACAGAAGGAAAATCTGCAATTTGCCAGTAGTTGCGAGAGCCAGGGAGAGAAAGGCAGGGAGGGAAGAGGGAAGACTTTAATTGGCAAATGTAAAGAAAAGCCCCTTCTGTCCTGGAAAGAGAACGTTGTAAAAACCGATCTCAGGTCAGAAGAAAAGAAGCTCCTGGGGGGGAGAGGGGTTGTGCCAGGCAAGACCTGGGGAAGCATAGGCTCGCCATAGGCAACTTCCCTGTCCTCATTCATTTTCCCCATAGGGTCGGAGGTGGCATTGAGGCAGGGTGAGCCAGGTGGATGCCCCCACTCCCCTGCACAACCAAGAGTCTCTCCAGAGACCCCCTGCCCCCAGCAGAGCCTGCGAAGCACACCTGGCCAGAAGAGCCAGTGGGAGAGGGAGAGACCTTGCCTCTCCTTCTCTTCAACTAAGGCTGGGAGGAGGAGAACTCATCTCAGCAGGGCGAAAAGCTGCCACTGGTTTGGAGACTCTTCTTTAGTCTTTGCTGGTCGCCTGATCTAGTTATTGCCATCCATGGGGGGACGTCCTCTGGAGCCCTGCGGTCCCTCCCATTCCTGCTAAGTTCCCAGGAAATACAGGGTTCCCAGGAAGAACTGAGCCCCAAGCAAGCGACGTGGGATCCAGAGAACCGCAGCCTTTTACAGCAGCAGCCGCCTCTGATTAAAATTATCAACTTCATCGGACTTCACCAAGAGCCAGGACAGCTCCTCCAAGGAAAGAGAGGTAAGAAAGCAGCACGGAGTTTGGGATGAAAGTAGGAAACATCCCGCAGGAGTGATTTTGGTGTGCATGAGAACTGAGGGGGTACTAGCAATGACTAAGAAGTGACAGGTCTGTTATGCATGATACAGCTTGCATCTGTCTGTGTTGTTTTTAGCTGGATGCAGTGAATTATATTTGGATGGCAAACAGAAACACAGAGTGTAGCTAAAGACCGCAGAGTGCAAGAGAGGTACTTGGGAAGTCTGTTCATGGACTGGGACTTGTAGGAAGGGTAACCAGATGTCATGCATCCCCTGATAGGTGGCTGGAGAGCTAAGGTGGAAAAGCTGTAGGCAAGTTGAATGAAGACTGTCTTCCTCAGATAGCCCTCTCCAGGTGCTCAGGATCAAATCTGTCAGCACCTCTTTGGAATTCAGACAAGTGCTCTTCAGAGCGTGCAAAAGCAGGTGCCTTGTCATTTGTTCTGATGTGTGCCCACGAAACAGGCAGTAGTGGTGAGCAGGTAGAAGAAGATATAGGGAGTCCAAAGAAATGGGATTTAATGCTGATATTGGACAGCTGTTTCAGCTCTCTGTGGGCATATGAGCCTTTCCCTTTATTAAGTGGAGATAACGCTGCCTGAATTTCTATGATGTTTTGAAATCCCTGTGCTCTGTACCGCTATAAAATACTAATGCAAAGTTTCTGCCATCAAGCCAGTGCATAAAGCAAAAGGTACCACTGGGAATTAATCTATGCTTAAGCATTTAATAAACTGGAAGGAAAAGATGTAGATTAAAGCCAGCTGGAGGTTGTTTGTCTCTTCATTCTCTTCTGATTGATTTTGCTTTATTTAGTACATGAACATGTGGTTCCTTTCTATTTCCTTTCTTGTGTCTTTAATCTTTTTCAATGTACAAGTGCCTGTGCTGGAAGTGAGGGCTGAAGTTTCTTTCCTGAGGAAGAAAGAAAGATTGCACTGAAACAGGCAGAAAGTGGAGTGGGGGGATAAGAAGAGAGCATGAAACACAGACATAAGCTCCCGGCTCAACAGCATGCTCTGAGTCAGATTTGCAGCAGAGGCGCTGAGATGAGTAGAAACTCCAAGAATCAAAGTGCTGAAAAGGATCTTAAGACTCCGTGTAGCTGCAGGGACCCAGTCCTGCTCTCTTGCTGCACAACGAGAGTTTCTTCGATCACCAGCAGCTTGGTGTTTACCCATCAGATAGGAAGGATTCAGGCAGGATCTGTTCCCCCGATGTGCACGTGTGGAAGTGGAATGCACTTGCTTAAAATGCAAGACCATGCTCAGCACTGCTGCTGCCCCATGATGCTGGGCGCGATGTCTCTCCAGCAGGTGCGACCCACCACAGCCTGCCTGCCCTCCTGCAGCCGCACCAGTTCACCCAGTCCAAGGAGCTGACTCCTTTCTAAGGACTGAACTCAGGCTGTAGAGAGCTTTGTTGTTTTTCTTTTGTTTGTTTGTTTGTTTTCCCACAGAATCCATCTCCTTGCTTTTCTCTGTCAGCTAAATATAGCCTGAGACGGTGAAAGGGATTGCCCCAGAGCAGCTCTGTTGCCATTTGTCTAGCCCATGGATGCAGGACAGTGTTGGACCACTATGTAGGAGAGGACAAAGCGAGTATATGTGGCACTGTTGTTTCACAGATGAAACTTGGTGTTCCTGCAATATTGGAGACGGGTCCCGTTCTAAAGAAAAGTCTGGTCCAAAACAGCATGTTCCTTGCTGTCACTCATGCTACAGCGATCCCAACAGCACCGCGACTTTATGTGTGTGTGTGTGCCCATCCAAACTGATAATCTGACATTACTGTCTGCCTCTAACATTGTCCATCCCTGCCCTCTGTATATAATTCAGACTAAGATGCTCTGAGGAAAGCACTGTATTTTCCTCCATGCTTTATATAGGGATGAATGTGCTGTTAGCATGCAGCAAATGAGAGCAATAATAATAAATAGTCGTGTTTTGCTGTTGCCTCGGGCTGTAACACAGAGCTTGTAATGATGCTGGATCCGAATTTCAGACACTTCTTTATTTAGCAGTGGCCGTATCTTCACTTCTGCTTTGGTGCTTAGTGCATGTTAAACAAAGTAAAAGATTTTAAGCTCTTGACTGAGATAAGTGTCAGCTGCATAAAAGCTTGGGAGATAAAATTCACTCAAGGGAAAGATAGGAATCCAGATCTGGACCCAGAAACGATCCTTCAGTGTACATAAAGTACTCGAATTGTAATATTAAATAAACAACACCTAAGTTAAATAAACGGCACAGTGGGAACTTGATTATTCTTTAATAAGATCCTAGTAACCAAAATAAACTCTGTCCAAAATGTGTTTTCTTTGCTTTAATGGCTCACTTTCCCCACACTGGAGTTGTATTTTTCCTTTCAGCACACAATATATTTTTACTGGTACATATAAAATGTCTGTGTAACCCTCTTTTTTTTCCCTATCAAAGTTTCTTGCATCTGGGTGCTATGTCAAAATGGGATCGCCAAGGTCTTGAGACTCACTTTACTTGTCAGGGGTTGGAAATCCTGTCAGATAGTTATTTAAGATGGCTGTCCTTTGTCCTTTCCCCAGCCTGTACTTACATCTTCAATGACTGTGATAGCCATAACAGCTGTGTATGTGCAAAACTCCCACGAAATCTGCATTTCTGCAACTCTGTCCATTGCTGGCCATCCTGCTGCAAGGCGGTGATAACTGCAGTGCTGATAGCTTGTTGGTAGGGAGTTCACACACCACCAGTCCACATAGCTAGAATAAATTCTGGTTTCTAAAAGGTCACCGAAGGCACAGATCTTAGAATTTATCACTACTCAAAGCTATTTCGTAGCACAAACTCCTTGCATCAGCACTGTAGGCTGTATGGGACCAGCTATTTAAAATTACTGAGATGTCTAGCTTCCATGTATAACAAACACGGTTCCTATTTCTCTCTGACTTTTGGTTGATCTCAGAAAATGAATATCATGAGATGCTCCTATTTAGGCAACCAAATGAAGTGGTCTAGATCCTAATTGATAGCTGCAATGGATACAGTATATTGGGAAATCTGACCTCTGATCTCTATGTTTATGCATCTGACAGAGAACCAAGCTCTGCTGAAAAATCTCGTAATGTGTAAGTGACGCAGATGGGGTGGGAAGGAACCTGGTGTCCAAGTTGAAGTATAGCTGACAAAATTAGCCCTTAATGTTTAAGTGAAATAGCAAATTACAGTTCAAAAATATGCTATCTGCGGTATAAATGCCTTCATTTTGATATGACTTTAAAAGAAAAAGAAAAAAATAAAATAACTCCCTGGAAATGAGACTGAACAAATGGAGCCATTTCCAGTGAGAAGATTTCTGTTCAGGCTGTTGATGTGCTAGCCAGGACCAGACATTCTGCTTTACATCATCCAAAGCACTCTGACCAACTTGTGGTACAGAGCTGTGCTTCAATGTCCTTCATCTAGTTTCTGGTCTTTCCTCCAACTCTGCCATTCCCTCTTCCAGGTCCAAGCAATGATGAAGACCATGTCCACTGGAAACTGCACCCTAAATGTGCCAGCCAAGAACTCATACCGCATGGTAGTGCTGGGAGCCTCCAGGGTGGGGAAAAGCTCCATCGTCTCGCGCTTTCTCAATGGCCGGTTTGAGGACCAGTACACTCCCACCATTGAGGATTTTCACCGCAAGGTCTACAACATCCGGGGAGATATGTATCAGCTGGACATCCTGGACACCTCTGGGAATCACCCTTTCCCTGCTATGAGGAGGCTTTCCATCCTGACAGGTGAGAAAGTGGGGGAGAAGTTTGCAGAGAGGGAACGGTGGGTGAAAGATCATCATGACAGGCTGTAGCCTGGATTTGCCAGTTTCTTGGGGATAAGATGCATTTGGGAGGTAGCAAAATGGACTGTGGGGTTTTATTGCAAGATGCACTTCTCTAGAGAGATATTTCCTGGATGGTATGCTTCTTACACTGTAGGGAGTGCATTAGCCACAGAGGAGAAGTCCACTGGGTGAAGGTCTGAAATCAAGATTCCCCCTAGTTTATTTATCTCCTCTGCTACCTCCCCCTCCTACAACATATTTTCTTTCTGCAGTCACAAAAAAATGGTTGAATAAAACCTCGTGGGCAATAAAGAGCAGCAAGGGACAAAACAAGCATGTCATTATGAGACACAAGCGGTGAAAAGCAAATGTAAAATGTACAGGCAGGGAATTCAAACCAAGAAAAGCTTTTTTTTTTTTTTTTTTTCCTAAAAGTTCCAGCTTGGTTTTCTTGATTTGCTATTCCAGTAAAAAAATCTCTCTTACCCTTTCTCCTAATGCTATGGTTAATCAAATTAGTTAAAGAGAGAAAATGGTGGACTCGTTTTATACGTCCTCATTGTCAAGCAGTTCCATTTGTGAGCTAAGATGTGTTCTTAACCTATGAAAATGACAGTTCAGCCACAGCTCACAATAAACCTACCTTCTGGATCTGCTATCTCACCTTCTAAGCTAGCCAGTGAAACATGATGTTCACATCAGACCAGGCTAGCATTTGCATTTGCTGAGGTCCTAGGGCCAGTTTCAGGGACGCAGATGTGAGCTTTTGTCCCTGAAATCTCTCTTAGCACTTTTGACATGACTGTCATTCAACAGGCAATGATTTGTGTTATTTTATATTTTGCAAAAGGAATTTTAAGTCAGGAAATGTCAAAAGGAAATGCCAGGGGATCTGTGTCATTTATATATTTCTTTTTTTTCCATGGTCTATTTCTCTTGTGCAAATGAAATGGCAGCAGAGCAGTGAACACTGGGAAACCTCTCATTCCTTTCTCAGTCGTTTGGGACTGAGTAGTTATAAATCTTCTGTTCAGGTGTTGCTTCTTGTATTGTATAATCAAAAGGCCAAGGTTGAGTGGTTACTAGTTCTCCACTCTTCCTGGTGTCAGAAAAGGCTGTGTTTTATGAAAGGAAGAAAAAGGAAAGCAATGCAGCAGAGCTGGATAGAAACTTGTTTACAAAAGAGAGTACAAATGGGCAATAACCTGCAAGTCCACTGGAACCAAGGAGCACATAATCAGATACGGCTGAAGTAACATCAAAACCATAAGCCTTTTCCATAGCACTGCAGAAAGGAGTGGGGAGTTGTGGGGAGTTGGATTAGAAGAACTGGAATTAAAGTACGGCAGTGAACAGATTCAAAACGACTGCACCAAAACAAACAAACAAACAAAACAGGGAGGAGATGGCAAATAAACCTACTGTTTTTTAAAATTTTCTCCTCCAAAACAGGTTGTGATGAACAAACATTTACAGTTTCATTTTTCAATTGCAGGGGATGTTTTCATCCTGGTATTCAGCTTGGATAACAGAGAATCCTTTGATGAGGTCAAGAGACTCCAGAAACAGATCCTGGAGGTGAAATCCTGCCTGAAGAACAAGACTAAGGAATCAGCTGACCTCCCCATGGTGATCTGTGGCAACAAAAATGATCACAGTGAAATCTACCGAAAAGTGCGCTCAGACGAAGGTGAGAACCTTGTCTCCAGCGATGAAAACTGTGCTTACTTTGAAGTTTCAGCCAAGAAGAACACCAATGTGGATGAGATGTTCTACGTTCTCTTCAGCATGGCCAAGCTACCTCATGAAATGAGTCCTGCCCTGCACAGGAAAATCTCCATCCAGTATGGCGACACCTTCCAACAGAAGTCCTTCCGGATGCGACGAGTCAAGGACATGGATGCCTACGGTATGATCTCTCCCTTTGCTCGCCGGCCAAGTGTCAACAGTGATCTGAAGTACATCAAATCGAAAGTTCTCAGGGAAGGCCAGTCGAGGGAGAGGGAGAAATGCACTATCCAGTGAAGAGGGTTTGCCCTTCTGGCAGAAGTCATCATCCGCATGCAGTGCCTTAAAGAAAATGGTCTGTGGAAGCACAGAACAGGCTTGCTGGGCTCATGGAGAACACCCAACACAGAACAAGGATAACTCTTCCTGTGGATCCTGCTGAGTCACGAATGTAAATAACATCGTCCTTGTAAACAACTGGGAAAAAACATATGTCTGAGAGTGCATTTCTCCATCTTTGTGATGTAGTTCATCTGCATTCCCCTTTTTGTCTAAAGAACAGAGACTTGAAAAGTAAGGAAATTTCAACCTCATCTTCACAAAGGAAGTAGGCCAAAAATGCACAGAAGGCATTAGCAGTTACCCACTGTGCAGTACTTGGAGGTTACGTCTGCGTGTGTGTGTGTTTTTCTGCGTGTCTGTGTGCATGCATGTGAGGAGCACTCCTTTTAAAAAATGGGACTTGCATTTCAAAGGGCAGCAGTCTTACCGAGGTTTCCCAGATTGGGAGCGGACTCTGTGTATGGATACTTGACTCTACCGTGCTTCTGAGGGGACATGCATTAAGAGGGTCTTGATTTTACATTTGCTGGGACAGCTACCATTTGACATTGACATGAATGTTGTTTTTGTATTATAAATTTTATTTGGGATTTGCTTTTTTATTGTCTGGGTGTGGGTTCTTGGCAAAATCAGATGGCAAGTGTGCTTGATATCAAAACAGTGTCTACTTTTTAGAAGTGAAAGTTGTTTCCCATCTGTAAAGCTTTGTAATCTGTACACTGATTGAAAGTGAAATTGTTCTGCAAAAAGCCAATACATTTGACTGCTTTGCAAGCCTGGTGTGATAGTTTCTCAAGGCAGCCACATACGATACTCTGAGTATTGTAGTACAGATGGCATCCTTTGCCTGCTGGCCACCAGAGCAATGGCTCCTTCCCTCTGCCTGTATCAGCCAAAAGTGACCAGATCCATATATTGCCTTATACCATTTTAGAGGCAGGACTTGGTTTTCCTCCAGAATTAAGAACTGAATGGATGCAGGCTCTTGATCTGGGACCAGCTCCATCACATGTCTTCTGTTAGCATACCTGTAATCTTTTGTTCATTGTTTTTCCCTGTTGTCTGATAAAGGTTGCTTTGATGGAAACCTTTGCACAGCAGAAGTCCTCCAGAAGTGAAGCTTAGTGCTGGCTGTCCAGACAGGGCTGCACTGGATAAATGTGGGGCCATCACTCACCTCTTCCCTTCCTCAGACCAGTCCAGGCTTCTATGTCTTCAGCTCTCTCCCTGTCCTGCTTCTGGCTTTGTTGTTTGATGTGCTTCTGTATGCTCTTATAGCCACATGTATTCTCTTTGATATAAGCCTGCAACTCTCTCTGACTGGAACAAGAGGTGTGCATGCACAACTGTGGGCAAACATGGCCCCAAGACTGTACACAACAGCAGAATATGCATGGTTTGTATACCTCAGAATCGCCTTCAGGTATGTTGTCATTCCCTCCCCCTCAAATTCTGTTCTTGGCTATGTCTGCCTTGCTGTGCCCTGGTCAGAGCTGTGAGCTAGTTCATGCTGTAATTTGACAGGAAACCAGGAATGATGGTTGTCTGTGAAAATTAGCCGCTGAGACTCAAAATCCCATATTCATTTATCAGCTCCACCCTTCACTGGTACTGTATATCAAGTGGTAAAATACACTGTTCTTTTATCCCCATTGCCAGGACAGCAATTTTCTGACCATGTCTCCCCCCATCTATAAATATGTACAATGTTTATGATTAAACCTGTTTTATTTATTAGCTGAGTCCCAGTCCATTTTTACTTTCACTGAGAACAAGGAAGGCCCTATTTTTTTCTTGTGCAGGTGCAACTGAGAAAGTGAGTGTGGGTTGAGAGCCCTGATGAGATCTCCAGTAAGTTCTGGAGGAGCCTTTTACATCCTCCACCTCCACCACCAGGGG
Organism: Nettapus auritus; assembly: GCA_011076525.1. Lineage (NCBI taxonomy): Eukaryota > Metazoa > Chordata > Aves > Anseriformes > Anatidae > Nettapus > Nettapus auritus. Next base: position 54,940,479 of record CM021765.1, on the reverse strand, counting down.
AATGACACTAGTCTGTCTGGAGCAGATCTATATCTATATTCCCTTCACTTTCTCTCCTCTCTCCCTCTCTCTCATTCTCACCATCTCTCTCATTCTCTATGTATACAGATATCCCCTCAAGCAAAAGCAGACAGATAGTCTTCCCAGTGCTACCTCCAGAACTAGAGTGCAAACACTCTTTCATGCATGGAGCTGGCATGCTCATCCCTGGTGTGATTTAACATGGTCTCTGCAGAGACATCACCTTTTCTCCCAGCAGTTTCCCCATCTCACCATCTGCATCCCTCCACTGTACGAGTCTCAGGCCCCCTGAGCACTTGCCTGCCTCCCTGCAGTCTCTCCACCCAAGGGCATGACTACTGAACATGCCAGTGATCAAGCTCAGGGACTGATGTGCTGCAGGGACGTGGGGGAAGGGTTGAAGATGGAGTGAGAAAGGCATGAGCACTGGAAACTGTCTGGGACTCCAGGAAAATAGAGAACACCTTGGACTGTAGCTCATGTGCTGTGTTACTGAGCCTGTGTCTGATCTCCCTCACCTGCCGGATAAATCTGTTTTGTAAGAGCCTTCATAATCATCAAGTCTCTGCCCCTGTCTTACTATTATTTTTCCTACTGTCCTTCCACCTTCATAAAGACCCCTGCTTTTCTAACTCTTCCGTGTCTTCCCATTCCTGTCTTTTCTGCCATATTTATTAAGCCACTGGGCATGAAAAAAAATTGTGAGGACAGCAAAGGCACAAGAGTAAGGGAGGCCAAAGATCAGCAGCTGACAGAGATATGCTGGATCCCACAGCTTCAGTGTCCAGCTTGTTCCACCAATGCTCAGAGTGAGAACTATCTGTGAAACTGACTGGGAGTGAAGGTGAAACTGCATTACACTCACCAACAGAAATGAATTACAAAAATCAGGTAATCTTATTAAAGTAATCCCAGTCTTCCCTCTGCATTTTGTTACTGATGGTAATTGCTTTTGAAGTTAGATTATCGTGCTCCTGAGGACATTTATTGTTTTGCTTTTATTACATCATTACAGTCATTCTATTAATATTCATATATTATTTAGGCTGTAGAAGTGCTTACTGCCCCTAAGACAGGCAGAATGTGTCTCCGTTGTTTATTCACAGTTAGCAGCCATTACGTTCTGTGAAAAGTGCTGGGGCTGGGAGCCCAGCTGCCTGTACACAGAGGGCACAAGTAAGGCACAAAGGGGAAAGGTAAATTGTTTCGTCCATGCTAGCTGTTTGTACCTGGCTGTAAGATACATTTGGGGAGCTCTATTAAGCATGTGCAGAGACTGTGAGAGCCAGGAATTAGCAAAGAGCAGACCCACAGCCAGGCCTTGAAGGCATTTAAAATACATGATTTTTTTTTCCCTTGGGATTCAGGAAACCTGCACAGAACTTAGAGTAACCCAAGAAGTCAGTCACTAAATGCACTGGACTAAGTGCAACTCTGGAGAAAGAGGTCTGTCCTCCAAAGATGATGCAAGCAGGTGGAGAAGTTTGTTCATAAACCATCTACCCTTAATGGTCTCAACTAGCATAATTCATTTGCTTTATTTCTACACCTACCTTGTTCTACATTGCAGTCTATAAAAACCAGCATTAGTGATCCAAAGCCTTGCTGTTGCTTTTTGTGTGCTCACTTTCAGGGCAAGGAGCAGGGACATATACCTGACTTAGGATCAATCACAGCCCTGGAATGAGACAGGACTGAGATTTATTTTGTACATCGCTCTATACAGCAAGAAAGTCCTTGTCCTGAAGAAATTACAACTCAACACATTATAGGAGCTCCCATAAATAATGAGGAAAATCTAATTAAGCCACAGGGTCAGCACAAATCAGGAAGGAAATAGTGGCCATGGTGAATTAAGTAAAAAAAAAATTGAGGGTTGGAAGGGTAGAGTGAAAGCTTGTTTTGACATCCAGAGGACTAAATTAGGCTTCTGTTCCGAAGGATCCCCAGGACTGTTGCCATCAGGCCAGCCTGATGCTAGAGAAAGGCTTTCAGGGTGCAGTCTCACAAACAGCATAATGTTCTCGAGACCCTGGGATGGAAATAGGAGGTTGGGTAAGTAAGAAGAAAAAAATTAGGCTGTGTGATACAAAATGCAGCTTTTACTCTTATTTCATCTTTTTCTGCATGTAAATGAAATCTGAAGACATTTTACCTATGAGTTTTGTCATTCACCATCATGTAGGACACACAGCCCCACCTCCCATCACACCTTTTGCTGCCTTAGGTTCATCCTCCTGCTATGTTCCATACCTCAATCTTGCTAGCCCTGTCCCAGTGTCTTGGCTAGGGTAGAGGGTTATAGGCAGAAGTGTTTTTGAAGTAAGTGATGATGATTGCATTTTATTTCATATAATTGCTACTGCTTTTAGAGTTTTTATTAGCATTATTGTTTCTGTAAAAATACACGGTGGCAGGCTCATATTAAAGGGTCTCCTTGGAACAAGATATAAAACGTGATAAAATGTACATTTTCCCCACTGGTTTCTATAGCAACAGTCTTCTCTCTGCACTCAGAAAGATCAGAGAATTTGCAGGGGGGAGATGAGTAGCAGAGGAGCTGCCCTAGATCCTTCACTCCTCCACCTCTGAGTCCCCACAGGAAGTTCTCCTCCCTTCAGTTTCTGTGATGTGGAGAAACAAAAACCACCAGCCAGACCCACACTGTAGGCCACTCGTCATGCCTGGTAAAGCTGGGGGATGGATATGCTACCACAGTTAAGTAATTTCTGTGGTATTATTGCAAACTGGAGCATTGCTGACGACACAGTACCTGATGTGGGGAATGCACATCACAAACTGCTATAAACCCACCTTCTGTACTCAGGTTTGGTGGGAGCTATGAGCCTTGTTCAACTTTTCTCTTTCCTGTGTCTTTACAGACTGCCATCTGGTAGAGTCAGAGCCTGAGACTTTCCAGAGAAATATTTCTTTCAGCTCTCATGAAAACATCAGCCAAAGACCTTTCCCTACCCCGACTATCATCAGCCATCCTCAGCATGCAGAGCTGCCCTGAGTCCCAGGCACCACGTTCCTAGAAAGTTATCGACTGTTTGGCAGGAGGCCAAGGACCAGCAAGAAAAAGCATTTTATGAGCCTAGAGGGATCGACTTGAGTAAGCCTCAAGGATAAGTCTGAAATTCTGTGCCATGTAGGTAAACAAAGTCTGAGAGAGGCTGGCTGGAAACCCCGAGATGTGCTGGAAAGGTGGAGATGACAACTGAGACAGCACGATGTTTAGAGTTGGACAGCGGGATATCTCAGTGGGAACGAGAGTATTAAGTGGGAAGTCATAGGTGAAAGAGCAGGGCAGACTTTAGAGCAGTGGAATCTATTGGCAAATTTTCTAAGGGATGTCATGGAAGTCCCATTAGGAAAACACTGGGAGAAAAAACACTGAAATCTACATAGCCAATGTGGGTAGCTCAGTGTTGTCAGTGGGATGGACTGGATGAGATAGAAGGCTATTTTGACGTCCACAATTCACTTCTGTAATGGAGACAGATCCACAGTCTGCTTCAAAGCAATTTCCCCAGCCTGCCCATCCTCACTGCACTGTCCCGACCCCCCAGGTGGAGGGTGGGTAGGTCACTGGTCTCCACCAGCCAGACCACTAACAATAGGGACAAGGCTTCTTACGTCAGACCCAGCTTTTTAGACCATTTCCACAAAGATCCCGAGCTGCTTGCAGCAAAGAGCTCCATCGGCATGTTATCCCTGAACAGTTTCTCGTGCTCTTGTTTATTGTTCAGATGTGTTTGATGAATGATTTATGCACACGTGTGTTGTGCTGTGGCTGGGATGGATAACTGAACTTAGTTCAGATCAAACACGGAAACAAGGAGGAATGAGGTCACTGCATTTCAGGACATTTTGTAGCAAAGTAAAATAATATAAATGAAAAAAATCCAACTGGAATATGTGTCCTCACATCACTTTGACCTAGAGGGAAGCAAGCTTCCTTTCTAACCCATTCTTCCTCCCTTCTAGGCTCTTGAAGGAGGAATTTCACATGGAGCATAATTATTCAAGAGTGTCCTCTCACACGCTTTTGACTTTTAGCAGTTAATATAAAACAGCTCACAGCTGAGAGCATTGAATATTTTAGATTGATTTCAGCAATATGTTGAGCCCATATTTTTATATTAAATTAAAAAGAAAAAAAGAAAAAAAGACAAAATAAAAAAAAAAAAAAATAAGTTTTATACTTTTTGGGAAAAAAAAAAAAAAAAAAAAAAAAAAAAAACGAAGAAAAAAAAAAAAAAAAATAAAAAAAAAAGGAAATTTCTGGCTCCAAGAAACAATTCCTTCACACACTGAGAGCTTATCTGGAAAACTGCACAGTTGTACTGAACTGGGACTGGGGGTCTTTCTGGGTTAGACTGGGAACCAAAGCAACACTGAAACACAAGACACACACTCCCGGCAGTGGGGCCAGAGCTTGTATTTCAGATCCCATTACAATCAAGGCTGTGACAGATCCCACCTAGTTCCTCAACATCTTTGCAAAGCTCTCAAAAGCTTCAGGGTTAAATAAGCTCACGTTGCTAAAATACATGGGTGTTAGGTACCAAGGGTTTGTGTTCTGCTCTTTGGGCCAGAGACCTAACAGCCCAGAAGAACAGCCCTACCGATTTCCAGACTCTTCACACAATTCAGCATCTTGGTTTCCCATCCCTGACATGGGGCCAACAGCACTCGTGGGAGAGCTGAGAGAGGATAAACACCTTCTAGATTGCGAGGCACTTGGGTACTGCAGTGATGGATAAACACGTTAAAGGCTGAAGAGGCAGACCGGAAACAAATATCACCTCAATCAGGAGCTGAGCTGTGGCAGTGCCAGCTACACAGGGGAGCAATTATGTTTTGCATAATCCCTGATTTCTGCACTACCTACGGTCTTGTTCTGCTCAGCATCCACTGAGCCGGCAAGTCCGGGAAGCCTCAGGATTAAAATCACACGCTGGCCACCCCCTGCTCTTCAATCACTTCCCACCTGTGTGCTAAACAGTAGCGTGCTGCAGAAACACTTCAGGTGGGGGAGCCTCGGATGGATGCATGGCATAAGCTCTCCTTTCACCCTCTCGCTGCTGGAGAAATGAGTGCCTCAGGGACATGCAGCCTTGTTAAATACAGCCTGGGGGGTTAGAGGACAGCACAGGGAAGATCAGTGGCATTGCTTTTGGCTGGTCCAGGGCAGAATGTCTCATCTTTTCTGCCACAAAACAGTTTGTTCCTTGCCGGGTGGCTCGCTGCCAAGTTAATAAATACAAGATTCTAAAAAGAAATAAAATAAAAAGGAAAAATAAACACAGAGCAACGACTTGTTCTGCAAATTGACAGGAGACCTGCCTGAGGCAATGGATAAGGGGTGACAGGGACGAACAGCTCTCTTGCGGAGCCTTATTAGAGAGCGGACCAGAGCTCTTCACAGATACTCTTTATGAGATGCTGCCATCTGGGAGAAATCCAGATTGGCAATTATCAGAGAGAACAATTCCAGCTGGTCACAACACTGCCAAAGCAGAAATTATCCCCTTACACAACGGCACTGACTCAGACTGCTCACAACTTTCATCAAGTCTGGGGCAGTTACACAAGGTCTGTCATTAGTCACAGTGGTATTTATTCGTGTTACGGAGCCCTGCCCACAGGACAGGACCCAATTATGCCAGACAACATACAAACACACAACAAAAAGAAAGTCCTGATGTACACAAAGGCAAGGGCAGAATCTTAGTCATTACCAGTATCTGTCATATCCATCCTGTGCTTCATACTATTTGTCTTATCATAGCTATCTACCTGCATCCTACCAGTAAGCCAAAGTGAGAAGAAATTGCTGTATGCACTGCTAACCCATCACTTTCTTGATTAACATCTGAGAGCTAACTATCTCTGTAGAGACCTTGTAACTACTACTTTGTGGTAGTAGAAGCAGCAAGACCTAGTATAATTTGGCTATGCTCTTCCTTCAGCTGGAAGCAATGAAACAGAGAAAGCAGATGTAAGGGTTATGCACTGTTTCTAAAATGTTCAAGGGATGGGAAGATTCTTCATTATTCTCGCACTAAGAGGTGATTCTTTGTCATCCTGGTGAGGAGAGATGTCTTAAGTAGAGGCAGATTCATTGTGCCATGTAGGTGGTCCTGTGGTTGTGCAAGCCCCAAGCCAGCCATGGCTCGTGGTCAGTTGAGACCTGGCTCCAAGTTGTGTCCTGTGACAGTCAGTGGGGCTGCCTGAAACACTGCTGTAATAAAATCTGGATCTGGGCAGGGTGAGGAAGTGAGGTAGCTGTGCTGGCATTGTCAAGTCATGGCAAAGGCCTATGGACTGCCCTGTCCTTTAGTAACCAGATGATGCTCCACGGAACATCTGCTTCTCTCCGGCCTGTGAGCTACTCCAGGACTTCTGATAATTCTCAGACAAAATAAATAGGTTGTGTACTCTTAGGAGCAGGGTATCTAGTCACCTCTGAAATACAAATTGATCTATAGCCCGTAGAACAGGAGGGATTTTTAGCCACTCATGAGTTTTAGAGTTGAAAGCAATGAAAAAGCCTGGAGAGGATGGAGACTCCTCAGTGGCCCCTTTCTTCTGCTGTAGGCCATGCAAGAACATTTACTTGCTCTTCATCTCTAAGACAGCAATAACTCTGGCATAGGCTTTGGCAAAACATTTTGAAGTATCCTAAAACATCCTTTCCTCCTCTGTATCATGATGGCTGGAGAAAAATTTGCTCTCAAAAAGATGGTAAAACCCTTCCAAAAGACACAAAGCCATGCTGATGCAGAGGACTGCAGGTGTAGCAGGACACTTCCCTGTTCTAGGCAGTGAGCAGATGAAGTGAACACCCTTGATAGCGGGAACAGCCTTAAGGACGGTTTTATCCCTTCTTCATGGGACTGGAGACATCTTCCACACTGCATTTTCTCTTGTCAGACAAGAATTCTGCCAAAGAGGAAGATTTATGAAAGCACCTCATTAATTAAGGAGTCTTGAGTTTTGCTGAATTTTCATGAGACTTTAGACTCTGAATTGACTGTTGAAAATGAGATAAGCTTAGGCTCACTTAAGCACTTTCTCAGCTTTATCCAAATTGGTTGCCTGGAGAGGGATCATTTAGGGACTGAGATGTATCAGGAGGAAGCGTTGTTCTGAACCAAAATTCCACTGAAAGAAAACTGAAAAGATAAGTAATTTTGCATGAGAGGTGCTTGAATTGGGAAGGTTTCCTAAGTAAAACAAGAACTGTCTGAGAGGCCCTTCTGCTTTCCCACTAATTTGCATTAGAAAAAAAGAGGAATTTGATGATTCTTAAAAGAACTGAGAAGGGAACATATTCCAGTGATGTACTGCCACATAGTGAAATGTTTTTGCAGTTTATTTCCCATGTTATTACAGAATCACAGAATGGCTGAGGTCAGAAGGAACCTCTGGAGGCCACCTAGTCCAACCCCCCCCGCTCAAGCATGGACACCCAGAGCAGACTGGCCAGGTCCACGTTCAGGTGAATTTTGAAGATCTCAAAGGAGGGAGACTTCATAAGCTCTTTGGGCAATGCAGGCCAGTGCTCAGTCACCTGCACAGTAAGAAAGTGTTCGAGTTTGTGCCCTTTGCCTCTTGTCCTGGTACTGGGAACCACCAAGAAGAGCCTGGCTCTGTCCTCTCTGCATCCTTCCTTCAGGTATCTGCACACATGGATGAGATTTCCCGAGATTCCCCATCTCCAGGCTGACCAGTCCCAGTCCTCTCAGCCTCTCCTCATGGGAGAGGTGCTCCCGTCCCTTCATCATCTTCATGGCTCTTTGCTGGACTGTCTCCTCTATGTCCATGTCTCTCTTAACTTTAGGTCTCTTACCTTACCTCTCTTAGCCTTCTTTGAAGCAAGGGCACATTGCTGGTTCATGTACCTTTTTGTCAAACAGGAATTAAAACACAAGATACACTGGAGGCCCAAACATAACCTCTCTTCTGTGTCCCCATCTGCATTTGTCTAGGTCTGTGTTCTCTGCCTCTGTCTTTTCCCTCATCGGCTAAAGGCAATTTTAAAGCAAGAACAGATAAAAGAGCTGGTTTGATTTTGACTAAATGCATGTGGTGGGCTCCAAGACTTCCAGACAGTAGGAAGAACAGCATTATCAGCTAGGTGGCAAAAACTGGCCAAGCTCTAAGTCTTAGGTCAGCTGCTATTCTTGTCTCGCTGTTCCTTGCCTTTACCCAGAATCAACAAAAACAACAACAACAAAAAGCCTCTTTTGAGTTGTGACTATACTGCCAGATATTCCCCATGTTGCACATCAGCCCTCATCCTCAGACTGTTGTCAAAACCTCCAAAAATGCAGTGCCACGCTGGTGCCTGCTTGATGGCTTTTAGCACAAAATCTCGTTCAAGGCTTCTACCAGAGGCTGCACAGATGTAGTATCCAGAGCCTATTCCCTTCTGGCACTTCTAGGGATGTGGCAGTGGTGACAAAGACTTTTTGTCTCTACAAATAGGGCACAGTGACTCCTATTGTCACTCTCACTCATCTCTGCAACCTATTGTGTCCCATCTCATAATGCCATCAAATGTCATTTCACTCCATGACAGAAACACACAGAATGACAAAAGATTGCCTGAACTGAGTTTCTTGCCCTGGTTTTCCTCCTTCACTCATGTAAGGACCAGTGACAGGCAAAGCATTTGAAACAGTACTGTAAAGATTTAAATTGAGATTACAGGAGTCTTTCTGAATTTCCATGACAAGGTGCTTCTCCTATCTGTATCCCATCTCCACATCAGGCATGTGCCAGTCACCCAGACTGTTTTGGTCTGCAGAGACAGGAGACCTGTGAGAATACCTTAAAAGGGATTTGTAGTACACTTCAAGAGATGCTTGCTGTGTCCAACAAGTGTGTTATGAGCCTCAGCCACAGCCCATCCCATCCCATAAATACATGTACAACAAGCCAGAATGATCTCACTTTCAGAAACAAGAAGTCAAAATGAGGGCAACATGGAAGCTTTGCGGTGCGTGCCAGATCTCTTATGCAAGGCTCACTGAATAAGTTGTGCCACATTCAAACAGCTTGATCCCGGGGTACTTACAGAAAAGCCCAGCTGAATCCAGAGCTTGGGGTCAGTAGCCTCAGAGACAACACAGCGTGTTGGCACCACACTATGAAGCTTGCAAGCTGACTTTAGGGACACGCTGCTGTCTGCGTTGGCCCGCTGGAGGGAGACATCCAATGACCTCGCACAGTCCCGTTCTTTGATATCACGCCAGCAAGCCAGCAACCTCACAGAGGCCCGACGCTTGATAACCCGTCCAACAGATGTCTGCTGTGACAGGAGACATCAAAGTGGCCTATGGCTTGACATGACTCCAGCTGAACATGGGCACTTAGCCAGAAGCTGCTCTGTGGTGGGACGTGCTTGCCTGCTTACCAGAAGGGCCAGAGGGGACTGGAGGATTATATTAAACAAGGTAAAGCCAAGGAATGGCAAGAGTCACTCTCTAGGTTCCCCCAAAACACATAGAGTCCATGTATATTATGGAGCCTGGAAGGGGCAGAGAAGAGATATTTGAAGGAACAAGCAAAAACAAAAAAAGACAGAGCCGTCACTGGGTGAAGTCTGTCCTGTAGACAGGAAATGTTCCTTTGAGATTGTTTTAAAAGTTTCATTTTCTGCCTCTGCTCCAGAGGCCAGAGACAAGGAGCCTGACTATTTTTAAAGATAAACTTGACGCACTACGAAAGAGCTTGTGTGACATGATAGGCTGCTATAGTCAGGAAATGGACACCCTGACCCAGGGGAGGCATTCCAGTGCTGCGCTCCTGAGCTTGGACTCTGGCTGTCTGCAGGCTTCACTGCTTTTTTTTTTTTTTTTTTTTTTTTTTTTTTTTTTTTTTTTTTTTTTTTCAGGAGGAAATAGGAAAAAAAGAAAAGAAAGCCTTTAGTTTCAACCCAGCCTCACTCTTGAGGAAACCAGGAGGCCTGGGGAAGCAAACCCAGATTAACAAAGTGTCAGAAGAGATGAGGATGTCAGACTTCCCCTTTAACTGACTGACTGGTACTGCTATTCCTGAGGCCTGGGAGTTGACACCCCGCCAGCAGTAGTAGTTGGGCACCTGTGACTTATGACTTGTTGGGTTGACATGAAAGCAACAGCCCATGTTAAGTATCACAGAAGCCTGCGCCTCCAAACTAGCTGTGAGAACGTGTTGACAAGGTAAGCCCATTGCTAGCATGTAATACGATGCAAGCCCAAAAAGCTGGAGGTAATGATCTTTGAGTGTCAACCAAAGACACTGGAAACTAATACTCTAAATAATAGCTCTTTTATATCTGATCAAAAATTAAAATAAAATAAATTTAAAAATAAAAATAAAGAGAATAATGGTTAAAGTGACACGTTAACTGTTTGAAGTACAGGACTCGGCATCAGCTAGATGTCTTGACTTCTCCCCTTAGCCTGGAGAGCACAGCGTCCCAGCTCCTGCCTCCCCACAGAAACAGTAAATGCACCTTTACAAAGGAGGAGACTAAGAAAGAGAAGCCACAAAGGAAACTGGAGAGGTTCCCCCATGTGAGAAACCAAGGGGGGAGAGAACCGGGAATTCAACGCTTCCAAAATGTACAAGTAGGTTTTACAGAACTCCTTAGAGGAGGTAGATTTAAATACTTATTAGTCTTGGTAGATCATTTGTCAGGGTGGGTGGAAGCTTTCCCTTCAGTATCTGCTACTGCAAACATCATAAGTAAAGTAATTCTAGAACAAATAACTCCCAGGTATGGAATTGTTGAAAATATTGATTCTGATCAAGGAAATCACTTTATGTCAGAAATATTGCAAGGGCTAATGTGGACTGTAGGTATTAGGAAGAAATTTCACATTCCTTGGTATCCTTCATCTTCTGGAAGGGGGGAGAGGATCAGATAGTAAAGAAGTAATTGACTAAGTTCTGGAAACTCAGCTTCCCCAAACAAAGTGCTTACCTTTGGCACTTCTCTGAATTCAAAACTGCACCAAGAAAGGATGTGGGAGTTTCACCATATGAAATATTATCTGGATTGCTGTACATGGATAAAGGAAATGGATTACCTCAGTTTGAGACAAAAGATGCTTTTCTTAAGAACTATATACTCGGGCTGTCATCCTCTGTTATCTCTTAGGACCCGTGGACTGTTAGCTCAAACCCCACCCCTGAAAGTCCTGATCCATCCATTTTGAGAAGATTAGGCTCTGATGCAAACACGGAGAGAATTGAAGCCACAACCTGAGTGGGAAGGACTGCTCCAAGTGGTCCTGACTACTGAGATGACAGTAAGAACGGCTGAGGAAGGATGGACTCATACCTGGGGACATCACCCAATGCCAGGACTTTTCAACTACGATGGAGAGAGGCTTGGCAACTACATCAGCCAGTTCCCTCAGGACCCTGGGATTCACGTCATCAGGTCCCATAGACTTGTACAGGTTTAGATTCATCAGGTGGTGTCAAACCTGCTCTTCACTTACAGCAGGTGGGACTTTGATCCCCCAGCCTCCATCTATGGGTTCAGGAAAATGAAACACTTGGGAAGCCTGTCTACCAGTGCAGACGCAGGCAAAGAAGTTGCTGAGTACCTCAGCCTTCTCCATGTCTGTCATTACCAATTACTCAGACGTAGAAGCTCACTCCTAATATAAGAAATTAGCCACCTATAATCGCTTACACACTATTATTTTCACCCCTCAGTCTATTTTCACAAGTGTTAAAGGTGCATGGTGGCTCCTGGGGACTCCTCCGGCAGCCTGAAGGGAGCCGTGTCCTCTCTTGTGCTCTTCCTCGAGGCTCTGTGCAGAAGGGATGCCACCCATCGCACAAGGGCTGGGAGATGGGAAAGAAGCATTCACACAACCCCTGAGAATTGGCAAGAGTTGTTTATTGCCAGGACATCTTGCAGGCAAGCCTGCGGGATGTCTGTGAGATTTGGGGGCTCCAAGCTAATGCTTGGGATGGGGCCTAAGCAACAACAAGTAGGGAGCTGGCCAGGCACTCCTGCGCCGCTGTTGGTGCTCTCGGATGGCAGAGAGCAAAGACAGGCAGCAGTAGTCCCAGCTCTGTTCTGGCTGCAGTGGATCCACTTCCATTGCTTCCTTCACATCTTCTGGTGGATCCAGCTCCATGGGCTCCACGGTGTTGGGCAGGAGGATGAGCCAGTCTTTGCCTGGGACTGCCCAAACAGGATGCCTTCGATTCCACATGTTTTCTGGCCAGGGTGCTGCACAAGGGGGTCAACCTGTTCCACCCTGAGGTCCCATGCCACTGTCAGCATCATGTTCACACCTGCAGTGCCAGTGATATTGCTGGTATGTGCCTGTGGACTGAGCACCAGATGTCCCTTGAGAACTGCTGTATCTGGTGCTGCTGGCGCTCTCTCTGCCCATGACACATTTCCTTGTTGGCTGCCTTCTTGCTGCTGCTCTGGATGGCATGGGTGTCCTCACAAACCAAGCAGAGCCGCTTCTCACCTTGCTGCCTCTAGTCTCCTAGTATCTCAGCGAGTGGCAGGCCAGAGGCAGGGGGGGCTGTTTTATAGGGCCCCCAAGGCAGTGGTGGCCATTGTGACCTCAGCAAGCCTCTGTGATGAAGTGGCCCACGTGTGGCCAAAGGCGGATGTGTTGGGAGCAGCCTAGGAGATGTCCTCACGTGGAGGAAGAAGGAGGGCTGGGGGGGCTGAGGGACTCTTTTCTGGGGCTGGCTCCCCCAGGCCATTTGGCTTGACAGAGAGAAAGGAAGCCCCTTGACCACAGGGACTGCCCTGCACCTCCCATGTTCCACACGACGTTTTCCAGCTCAGGCTCTAGCCTCTCATCAGTGTAACATAGAATCACAGAAACATTAGGTCAGAAAACACCTCCAGGATCATCTGGTCCAACCACCCATGTCATCCAATAACCCATGTCCCCAACACCACGTCCAACCTTTCCTTGAACATCCCCAGGGACAGTGACTCCCCCACCTCCCCTGGGCAACCCGTTCTGGTGCCTGACTGCTCTTTCTTAACTATTATATATTATTAATATTATCTATATTATATTATCTATTAATAATAATTATTAATTAATTTAATAACTATTATTAATATTTAATTTATTTTCTAAATATCTGTTTTGTAATATCCAACTGACATCATTGAGATTTACTACTTCGAAAATGAAAATTAATTCTGCTTTATGAAGATACTTGAAAAATTACTTAACCTGGGGGGGGGGGAAATGAATGGTGTGTGAATTAGAAAATGCTATTGTAAATAGCTATAATTGAAGAACTAGAAAGTAAGTTTGATAAGTTTGCAAAAATAGTACTCTAGAATCAAATAGTATTTGATTTATTAATAACCTCATAAGGAGGAACATGCACTGCAATTATTACTAGTTGTTGTATATATGTAGATCAAATGGGGCGAATTTGAGTGATCTCAAAAATATTTGGGAAAAAAAAAAAAGAAAGAAAGAAAGAAAGAAAAAAAAAGATCCTACATAGACTAGCTCAAGATGACAATTCCTGGGGATTTAGAAATATTTGGGAGAAACTAACTTCGTGGTTACCTGAATAGAATTGGCTCAAACAACTATTTGTTGGTATTGTAATAATAATGGCATTGTATATCTGCCATCCCCCGTGACGTCCGAAGAAGAATATTGCACCTTAATGTTGGAAAAACTCAAGAGTGCAGTATGTGAAGACGTGCAAAAACAACAATAGAAGTAAGAAAAGAAGGGGGAATTGTGAGAAACAAAGTTGTGGTTTTGCAGTAGAGAATTATTTTTCTGTATTCCAAGGTAGTTGTGTAGACATAATGAGAAATGTTAAGTAGGTAAGTGGACAGCAGAAGGCCTCACTGTTCCAAAACAAGGTAGAAGCTTGAGAAAAACAGGATGAGCAGTGTGACAACAGTAAAACGAAGATCACAAGTTCTCAAAATATAAGAAAGGAGAAATTAAAGGGTTGGAAAAAAAAAAAAAATTGTACATATACAGTATAGAGGAGCATCGAGTATCTTGTGAACCTGTAGTACTCAGCCTATGAGGAAACAGGGGAGGTGATCAGGCATCGGGTAATAGGGAATACAAGGTTATGATTTGTTTACTAAAATGCGCTCCTGATTGACAGGACGCCCGCCATTGCAATCGTGAATAAAATAAGCTTTACAGAAGATCCTGTCTGCAGAAAATTATTTGAGATTTTTCTCACACCCATAGGCAGCTGCAGTCTCTTGAGTGTCCTCCTGTTATGGGGTGAAGCAACACAAGCTTCAGACTGGCAGAGAGGGACAGACTGTTTGGGAGACTCCTGGCTGCTAATGGTTTTTGCTACCCTCCAGCAGGGCATATTCTGCCTCCATCTTCCTTCTTCTCTGGTCCATTGTCACCTCTCACCCCAACACAGGGCTTTGAGGTGGTGGTTAGAGGGTTTACAAAATCAAATGCTCAAAGGCAAGAGGCATCTTGGACATGACTATATTCATAAATTAAATGGTTCCTAGATTCTGGAACTGAATCACCTATTCTGTTAAACTGCAAATTCACTGTCACAGTTTTGGCCCACATCAAGAGGGTTCCCCCAGACAATTCCCTCAAGCCATTTGGAGTTTAGCCCAGGCAAGGAACAATTCTTAATAAGGAGCTTGCAGGCACACATCCACTTCTGGAGGGTAATGAGGTTTAACAGAGTGTCTGCAGACCTTCCCATTCCAGTTGGTTTTACTGCCAGAGGAAAAGCAAGTCTGTAAATACCTCTGCTGTAATCTGTCCATCATGTGAAACACCATCATCCTTCACATCTCTTCAACAAACAGAGCTGTGGATGCTTTCTTCAGCTCTACTTCTCTTTACAAAATGGTCCACTGACAAATTCACAGGAAAAACAAACAAACAAACAAACAAACAAACAAAAAACTAGAATAGGCATGAAACTCGTCCTTTTGGAAGGGACTGCAGAGAAACAGCAAGCACATTTCTACATCTAGGTCTCTTGACTGGGAAAAGTGGTAGGGAGGAAGGAAGGAAAAATGCTTAAAAAGAAAACGAGGAGTGAAGGCCTAGGCTGCTGGCTCTAACCATGCTTCAAGGGTCTCATGCCAATTCACATTACCCTGCTGATGCTACACCAGACGACTAAATGTAGTTGAACAAGTCAAGTTACAAACTTTCAGCTCCATTCATCTTTTGCATCAGAAGTACTTGAAGCACAACAGCAATAAATTAGTGCCAGCCCTCCTGCTGAGATAATTCAAAGTATCTTTCCCTGCCCAGCAGGGCCTGATATTTCATGTCGATTACATATTGTTAATAATATGGAGGCATTTGCTTGGGGGGGGGAGGCTAACACAACTAAAACCCTCACCAAATAGGGCTTTGGGGGAAAATTTTTCCTTGTTTATTCCTCTCCACTCAGTGAACCACTAATTTCAATGAAGAGCTGCAGCCAGCAATAGGCAGTGATACAAAAAGAATGATAGAACCACTTTATTTCACCCTCACACACCTATTGGGGTACGTGTAAATTCTGAGTGAGGCTTGTCAATCCCCTCGATGCTTGATATTGTCCCTACCTCCCACACCACTGATTAGTGTCACTCACCAAATGAGCAGGAAGGGCGCGGAGGCAGATTCTGCCAGCAGTAAGAAACTTACTTCAAGTCTGCGAAATGCAGCCTGAGAATTCTTGCTATGTAGGTGGAGGTGGGGGGAGGAGAGGAAAACATCTTAGACTCATAGCTGCTTATAGTGCTTGTAAAAAAGAAATGGTCTAATTTACTAAAGGGAAAGAGAGAGCATAGGATGACTTCAGGAGTGCTGTGTGATGTCTTGGCAATGAAATGGTTCAGGGTTAGGGGGTGGGGATATATACTGGGAAATTATGTTACTTGTGGGGGGTCCCTGTGAAGGCAGGTGATCAATATCAGTCTGGCAGAGAGAGCTTGATTGTCCTTATGGGATTAGCTCCACATGGCAGGAGCCCAAGAGACTCTGCAGTAGGACAGGGAGGCAGGGAAGGAAGGAGGAGGGTGGCTGATTTTCATGTCTGCGTGTTGACAGCCAACATCTTGGAAGCTCAAAGCAAGAGGATTTTGCTAAAAGTTGGTCTAAGGAGAGGTGACATCCCGTGGCTAGAAATTGTGCTGAGCTGCAAAGATCTGAAATAGAATTTCTTCAAAGCTTGAGTATACCTGGGAATAGGAACTGTGGTCACCGTCTTGTGAAAGGGCTTATTTAGTTATTGTAGGTGGGCTGTGGGGAGTTCCAAAAGAAACCTGGTTGAAGACAAAAAAATTGATTTTATGCCTCAGACTGGGGTGTGACAGAAACATCTGTGTTGCTTAGTGGTTATTCAGTGCACTGGCGACAGGACTTTTGCAGCAAGAAGGGGAACGTCCTGTCTGTGACAGGACAGAGATCAATAGCATGGTATGAGTTCCATCTTCTGCAAAACTAGACTATTAATACTGCTGAGATAGTCACCGAAAGGCTTAGGAATGTTTACAGAAGGGTACAGGGGACCCCAAGAGCCAGTCCCAAGAGACACCTGGATATTAGACAACAGGGGTTATGCTTCATATTGAGAACCCTATGATTGTGTTGGACTGGGTTTTTAAAAGATCCCTGTCACTTGAGCCTCCTGAGCTTTGCCATCTGTGGGATGGGGAGCCTGGAGAGGTCAATTTTACTGTGGAAAGGGAAGAGTTGAGGCGAAACATGAAATGAGAAGGAGGGTTGGGAGAGAGAGCTCTTAAGGGTTGGGGTAGATGCTCCTGCAGTCTTGGGAAAAAAAAAAAAAAAAGGCAGGAGCTGCTCTTCCTGCCATTAGTCATCACCCCCCACATCAAACTTTGTGGGAGATCCAGCCAGCCTCTCGCTCACAGTCAACAGCAGAAGTGGTGCTGCCTGACATCTCTCCATCAGACTGCTGCTCAAGGCAGCTCGGTTATGCCTTTACCCAGATCCACCTCAACGTGCCTTTCCTGTAACACCTGTAAAAAGCAGCAGATCCTTTGCTATAGATCCCTTCGCAGCACTTGGCACATGGGAGCCCACCCCCTCCTTGGGACTCTCACTACAACCCACAAAACCTCTGCTACCATTAAAAGGCTATTATCTGATGACACAAAATTAAGCATTACAACAGAGATTACATCTTCACACTCTGAAATTGCTGACGAAGCCTTGCTAGGGCAGGAGTCCTTTTCAAAGCTGTGATGAGGCTCTCCCACGTGAGATTCACACTTTGAGGAATTGATCATTTCACTGTCAAACAAAAGCCATGTGGCTGAATTCTGTACACAAATGACTCCATGCAGAAATAGATGTCCAATTAAGGGAAAATATGTTTCCAAAATCATTTTGTCTCCTGCAGTTTATAATTTATTTATTTTTTTAATTGACTTTTTCTGTCAGTCAATTGTTTTATTCTTAACTGAGTTGGTGAACTCCTATACACCAAAGCCTCTACTTAGAATGAGCAGTCTCCACTATTTGGTTTTGTTGCTTTTAGTAGCAGAAAATATACCATTTTTTCCTACTCTGTTTCTAGCCCAAAAGCCTTTTGTACTATTGTAATTCAATGGACGTAAGATCTATTTTTAAGGAAACCTGCAGAGGTTCAGAAAACCTCAAAAGCAGGCCCTGCAAGCTTTCCAGTGCTGTTAAGGATGCTAAAGATAAGTCAAAAGTTTTAAGATGAGATAAGCAAATTTTTTTAAGATTGGAGGAGATAGTGCAATGATGTAATTTACACCGCTCAGAAAGTACGATCCCTGCATCAAATTTAAATGACTTCTAACAAGGAAAAAAAGCTAAGTTTGCAAAGCAGATCTTTTTTCCCAGCAGAGATACCCATATACCTCATACATAAGCATTACTTGGAGGTGGTAAAGGCAACACGATGCATGGAGAGAGAAAAGGAAAGGTGCTGAGATTAGATGTGTGCGGGGCAGGTCTGGATGACTGGGGTGTTCGGGTGCCACGTCTTTCTTCTGGGCTTGTCCATCCCAAATACCTCAGTGTTACCATTCTGCAGTGAGTGCTAACGTGAAGAACCCCATCCTTCCTAGCCCTCGAGCAGGACGTGCCACTTTTAGGCAGCTGCAGCTGACTGGGGTGAGAGGGGCACTGACTTTAGCTCATTTTCTTCCAAACACCATGTCCTGTTGCACAAGGAAACGTAACATTATTTCACTACATGACATCACAGAGTCAAGACAGCTTTAAACTGCTCAGAAGCATCACAACTGCTGCAGAAACAAGGAAGAGACCCAGCCGCCGGGCAGTGTGTGGCAGGACAGGAGATTCAGTGCAGCTTCACCAAGCCGAATATCGGCGTGGCGGCTCGGATGACATCTCTCATAAACTGCTTCTAGAAAATAATAATAAAATTAAAATTAAAAATGTGGTGACAGGCCGTCAAGCCGGCTGGGTGCTGCGGGTCGAGGTCTCGCCTGGGCCCGCTGCAGGCCCACTGAAGGCCGCCATGGCTCCCCCCTCAGAGGCTGTGGTGGGCGGCGAGGCGGCAGGACGCCATCTTGCGGCGCCTCCCCACCTCGGGCCGCGGGCAGGCTCAGTCCGTCTCGTCCTTCTCCTCGTGAAAACGGACTCTCAGGCTTTGTTCTGAACAGTCCTGAAGTGCAGGAGCAGAACTGAAAGATAGGTCTTGGTACCTTCTTTTCTGAATGAATTGTTCTTGACGATCTTAGTCATTGGACTCGGTGCAGTGAATCATGGCTGAGAGAGAGAGGCTGCCTGTGTTTGAAAGCTTTTCTTCCTAAGGAGTGGTTTAATTCTTTTTGACTTCTCCATGAATGTGGCAATTCAGCCTATCATATCTACTGACTGGAAGGAAGCAAGTCTACCATGATGGTATCAACCAAAAATGCTATGTATGACTAAGCACCCATCACAAGACATCCATATTTACACCTTTCGTGTACTTTACAGGTACAGGTGTCTTCTTTGGATTTCCATTCTAGTCCTTTTCTTCAAAGATAACAATGTAGTTAAGCCAGATTTGGCAAACAAATTTCTTGCTCTGAAACGAACATGAGAGCAGTAATGACCTATGGAAAATAAACTCTTCCATTCAGTTTTCTTTTATCTGTTCTCCTTAGAAGTTTGCTTCAAATTCTTCAGGGAAGGCAAATTCCCTCCTGTCCATATGTTCCTCAGGTGGTGCTGCTGTTTCTGTTGAAGAAAATACTACCTTGTACTGGAAAGCAGCTTGCTATCAAACCAGCATCCAAGTCTGGGTTTGCATCAGTGCAAATGTATCCTAGACAAGTCTTGGTAGGATCTTGTATACAAACACTTGTGCTCTGCTGCATTAGTGGACATACATGCACCTCCTGGCATAGCTAGGTATGGTATATCACATCTCTTTGGATATGTTTCTTCTTCTGCATCTCACATCTCATAATCACATTGTCGTGTTTTGAAAACATAAGGAGCTGCTCCACATATCCTGCTTTGTCTAAATCCGTTGCTTTGTCCCCTTTAGGATAACTCAAATGACAGTCACAGTAAGTGCTATAGTGGCACTTTGTGTCTTAAACTAGAACAGGTTGTTTTGTTTTGTTTTGCTTTCTTTAGAAAGCAGTAGAGATCATCTGTAAAGTCTGAGGTCATCTTGTCTGTCCTTCAGTACGGTGTGGCTAAAGAATTTTCCTCCACAAACATTGAGTTGAGCCCTTAAATTAATGTTCAATGTGCTATGCTTGTTTTTTGTTGTTGTTGTTGTTCTTTTTTTCTTTTTTTGTTTTTGTTTTTTAATCAGCAACTGAATAACTGAATTCAGTATTATTGCAATCTTCACCTCCCCTCTCTGCCTGCTTCTTCTAACCACTTCAGGCTGCCTCTTCTGACACCTTCTACCTAGCTGAATCAGTCTTTGAAGTCCTTTGTGTTATAGTGCCTATTCCTACAGGTAGTGTTGTTTTTTATGACCACTCAAAGGAGTTTCATGAAGGACAGGCAGATCTGTTTGAGTGTATTTTGTATCTGAAAGGTGTTGCTTCTGTACAGTTTAAAGCAATGACGAGTGTATGTGGTAATGTAATGAAATAAAGTCGCATTACCTTGAGCAACAGGACATAGCATTTGGAAGCAAATGAGCCATAGTCTGTCTGTCGCTGAAGTGAATGGCCTTTCCTGGAGCACGTTACACCTACAAGAGAAATGGTGGAAACCAACACCTGCATTTCAGGCAGTCTGTGCTTACACCCAGCTTTCTTAAGGAACATTAGAAGTTGCTTTTCAAAACTGCACGTGGCCTTCTGCAGCAGTTTTGTCCATGCGAAAGTGAATGCCCAGCAGAAAGCAGAGGGATGGCTTAGGGAATGACAGTCATGCTCGTCTCATTTAATTTTACCCTTTTTCTCGTTCGTGTGGAGAAAAGCCCCTGGAACATTACTAGCAGATTACTCTTACCTCATTGGGAAAAGGTCATGGTGCAGGCCTCACTGGCAAGAACGAGCTGGCTCAACAAAGTTGTCTTGGTCTTTGTGCAGCAGGGACTCTTTATCCTTTGTGTCTTGTACCTTGTCCAAACACACTGTCAGCCCTCCACTAATTGTATATAATAAAAGCAATTCTTCAAACAAATCGAAGGCTCTTCATTGAGGAAGGATGATGTTTCTTTCCTTGGCAGACAAATGATGCCTTGTGGGAGGCTAGGAAAGATGCTGTTTAATGAAATTATGCAGCCAGTCATCTGAATGCGGACCTGCATGGCTCTCTGCCATGTCTGTGGTCAAGGAGCAGGTTGAAATGGAAGATCCAAACTTCCTTCCCCTTACCCCACTTCTCATTCCAGTGTAAGTTCTAGTTTGATGTCTTTGTGCTAGCAGCTGTCTTGGGACGTTGGACAGTGGGAGAAAGAATATGAACCAGAAGTCCCATCCCAATAGACGTCTTGGTTTGAAAAGGACTTTGGGATTTACCTGGGGGGTTGGGAGCAAGAGGTCCCTTGTACTTAGACCAAACAGTATCTCCTCCAGTAACGCAGCTGAAAAGAAACATCCCAAAGAAACAAAGAGAAGAAAGGAGATTTCACTGCCAGAATTCTTTCTATTTTCATTTATCCTTGCTTAGTGTTCCAGAGGCCTGCTTGAGTCAGCTGTGCTGTGGTGCCAGGTGTGACTCAAACTGCTACTTGACTAATGTTTGGTACATCGTTCGTAAACTTTCTCTGAAGCTTGGGTGGGCAAATGTGTTTCCCATTCCTGTCTCTGTCATAGGCCAAACCCCAATTATTCAGATATATTCGGGGAGGGGGGAACCAAAAACAAAAAACAAAACAAACAAAAAAAGAAAACAACAACAAACAAGTGATGCCATGACAACTAGTTTAGGCTGCACTGAGGCTTTGTGTTAATTACTCAGTAAAAAGGAATTTTCTTAGGAGACAACAGTCTGCAACTCAAGAAGTGGAGCAACACCGGGCATTGTGTGACCTCAGCCACCCCTCTGATCACCCCACCATGTTAACCTCTTGTTTGGGAACCTCATGGTCCTCTCTACCACCACGGTGGGCATCATACGAAACAACGTGGCTGCAAGGGGACAGCTGGCCCAGGGTGGCACTGCAATCTGGTTGCATCATACTAACAGGCATCATATGCATCACATCTCCAGGCATTAGCCTGATAAAGCTTGGTAAAAGGCTGCAGAAGCCCCCTTGGACTAGCAAAACCCAGATACAGAATACACCCTGGGAGGAAAATAGCTCTGCTTCTTCCCTGTCGCCTACACCTCTCCCAAACAAAAATACCCTGCTGTTGCTATGGGCTTAAATAGTTGATTCTCAGCCACGTGTTTTTTTTCCCCTTTGAAACTGTAAAAAGGTCTTCATGGGGTGGATGTGCCTTTCAGGAACCTTTTCTTAGCAAGCATAAATTTTGTTTGTTTTTATAACAGCCATGTCATTATGTGGTCCGCAGGAACAAGACTGCAGCCATGATGCGGTGGTGCTTTATAGCAGTGTGCGTGGTGCTTTAATTCTTTACTTCTTGTTTCCTGTTTGAGAGTGAGAGCATTTCATTCATGCAGGCCCTGGTAAGATGGGCAAAGTAGAAAAGCAGAGACAGTGGGGAGAGGAGACGTGGTAAGGACAAACCACTGAGGACACCGCTCTGCCTTCACAGAGCACATACCTAGTGCCACTTTTGCTCTTTCCTCCATTTGCTCCATTCCTACCCCAATGAGAAAAGCTTAGCAGGCAGCAGTTCTGATGAACATGAGCCTTGGTTTAAATGGGAATTTGTAACCAAGCCTTTACTATCCAGAGTTCTTAATAGCTCTCCATGGTATTCTGCCAGGCTATTGTCCAAGCAGAGAAACCCTGCACTTGGCCAGCTCTGACACCAATCAGTCTAATGCAGAGGACCAAAGTTAACAAAATGGTTGGTAAAGAAAAAACACAATGAAATGTCTCAGCAGTTTCTCCTATAAAAGGATCTGTCTGAGGCCCTTGGTTTCCTGCAGTATTTACCCACCCGTGCAGCTCTAAAGTTCATGTTTAAGGACCAACTGCTGAGCTGAGAATGAGTTTGCTGGTGTTAACTCAGGGCTGAGGCTGGCAGTCGTGCCACGTGGATTTAGCCCTGACGTCTCCGAGGATGCTGAGATAGGTCACAAGACCAGAAGCATCTCCTTCTCCTTGAATGCCCTCTAAGGGGGAGAAATGAGAGTGAATGAATACGAAGCAGGGAATATAAATTGCAGCATAAGCTCCCCAAGAAACCTTCCCTCCCTCCAAGCCCCAAATCACCAAAGAAGGAACCAAAACCCATCTTCAAGTGCCAGGAGCTGGGTAACTGTCAGTGACTGCGATGGAGCCCGGCCTTTGAGCAGCAAGCCGAGTTCATTTTGCCTGCCCTCCATGGGTATCTGCTTCTCCTACATTTGCTGCAGGGAATTGCAGTGTGAAGGCTTAGGACTTTAAATAGATTGCAGCTATCGCCACAAAAGGCAGTAATAAAAGGGGTTCATACTGCAGCTGATGAATAGATGCAGAGCCGGTTTCCAACTTTCTACTGCAGCATGAGCAGAATGAAATGAGTGGTCCCAAGCCCGTGGCAAAGGATTTGCTGTTAACATCCTGGTCTCTGAAAGGTCTCACACCCACTGAAATTAATGAATGTTGAGAGGCTGTGTACCTTTGGGGCTGCAGAACAAAACATTTAGTTCTGTGTACTAACTATAGGCTTTGTGCCGTACATACATACACACACCCCCACACGCTCGCTCTCATCACAGAATTAATTGTAAGCTAAGCACTCCCAACAGGAATAAAATCAAATGTCCGAAGAAAGATTATACTTTAAATTTATTTCTAAGATGCTCTGCCCTCAAGATACAAGAGATGTATGTGCTCGCTCTCTCTCTCTTAATATATACTCTCAAGTAAATATTATCTCTTATCTCACCAACTCCAGTGCTTGAAAGGATGATGTACTCTGCAGCACTCACTCTGTTTTGGTCTATTTCTAACGTTGAGAGGCTCTAACGCACTTTTTTTTCTTTTTCTTTTTTCCCACAGAAGTAATTAACCCCTTTACTGCTGGCATGGCTGCAATATCAAGACAAAAGGTTTGTCTGTCTCCAAGCTCACTGTAGGTGGAAAAGAAAAAAGCATTACTTCCATTTCCATCTGTTTTTCCCTCCTGCATGTTGCCAGCAGGATTAGTACTGAAATTATCTCTGTTCTGAGCCATTGTGTGAACGAACGTGGGCACGGTGATGTTAGGAGAGGAAATGTTTCATGACCATTGTGCATGAGATCTGTGACTTCCTTCCTGGCAGGCACAGCTGCAAGCAAGGCTCTGAACAAAGCAGTAAGGAAAGAAAACACTCTTCTCCTGTTGCTCTCTTCCATAGAGAACTGTGAGTGCGGGTAGATCCAGATGTTACCGTCCATGAGGTAGGAGGAGAAGTTGCAAGCATAGCTCAGACAAGCAAATGAACAAATAAAACCTCTCCGAAGTCTACTCCCTCAGAGCCTGGGCATCCCTGGGCTGGAATTCATCACCCAAACCTGCTCTCCCGAAGGCAAGCACTTTCCAACATCGACTGTGAGGCACAGCTCATTCTTAAAAGACCAGAGCTGGCAGAGTACTCTATGTGATGAAAGGCACACACCTCGGCCTTGTTCACTGACCACGCTGTTGTATGGGAGAGGCTGGAACAGCGTTTTTTGGAGGTCAGATGTAGGGAAGGTATGACTGGATTCTGCTACATTAGGCAGAGGAAGGTCACATTTGAGGATCATAAATGAATTTAGGCAGAGGAACTCTGGCTTAGCTCCACCCAAGCTGGTAGAAGATCAGGACATAGCAGAAGCAGAATGTCAGAAACCTACAGGGTTTTTACTGATGAAAATGTAAGCATGTAAAGAATTATGTGGGAGGATTTAAGGTTCATACACTTGGATTTAGGGGCCTCATTTCTGCCAGTAACCTGTTTCAGATATTTCATTTCTTTATGATCTCGGTCCAGGGCCTTTTGCTGTGGAAGTGAGAAGATTAGCAGTGCCCCAAGTGATACCGTAGTGCGTTAATCTCCAGAGCACTTCATTCCAAGTTCAGCCCAAAGGTCTTTACACTGCTTTGCTTTGTATACAGCATCTGTAATCTATCTGGGTGTTTGCACCACACCACCGTTTCAGCTGAACATCTACATACAGGATGTCCTTTGTCAACTGCTGAAAAGACACCACATCAAAGCAAGGACTGCGTTCTGGCATATGGCACGACTTCACATCTCTTCCTACACAAGAAGCTCACCAACATCCTGTCCTGTAGTCTGCAGCCTGGCCTAGAGGACAGCTGAATGACCAAAGCATGAAACAGTAGATGTGCTGGCGCCCAGCTCTGCCTCAGTTTACCCTCTGTAAAATGGGGATAATTGCACAGCACTGTAGATGGAAAGCACAGGTGGGTCTTTGTCTAAAGTCTAGGGTGAAGTCAGTATAGAAAATAACTCCGACATATCATTAGAAGAGTGTTCTTTCATACAGGACATTTTATAGAGTGATCATTTTAAATTGGATGAAACAGTTCTTAATTAGCATTGAACATCAGAACGGAGTTTGTCCCGGATGACACTCAGAAACAGCCAACAAGTTTCTGATCTAAAACAGACAAGGAAGATACAGGACAGCTGAACTAGAAAAAGACATAGGAGGAAATATGTTGAAGATTATTTTCTAATCATTCATGTTGTTATGAGCTTGCAATTTGTGACTGTTACAAAGAACTCCATTATGGGAGAGAGGGTTTCAACGGGAAAGAAATGGTTTTATGCGCTGAGGGATCACTTCAGCTGTAGAGGGAACATGCCAGAAGACACAGGGACAAAAGCTTAAACGTGACATGCTGAAATTTGCTGGGGGATTAGCTGGGTTAGCAATACGTGCCATTATCAAGGCAAAAACAAAGCGCTCAAGAAGTTTTTTCCCCATGATTTATGGGCCAGCTTTGAGAAAGCATCCTGTGCTAGCACCATGAGAAAACTATGAGCCCCTCTTTCTTCCCATACAAAAACAAACAATTACCAGCTCGTGTTAGGAAACTCCCTCCATCCCATTTCAGCAGAGCAGTTGTCAGAATGATGCTATGACTCTTCATAAGGCACTGGCCATAAGCAGCCTTTGGGCTTTGGTGTCTGGGCAGGGGGTTGTGCCTCCACCTTCCCACCTGCCTTTCATTTGCCATTCCTCCTCGCAGACCCCGCAGACCCATCTGCCCGCAGAGAGGAGTGGCACATGGTGCACGCTGCCTGCTTTGCCTCTGTCACTGCACAGCTTGCCTGAGCGCGTCTGGCACAAGCCCTTAGCTCAGTGCAGGCTCTCCCGCAGACTCTGCAGGGACACTGGACGGCTGGGGTTTATTGTGTTGTGTTTCTTTTTTTCCTCCTTTCTCCCCAGCCAACTCACAGTTAATCCATGACACACTACATCCCTCAAAGGGCACCAGACTATTCCTGTACGTGTGTATCCAGCTGAGAGGCGAGTGAGAAGATGCAGACCCGCTTTGACACCATATCAGTTATCTCTCCAGATAACCCCAAAGCTCACCAAGAGTCAAGAGGACAAGACTGCTGTCGTGCAAGCCCTGGGCAGAGCAATGCCAGATCTTAGTGAGGGTATCAGCTCCAGGAATTTTCCACCCTTTTGGTGGGAGTTTGGGTGCTGGAATTTGGCTTGAGGACAGAAACAGATGGACGTGTTGGGGGAAGACAGAAAAACTTCATTGAATTAAAGCACCATTACTTACACACACTGAAAAGCCACGGGAGATCCACAAGTTAAGCACGGAGATACAGACAATTAAATGCTAGTAATCTAGAAGCTCTTCCAGCCAAAGCTATTCTATCACTGGAACATTTGAACCTGCTGTAAGGAGAATCTAAAATAGGATCAGGCACTCAGAGGCTGCATTCATACCGAGCTTTCCTCACAGAAGAGGAGCAGGCTTCATTTTCTTTATGCCGTACTCCAGACATAAGGCTGCAGCCATGATACACATGCCAGGATCGGCTTTAAAGGAGCTGTCTTGGATACTAATAACAACATAGCTATGTGGTCACAGCCCCCTTCTCAGCCCTATAGCCCGGGTAAATTCACAAATTCCTAGACAAGGCTGTCTATGGTGCACTCATTTTTAATACCGGAGGTCGTTACTGTAAAACTGGTTTGGGGCCATGTCTGCTGCTGGGTCGCAGGGCAGTGGTACCAGCAACAGCCTCCTCTCTCCAAATTCAGCAGGCCAGCCCCACGGCACTTACCCAAGCCATGGCCTCAGATGAAGTGGAATAGCTTTGCACCTAGGCTGAACCCACTGACTTCGCAGCAATTGTGCTTGCATTTGGGCAGGCCTAACCCAAGTGGCCATCCAGGCAGCTCAGGGCCACTGAACTGCTGCTTGTCTCAACACAAGGTGCTTTTCTGGGGGC
Source organism: Nettapus auritus (assembly GCA_011076525.1). Lineage (NCBI taxonomy): Eukaryota > Metazoa > Chordata > Aves > Anseriformes > Anatidae > Nettapus > Nettapus auritus. The sequence goes on along the minus strand of CM021765.1, from coordinate 54,913,480 downwards.
ATGGTGGAATAGACAATACCCTCCTCATCCCAAATACACATTGTCTTGTCCACCCAGCTTCCAGCCACGCTGGTATGCCCTGAAGCAGGGTCTTCCTTGCCCAAGAGAGCCCCCCAAGATGCCCCTGTTTGCCACAGCTTACCACAGATGGCCTCCGCGGGGCTGGGGGTAAGGCGGAGGCTGTCTCTTCTGTTTGTTTGTTTACAGGGGATGGAAGCCAAGCTGGGAAAGGACCTCGGTACAGTGCAGCCAAGTGACTATAAAATAGCGCTTTAAAAAGCCACAAGGTCACCTTTACTGACATTTGGATAAGGATTTTATACAAGTCACAGGACTGGAGATGGACTTGTCGTGCCGCTGATCACAGGGGAGGGAGAGAGCTGCGTGCTGGCTGAGGAGGCTGCATTGTTGTGACTGTTGTGTTCATTAATGCTCATTTATTAGTTTCTTGGATATAAGGGGCTGATTGGGATTTCTCTTCTCTTTTACTTAGTTCCAGCTGGCTTCCCTGACTTTGCCAGCACACCTGCATGAAATGTAGCAGCCCTCCCACTCACCTGTACTCTCCAGGTGCCATGCCCTTGCACAGTCTGTCTTCTCGCTTTTCTTGCTCAGACCTTAGCAAACCTTGGTCTTGCTGCCATATTTCATTTAAGCACAAGGTGAGAGCAAACATATATCATCCTCTTAAATGACAAACCAGTGCACAAGCACGCAGGCATCTGAAGGATTTGGCCAGAGGAGCTTTGCTGACGATGTGTGTTGTGAGCCTGGTGCTCGTGTATAGATGTGTGTGTGTATCGGTGTGTCTGTGTGCTCAGTCCAAAAAGCAGCACAGACTGTGAGCTCTGAGCCCTGCACAGCCCGAACGAGCAAGGATGCACCCTTGAGGAAAGCTGAAAACAATGAGTCCAGGAAGGAGAAGGACATGCTCAGATCGCATGCTCCTTCAGGGAAAAGACATTATAAGGCAGGCAAGTCCACATCAAAGAAACACCTGGCTCCACTGCTTTCTGTTCCTCATAACCTACAGGACAGGTTTTGGTTAGCTGGTAGAATAAATGGGACTTGTGACAAAAATACCGCTGGTCTGAAAGCATGTGGTGTGACTATTTGAGTCTCCTTATTAAACTACAGTGCCACGCAGACATTACATCCTTAAGACACTGTCTGTGCTTCTGCCAGTCCCCAGAGAGCAGAGATATCTGTTCCGTGACCATGACAGGACTGGAAACTTCCCAGCCCCTTCCTCACGTTAGCCCCACAGGGAGATGCAAGCATGAAGAGTGCCACAAGCCTCATGCAAAAGTGCTGAATATTTAACAGAATTTGCTGCTGGAGCCCAATCCCTTTCTCCCACCAAGATGACCTAGAGACAGACCACAGGATTAATTGCATGGTCCCCGGCGCTTGCTCCTTGATGCCACTTGGAGCCAGGCAGGATCAGCAGCAGCAGTAAAGACAAGGGGGACAGGCAGCGCAGCCTCAGTGTTGCTGCAGCCCATTTGGGGCAGGATGACCCGTTTGTGAGGTCCTGCTCCCTGCATCTGAAGCCCTGTTGTGTCTCTGGTGTCTGACACCACGACCCGAGGTAGCTCAGGTCACTGGCTGGGTGCCACGGGGAGCTGTGCCAGGCGATGGAAATGCACTGGGAGAAGAATGGCTTGTCGAGTGCAAAGCAACAGGGATGTTTTTCAACCCAGGGTAGTTGTGTAGCCTGTTTACCACCAAAAACAGCATTAATAGCATAAAAGAAATGGTGGGAGTGCATGGGAAGCGTAGGACAGCCGTAAGGCCGACCTGGCTGCAGTTGATGTGTACGTGCCGGGGCAAGGAGGCTGGCAGCCACACAATCTGCGTCCAGTCCTGTGACCGGGAATGTGTATGTGACACCACGGGGTGCTAACGGGGAGGGGGCTGGGCACAAGCCCCTGGGACCCATCCTCCTCCTGTGAAGCTATTCCTGGAAAGGAGGCAATTTCTGAGCTTACGCTGATACGGTTTATCTCCACTGAGGGGATTTGTCCCACACACGGGCCAGAAACGCTACATTTCCTAGTAGCACCATGGAAAGGGCGACTCCAACACAGACACTCAAAAGATCTCCATCAAACCCTTTTCCCTAGGGAACTTCCCCTGCCCCTAAAGCAGGGGCTGTCGCAGGAGCTCTGCAGACTCACTGTATACATGTACATATATCTCTGCCTGATGCCAGGACTGCAGCCAAGGGCATGCTCAGGACCCCAAGCAGCAAAGGTGCAGGTGCCTGGATTTCACTGCAAGCATCCCAACCAACTCTGCCAGAGGTAGGCTGGGCTTGTTCAGACAGCATACAGGTTTGCACTGATTTTAGACCCACAGTTAGTGTTATCTGAACTTGCTGGTTCATCTTGAAGTCCCACAGGCACAAGACAACCTAAAGCAGGCCGCATGTCTGACCAGCACAAGTTTTAGGATGGTCCATAGCAGACTGACAGAGTGGGTAAGGCAGACTGAGCAAAGGGTCAGGGCTCCCAAAGGCCCAGCAAACATTCCGGGCGCCAAATAACCAGTAGCTAGGCACAACATGTGTGCAAACCCTTCCCTCCTCCACCACGCTGCCCTACATAAAAATATCTAGAGATGACTACAGTCCTGCTTGGACTGACAGAGGCAGCTGCAGTAGCAGAGCTTTTAATCCCAAAGCAGAGCCTGTTGTCACTGGCAGGAAATCTTATTGTGTTGGACAGGCAATCCTAGACCTTAATTAAAGAGGTTGCCCTTCCTGCGAAGCCAGACAGGCTAGACTGGAGTCAGAAGGAGCAAGTCGCTTGAGCCAGGGACCACCTGGCTGTAACTTCATCTATGTGACACCGTATGCTTTTGTGACCCGCTCTGAAAGGTTGAAACCCCAAGCAAGCTCCCAGAGGTAAAGTGAGGATTTATAAAGAGCAAGAAATCAGAGATGCTCTGTTCTGGGAAGGAATTCATTCCTTCTCCTTTCAGAGACTGAAATTTTGTGGCCTTTGCCCTGACCAAAGACCCAGCAGATCACGCTGGTTCAGGATTGATTTTTAAGGGAGCTGGCGGCTCCTGCTTTGTCTCCACTGCATGCAGCCCAGCGGGGAATGCTTTGAACCAGGCCCTGCTGGTAGCTCCTCATTTTGAGCACCTCATTTTTCTTTCTCATGTTTGCCCTCATGCTGTCTCTGTGAGATAAACCACATTACTTTCTCCTTAGCAGAGAAGAGCAGCGCTGTCGACCCCATGCATTTCCCTTAGCCAGGACCCAGCTGCTCACCTCTGTAGCATTCCATAATGGCATGGAGACCTAAGCTTGGGTCTTAAGGGCACCCACTGCTGTGGGCAGCTTCCTCCCAAGCTAAGCAACTCTATTGCTCCTTATCTCCTGGAGAGAGCAACGCACAGTGCTGTGGCTGGGATCTGAAGCTGCTTGTGTGTGCAACCTCCCCGTCAGCAGCAGGACGCAGCAACTGGCTCCCTCCTGCACACAGAAAAAGGCAGAGCACACAGGTGGCCAAGGGCCATCCCCTCCACATCCCCTCCGCTCAGCAGCGGCCATGGCCTCGAGTCAGGGAGCGCTTCTTGGGCAGAACGAGGATGCTGTTTTGGCATCTTGAAGTCCAGTAACCAGGTCGTGACCCCGCGGTGACACACGAGTGCCCCGGTCCCTCGTCCCCCCCCCCCCCCCGCCACTCAAGTCGTGGGCTGGCATCGCACCACCAGCGCTGGTGGTCGGGTATGTACACAAAACACCCCCTCCACTTCCTCCATCTCCCCCACTTCTCGCGGGGGCTCCTACGGAGCAAGGAGCGAACACACGACACCAGTGCAGGAATTTTTTATTTTCTGAGAAACGCATACTTTACTTCCCAGTGCAACACAACTTCACATGCATAGCAGCAGCTGCCAGAAACCTACAGATCGCAGGGTGTACTACTCTTTATAGTTTTGCTAATGTGAATTCAGCGAGTTGCCAAGCTGGCAGACCCCAGAGACTGACATGCTCTCACCCCCACAGAACAAGCTAACACCAGTGACGGCGCTGAAAGCTCTCCACCATAACCTGTAACAGTCTCACCTGGGGGAGGAAAGGAACATGGTGTCCCCACTTCCCACCCTGACATCCCTTTTGTGCCACTTGAGTCATTCCTTCACCCTCCTGTTCACTGCACTCCTCAATACACCCCTTGTTCCTCCACATCTCTTCATGTCCTGCCATGACATTCTCCTGTCGGATGAGACTGGGTTTTGGGGAGGGGGGAAGAAAAAGGGCATAGGGATAGGCAGAAGCTGACAGATAACCCCTTATATTATTTTTCCTAAGAAAACAGATTATTTCTCTTGTATACGTGAAGCCAGGAAAGGACAACGGTTTATCATGGACATCACTCTGAGTGCCTCTGCTCTGCCTGTGGTGACTCTCGGCCTCTTGTCAAAGCATTCCCACACTTCTTGGATGGCCAATTGTGAGATGTCCAAAACAGTGCTGGGGAAGCTTCTCTAAGATGCAAGGCCAGGCCTCCGTCGTGGTGTCCCTCTGTGCGTATATGCTAACCCTGGAAACCGAACTCCTTGTACTTGCTGGCCATGTCATTTCGGAACAGCTCCAGGGCCTTCTTCATTGCAGCCTGGGAATCAGCCCCAAAGTCTGCAGAGTGCTTTTCAGCAATGACCTTGATAATGACTTCAGAAATGAACTGTGAGGAAGGAGAGAGAGAGAGGGAAAAAAAAAAATAAAATAAATAAAATGCTCAGGGTTTATTTTCAGAAAATCCAGACTAAGAAATAGGTTGCAGAGCCTGGAAATATCTCCGAGCTAATTCAGTAGCCCTTCCCGCAGTCTCTGGAGAGACACTGTGGTCTAGCATGCAAGGAGCCCGGGCTGGGCAGAAGAACTGGGCTCTGTTCCTAGCTTGGACACTGATCTGCTTTGTGACCTTGAGTAGACTGTGGCCCTTCCCACTCTTTGCCTGCCTTGTCCATTGAGGCCCAAATTCATGCCTGTGTTTGTGAAACACTTAGTTTTGTGGGTCTTGGTCTCCAGTGGATTCTCCAGGGCTTATTCTAAAATTGTACATCGCTCGTGTCCAGCCACTGGCAGTTCTTATGTCATGTAGTTTCCCAGGCACGCAGGGGCTGCATGGGCTGGTTTATTATTGTCAAGAGTGTCTCAGACTGCATATGGTGTTTGGAATGGGAAATCTAAACTTGGAGATTCACATACCATGAGCTGAGCCCTTTCTGTGCCTCTTCTTGCCTGTACACAGAGACCTTGGACTTGAGAGTTAAATGAAGTCCAACTAGACATCACTAACCAGAAGTGCAGCTCTCACGTAGCTGTCCTGCACATATTCATTACACATCAGACACCAAGATCCCCTGCCCTTTTCCATACCTCCAGATATTTGACAGGGATTTTGTGCTTTGTGGCATGGGTTTGAGCCAGGGGCTTCAACTCTGCTTCATGATTACCCTTCTGCTTCAGGATTTTGCCCAGCTGGGTCAGGACGGTAACTCCGTGTTTCTTCAGATCTTCAGAGCCCTTCATCTGATCGGGGGTCTTCAGGCCTTTGAACTTTTCAAAGCGATCCAAAGTCTCAGGGTGGTCCTGAAAGAGTCTGTGGACAGAAGCAGAGGGACTTGTGAGACTTGACAGAGCTGTCATCCAGAACAGAGTTGAGGTCCAGCTTCTCCAGGTGTATATGGACAGGAAAATGTATGATAACCTGCTTCCCCCCCACAGAGAAAACTCTTAGCTAGTCCCTGCTGGAAGCGGCTGCTTTCACCTGGCAATTGTGATGCTCTAGACCCTTTCCAAATTGTCACCATTTACAGTCACTCCATTTAGCGTGTATGGAAAGCCAGAAAAGCAGTTGACCCTATTCTAAATCTGTGTAGGTTGTTCTTCCTCTGGTAGGTTGTTGCACAGTGAGATGACATTCTGTGTACAGAAGTTTATTTTACCATCTGTTTTACCCAGGCTGTTTTCTGTCATTAGCAAATGATAAAATGCCTCTTGTCTTTGGAGGGAAGAAGCTGCTGATGTACTTCCCTTTGAATGTTGTATCCTCTTTAATCCTATCCTTTTACACATGTCCTAAGATGATCACCCCATCTTTTTTCCATTCCCTCTGGCTGAGACAGAGACACTGCCCTAACCATGTCCAATTGGTATCCAAAAAATATAATTTAAATTTTTTTTATATTTTATTTTATTTTTATAGCTGTGCTAACTCTTTGTCACCAGTCCCTGGGCTATGACAACTGTATTAGGACAGAGACAAGAGCAAAGGCTGGTCATGGCACTGAGAGCTGTGTTCTTGCATTCATTCATCTGAAGGCAAAACAAAACCAAACAAAACACCTGTCCACCCTGACTCACTCTCTCACTGAGGATCTAGCCTGTATTTCCCCCAGACTGTCACCCTGTAAGGTACTATAGACCCCAGGCTCTCAACAGGACCCTCTTCCGAGCCCATCTCTGCAATGACCAGGAAAGAGGCCCCAGCCTCACGTCCCTCACTTTCAGGCTCACGTGTATTTGAACATGAAGGTGGGAGAACTTACAGTGCCCCCACCCTGTGAACACAGACAGAGGGTTGGAGTTTCTGCCTGTTTCTTGCATGCCCCAGCTCAGCATATTGCTGGCAGTGCGGCTTCACCATCTGGAACCACGGCACCCCTGAGAGTCCTTGGGAGCAAGCGGGTAAGAAGAGCACGGGGCACGCAGTGCCCTGCCATTCAGTGCTATACATAGGTGCTCTGATCCCAAAATGGAAATGAAATCAGGAAGGCAGACGGGTGGCCAAAAGCCAGGCTAGTGCTGTCCCCCACTTCCTCCCTGCCGGATTTCCCAGGAGACAGGATGCTGACACCACTGGCAACCAAACTGGTAGGAATTTTCATTCTTTTCCCTGCCAGAGTCCTGGAGTCAGGGTGAAAGGGGGACTTTGGCCGTCCTGGTTATTAGGAGCAGTCTAATAATGAGGTGTTGAGAGACATCGGCTCCCCTGTTCAAGTTTATTTTCAGGTATTATACACTCTGATGGGCATAACCCAACCAGCTGAAGCACCAGAAGGGCAGTGGCTCACATCCATGAAGTAGCTCACTCAGGCTGCCCACTGCAGGGTCTGGACCCTTGGCCCAGGGCTTGCAGCCACCAAACCAGCCTCCTCTTGCAGGACTGTGGTTACTCACTTGCTCTGCCCTTGGGAAGGTGCTGGTCCTGTGATTTCCTAGGGATTTGTCCCATCTGGAACCAAACATGTCTCCTGTTAAGTGGCCATTTGGGTTAGGGCCAGACTCTCTGACATATCATGTAAGCATAGGTTAGGCTACATTAACAAATACCTCGGCCACATGGAAGACAGAAGCTGTCCTGCAGCAAAAAGCTTCTATAAATGAGTGACCGGTCTTTGCCAACATTTCCCTTCAAACATTTCCAAAGGACTTCTGTACTCTATCTACCAAGTGCTGAGCACAAAACGCCTTCTCTTTTTTGATGAGGTTGCCCTATGCAATGGAATGGAATTATTTCTAAAAGCCTCCCTCCATCGTGTCTGGCTATGGCTGAATCATGTTTGCCAAAGGCAAGATACTCCTGAGACCCTTGAATATTCTTCCAAAGAATACTCTGTTTGTTTATTTCCTTTGGAAAAAATCCACTTGGATCGGTATTTTCTAAACATATTCCTACCTATGAAGCCTTTAACAAGGCAAAAGAAGACACATTTCTAAACTGAGAGAAGCCTGATGGGCTTCCCCTGCCTCTCCCCTCCCTCAGAAACCCCTTGAAGGAGCAAGAAATGAGCTGTCAGTGTGCTGGCGAGCACCAAGTCACACGGGAGAGGGGTATCACCTTTAATGCCATGGATTGGTATTTAATGCCAATGCTCGGCCTTCAGTACTTGGAGAAAAAACAGTATTACCTATGCAGTTTGAGAACTGTTTTTGTTGTCTTGTGGCACTTTCAGAGCCACCTCGCAGAGGTGGTCAGGTGGGGAGGGCTCAGCCTTCTGCTGCCCACCACCCCAATATACTTGCTCTGTATCACATCAGCTGAACTAGTCAGAGGAAAAAAAACAGCCCCCTGGTTTGGCTCACCTTTGGAAAAGCTTTGGATGGACTGTGGATTTGCCCATTGGAATGGGGTCCTCCCTTTTTAGCTGAGCTTGAGATAGGAAACTCCCTGTGTGAGAGCCACATCCCCATTGCTGTCCACAGCGTCTGTACCCTCCTAGCATATTGTGCTGAGCACAAGCTGAGGGGACATCTGGAGACGGTCTCCTTGACATCTCCATCTCTTCTGGTCTTAAAGGACAGGGTAGGATATGATGCTGTTTCCCCTCCACAGCCCTGAGACCCCTTGCAGGCTGCATTTCTGTGATTTGCTTCTGGTTCCCGGCATGTTCCTCTCTCGGGGGGGCAGGAGTGCAAGCACAGTGTAGGGACAGGGGTCCTCTCATACAGGGACCTCACGAGCATGCCTTCTCTGACCTTGGAAGGAGGGAAGCACCGGGAAGGATGTGCCTCATTTGACACCCAGACCCCAAATTCATCAGCAAGGATTGGACAAGTTTTACTGCTTGGATTTCTGGGGGTCTGGCCAAAAAGCAGGATGGTCAGGACTCTGCCAGGTGATATCATGGTGGAGAGAGGGAAACACTCAGGTAATTTATAGTCAATTTTGCTGAAATCAGAGATTTCAAGAGAATTGCCAGAGTTGATTTTCTTCCCTTCTCCATCCCTTCCTCCCCACACCCTTGCTGCAGAGCACCTGAAGGCCCAGGACACACAGTTCGCTCCAGCATTTCTCACTGCAGTGCCCGGGCAGTGAGCATCTAAAGCAGAGCTTCGCCTGCAGGTCAGGTAGAGGGAACAACAAAGTGCTTCCATCCTTTAAAAGCAGCGCAGGCCTTCTCCTGCACTCACAGATGGAAAGACAGAATCTCAGCCCCTTCACACAGTGAGCATTTTTTTTTAGCCAGAAACCATAGCCATGGAATGCCACCACCCTACATTAAAAGAAAACAGCCTGTTGAAATGCACAGTGCTGAACACGAGTCCCCGTATGCAGCGTTCCTCAGTCTCTCACCCGAAGACCTCGGCTTTGCTCTTAGGACCAACACTTCTTGCCTACCTCATCAAAACTGCATGCCCATGGCCGGCGAGGTCGGCCTCCACTTTCCCCCAGATGGTGAGGACCTGCTGCCATTCCTGGTCGCTGAGCCCCATGGTTCACTGGAGGCAGGGGAAGATGGGGGCACGGGTCCCGAGCGCTGCCTGCAGTGGTTGCCTTTCCCCAAAAGGGTGGCTGGAGAGCTCACCCACGGGATTTATAGTCCCTCCTCACAGACCTACACCTGTTAATCGTCAGCTGGACATCTTGCTCTCTTTCAGGCTTGTCTAACCTAATCAGCCTTTCTCTTTTTTTTCTAGGAAGCTATTTCGGGTCGGGTGCTATTGTGGGTGCCACTGATGGCATCATTTCTGCTTTTCGTATTGGACTGGCACACGTCCCGCTCCTGACAGAAAGGGCACTGCCCAAATGCACTGCCAGGAGCCTGTCCCGGCTTCCCAAGGACCCAGTAATGGTGTCAAACTGTGCAGCAGGAGATTCCTGAAGAGCACTGTCATCCGCAAGGCCAGCCCGCCTCCCACGCCCCTGCCTGCCAAAGGCAGGCGAGAAGAGAGGCCGGGATGGCTGGTAGCATTACTCCTCCCCTCCAGAGGCCTCTCCTTTCCCCTGCAGGGGTTGAAGTCTCTCATGCCAAGTATCAGCATCAAGAGGAAAAGCCACCACGAGCCACCATGGGTATGATTTTGGACACCTCCCAGGCTATCTCCTCAGCCTCCCTCAGGACCGATAGCAGCCTGGCATGCCAGCGGGATGATTAATCCCTTCCAAGGGGTGAGTGCAGTCAGAGCACAGCCTGATAATGAAGCCCAGCCAGCAGCACTGCCCAGACGTGCAGCACCCTGCAGCCTTTCCGAAGGGTAGGAAGGGTGGCCAGAGGCAGGTGGAGGTGTCGGCTGGCCTCCAAGCCTAGAGGCAGGAGAATTTCTCCCGCTCTGCTTAGCAAGCGCCTGCCAGCCAAGCCAACCTGCAGTCCTCTGCTTCTCTCCTCTATGCATCAGTTTGCCTTACATCCAAAAACCCGCCTCCTAAACGCTTCCAAGCCAAGATTTCATCCTGATTTCCCTATGCAAACATCAGGGCACTATCAGTAACCCAAACTAGGCTAAAGTGATGGAGGAGCGCTTGGGAGCCCTCCAGCAGAGATCACATCCCTGTAGCCTCGCTCCTCAAGTCCTTATCACACTAAACAAGCATTTGTGCTGCCCCATGCTCAGCCTTGGGTAGGATCCTGAATGCTGACCTTACAGGCTTACATGCACTTCAGACGTGAGAGAAATGTGCTCCCGGTACACAAGAGGCTTATGCACCAGGCTCTGTTGTATTCCCCGTGCTGAAACTGCTCAGTTGCCATAATAACCTCATTTGAGTTTGGTTGACTCTTGTCGCTCTGTAGCTGCCCCCAGGGCCATGAAGCCAACAGTCTCTGTACAGACATTAACAGTAGATGGACAGAGGCCTTAAAAAGGGCAGGGGAGCCCATACTGGTTTTTCTACAAGTGAAACAGCAATGAAATGAAATCGTAAGCTCTTCCCCACAGAGCATAAATAAATACAGCTTGCAGAATGACTATGAGCCTTACGGCACACCACAGCCATGGAGACTCAGTGCATGCCTCAGGCCTTTGCTCTTCCCCCAGGGCAAGGTTTATGGCTGGCACCACCATCTGGGCAAACACCAAGTGCCGAGAGCCAACATGTTGGCCTTCACGTGGGCGATCAGGTGGCCTTTTCATATGGCCACACCAGACCTGCACGCCCGTGTCCGTACATAAAGCGCTCCTGCTAAACGAGCATTAAATCGTTAATATTTCGGGGCACAGTGAAGTGAAGCACCAACAGACGATGTGCCACTGCCACCTGGGGTCTCACAATGCTCTGGCCGTGCTGTGTGGTCCCCAAAGGGGACGATGGCGATGACCATGCCCAGACCCCAAAACCCCCCCGGTGCTGCTGGGGGGGGCCCCCGGCCGCGCTGCAGCAGCCCGGAGCTGTCGGCCAGGGCTTGCTACCATCTAGTGGCCACGGGCGACAGAGCCAGGCGGAGGGGAGGCCACATCCCTGTCCCCATGCAGGATCCGCAGGGTGGAGGAGGTCTGTGTCCTTTCCTAGGGGCTACAGGGGCTAATGTCTATCCAAAAGGTGCTTAGGGAAGGATCCCCCCTCCCTAAAGGGCAGGGGAAGTCTTTTCTGGCAAAACATCTCCTTTCTTGACAGACGGCAAACCTTGCCATAGGTATCAGTGAATTTAGACTGCAAAAGGAAAAGCTGCTTGTTTCCCCATTTGTGAGCAATCAGAGAAATTCAGCCCCTGGGACAGCCAGGGGAAGAATGAGATCTGGCTGCAGGGCACGGTGCTAGGAGCAGCAGCCGGTGCCGGTTCCTATCACGGGGCACAGGCAGGGCTGGAGTACCCCTGTGGGAATTGCATGCCGGCAGCAGGGAGGCACCAGATCCCAGTCTTTTTTGCCAAATTCAGTTTTTCTTAGAGTATCGCTGTTGCAGAGAGGGAGAAAGCGAGAAAGCCAGCCATGGCCTGTAAAACGAATGCCAGAGAGCCCAGCAGTCCCCCACGCTGCCTTGGCAGGTAATATAGCAATGCTGCAATAATTTCCAGCTCTGTCTTCCCTGCAGCCAGGGCTGCTGCAAGGAGGGAAATGCATGCCTGAGAGACAGGCACTGGTAAGAATCATAGTGACGGTTATTTTCATTTTAAATACATTTATGAAATGCACTTTCCAGCAGGAGGGAGAGAGAAGGATGCTCCAAAACCATTCAATTTTAACACCCCAAACCATCTGTGTTTGCACAGCAAAACAACTCTGAGAGGTGAACAAGGGTTTTTTTTTTTGACAACCATCCCCCCTCCCCCCCCTTTTTTTTTTTCCTTTTCGATTAACCTTTTCCCCATGACACAATTAAAATTAAAAACCCCACCTGGGAGCAGGGGACAGCTCGGGGTGACGGCTGCAGCCCTGGCTGTGCCGTGCCCCTGCACTGCACAAAGCGCAGCCTGGTGCCAGCCTGGCACATGCTGCTCTGCAAGGGGAGAGGCCGGGGGGAGGCCGGCACGCCGAGGAAGCCGGGTGCGTTGTGTAACTCCCAATTACATAATTAGGTATTGCATAATGCTGGGGAAAAGGCCCTCTGCAGCCCAGCTTCGGTTTCTATGGCATTTTGCTGATACACGGCTTCTTCTAGGACGGTGCGCCTGCGCTTTGCTTTCGCAGCCTGCAGCGCAGGCTGCGCAGACAGACGGGCGGACAGACAGGTGGCACGCTGCACTCCCAGCAGCATTAGCCAGAGAGAGAAGGGCAGTCGAAAATCCTATAGCCATAGCAAGGCAAGAGCATTGTTTATTTTCAGGATCCAAAGGCTGTCAGAGAAGGGTGCTGCATGCATTGCATGTCCTCTGCCTCTTGCAGGAGACCTGGTGGGGGCTGACTGGTGCTGGCAGCAGCCAAATCCCTTTCAGGTTCTCTCTGCTCTCCCCCTCACCCTTAAGCCCTATTCTTAGCCGTGCCTCCAGGCAGGGCTCCCACACACTGATGGATTTCAGCAGCTGGGAGGTGACCCCAGTGCCTGCTTGAAAGAAAGAGGGATGATTAGGAGGAGATGGCAGCACTGGGGCAAGGTTTGGGCTGCGGGTTTGCAGAGCTGTGCTACGCGTGGAGCATCTCAGGATGGGGTCAGGCCCTGTACAAGCCAGAGGCAGCTTTACCTTCACTTCAGTACACACAGGATTTGACCTCTGGTGACTATCAGACAGGCAACTGCACGATTCAGTCATTTTCTGTCCTCAGAGGGAGCGCAGGATGGCACAGAGCCGTGACACGACCGACCCGCAGCTCCCATGCCCTCACCTGGGCAGCACCTGGACAGAGCATTGAGCTGGGCTAAGCAGGGTGCTCACTGCAGGCTGGCACTTGGATCTGGTGGAAAGCAGCAGGGCAGTCCAGGACCAGAATATTTGGGCTGCAAAGTAGGAGCTGACAGGGGAAGCAACCTCTGCTCTTGTGGAGCTGCAAGGCTCTCCTTTGGGACTGGGAAACAAGAGCCCAAAAGGGCTGAGGATGTCTGTGGGAAAATGCAGGTGCCATTAAAGGAAGGAGGAGGAGGATTAGAAGGCAACAAGCAGCTTGTAAAGCATTGCCTGTCCCAGGAGCAAAGGGAAGAAATGTTTTTTTAGGTAAGAGCATGGGTTATACCAGCAGGAGCTTGGAGACCACTAGGAATCAGATGGATTAAAACTTGTAACACCATAGTGGCACCCAGGGATTACTGTACTATGTACAGAATAATAAAGCAAGAGGGGAATTCCTCCCTCACTCCTCTCTACCGATATTCAGCTCCATACTGGCAGCTACAGCCTGCTGAGGGACAGGTGGAAAGGGCAAGGGCCAGAAAACACGTGCGAGGGCACCTTGCAAGAGGGCTTCCAATGTCAGAGCTGCCCCTTGAGGTAGGGGAACTAACCAGGATACAGCATAGATTGTGGGAGGAATCAGACACACTTTTTCATTCCCCTTGCCTCTAATCCCCTGAGCACGGGGCTTCTGCAAGATGAGAGGCCGTGGGGAGGCCCAGATGCACGTTTTTGTGCTGATGCTTGCACTTGCCTTTTAATGAGCCCTTGCTTCCAGCTGCTCTTGGCCACTTTCAAAGTTTGTGCCCCATTCTGCGTTATCACGAGGAGAGTGACCACAAGATCTTTTTTATTTCTTGGGAAGAACACCAATGTAAGCAGTCCCTAAACCATCAGTGCTTTCTGCGATCCAGTACTCTTACAAGGGGGAACTGATCCCTCTGCAGAAAATCCTGGGCAGATAAAAACAAATGTTTTCTTCAAGCAGATCAACACCGGGTGGCAGTGAACACCCTGAGCACTGCACTGGTGGCCTGGCTGCAGGAGCAGGGCATTTACCTCTGGATTTGGGATGGGATTTGTTCTGCATCTTCTCCCCGTTACTGTCGTTCTTGCAGTTTCACCTCATCTTCATTTATCGCAGATCTTTTGAACTTTAGAGTCCACAGTGGGGTTTGGTTCTGGCCACAAGCCTTGCCCAACCAATCAAACACTAAAGCATCTCACCTGTTCTGAGCATCCTGGCCCCATGGTCATGGTGTAACAGCATCCCTGTGAAATGCTCAGTCTGCTGAGACAGCTCGGCCCTTTGGGGTCACAGATGGATGTCCCAGGCTTTTGGAAAGCTCATCTCTAAGCATCTTACACACACACAGGATCAGTGGACAGCTAGAAGCTCATCTTGCTTCTTCCCCCAACAGTATCCAGAGGCAGAGGCAGAGTGTAAGGAGCGGGAACAGCCCTACTCCATCACAGCAACCCGAGACTAAGGGACTTCCCAAGGCTGTATTTGCATCCCTGTGTTCAACAGCCTTGGGCAGAATTTTCCATGGGTTTATAATTTTTTAATCCTCTTATATGTGCCCTCCAAAAATATATTTCAGATGTGGTTGCAGCCTTACTGGGAGAAGATGGTAAAAAACCACCAGAGTCTTGGTGACTCTGCAACAGATTAGCCAATGTGTAAACCCCAAAATTTGCTACTTGCTTTCCAATCCTTCACAAACAGTTTCAAGGCATGCCCGTTTCAAAAGGAATAATGAAAATGGAAAGAGAAAGAAAGAAAGAAAAAAAAAAAAAAAAAAAAAAAAAAAAAAAAAAAAAAAAAAAGAGAGAGAGAGAGAGAGAAAAAGAGAGAACAGTGCCAGGCAAAGTTCCACATCTTTCCCCATCTTTGATGCCTTTTTAATTGCAGGTTCCCCAGGCACCAGGCTTTTGGTTTTCATCATTCTGCTTCCTCCACATGCCCCACTTCTGGTGACTCAGCTGTTTGGATCCAGCTGGTCTGCAGCAGAATCTGCCTGGAAATTGCTTATCAAAGCCCGGGTCCTTTTCGTTCTTTCCCCGTTGGGTGCAGCAGAGGTCTCACCAGACGTGGCAGCTCTCAACTCCAAGGCAATCCATGCTCCTCTGGGTTTGGCACTGGCATCCTCCAGGGCTTTCTGGTGAATCCAGGAGTTCTGGAGAGCCAACACATCCCAACAGCCCACCGCAGCCTGCAATAAAGCCATCGGGGGCTGAAGGCTGCTCACCATGCAGGGGAATGTCCACAAGAGGGAGAGTTGGTGCCAGCCTCGGCCCTGATATCACGGAATTGGCACTTGGCCTCCTGAGCGCAGAAGAGCCATTCCTCGTGCTTCATTTCCCCCAGCAGAAGTACTTCCTTCCCCTGACGATTAGACTTTCCACATCATTTTCCCTCCTCCTCTCTCTCCAGCCAAACAGTATTTTGTCTTGTTTAGCGTGGGATGTGCCACAGGACCACAACATGACAGTGTTGCCAGAAAGGTGCTGTGATTGTGGTGGTTCCTCTGCCCTCACTGCTGCTCTGCTCCTCTTCCCATTCCTGGCAGCCATCCCTGCTGGGATCTGTGCTTGCCAGTCCTCAGACACCACCGGGACATGGGATTTTCAGTCCATTATTCCAAAAATAGTTGATGGCAACCAGCAACAAAGGCCTAGAGGTCCTGGGGCTTCTGCAGGACAAAGCGTACAGGGAGGAAGCCCCAAGAAGACACCAGTGATGTGGCAATGATGCAGGAGGGATGGAGCAGGAGGGGTGAAGCCAAGACACCCAATGGCCAGAAGTTGCCAGAAGCTGCATACACACTGATTTGTCTTCCTGGGTCAAGGCCCATGTATGCAGCCACATGCAAAGAGAGAGGGAGCAAGCCCCCGAGATCACAAGAAATTCACAATAATATGACGTCTTGTACAGCTGGTTATTTTCCAGGGGAAATAAATAAATAAATAATAAAAAGTAAAAAATAAATAAAAAATAAAAAGGGCAAGAAAACCAGTGTGGAGCTGATGTGGGAAATTCCACACTGTATGGTTTGGGGCTGGAGGGATTTTTTTTTATCAGGTTCCCCTGTGGTCCATAAGCAATTCAGAGGGCCGCATCACCTTCATCTGAAAGGAGCCCAAGCGGCAAGTGATCCCTTTCTGGAGCTGTTCCTATCTTTTCTCATGCAATTTTTCCCAAAAGCTATCCTGGTCAAACATCCATGTTTGGGAATATTTTGCGGTCTCAACCTCAGATCAAGTAGAACAGTTATTTTCTCTCTCCCCTTATTGCTCCTTCACGTGTGTTTTTCTCCTGTTTTCTTTGCCTTACCCTTGTGATCTTTTCCCCCCACCTCCCTGGTAACAAATGGAGCTCTGAGTTAGAGTCAGAGCATGGTGAAGTACACCCACAAACCAACGGCAGGGACATGGGCCAGTGGTCGACCACATGTGGTAGGGATGCACTCATACAGATTAGGGTAGAAATTTTAAAAGGTTGTGCTCTGAGGCAGAGCTCCCCTGGCACCAAACTGAGGTCCATATGGAAGCTTGCACCCACAGAGGCTCCTAAAACCAAATCCCCAAACTTCAGCGCCTTTTCCCTAGCAGCTCAGCTACCCGCCACGCCCTTTGAAGTAATATTTTAGATTTTAATTTAAACCCTTATCCTCCTTTCTTACCTTTAGTGTCTCTCCCATTATCCATGCAGCCATGAGTTCCACGATTACCCACCCTGTCAGTGTGCAATCACCCCTACTCCATCTCTCCCCGCACACCACCAAGTGCCCAGTTTCACCAGTTGCCATCCCAGGGCCTGTCCCACCCGGCTGGGGGCAAAGGGACCCCCCCCCATAGTGCCACCAGGATGCTGCCTGGTGGCTTGCTGCCTGCCCACATCGCTAATTTAGGGAGCAGCCAAAGGGTCAGGGGGGTTGGGGCTTGCCAGGAACCAAAAAAGAAATACTTTCAGGCTGAATGAGATTGACACCAATGTTTTATTTCTCTCTCTATTTTTTTTTCCACCTATGAACTAACAAGCAAACCAGAAGCCGTGGTTTTTGCCATGTCTGCTCAGGAGTGAAATTACAACAGCAGCAAACGCTTTTCAAGTGCCTCAGTGAAGTATGAAACTTGCTCCTTCCTTTCTATCTTTGCCCACGCATGCATGTATCAGCCTCCCTTCGTCCCTGCCAGAGCATGACTTCAGGCGCCCTGGCGGCAGAAAAGCATTAACCCGCATTTGCCCCAGACCTCCATCATTTTCTACAGTTGCGTGGGCCAGGGCTCTGCCACAGGGATGCTTGGACAGTGTCCCAGTTGTACCCATGTTGAGGGGACCTGGATAGGGATTGGTGGCACCGCATGGCCAGACACCACATGGGGTCTGTGGAGCAAAGTCCAGCCGGGGAGACAGCGCTGAGCAGCCCGGCCACACAGGGCTGAAGCCCTTTCCCTCACCTCCATGCACCCAGCTGCAATATCCCAGCACATCCTGGCTTAGAAACTGATGGAGATGATTGTCACAGCAAGGGAAGAAAAGAAGAGAGGGCATTTTGTGAAGGCTAGCTACTCACACCAGCTCCACAGACATGGTTTGCTCACCACCTGTGTAGTCATGCCATGCTTAGGCAGCCAAATACTGACTTCTTGTTCATAAATAAGAAACAAACAAATAAATAAATAACATTTGAAACAAAACAATCTAATTACAGAATAAATATTTAGCTTGAAATGAGCAGACAGACATTCAAAACCACTTTCTGACATGACAGATGATCTGAGAGGAGCCGCGCCACGGGCATTGTATGCTGCTCAAACCTGATTTAAAAATACACGGCGTAGCAGCAAAAATAGACACAACCCTCAGTGCAAACATCAACGCCCAGACAAACATCTCCTGTAAAACACCGTTGGGGATTCAGGTGGCAGCTGGACCTGGGAACAGTGTCCCCAACTCTGTAATGGATCCATGTGAATGGCACCGCAACAGCACCTGCTGGTGGGGCTGGGAAATTTGATAACTGAGCAATGCAGCAGTTGGTCATCCTAAGGATGACCCTAAGGTTATCCTGATGTTGAACAACCCCCACGTTTTGATATTAGAAATAGGTAAAACCACAGCGATGGCAAGGAAAGTGTGAATGTGGATGGCTCCTTGCAGAAACGATCTCTGGAGCACAAATATTGCTGAAGCTGACTTCCAGCGTGAGGTACTAGCCACGTTTTTCAGATGAAGGTGACGAGCAGGAGGCACCATGCAGGGTTGTGGGCAGGAGGTGGTGTCCCCAGATGGAGCCCACAGCTGGTCACCCATCAGCCCTTCCAGCAGAGGGGACCCAGGTGCCTCCCCAGTGCCACCCTGCCATGCTACACCATCCCTGCATCTTTCAGTTACCTTTTGACTCTACTTTTAGAGTTAGGACCACCTCCAGGCCTCCAGATTTCCCACCTGAGGGCTTGTTCTGTTTGCATGAAGTAGCTGTGACCAGGTCACCAGCAGCCAGGTCTTAGCCCTATTCCTCAGGTCCTGGGCTTGCTGCTCTTTGCTGGTCGGTGACTCTTGCAAGGCTGAAGAGGAGAAGCAGGTCCTGTTCCCAGTATCACCACAGACCCTCAGTGATGCAGCACAGCTCTGGCTCTGGAAATGGCCATCCTGCACCTGGAGAGCCAGGAGATCCTGGGATACCACAGCCCCAGGCACCTTACTGTGGTCTGGAGAGATGAGGGCTGATAACACCAAGCTCTGGGACCTTTCCAAACTGCTTGCAGGAACACTGTTTAAAGAAGAGACCATTCAAATACCACCAAAACCCGCCTTTCTGCTGCTCCTACCTCTGATCACCAGGTCTTCCCAAGCCCCATCATTCCCATGGGTCACTCCTTTGGGCAAACTCACGGTGTGCAGTTTCTCTGGTTTGGACCATGAAATAGCCTTTAAAAGCACTCCTGGAGTGAAGTCAGGGCCAAAACAAAGCTGATGGAAACACTGCTGATGGCTCTGAGCATGATGGGACTGTGTCCCATGGGGATAGCCTGGCTGCTGGAGGGTGGGCATGAAGGTTTGGCAAGGACAACTCCCCCTCTGCAGCCCCGAGCAGTCAGGGCAACGTAGCGGAGCTCTGTGCTTGGGAAATGGCCACGGGCAGTGCACAAGAGAGGAGATTTGCCCCTCACCTCTACTGTCACAAAGCAAACGTCCTTGTATTTTGGCCAGGGATGCTCAGACCAGGATAAGTGAGAACTACGTGGCCCCAGGCGAGCAGTGCAGCCGTAGCTGTGGGGAAGCAAGGGGGTGGCTGCATGTGGGCATCAATCCGAGAGGAGCCCAGCCACACTGTGGGCACACAACCCCTTAGCCCTGGTGGTGTCCATAAGGATGCTGGCACCCTGCTTCCTCCCTGCCTTGGGAGCCTCTCAGTATCCCTGCTAAAAGCACACGAGCACACAAAGCCACATGAATCCACACAAGGGCACTGTGTGGATAATAAGCATCTCTCCTCTTCTGAAGGAAACCCAAGTGTAGGCCCACCATGCACCTGGCCACCTCCAAGTCCCTGCTGCCTCGCAGGGACAACCTGGCTCTGCACTGTGGCTGCTTAGGCCTGTCCCCAGGTGCCACCAGCAGGGAGAGACCTGCAGGCAGGAACAGGCAAAATCCCAGCAGGGTGGGAAGTAAATCATCAAAACCTCTCCCACAGCTCTTCTCCTCGATGGGAGGCAGAAAAGAGGACATGGGGATGCTCCATGAAAAGCCTCTGTCGGGGGCTTGCAAGCAGGATGTGGAGGCACACACACCCCGCTCGCCAAGGGTTGGGAAGGTTCCAGAGTGCTCATTTATTTTTCTAAAAGTGGTTTAGTTGCCCACTTGCAGGGGAAGGGGGTTGATTGTCTTTTTTTCCATTAAGAGCACCCGGGGGAGGCCTGCCTGCCACTCACCCCCAGCCGCAACGAAAACCTTCCAAATGTTTCCCCCCGAAACGAGAAACATTTAGAAGTGTGGGCACAGAATGAAACACAGTGAAGAAAGCTCTCCGTGTGCCAAGGGGTGATTCACCACTGCCGGGAGAAACCCTCCCTGCTCCCTGCTGCAGGGGAACGTCCCCCTGGGACCTCCTGCCCTGGGGGCTGGCAGTGTCCCCAGGGGTGATGCACAGGGAGCGCAGCCCAGGGGCTGGGGAAGGCTCTCCTGGCTTTCTGTGTGGGGTTTGTGTCTCACATGGCACGAGGACACCCAGGAGAGCATCCCCCAGCCTCACAGCACTTGGGCAGCAAGGACTGGCAGGATGGTTCCCCAAGCTGGGGGTGGTGACAGGTCCCAACCCCAGGACCTGCACCAGGGCTGTGCATCACCAAGTTTGGCCCTCAGGACACCTCCAGGCTCCTCTCCCCAGCAACACTCACACCATGGCATTAACCGCATGGTGCCTCCCACCCCCTGCAGGAACGGGGATGGGATCAGGCCGGGTTTTCCCTTTCCTCCCCCAGGGCAAGCAGAAAGCCCCCAGCCCCAGGCGCTGCAAGGGCCTGGCCAAAACCACGAGCTATTTCTGGAGAGCGCCGTCCCCGCCAGCAGCGGCAGCACAAGCGGGGTGCACCGAAGGGGAAAAGGAAAGCCCTGGTGTTTGCACGGCGTGGAGAGGTTTCCCAGCCTGCGGGCCGGGGAGGACGGGGGCACCCTTGGCAAATAACAGAGGAGGGCAGTGCTCCGCAGCACGAGGGCTCCAGCTGAGCGCGAGGGCTATTTTAGCAGCGATGGAAACACGCAGGGGCTGCTGCTGCTGAAGGGCTCCGTGAAATCAGTGATTTCTGAGCCGAGTTCAGCTGGAGAGCGCTGCTGCTATAAAAAGCAAAGTGACTTTGCTCTTTGATGCTTCCTCCCGACACACACACACACACAAAAAAAAGTGATTTGTGATTCAAAAGATGAGGAATTTATCATCAAAAAGAGCCAGGGCAGAGCTCGGTGTTTACACAAGACAGGCACCGAGAGCAGATGTATTTATATCCATCCATTAATAAAGAAAAAAAAAAAAAAAAAAAAAAAGCCAAGTCAACCATACCTTTGTGCTAAAGTTAGAGCACGGCACTCGGCATGTCCTTAAAAAGGCAAGAAAGTTTCCGCAAAGTGGGACAGCTGCTCCACGTGCCGGCCCCGCAGGGCTCCTCGCCCGCCCGCAGGCTGCAGCGAGGGAGCCGAGCACCCAGAGGCTTCTTCCCTCTGCTGCAAGGAACCAGGCGAGGGCTCGCTGGGTGCAGCACACCAAGCCCAGGCTGCGAAGGCTGGCTCGGTTTGTGGGGCTTTTTCCACCAAGCAGCAGGAAAAGGACCGGCAGCACCCCAGGGTTGGGGGCTGGAGGGTCGCTGGGAGCCCAGGGCGAAGGCCTGGAGCCGGAGCCAGGACCGCAGGCGGTGCACCCGCAGTGAAGGTCGAGGGCTGGCCAGCCTGAGTCACTGGAGGCTGCCAGAGCAGGGTGACATTTAGGAATTCTTCAGCAATAAGTCATCGCAGCAAGTCCCTCCGTCCACGCATGGGGTTGGAGTTTTTCTCGCCTCGAGTCCCGAACGCCAGGGTGTGTTACAACCCTAGGAAAGGCAGATCTTTGCGCCTTGTAAGGTGCTTCCAGAGAGCAGTTAATTATCATTCTTTTGGGGGCATAAACAAATAGTTCTTTTTATAAGGACAGAAAGGAAGCATGCAAGTATCCCTCCCTCCCACAGCAGCTGCTAAGGTCTCCCCTCAGAGGGATGCTCGGGCCCTCGACCCCGAGGCAGTGCGAGCAACAGGAGGCCGGCAGCAAACCCCTGAGCACAGGTCGGCCCTGCTGCTGGCCTGGGGATCAGGGCTTCTCCCTGGACATGAGGCTTTGGGGCTTAAATCTTTTGACTGAGCAATCTTGTGACCGCCAGGACCGCGGTACCTCCAGCCTTTGCAGACACTGCCCACGCACGCCGAAACGCGCGCTGCGCCTTGCGCTCAGCCACAACTGCCTCGTGAATCATCTATTATTTATTGTGATTTACACTTGCAGAAGGGAAACACTTTAAGCGAACAGCACTCCTTTCCTCAACCAACCTGCAGCCTGTTCAAAGAACCGGTGTCAGCTTCCTTGGGCGAGCTCTGTTCTCGGTAAGCCCGCCTTGAGCAATGCGACACCTTTAAGGACTTATTAGTCGATTCCAGGATCAGCCATTTTATTGCTTTGCCTTGAAATGAAGGTAGGCTGAGAGCTGCAATGCCTTTACTTCACTTTTTAAGATCACCCCTGCCTTACGCCTTTGTCCCGGCAGAGGGGCTTCGTTTCGAGACCCCTCCCAGCTCCCCCGACGCAGAGTCCCTGAACCAGCTCCTCCACGACAATTACCCAGCCCTGACTTCCAGGCATCTAATTTTAGCAGTTACTGTTGAACATCCTCTCGAGTTATTGTTAGAACGAAATGAGCATCATCTGACAGGAACACATTGCAGCTCCTCGGTAAACAGCGAGGAGGAATGCTTAAGGAGCGCGCGCCTCCCCGCAGCGTTACCCACAGTCCTGCCACCCGGGGGCACGCGTTATCCCCTTCCCTTTGCGCCTGGCGTCTTGCATCTCCAAAAAATAAAAATAATAAAATCATGCACTGCCCTCAACTGTATTCGGCCTGTTCCGCTGTATCATTTCACTCGGCTGTGTTTCCATAATTACTTGCAAATTGCCCACAGGGATTTATTATTTGTTATTTTTAGGATCGTTTCAGCGGAAAAGGCATCTGATTATTTGTATATATATTTGCACGACATCTCTCACTTGAGGATCTCTGAGCACTCCACGGAATATGAATGAAGCTCCGCTCATCCGCCGCGATGCTCCTTTTCCAGGCAGGACAACGGGAGCGGTGATTAAAAGCCACGTCCGAGCTCCCGGAGGAGATTTCTGCCCAACACAAGACCGGCGGCTTCCAGCCGCGCGCGTTAACTATTAAACCCATGCTAACGCCAACAGCGGGAGCCCGGCTACACAGGCATGAAAGAAAACACTGATACTGCCATTTGAAACGGCCGCGTGTCCTTCCAAGCTAACAGGTTCAAACACAGATTAGGCTTAGAGGGGGGAAAAAAGGCTCCCTATCACACGGCAAACACACGGCGCTTTCTGCTAACGGGCAGCAGGGAAAAGAGCAGGGTTACACTGAGAGCACGAACACTCCAGGCTGAGATTTTGCTGGTGTGGTTTGCCAAGGCTTCACCCTTTCTTGGTGCTGACAATCTATCTCCGGGCTCGTTCCTCAAACCAGCTCCCCCCTTTCTTCACGTTGTGGCTGGGAGGGAGATGGATGCACCAGCGAAACTCACCTGGGGCACAGCAAAACAGAGAAGAGGCAGGAGGCAGCAGTGGTGTTTCTCTCTTTTATTTAAAAACAGTGCTTCATTACCATTTGCAAAGGGTTAGGAAGGGTTTCCCCCCTTGCTTAGAGTTTATAAAAGCCAGCAACATGATCAATAATTTATACACATGGATAGTAATACAAAAAAAAGGAATAAAAGCTAAAGATCTAACTACTCCGACCTTCACAATTCCAGCTACTTGATAATAATAGGAATAACCCAATGAATACTGTATGGTCTGAAAGCTACTATACAATATGATACTTAACGAGGGAGGGCGGGAGGTTAGAGGCTGTCACAAAGCCCTGGGATGCAGATACTGCTTCTCCAGAGTCGGCAGGGAAATGGGACCCTGGGCAAGCGGCTCGGGCGTCCTAGGAAATGATCCAGGGGAAGGGAACGCATCCCATGGGGGGACACGTCCTGCTCCCCGGCGGTACCTGGCAATGGGAGGTGCTGGGGAGACCGCGTGAAGGGGCAAGTCTGTCGCTGCCTTTGGAGGTGCTGCGGCATCTCAGCCTCGCACGGAAAAACTCCAAGTCTCAAGTAGATCAGCCTGTGAGGTCAGTAAAATGCTCCGCCAGCTCCACGTCGCTCTACAGCCCTGGTTCTCGTTCGCTGTCAGCCCCAGGTTTTAGCTCCAGCTATTTACAAGCAGGAATTTATCATATTTAAAAAAAAAAAAGGAAAAAAAAAAGGAAAAAAAAAAAACAAAACCAAAACCAAAACCAAAACAAAACAAATCATATTCCCTGGGGTAAGAGAGGATTATTTCGTCACTTGAAAACGCAGCCGAACCAAGCTGCCAAAACTACAACATGCGCGCACACACAAAATACTGTGAACAGAAAAATAGAGAAACATGACCAAACCGAGACTGCTCCTGTGGGAGGCCTGGTTTCTGGCTTCTGTAAGGAGTTCGCTCCTCGGGGAAACAACAAGCCCCTCCACCAGCGGAGAGCTGGCCATCTGGCAAGAGACTTATTACTGACCCACTTCAGGGAAGGAAAAAAATATTTAAAAAAATAAAAAATAATAATAAAAAAACAAGATGAACTGGCATTTTGCTGACTGCCAGCCAAAGGACTGTTGGGGTGGACGGCTTCAGACACCAGCAGTCTCCTGCTGAAATCAGGCGTGGCTTTTGGCTGGCGTGCCCTCGGGTCTGCGCTGGCGGTCCCTGCAGGCGCTCAGCCCAGCGCCCAGAGGACCGTCACTTCAGAGCTTTCCGACACCACCAAAAATTGCCTTCCAGGGTCAGCGGCAGCACCGGAGACGGGAGCTGGGTGTCCCCGGTCCCGCTGGGCCTGCCGCCGCCGCATGCGCTGCAGAGGGACGGGGGCTGTCCTGCAAACTCCTGGCTAGAGGAACGCGTACCAGGGAGAAACCCCAGAGCCTGCTTGGGAAGGGCCCCATTTCGCACTCTGGCCACCAGACTCCTGCTTGCCTCGGTGAGTGGAGTTTTCCTTGCAGAAGAGAAGTTTTTACTGGGGTTGGAGGGTGGAGAGGGCAACCAGTAAGGTGGGGGTGGAGGGAAGAGGCTTTTCAGACATTAACATCACCGAAAATAGTGTTTTATGCAACAAGGAATCAAGTCTCACTGGTGTATACTACAAAATGTTTGACATTTTCCAAGAGCATGACAAAATAAAAACACAAAGAAGTCTACATTGGATGTTCATCGCGTTCACTAGGTTGGGTTGCTGTTTGTTTTTTTTCCCCCCCCTCCTATATTAAAACAGTGCAAACAGGTAACACGCTTCACACATCGCCCCTCCGCACCGAGGGCAGCATCCCCCGACCCTGCCTGTGGGCTTCCTTCCCCTTCGGAGCCAGACCCAGAGCTCGCCCAGCTCGCCCTTGGTTTTCCCTTTATCCGATTTCTAAGTGCTCCCCCAGACGTGATCTCCTCTGCTCTCCTCCTTCAGGGCCGGGTCGGGACGATGTGGACGGGGACGGGCTGGGGATGAAGGGGTAGGGGCTGGGAGGCCGTGCTTTGAGCTCCGAGCCTTGGGAGCTCTCTCTACGCCAGCAAGCAAAGCGTGGCAGCCCGAGTCTCTTCCCAGAAGGAAAAGGGTGGATGACGACACGGTGCCACGACCGCCTCTCAGCTAGCACTCGAGCCCGCTGTTCAGACAACCCTCCTCAGCTCTCGCCATGCCCTTCACACCCACAGATCTCAAAGAGGCAAGGGCAGGAGACAAACGACTACCTCTCGCTTTAGGGACGGGGAAACAGGCCTGGAGGAGTGACCCGACTGCTCCAACATCGTCCTTAAGGATCACCGACAGAGCCCTGAGCAACCCACAGCCCTCCAGCTCCCAAGCAAGCCCTCGCTGGGCAAAGCCTGCAGCTTTTGGGCATTTCAGCAGCCGGTGGCTGCTTGAAAACATGGCTTTGTCTACCCGAGCTCACCTCACGGATCTGCACAATGGCTTCGCCTGGGAGCGGAGGGCTGCAGGAGGCTCGGCCTGGGCTCCCCGGTGTCTCCAGGTCCCGGACCCCATGGGGCAGCCTGCCCGGGACGGTCACAGCGGGGTGCAGGAGCCGCCGTAACGCGTTCCCAGCAGAGAACGCGCTAGGCCAGTAGAGTTCACCTTTGTACCAGCACAACTATATCCACAAGGAAAGACGGACCAGCATATTAAAAAGAAAAATAAAAAATTAGCACTTCAATCCAAAATTATACCGGTATAATACGGTGTGCTGGCCAGACCTACTGCAAGACAGTACAGACAGCAACACTTAGAGGAACATCTTTTCCTCTGCATCAAGAGGAATCCCGGTGCCACCAGACAAGGTCACAAGCAGCAAGCTATTTGCCAGCCCGCCTGTGCGGTTTTTCCCTTTGAAAGCCAAGCCCTGGGGACTCGCGCCTGCAGATCCATCTCTGGGACAAGCACTAGCTGCTGTCTGGGCCCAGGTTAACTCATGAAGAGTCAATCATTTTGCATAGGGAGATATAGGCTTTGTCCTCGCTTCTCCAGAAGACAGGTATATAACCAAGGCTTGGCTGCTCTGAACCCATCTCCAGCCAGTTCGCTACGCCTCTGAGTGAACCCAGAGCTGCTGTTTGCCAAGAAGAAAGCGCGGCGCTGCCGCCGTGGCACAGCACCTCCTCCTGAAACCTCGCTGCAAAGCCTCGGCTGGCGGGCGAGCTTTTGGGAGGCTCCGCAGAGCGAGCCGCCTCCAGCGCCCGGCCGTGCAAGCAGCCCGGCTTCGCCGCCGCGAGCGGGTGGCCGGGGACGTGGTGGCAATAACTGCGGGGCACGATGGGAGCTGGCCGGGCTCTGGGAGGCCCCAGGCTGGATGGCGTGGAGCAGGCATCACTCGGAGACCCTACAGCAGAGGACTGACTGCGGCCCCAAAAAGGGTGGGCGCTTCCGCACGCAAGCCCTCCGACTCTCAGTAGCCGCGGGTGGGCTGAAGCTGCCGTGCATAGACTCCGCTGGGAGGCAGGGAGGGGGCCGGCCGCCCTGCGCCCGAGAGAGAGGCAGAGCTGGGGAGGGGGACGATTGCACCGCCAGGGCAAGGGAGGGCACGCGGGGAGGGCGAGCCCAGCTTTTTGGGGAGCCGCAGTCAGAACCAGCTGAACTGAACCGCAGGACGGGGGCAGAGAGGGCGAGCGTGACTGCTTCTACCACAGATCCTCCCTCCCCTCCCTCAGCTCAGCAAAAGCCCCCGCGTGCCCCGATTTCCCCTCATTTCCTAGATTTTGTGAAAGCCCCGACGCCCTGTTCCCCCCTCCCCGTTTTCAATCTAACTAAAATATTTATATACAAACAACAAAAAAATTGTCATAACAGCAACAAACCAAACTTTGGCTTGGAAAAAAAAATAAAAACCAACAACAAAACCAGAAAAAAAAAAAAACAAACCAACAACAAAACGTGGCCAACAGGCTGGCAGTTTGGTGTCCCCTTTTTCTAGCTATTCCTCCAGAGAATCAATAGCTTTAGGGTCTCTAGCTTAACTCATGGCTTCCCCATCCTCCTCATTTAGGTGCCTCCTCTCTGCTGCGCCCAGAGAGGCTTACGTGTTTCGCTGGGGAAGAGCAAAAAACGCGTGGTTGTGCATGGCTGGGCCAGGACACCTCCTCGGGGAGCTCTGCTTGCTGGCACCGCTTAGTGTTAAATGCAGGAGGTTTCCTATTCTGGTATCAGCAGTGGGTGGAGAAGAAGGTGTGCGGCAGGAGTTGGGAGAGGCTCCACCAACAAACCCATGCTCCAAGCAGCCCTTCTGGGGGTGAAAAGCTCACCCCAGTACCAAATGAGAGAGTTGAGGCAGAGAAACGTGGCTTTGTTAGGCTAACACAGGGTCAGAGATAGCACAAGTGCACCTGCCTCTGAGCGTCGGGGTTGCTGGGAGCACTCGGGGCCAGCAGCTGAGCAGGGAGGTCTGGAGAGCAGCAGCTCCCTGCCACAGCACTGCTCCTACAGTCAGCTAAAAAAGCCAGCTCTGTAACCCAGCCAGATCGCTGCTGGTGAGAGCAGAAGGGGGACGGTCCTGGGAGTCGTGGAGTCCTCCCCTGAACAGTCTCTCCACTTCCAAATCTTATCATATGTAGTGTCGATACGGAGCCAGCAGCCCAGGTGCGTTAGCTTTCTATGGCAGGCTGGGCAAAACGGCCCCAGGGTCTCCAACGTGGCTCTGTAAGGGCCTCAGATACAGCTTGTGGTGGGAAGTTCCTATGAATTCAGAGCTTGTACAAGCCCTTCTGCCTCCCCTCAAACTCCTGACCTAAACAAAACTACTTCAGGATCACGTTTGGATATAAAGAACACTCTTCCCCCCCACAAACCCACATGCGTGACCCTCACCTCAGCAGCTTATACATGACTCGTTTTTCTCACTCGTGTTATTTGGAACAGATTACTTGCAGTAGTGCCTAAGCAGCTCAGGATGAGCAGGAGGAGAGAGACCTTGCAGGCTGGACCTCGGCGTGCCCGAGCACGGCTCTGATGCTTGAGTCTTCAGCCACAGCTTTCTTCGTCATCAAGGCTTTGCTGCCGCATTGTAACCGCTTGCTGTCCGCAACAGAGGTACTCTGTGAGATGGTGCATCGCATCTGCCACTCCTCGAGGAAGAGAGGGAGGAAAGGGACAGCAAGGGAGAAAGATCTTGAAAAGGAGGATGTGAAACTAAGGTAATTACAGCCACCAGCAATGGACAACAATCAGCTAGAATAAGTTGTGTGTAGGGGGAAGATCATCCTCCTCAAAAACTCCTTTCAAAGTCTTGTCCCCTATACAGCGGGTAACAGCCAAAGTCTTTGGGCAGGTTGAGGAAATCTTCTCTTGCCAAGTCTAAAGTCCTGACACTGCCGAAACTGTCCCAAACCTGTGCGCATCAGATGGTGATAAAAAACGAGGAAAGTCTCTGCATTTCCCCCTTTTCCACACGTAAATGACTATTTCCCACCAGCATTTAGGTCCCAGCCACAGCCAGAGAGTGCTTCCTTCTGCAGACCAGAAACACAGCAGGTGGAGACTTCTCCCTCACGTCCTCCTGTCTCCCAGGCACCAAGCACCAGACCCAGGGAAGTAACTCTGTCTGCGTGTTCCTGATTAATTGCATGATATTCGGTTTCTAACAGATTTCCTTAACGCTAATCGCCTTTTCCGTGATTGGTAGGATAAGCTATGCACCAACATACAGACACGGAAATGCATTATTTTTACCACAGTTAAAAAAAAAAAAAAAGGAAAACAAACAAAAAAAAATAAAACAACCAAAAAAGCACAATCTTTGGAACAAAAGAATTAAAGGCAGAAATTTAAAGGAAAAAAAAATACATATTCAAAGAACATAGTGAGGTATAAAAAAGTATTTTCTCTTTTGTTTTTTGTTTTTCCTCCTCATCTTGCTATAGAGTTCCTCTACTAGTAAATATTGCAATAGCCAGGCCTCATGAACTGGGGGGGCTGTCCCACTTGCAGGGGGCTCACGTCACTTCAGTAGGGGGCAAATCGGCTGTAGCCACCTCGGTATAAACTCGCCTGTAGAAATTAAACGAGAAGAGAAGAGGTTGTTAGGAAGCGAACCTGGAAGAAACCTTCAGGGACAGTGCCCAAATGCTCTCAGAAGGATTAACGGATGTGTCCCGGCACTGACCCGCGACCATCAGTACCTCTAACAAGTAAGAGAG
Organism: Nettapus auritus; assembly: GCA_011076525.1. NCBI lineage: Eukaryota > Metazoa > Chordata > Aves > Anseriformes > Anatidae > Nettapus > Nettapus auritus. The sequence continues at coordinate 54,883,958 of CM021765.1, read as the reverse complement.
GAGAACCTTGACTGCAAAAACCAAAAAACGTATCTCAGGAGGACATGCTCACAGCTGGAGATGAACTTTGGCAAGCCCAAGTCACAGGGAGTTCAGTACCAGAGGTGGGACTCACGAGTCATAACCTCTGGGCCGGTTGTCTAGACTGACTTTTTGGATAGCAGACACTTCCAGGATGCTCTTCACCTCACCTTAAGGTGAAGATCTAAAATAGACACGACAACCTGGCATCCTAGAAATACCTGCTTTTCCTCCACTGACCCTAAAGGGAATCCGCATGATGCGCTGAGGCTCAAAGGGAGGTGCTCCACTGCAGACATCTATATTTAGGTGTCTTTTCCTCTGCGCACATTTGCGTTGCAGCCTTTGCAGCAACACAAATACTGCACTGGCTGGAAGCAGATGGGCAAGCATGTGTTTTCAGCAAGCTGTGCCGCTCCCGTCCAATGCCAATATACCTCATCCCTGCCCTTGTGTAACTACTGCTGGCAGGCAGGACGCCGCATCCTTCCGCTGGTGGAAGAGGGAACCAAGTGGAGCAGCTTTGCTGCACGATGTGTTGCAAGATGTCACAAGAACAACTTATTCCCTCACTTTTCCTAGGGCTGATTTCTCATCTTGTAACACAGAACCAAAGGGCTCTTAATTAAGTTAATGAAAAAGGCAAGAAAGGATGTCCTGCATCTCCAGACGTTGCTGGTTCTTGCTCTGTCCATCTCCTTGATACAGTTATAGTGATTTAGCAATGACATTCTGGCTCCTGAAGTTTCTGGTCATCCTTCAATCACCTCCTTTGTACAGGAAGATGTACAAGACTAAGTAATAACTGGTCTCCTACAACCTGGCTCCTTTCCTACAGCACACAGACAGACACAGGAATGCAGAACACCTGGGGAGCCAGCACTGCAGCTAAGGACCTCCTCCCTCAGTGGAAAGGTATTTCTGGATAGAGTTTCAGTACCTGATAAACACAGTGAACAGCTGATGCCCATGCTAGGAATGAGAAACAGCAGAAGGAAGAAAATCTCACTTACCACAGCGCCAACTCCGTAGCTAGCGGCAGGGGCAAGGGCATGGTAAGGATCTGCTGTGTACACCCTGCCATAACTGAAGAGAGGGAGAAAACATGAAAAAAAAAAGTCACTTTGGAGGGGCAGAGAAACAGCCGTCTGACCACGGGTGATGGAAGAAGCAACATGCCCTTCTACACACATGTATGCATACATGCACACACATGCACACAGGCAGCCCCTCTCCGCAGAGAGCCTATGGGCATGCTGCCATGCACCGTATGAGATGGGCGAGGGACCGGCCTGCGAGGAGGAACGTGGCAGAAGCCATGAGCTCAACCTGTAGGAAAGAGGTCAGCGCCTTGACGAGACAGTTAGTGCATCCCTTACCTCGAGTGATGCAATTTGGGAGGAGAGTGGCTGCTGGTGCTAGTGCTACTGGCACGGTAGCAGCTGCTAAGAGGAAAGCAGCAAGGGGTTCTCCAGAATGAGGAGGGAGCATGAACTTTAATGCTCTGACATGCGCTAAGATTAAAACACAGCCTTGCTGTACAGGAGATAAAAAATCTTAAGGCAAGCACTCTGATGATGATAACCCTCTGCATTTACACAGAACCGCATGAGTACTGTACGAGCTGAACCATTCTTACTTTATGGATGGGGAGAGAAATGCACCCAGCGATGGAACAACCTGCTCAGAGTCACAGAGCAAGGAGCCAGCAATGCAAACCAGGTCTCTCAACTCTGAGGCCGTAAGCACACTGCCTCCTTTGCCCAGAGAACCACCAGGATAAGGACGAGGCCAGGATTTGTGCCAGCCCACACACACCGGAGGGCAACACTGCCCCAGGAGCGGAGAGACAAGTCGTGCACTCGAATCTTTCATGTTGGGTTGTGCATGCAAGTGTGCACGTGCGAGTGCAAGTAAGACAAAGAAACGGGGAAAGTAGAAGTACTGTGATGGATCAATGCTCCTCAAATCTCCAAGCACAGCAAGCTAGCCCCCGGGGATGCCTCCCCCTTACATACCCATCGCTGTAAGCTGCTGCAGCGGCTGCAGCGGCCGTGGCTGCTGTTGCAGTAGCAGGCTGTGCATATCTGTAGGCTGCGTATCCACCCTGCAGGAGAGAAGAGAACTGACTTTACAGATACCTGTCCACCCACGCAGAGCCAAAAAAAAAAAAAAAGAAAAAAAAAGAAAGAAAAAAAGGAATCACACACATCACAAGGAGAGGAAGTGTTTCAAACTGCATCAGCTCCCATGTCTTATCTAGCACAAGCATCGCCCATTAACTCCTATCTTCCTTTGCTCAGAAGGACTAGGGAGACTCTTCCATTTCCCAGTTTAGCAGAAGGAGTAAACTGAAGTGAGCCTGGGCATGGTGATATCCCTGTAGGAAACTAAATTTGGCATGGAGGAACGGAAAATCAGAAGAGAGCTGAAATTCTGTATGCAATGTAATTTCTATGTCCCCTTCCTCTTACACTGGGGAAATCAGAGGTGGGCACTTTCTGTGAAGCATGTATTTTAGAAAGGGCATCATTCAGAGGAGCTCCTGCTTTTTTTCTCCTTTGTCTCTTTTCTCAGCCTGGGAGACCCCAAAGGCTAGAATTTCTTTTGGTTTAGATGCATAAAAGCATCAATAGCCAGAGAAGCCAAAAAGCAATCAGTAAAAGAAGGTCACAGAAGTCAATCTCTGGTGGTCTAAAGGGCTGCCAACAAGCAAAATGACACAGATACCAACCAGAGCATTCTCCTCTCCCTCAGAGTAAGAAAGAAATAGGTTGGGGGAAATTACATCTGAACAGACTGTGCTGCTGCTGCATTTACACCTATGTTATGCATCTGTAGTAAAGATCTCCATAATGCTTACACTGGTAAGAGGCAGATCCTAAATATGCAGTTACAGCTGAGCTGGCAGAACATAAATCCTGGCCCAGAGGAAGATTTGCAAGTGTCCTACCGGAATTCCTACCAACAGCTCTTGGGGCAGAGGAAGCCCGGGCTCAGCCCCACGGCTCCATGCACCTCGCAGTAACGAGGGACGGATGCCTGTCAGCTCTCAGACCAGGAGCTAAGGCTGTGTGGCAGTCACCAAAGAGCTCTGAAGCCCAGGTTAGATCTTTTCTGACTGTATGCTTCTGAACAAGTTTCTGTAAACTCTATGGGGGAGCAATGGTAAATGAACCGTGGCTTTGATTTGCCAGAAACACAATGAGCCATAAATAACATCAGAAAACTCCAGATTGCTTCTGGCTTTTTTTTTTTTTTTTTCCTTTTAAGTGACATTTCAGAGTTGGAAGGACCAGAAGGCAGACTTATGCTCTTTACCTCCAGAATCAGCTCAAAATATCTCTACCACTTTTTCCCCTATAAATCTTAGGGCTGTATGTAACTAAGAGTACAAGATCAGCTCTATTGCAGGACGTACTCTGTCTTTGCTCAGCAGTGCTGTTTTGGTCTAGACAGCCTTTAAAATAAAAGTCATGATTTTAACTTCATTTTGGTTGCCCTTGTAGAACTGCCCCCACGATGGCTTGCATGCCTGGGGATGGTTTCTTACTCTGAAGGAGAGGGACTTGCAGACCCTTTAATCTTCTAGTTAATAGAAGAGAGTAATGCAAATAATCACCTGTGAAACATCACCACATTGCTTGAAAGGAATGTTGTGTCATGGTTTTGTCCGTCTTACCTAGTGGTTTCAATCCCTGCACTTCAGATAGGGTATGGGGAGGTTTGGCTTCCTTCTGGCATGCTATCGCTGCGCCACCACTACCTCCACCTCCAAAACATGACAGAGACAAGGGGCAATCCAAATGAAACCTTCACTGACCTCACCAAATCAGGAGGTTGTGGCATTTCCTTAAGCTTGTGACCTTCCTGAACTCTTGGTGTGGTCTGTCACTTGGGCATGGCGTGGAAGACATTTCCACTTGGCACTGTCCTTCGGCAGGGCAGCCCCCATGATTCCCACCCTCCCTCCCACCTACCAGCCACATTTCACATCCGAAGCCATTTCAAACGTGACTGGCACAGGGTCTACACACGGCAGCGAGATGCAGTTTGAAACTAGAAAAGGGTTATCATGTAATTCTCTTTTAACTCACATCTCTCGTAAAGGAAAACAAAACCAAACCAAAAAGAAAAAAAAAATAGAAAAAAAGAAAAGAAGGGTTGGAATCAGGTGTGGGAAGGGGGGGAGGGATGGCGTAACATTTATTAATCAAAATTAAAACTAAGCATGCTGACATCTGGAGCTAGAACAACCAGCAAAGTCACCACGTTCAGACTCATATTGGCTAGTTCTATCCATCCCAGCATTCTCTTGGGACAGCAGTTCGCCCTAGGCTCTACCACAAGCTCAGTGAAGTACACAGCCTCAAGTACTAGAGCGTGCAGCCACAACAACCTGCTATTACGGAAACAGTCAGTCACCACTGGAGTTAACATTCCAACCTCGACGACTCCCCGCAGCCTCCCGCCTCGCCCCCCGGAATGGCTCCCACCCTAGCCCTGTCCCACACCACGATGTTAATAATTATAACAAGCAATAACCCATCTGTTATATCAGAGAAGGGAACAGAGACTCCACTGAGAGATTTAGAGCGGGATGTTAACATTTCTTCAGTCGACTGCACAACAAACAAACAAAAAAAAATAAAATAAAAAAACAAAAACAGGAGAAATAATTCATTGGAGAAATGAAGTTAAGAAATAGCTGACGTGTATTGCTTTTTAACCATGCACTGATGCAAAATTGAAGCTACTGTTAATTTAAAAAAATGTCACAGGATACAGGTACACACTCCCGGGCAGGCCTGCTCGGCTCGAAGCGGTCTGCAACGTCTACTTGTGTGTACTTCAAATAAAACCAAAAATGGGGATTATAATGGCCATGGTACGTTCCTATCATAGGAGCAATGAGTGCGGACAGCTGGGGGATTTCTGACACGGGAATGTGTTTGGCGTGACCAGCAGGTCCACCGAAACAGGGTGAAGGCAAGAGGAGGAAAGTTGCAGCTAGTACTCCTTCTGATTTCACAAAGGCTTTCGCCAAGCTCTAGGAGCAGTACAGAACGAAGGAGATGCTGTGCAGGTCACCTCACCCAGCTCACCCTCCTGTTCTCCTTAACCCAGCACCCACGTGGACTTCCCTCAATACATCTAAAGCCCTAGTCAGCTTGTCCAATGCACCAGGTGTTCTCTCCTGCCCTTCCTGCTCACACAAAACTGTAACTGGTATGCAAAGCTCATCTGTAACCTCAGCTACAAGGTCGTACTGCCCCTAGTGATTTCTGATGCCACTCACTTCAGGTACTCTCGTAAGTATGAGCTGTATCAGAGTAGAGCATCTTCACCAAACATGAGCAATCGTGATTCCCAATAAAAGAAGAAATAATTTTTAAAGGCCCTTGCTAGCTGCACCACACTCCTCCAGACTGCAACAGAAGACACCATCGAGTGGCATTGTGCATGAAACCCAGGACAGCTACACAACCTCCCCACTCCATCTGTTTAGGTGAAGTGATCCCACAGGGACATCTCAGCTCAGTCTAAAATCTTTAGCCTTGTCTCAAAGGAGATGGATGTGTCTGAGCTTCTTGTGAAGACGTTAGCTCAGAGACATTTCTATCAGTGGGACAGTTTAAAAACAGCCTTGACTGTGGAACAGGCTCATGCATTTTTAATGGGCCAGTAAACAACCAAGAGGACTGTCTCAAGCAAGACCGGCTCTTTTTGGTACAGTCTTTTGGATTCTGTGGGGAGCATGTGAGAGAGGTGAACACAATTCTAAATGCTGCTCCTCTTAACTCAAGTTCTCTTTCTCTTGTTATCCTATCAGTGTTGCTGGGGCTGTGCTGAACCCCTTCTCCCATGAGAATGTGTACAGAGCCCAAGCCTATAGATCTCAATTGGCAAACAACTGGATTTGCTCAGGTGTTCACAAGAGCCCAAATTTCAAATGACTCTTCTGTGATATTATCATCCTTGGCTCATCAGTGAAGCAATAAAACATTTTTTTAAATCCCTTCTTTAACATTAGATGATGGCATTCTCAATATTGTGTTATTTCAGGGCATATGGAACAAACCTGGGGAAACAAGGCATATAGGAAGCTGCAATCCCAATTTAGAGCAGCATTCCAATTACTGAACCTGTTAATGTAAATAAATGAGCATGTAAAGGCTGCACAGTTCAGCACAAAAAAGTCCCATCTTCTCTTCCACTCTTTGGGTCCATGTTAGCTGACAACGCAATGGGAACATGAGGAAATCCAAACCTACAGCCTACTATGTCAGTGTTTCCTATGATCATAAGCCTCCCTTTTCTTCTTTCCTTGCTGCCTTAGGCAGGTGCACAAAGCATGTTGCTGGCACTCTTTACTCGATGCCAGGAGCATTCCCATACCCTCGGAGAAATGTGCAACTCATGGTACCAGTTGGACACATTTGACCACCTGCCAGTTTAGATGGAGAGCCCAGTTTGGGGATCTTTAATTTGTTGTAACTTGAGTGTGTCTTCTCCACCCCCAAAGTGACCTTGAGCAGAAGTTAAGAAGCAGAGAGGGCCAGAACCGTTTCCAGTATTTTTGTATTAGAAGGGTGGCATACGTGCACCAGGAATGAGCATGAATGAATTAAAAGAGGTGACAGGACAACAGCGTCCATTGCAGCAGGTGCTTCTACATGGTAATGGGACAAGCATGACCTTGTTAACCCTTCCGTTGAATTTACACATATACAGTTTTCGAATGAAATGCCACTCGGTGTGAAATCTGGACACACGCCGCCCTGCTACGGCGGGGGCTTGGATCACACGGGAGTCTGCGCTGCCCTAAAAAAGCCTCTGTTCCCATCTCTAATGTGGTGCTGGAATGGTTAGTATAATTCAGTTTTTTCCACTGCAATCCACAATCTGATTGGTTGGCAGGTCACACTGGCACTCCTACCTGAGGTATTTTAGCGCTAATGATTGGTTCCTGTAAGACTATTCTATAACAGAACACAGGAAGAGCAGTTCAAAAAAACACAGCTGTGGAAAGAAACAATCATACAAACAGCCCGCGGCGGGGCTCACCAGCCTTTTCTTTCCAGTGGATGCAAGCACGCTTTTCACAGGCAGGAGTGGTCTTCACACAAGTGGGGTGGTTTGCGTTTGTTTTGTTTTTTTGGTTGTTTTTTCTCCCCCCCACCCCAGATTGACCCCATTGTAGAGGAATGATAACCTTTCTTAGGATCCGAAATGAAGCCCTCTGCGGCCTGGGGCTGGTTGTTTTATGGATTCAGGTGTCCTGCCAGAGTGGGATGCATCCAACAAGAGGTGGAATGCCTTCTTCAGAGAAGGCACGGCTAGCAGGATGGTTGCCCCAGGAAAGAAAAAAGGAGTGAGGAAGAGGAGAAGGAGGAAAACGAGAAATCGGTGTGTAGTACTAATGCAGAAAAAGCAGCCCAAACTCGGGACATTTCCCCTTTCTCTTGCCTACTACTAACTACTCTTTCCTAGCTCAGGGTCCTTTCCACCCTGCCTTGACTCAGAAGCCCTAAGAGAACCTCAGTTTAATTTTCCCCCCAACCCAGCCAGGAAGGGCTAAACCTAATAGAAGAACCCTCTGCCTTCCCCTCCACACGTCCGACCAGATGGACGTCAGCACTCCGGGGATCAGCACTGCACATCAGTGGAGCACGGGGATGCTGCACTCGTTCTACGTGTGCCAATTAGCAAATTGCTTGGAAGGGTAACTTCACATCAGGATTACAATTTATTTATTTATTTATTTTTTTTCTCTAGGCTCTGTTGGAGGGCAGAAATAACACAGGAAAACACAGCATCACCTCCCTTGCTGAGCACCCTGTTCTGCTGTCCTGCTTTCTCACCGCGAGAGCTAAGCCACTGAAAGCAAAGTCACCAGAAGTTCACCAAGCGGTCCTAAGCTGCCTTGGAGGCTCAGTTCTGCATTACGTGATGCTACCACACTGCAGCACCAAGTTTTATGATGGATTATGGGGCTTCATTGCTGAAGTCTCTGTCCTTAAAACACGCTAGATAAGCATCTCGTCCCCATCAGCAATGGAAGCTCTGAAGGAGCTTTCTAAAAAGGAATAGGGAGTAACCCCAGCCAGGTTTCCATTTCTACACGACAACTTCTTATACACAATACTCCGAGGGAAGAGGCACTAAGGAGAAGGTATTGCTCATTTTCTTGCCTGGTGTAGAAAATTCAGTGGTCTGTCGAGCTAGTGTTCTAGGAGTGAGATGGGAGAACCCAGAACTCTTGAGTAGTCCTTGACACCATTTAACAAAGGAACACTTGATTATGCAGATCAAATTTTGAGGGATGTGCACACACTAGCATACGTAAGAATGAAGAAATGCACCCAAAATGTCTATGTTTAGAGAGTACATCTTCTGACTGCTGTAAACTATGCTGATCAAAGTGCCTTTATAAGACCTGACCCTCCATATAAGCCAAGAAAATCCAAAAGCTAATTCCATCAGTTATCTTCAGTCTAACCCCTCAGGGTCCTCTTCATAAACGTCAGGAGTAGCAACTTCAAAGGAGCAGGGACGTGAAATCCATGATGACAACCATGCCACTACCAATACAAAGCATCCCTAGCTCCAGAGATCTATTACCTATACCTCTGGGAGCTTTGCCAGAGCCAGACAAGGCCACAGGTTGTGATGGCAGTAGTGGGCCTGAATATTTTGGCTTTGAAGGGCACACTCCTATCACAGCTGCTCTGCAACAGCTCTCCATCGGAGAGGAAACCACTTTTCTTACTGGCCAGAGTCCCTCGATCCACAACGGCCACAACCCAGATGCGTATACAGATGCCCTGGAGATCTGCAATACCGACTAGCTGGGTAGGACAAAGGCAATGACAGACAACGTCTCCTGTGGTATCAGAGCTAATTCCCAAACAGGAGGAGGCTGCTGACTTCTCTAACCGAACATCTCCATGTATTTGTACTTTACAATTCCCTGAAGAGATAAAGAGAATCTAGCCTATTTAGGTACCATTTTGACTAGCAAAATGAGATGTCAGTTTTCACTCTAGCATCTCGGTCTCCATTTTTAATCAGTCCCAGTGTCTTCCCCAAAGGGATAATCTCCACGTCTCAGTGGCACATGAACATTTTTATACATACAGCTTGCACTGTTTAGTGTGGGCTGCACAAATCAAACCTGAAAGGGCCCCAAGAGGGGAGAGAAAGGGGAGGGTGGAGGGGGAGAAGGAAAGGGAAGGTCTGAGGCTAAACCAGTCCTGTTATTTTTATATCCGAATTATGTAAACGAGAGAAGTGTTGAGAGAAATTTTAATTCGCTAATCATCTCTCAGGTTGATTAGTAGCAGTGTGCATGTGGGGGAGAGGACACCCAGTAATCTGACCCTGGCAATGATCAGGAAACCCAAAGGCTTAGGTCTTGCACCCAGGGGCAAGCGCAGTGACAGAGAAGCATGCTTGCATTCCTAAATATATAAATATATATATCCACAAGGAAGAAGAAAATTAAAGTAAATGATATTTAAAAAAAAAAAAAACAAAAAAAACAAACCAAACCAAACCAAACAAACAAACCAAAAAAAAAAAAAAAAAAGGCTGGCTTGTCAGGGGTTGGGGATGAGAAGGCTCCGGTGTGTGTACTTACATAGAGGTCAGCACCGTAAAATCCGTCCTGGTAAACCACACTGCAGAAAATCCACACAAAAACAAAAAAACAAAAAACAAAAAACAAAAGAACAGAAAACACATTCCGGTTATTGAGGACGGCAGCATGCACATGCGTTTTACACAGGCAGGTGATGTATGAATCCACAACCTGGGCTTTTGGCAGGAGCAAATCAGCAAGAGAATGTGTGTGCGCACGCACGCTAGACGGCTCCAAGTCATCTTCCATGGCATGCAAAGGGGAAGGGGCGGGCAGAGGGGGAGACAGTATGCGAAGGAGAGAGGGAGGGGAACAACCATGTTGTACAATAAAAATAGACTCAAAAAGATCTGATGTCCTGAAGAAGAGAAACAAGGGTTTAGAAACCTCCACTCTGTTTTGTTTTTTTTGTTTTTGTTTTTGTTTTTGTTTTTCTCCTGGAATTGTTTAAGTTACCCCCTACACACATGGAGACATTAGCTTCGTGAAGTGGGCTTGGAAATCGAGAAGCCCCTCAGAAGGCATCCCACAGGGGCTGGAATCACCTATGTCAGAAGCACGTTTCAGAGAGTTGTGTACAATGATTCATTTGAGCTCCACGGGGCTGCTTGACTTTGTTTCTGACATCCATACATCACCTGCTTTTACCCTGCACATTAGACATGCGATAAGATTTGGCTGATCACACAAGCATGCAAAGTATTATTATTCAGCATCTTAAAGAACCGATGCAACACCTCAGGAAAACAAGTCAATCAATTCTGATCAAAGTAAACACAGAGAAATGTAATTGAAAAGAAAAAACCAAAAATACCCACAATGCATTGCTTTCACAAGCAGAGATAATGAGCTAAAAAGGTTAGGTGACTGGTCCAAGGTCCGAGAATTGGAAGGTGCAGTGGGAGTCCCTGGTAGTAACGACATATTCCAGAGCAGAGAGGAGCAACTGGGAGGGTTTCCATGGGATGGTGCCTTTTCTGTTTTAAGCCATTTGTTTTTTTCTTTCTCTCAGAACTTCAAGCAGGAAAATCGATAAACCAGAGCCCAGAGAGCCACCCTTACCAGAGCATTTGCTGGCGTAGAACTACGCAGCTTGCTTTGGGGACAGGGGTTGGGGAAGGATGAGGAAGGAAGACAGGGTACACCCCCCACCCGTGTGCGTTCAAGCGTGTCCTTCGTACTGAGGAATTTCCTCTTGCTTTGTCCTCTGAACAGCTCCGCACAAACTCACTCAAGGCTTTAAAAAGCATTAGCCCCACCATCTGCGATATTCATGGACCTAATGTGCATGACTTACCAGAAGCATTAAGGAAAAAGAAGGCATGGAGTGCTAGTTTTTCTTTTAGTTATTATTTTTTTTGCTCATCAGATGGAATGCGAAATACTGCCAAGAGCCTGCCACCCTCAGACACCCACCTATTGTAAGGCACGCACACACAAAAAAAGCCCAATGTATCTTGCCAAAATTCTGCATGCTATTACTAAAAAATAAAAATAAAAGTTATAAAAAAGAAATCTGTTGCAGAGTTAGCTACTGCTTGATTAATTTAGTCTCGCTGTCTTCCCCAGGAAAAGTACACTCCATTCCCAATGGACAGAGTTACTATTGTCTCCAAGAGCGCTGGGAGCAGATATGAAGATAGAGACCCTTGTTAGAGGAAGAGGGGAGCCACTTCAGCAGGGAGAAGCAGGCCGTAAGATCATGTTTGTTGAAGCTAAATTTTTACAACCACATAACAAAGAATTTGGCTCCTGGGGCAGTGACTTACATTGCTGGGTTCTCTATCTAGGATCTGGAGTGTTTTAGCAGTGATACTCCACCTGCTCCTGCAGGAAAGGCAAATGCATGACAGAGGAAGTGACTTGGTTTATGAACAGGTTAGCAGTTTTAACAGTTATTCCAAACACAACCAGTTGGATTAACAAAAGCATTACCACATTGGATCAGGCCACTGTTCGTGTAACTTAGAATCCTGTCAGCAAGAGATGCTAGCATCAGCTCTCCAGAGAAAACTGCAAGGAACACTAGTAACATGTAAGAGTAAGAATTCCTAAGTTCAAGCAACCAAGCACACATGCATCCTGTCTCTCCTTCAGTTAGGACCTAACTGATACCAACTGCCAGCGCTGAAATTTAGCAAGGTTTATTTACATGCTAAAACATCCACATTTGTGATTCTTAACTTTGGCAAAAGCTTCACTTGAGAACCACAGAGACCATTCTGGTTACGCAGACTGACCAGAAGCGTAAAGCAGCCCCATCAAATCTCAGTGGCATCTGTGAAAAGCCCAGTAGATGAGCTAAAAGGCATCCACAAGAACCAGGCATATGCTGATTTTGTAAAGCAGCCATTATATCATTAATCGAGCTGTACCAACATTTGACTGTGTTGTAAAAGGAACCAAAACCAACCAACCAAAGCAAAACAAACAAACAAACAAAAAACATGAAGATCACGACTGCTTTATGTCTAATCTGACTTTTATCTACTTCTTTGAGTCAGAGAATCTCCTACATATTTACACTCCTAAACTAAATTACACTTTACTATAACAAGCTTGCTCTTCATAGATGTACCCAATGAACATGAACAAGCCAATGCCTAACCTACAGTTTGAGAAATAAAATTGATTGAGCTTACTTAGTTGGAAGAATTTTACAGTAGGCATGTTTGGTTTGTGGGTTTTTTTGTTTTTTTTGGTGGTTTTTTTTTCAGGCTTTGATTTAATTCTTACAGCTTTTGGTCTGAAGTGCAATTTGTGAGCTTTCATCTAGAAAGCATGGCCGCTGCAAATCAGGGCAATATTCCAGCACTGGCTTTAGTCACGCTGTAGACTAGAAGTTATAAAGCCTCCATCCTAGTATTGAATGCTGCCTCAGTTATACACTGAAGGTTGCATTTTGTGTTCTGAGGTCAGGCTTGGGTGACTATCTAAAATGGTCTGAGCAATTGCTTTCTACCGTATGAATAACCTTCCCTGGATAAACATCCATGTCTGTACATACCTGTACGTACCTTTTACATATGTATTAGTAAATCTTTGCTTTAGATCCTGAAAAAAAGTGTGTATTAAGAAAGGTAACATTTCTTGCACCTTCCTCTGGAGCATCTAGCAGTACAGATGCTGTCAATTATTACACTATCCTGAACAGCCCCCAGGTCTGATCCAGCATGGCAAATCCAACAAGCTTTTATTATTCTACATTCTGTGTTTTTTGAATTCTGCTAAGCTCACACATTCAGTGGTACTGTTAATTTTTAAAATGTATTAAAGTATTAAAACATATTTTTACAGTTCTGTGAAAATCAGTTTCCTCTACCAGGTTTGAGTTAACCTGCAGCTTACTTTACTGTCTTCTTCCACAAGACTCTAAACCTCGATCATTCATGTGCTGCTGACTGATCTTATGGTGTCAGCTTCCCACTGGCCAGGAAGAAAGCCACTGATGCAGGATAAGGTGTCAGGAATGTGTGACTGCCCTGACTCGGTGGAGGTCAGCAGTGCCCACACAGAGCTGTGGCTGTCCTACAGTTTACTGCGACACAGAACTGAATAGCACAACTTATTCCACAAGGAATCAAATTTCATCTACAAAATAGCACGTAGAGACTCAGACTATGATGACTATAAACACCAGAATTAGTTAATTGCATCCCAGTGTTTGAGATGAGGGGCAGTTCTGGGCCATTTCTGAAGGCAATTTGTTTACTGCTGTCCCACACATATTTACTGGATAGCACACTGCCCATGAAGACATGAAATCTGTCAGCAGCGTCAGACAAACCCAACATAATCTAAGTAAAGAGAGTCACAAGACAGTATTTGGAAGGGACAATCATTGGATCCTGGCCCATATTCCAAACAGAAATAAACCCTTTACAGGGGACTCAGGCTGGGTTTAAATCAAAGACAAGGCTTGAGTCCCTCCTGGTGCAGCCCTGGTGATAGCCTCTCCTAGGAATGATCTAGCTGTTATGCCCCGAGTGAAGCACGCGACCCCACTCCACGGTGCAAGTGCTGCATATCCTCCTAGACGGCAGCACTTAGCTCAGCTTTGCTTCTCTGTTTCACTGTGGAGCATTTCCCAATCAAACAGGGCTGGGTCATTTTTAGAGCATCAGACAAGCTGCAGGTCAGAGGCTATAGTTAGAGGATGTAGAATATGAACTCATAGCAGCAGCAAAGAGAGGTGGATCTACAAGTCCAGAAGAACTGCTCCAATCAGAAGGCCTGTGTGTTCAGACAGGAGGTTTCATTTAGTCTTTGGGTGAATTAAATACAAACATTGCCAGATTTGTCTGAGAGCAAAGCTAGACAGATACGTGACCACTGCAGCTTGCTTGCTTCAGCTCTACTTTAAATATCAAATGGGACTCTAACAAGAAAGGGCTGCAGAAGCTCTCCTCACTTCATTTGCTACAAAAAGTATTGCAAGCTTATCCGGCATACATCGGGCCAGATCCTTACAACATATGTGTGGCTTCCTCCTCTCATTTTAATAAAAGATTAATCATTTATTTTCTTCCCTTTTGGGCCTAGTTGTAAGAGGGGGGAAATAAAAGGGTCTATCCATTTTTCCCTGTTGGAGGATTCATCCCTACTCCTACTCTTTCTGAGAAACTTGCCTGGAAAATATGGCAAACAAAATTCCAGAGACAGGCAATACGAATAAATCATCAAAATCAGAAACAAGCCAAAAAAAAAAAAATGAAGGGATTTGCCGATTTATCTGTCGTTCCATCACACTTCAACAAACAAACAAAAAACCCCAAACAAAACCCACATACAAACCTGGTTCCCTGTACTCTAAAGAGCAGAATACTCTTTTGTAACAGAATCTATTCCACTGCATTACTAGTGAAAAGTCAGAGGGCAGAGAAGTGTTCTGAGGCCACGCATTCACCATCGCTTCATACAACAGTTAGCAGAATGCTGCACTTTCATTCTCCCTGTACCCCAAACACTCCCAACTTCAAATTAATGGACTTGATTAATCTTTGTTTTAAACCTTTTTAAACTGTCTCCAACAAAGAAAGCAAATCCATTGTGGGTAACTGGCTCTTCTGTATCCTACTGTCAGATGGTGAGGCATGAAGGAAGGTAATAGATAATATTCCTCATTCCTGTGTAAGAAAACCACAAGGGGAGCGCAGAGGGTACAAACTTTTCAGAAATCTTAGACCTCTCTTTGCATCCTTCTCAGTAGCACTACAATGCATTGGGTCAATGGATGACAAATACCAGGCAGACAAATTGAGAAATTGTGAGAAGGAGTACAACAGCACTTTAGGCTGCTGCAAGAACTGAAAATTGTTTCAGGCAAAATTTAGATTTGCCCCCATTTGGATGCCATCGTGTGCAGAACGCTCTTGCACTTGCAATATCCTGCCTCTCACCATCCGGACAATTTTAGTTACGTTTTTGTTAGCCAATTAGCTATTTGACACGGTTGTGCAGAGCACTCTGCTCTTGTGACCAGTGCTTACCCTGGGTAGGCAGGGATGGCTGTGGGAGGTACTGCCCGGACTGCCCCATAAACCGTCCTTCCTCGGCCCCTCAGGTGGGCTCCCCGAAACGCGGCTGCTGTGGTGGCTGCAGTTGGATAGGGGAAGCCTGGAACTGTAAAGACAGACAAGGTGGAGGGTGAAAAGGATCCGAGCTCCTGCCCAGGGAACAACCGCCTGCTTCAAACAAAGTGACACAATAGCTCCACAGCGGTGGGACGTTTTGCATCAATCCTGCAGAGGGGCATGCTTCTATCCCAGCAAGCATCGGATACATACGTCCTGCTACACCATGGCCTTCAGGGGAAGAGGGGTTGCAGAGAGGTTTGGCATGCAAGAGGTTAATGCTTTGGCATGCCTTGCCCACCACAAACAGGGTACAAATCCCCCCCTTCTGACACCGCCATGCAGTCTGGTTAGAGTCCGAGAAGCGCAGAGAGTTACTATCAATACAGCAGGCGGCTCTTCCAAAACTGCAGAGGCTCTTTAAAATAATTTGTCAAGAGGCCCTTAAAGTCAATCAACTTACATCAGTCTCTTCCCTCCTTTCCCCTCCCACTCTTTGCCACCCAATCCTCTGTATGTTCATTTTAAAGCCTGAAAGACAAGATAGCCCATATAACAGCAGCAGAAACTTCCCATAAAGTGCCAGCTTTCTGAGAGCCCCTCTTCACTTAAAAAGCGTGACCAGGACCCGGCCCCACGCCTAGCGGGGCCTGCTTTATTACGCTTTAGGCTGGCGTTAACTGGCTCATGACGAAACGATGTAAAGCCCTAGAGGCATCTGCAAATACTGTAAAGAGCAGATGCCCAGAAGGGAGCAAGTCGCCAGGCACGAACCCAACCCAGCGCGCGTCCAGGTGCATGCCATCGGGGGCCCTGCAGACTCGTGGTTTAACAGCGTGTATAATATGTACTTTGTAGGGATTTGTCCGTTTGGTTTCTTTCATTTCAAAGGGGCCAGGGTTGGGGGGGGGAACCAAGGGAACGGCCTACTCCTCGCACACACCCTCCCCTTGTTCTGCAGCCTCCTCATCGCTCAGAGACCCATCCACCGGCACAGAAACACACTGCAGATGAACAAGTTACGGCCACTGCACGGTAGACTTGGGCTAGAGGTAAACTCCTTCCCAGCGAGACCCATCCTTTCAAGTATATATTATACAGACTGGAGAGAAGGGAAACAGGTCATAGTTAACTCAAGCACAGCAACAATACAGGGGCCAATGGGGGCTACTTACTGATTAAAGGAATGTAAGTGTTAATACCCCCCCTTCCTGACAGGGGCACTGCGGCGTCATTGCCCAGCGAGACATCTGCTTGAAAGCTGGACGCTAATTTAATTTTAGAAAGAATAAAAAAAAAAAAAAAAAAAAAAAAAAAAAAAAAAAAGATTATAAAAAAACAAAAAAGTAACAGCAAATTGAGAACATAAACAAACACCACTGCAGTTAAATGGCAGAAGTGGAAGTGTCTACTTAAGCTCTACCTGCATATAACTCAGGGCCGTACACCGCTCCAACCACAGGACTCAACTTCCAACCTGAAACAACAAAGACTGCAGTGAATGCCAAAATCTACACCAAGAGAAGGAGCAGGCAGCGTGGGTACGGGGAACAGTCTCTTGCATGCGCCCCAGCAGCTTCACATGCAGCAGCAGCTCTTTCCCAATTTCGGCTTCACCTCAATCCCCCTTGGTGTAGATGGAGGCCGACTGCCTTTTCCTAATGTCAAGTTCTAGGTACGGGTCGCTGTACTGGAGGGAACAGCCAAACGTCAGCTGATCCTCAGCAGGGCATGCACGCCGTTGAGGGAATGCCAACTACCTTATATGCATGTTTGCCACGAGCACCGTGCGACCCTGAATTCTCAGCGTGACCCTTGCTGTCAGCTCCTCCACACATTCAGGGGAACGCCCTGGATCCAAAGCCTCTCTAAAAGCCAGTGGCCCAGCCTCTCATCCCAGGGAGGTCAATTTACACTCTTAAATCCTCATATCACCGTCCTGTCCTGTTTGCTAGAGATCTAAAAAGCACCGGTGATTGAGATTTCCTCGCTAACTGAATTACACAACTATATTACACAGAAGCGATTCATTCCATTCATTTCACATTTGTTCCTCTCCGTGTTATTTTAGTGTTTCCTGCCTTCTTTGTGCTTCTTTTCAGATGAAAGCCTTCCCAGAGAATTGGTTTTAGTATCATCTGGATAATTGGCAAGAACTGAAAATCATCAACACAAAAAATACAAGAGATAACCCTTCAGGTTATTGCTGGCCTGCCACTGGAGAAGGGGTCTGAGGAGAAATATGTTCCCCAGTCAGATCTAGAGACGTGTCATTTCCCCCACCTTTCTCTCTGGGGAGAAGAGATGGGTGTAAAGCTAACAACTTGATCCGGGCTGGCCTCCACAGAGCACAGTAAGGGATGGAGAGACCTTATCTGTTCAGCTAGCCATCACACAGGCATTTCTATTGAAACAAATCCAAACCCTTCCTCTCTGTCTTGATTTCGGGTCCTGACACACTCACTGCACTTTTACCACCCCTACCCAGCCCAGAAACCACAAGAACAACTTTGTGGGTTGCAGCCCATCAGCACCACCCCTTCACCTGCTGGCAGAGCATCACTGAGAGATGCAACGTGCTCCTCCACGACTGGGCATGCTGCCCTGTACTGCCACCTCGACGGCAACATACTGATGCTACGGTGGCAATGACAGGACTGGGATCAGCCCCTGAATTTAACAGCGATTGTACCACTGCTTACCAGTGTGCCTTAAGCCTGGCCCAATACCGAGTGCCTTTACATAGTTTTAAGGCAGATGCTGCTGGCTGATAAAGCAAAATACTCCTGCCCGCTATCATGTATCACAAGTCATTTGTTGATACCGTTAGCCGTATATGTTTTCTGTCCCTGTTTTCAAGACAATGTAATACGGCTGTGTTGCCTTTTTCTACAAAATTTCCTAACTCCGCTCAAACATTGAAACTCAGAATCCCAGTCTTTCTGCCTGTTCCTACTTCCCCAGTTCTGTGACCAAACAACGATTACATGATTTGCCAAGAGCCTCACAAGTCAGCAAATAAAATTTATATCTTCTGACTTCTGAGTCTTATGTGGAATCAAAACAGATTCTTGCACTAGCAACTACCTATGCTTAGTTTCCTGTGTTGCTGAAGCTGCTTGGGAATGTTTTCCTGCCTGGTTCAGGACAAAGACTTAAATTCAAAATGCGTATCAAAGCAGCATTCAGTTCTGTCAGGAGAAGAATGATTTTTTTATGCTTTATGTGTCTATGCCATAAAACTACAGCACAGACAGAAGAACCTAGATATCCCAGTGAAACAGGATTCTTCATTAACCAAACAACTTGGTCTTTCTCTATTCAGGTTCACTGGAAAATGGCTGAATACCAGACACAGCCTGTAACAACAAGCGAACGCACAAACTGTCCAATGCCTGTCTTCCCAGCTGCTTGGGGACAGTTGTACTTTTACTACTAGAACCTAAGCTGAGATATATATCAGGCTCCTTGGGTTATACTCCATTTGTATTTAGGCATTCAGGTGATGGCCATCCCACTGCAGACTGGCGCAGCATCACCTTGCAGAGGTAGCAGGTTACACATCAGACCCTGGGCTGTTTTTCTAGCTTGGCCACAGTGGGCACGTCACTACTCCTCTCTGCCCCAACTTCTCCATCTAAAAAATGGTATTCCTCCATAAACTCTTAGTTATACTGAAGCATAATGCTGTAGATTAGGGCTTGAGGGTTGTTTTTTGTTTTTGGTGGGCGCTTTTTGCTTCGTTTTTTCTTCCCCTGAGGAGGTCCTGATGAAATACCATGACATTCCCTTCACCAGGAAGCTTTCGTCTTCCTTCTAACCCTTCAGCACATCAGTAGTCCAAACAGTCTCTCTTACCATTTGCGTATGGTGTGACCATCTTCTTGTTGGTCATCACTCGCGCTGTGGCATTGTTAACCTAAAAGCAAGAAAGGGGAAGGGGAGGAGAGGGAAGGAAGCAAAGGACATTAGGGAAAATGATGGAAAACTCTCAGCTATCTCTCACACACACACACACACACATACACACACACTATACTTCTCTGAGCAAATAAAATTAAGTAACTAATTTTACCAAAATGCAATTATTTAAATTACTTTTAACAATTGCCATTTAATTTTAAACATTACAGCTAAACATGGCATTTAAAAATTATGCATTAAACAAAAGGCCAACAAGAGTAACGTGCAGATTCTCAGACACCCTGCCACCCCTTGGCACATGTGGTTATTCCCAGCTCACCGACCTCAAGGGCAAAACCTTGGTGATTCTGTCCAGGCTCTGTTCGAGTGGCAGCAACCACATCTGCAGCTCAGGACAGGGAAACTGAAGCAGGAGCTGCACAAGCTGACCTGTTCCTCAAGCTCACCACTCAACTGGGGCTCACAGGTCGCAGGCAGGTTGACTGCTTAGACAGGAAACCTGGAGTCGATCACCTTTAGATCTGGGCCGTTTGAGAAGGTTTTAGGAATGCCACCAAGTGTTTGGACAGTCCTTGTTCACCAATTTCCTCCCCATCACTCTCAAATCTGTTTCCAAATTGTTTTATCCCCCCGAGACACAAATCTCTCTGAGCAAAGAGAAGAAATGCATGGTGGAAGAGCTGAGTCTTTGTTGTTGTTGTTTTCTGGTGCCCTCCACCCTCTTTACAGAGCTCTGCATCGTTCCAAGCGTTTGATTGCTCAAGCAAGTGGGGTGTTACCACAGAGATGGTGCTGATAAAGAAAAGATGGACCAGTTCGGAAGCCAAGTTACTGCAGCCCCGTGTCAGACAGCCTCAAAGTTCTTGCAAGGAGGGTGAAGTTTTATCCAGCATCAATAATTTATCAAAGCACATGCCAAATGGGAACTCAGGTTAAGAAGAAAAAAAAGAAAATTACTATAAAAATCAAAGCTGCTCTAGGCCCTTGAGACTTACGGAAAGGTGAGCGTACGCGGGGTGGGGAATCTGGAACTACATTTACTCTTGCTTCAGCCCCAAAACAATAGAAACATTACACATTTAAAAAAGAAAGAATGGGAAACAACAATGATGAGACTGAGAGCATGCAGTTAAACACACACAGATAAAAGAAAGAAAAAAAAAAAAACAAAACACAATTGATTCAGGGGGTGGGGAGGGAGGAGGGAGGAGATAGGGTCTCACAGACAATCATTAAGATGGAGCGAGTGCCTGAAATCAGCTGCTACAGCAAAGTGCAACACAAGCACTTAAAGGAAAAATTGCCAGAACCGATCAGAAACCACCAGTCAGCAAAGAGACCAACAGCTGCATTTAACCGAGTAAAGAAATAAACCGGGGAGGGGAGGGAAAGAGAAAGAAAGAAAGGAAAGGAGCGGTAACAGCTACAAACAGGTCTCAGAGAGAGCGGCAGAAAGAAGGGGCAGGAGAGAGAGAAGAGGAAATGGGTGCATTAATAAAAACCAGCCAAACTGGAGTTCAGTAACTCTGAGTAAGATGTGCAAGGGGAAATCACCATGAAGTCAGTAATCAAACAGCTCAGACTGCTACAAAACGATATGTACATCCAAAGTCCAGGCGGC
Organism: Nettapus auritus; assembly: GCA_011076525.1. NCBI lineage: Eukaryota > Metazoa > Chordata > Aves > Anseriformes > Anatidae > Nettapus > Nettapus auritus. The sequence goes on along the minus strand of CM021765.1, from coordinate 54,863,176 downwards.
ATTACTCAACAGCATTGAAAATAAAAGGGGGAGAGGGAGGAAGGAGGCGGGTGGGGACAACAAGTCAAATCACATTTTGTAGTGTTAATGTGAGATGGCAGATGGATTTTTTCTTTCTTATTTAATTTCGTTCTTTTTTTTTGTAATTTTAAGAAAAATTTAAAAAGAAAAAATAAAAAAAAGCTTCTTCTCTAGCGCTTTCGTTTCACTTACCGCCAACTCGTACCATCGCCAGCATTGTGTATAGTTACCATGGAAAGAGTGAGTCAAGTGGAGGGCCCTAAACCCTAAACCATCGAAAAGGGAAATAAAAAAAACAAAACAAAAAAAAAGCAAAATATGCAGACATCTTACTCAAAACGGCGGCTTTTTTTTTTTTTCGTTGTTTTCATATTCGTTCAATATTTGCACTTTTTTTTGTTGTTGTTGTTCGTTTGTTTCAAGAGAGAGGGGAGAGAGGGAAGGGCCAGTTAGCCTTCACCACAGTGGAACACCAAACTGGCCATGGCCAGGCGTGCCCCGTGGCCAACGCCACCCCTTTAGGACCAAAGCGAGAGCTAGAAACGTTTAAGGACCGGCTCCCACCGTGACCGGAGCGGGGTGCGCAGCGCAGCCCACCCCGCGCCTTCTGCCCCACCGCCCTCCCCGCCCGCCGCGGGCATCGTCTCACACTTGCGTGGAGGAGAACTGGCCTCGGAGGAAAGAGAGGAGACTGGCTGGCCCCCTGCTTTCTGTGCGCACACAGAGTTAGAAGTCGGACAGTACTCTTTCGGTTAGTGTCGTTCAGGCCTGATAACAGGAGATCGGAGCCTCGCAAACTGAAGCAAAGGAAAAAATCAAGACAGCAGAAGGGCAAAAATTTGGAGTGGGTGGGAAAAAAAACAAAAACAAAAAACAAAAACAACTCAATAAAAGGAAACGGAAAAGAAAAAAATACCCAAAACAACAATAAAAATATTTCATAAGGGGGGTAAACTTTTATACAATTCAGTGCAGGGAGGTGAAGGACACAGACACAAACACACACGCACACACGAGACTGGGATCCAAATGTGAAATAAGTGAGGCAAGACACAAAAAGAAATCAAAAGAATAAATATAAAGAAGAAATTGAATTACTGAAGACATGCACCTCGATTTTACGGCCCTCTACCACGGTGCCGTGTAATTTCTCCCTGGCCCTGTCTGCATCAGCACTATTCTCGAAAGTTACGAACCCGAATCCCTGCATGCAGCGGGAGAAGGGGGGAAAACATGCACATCGTTATATATTGAAATACTGATCTCTAGGTAAATAGAGAAAAAATATCACAGTATGAAATCGACATCAGCACAACTCAGCAATAACCTCCTAGAGTCACATTGTTGGTTCATGCATGTTTCGTAAATGAAGGAAATTAAAATTCAATAAAATAAAGGAACTGTAATCATAATAAGAATAATAAGAGTAATTAAAAAAAGAAAACATAAAAGCAATTGAGGCCAGACCAAAAAAGAAGTACAAAGTTACTCGAGACAATTTTTAATTTTTTTTTCTTTTTTCTTATTTTTTTTTCTTTTTCAAGCTGGTTCGGCCCACGTGGGGCTCCTGCCCTCTCTCTCCCTGACCACGGAGACACATGCGGTGCCGACCCCGCCACCCCCGAGACACGGTACAGGACATCGGCACTGAGCAGCACTTCGTCCTCTTGAGCAACCGCTGCGAGAGAGAGCAGCGAGCTGAGTTCAGGCCTGGCACCAGGGATTCTGCGAAGCTTTGGGCAAATCAAAGCCTGAACCTTGCTTTTCCCACCTGTAAAACGGAGACAATAATAATTACCTACCTTGGAGAACGGCTGAGAGGAAGGGCTGTTTGTAAAGCATCCCTTGCAAGCTCTTCAGGGAACAGTTCATGGCTACTCCTACGCCTGCAACCTCCCTACCTAATAATGCAGGGGCCCTGAGAGTAAGGAGGACTTCTCGGTAGCACCAGGAGATGAACATCACTCAATGTGAAGATTTACAATACTATGCTGTTCTAGTTTCAAAATTTTCCTACCTTTAAGCACCATGTTGGTCTTGAGGGTTAATCAGAACACCTAAATATGGATCTACTGGTAAATGACTTTTTCGTTCTGTCATTCCTGCCCTACTGCTGCCTCCCTCAGAGCCTGCCACCCATCTCGCCTGGCTTTGTTCCGAGATGGCAACCTATGTGCTGTGGATGATGAATCTCTGCCTAGAAACACTATGAAGTCCGAAAAAAATTAACGTTTCCTGCTTGGCGCAACCACAAAAGCCTGGGGACTACCAAAATGCCCCTTTCTTAGAGGGATTTAGGCTTACTGAGCCCATGATGGCACATGCAATGCTCCCGTCCCCCATGCTCATACTGCCACCAATTCATGCGGTCGCATAGGAGGGCAGGGGAAGAGATCATGCTCGCTTCCACGGAGGTGAGAGCACTGATGGTCAAGCAGAGCCAACAACACTAAGGGAACTAGGAATTAGCTGGTAGCAAATGGTATTTTACTACAGACAGCCACGAGGAGATACTCTTCATGCCACTGCAGAGCGGAGCCAACCAAAAAACTCAGCTACAGTCTGTTTTTAGGGTACCTTAAGAACAGGAGGAGGAGAACTGGCTCCTGGCTACAAGGCAAATACCACTTTAATGCACAGACAGCAATCTCTGTTGGCTCAGGAGGAGGGAGAACAAAGCCTGCATTTGATGCAATGGAAATTCCTGATGTTAAGCAGAGCACTGGGTAAGGTGAGCGACACAAGGCACGGGCATGCTAGCCTGGCAGCCCCCTCCATGCAGCTCAGGCTTGGCATGCGTGGACACCCCAAAAAACAGCACCTGGATTTCTAGGCACCGTTAGCAACAAGACACAAGCAAGCTGTCTTTCTTTAACTGCTTTCTAAAGGTCTGTACAATAGTAACCTTGAAAAGCCCCTTTGTGCATGCTGGCCTTTATCATCCACAGCTAGGTTTCCAGCACAAAACTATTACATATTTGTAAAATGTAGTGTTTGTGTTTTGTTTTGTTTTTTAAATATTTTTTTTTATTTTATTTCTTCCTCCAGGAACAGCAATAACAAAAACTCCTTAGCTAAGTATTGTCACATTGAAATCAACAAGAACTCTCCTTTGGGCACCAGTCCCCTAATCAAAAACTTGAGATAATTTAATTTCTTCAGCTTAAAGAATAAAAGGCTATAAAATAAACTATTGCCTTTTTCTGAACAACATATATATGTTTTCTGCAGAAATCAATTAAAATCGGAGCTACAAGAGATCAGGGGTAATAAATCAGTCCAACCACATGCAACTGGCAAACAGGTTGCATGGAACTGATGGGGGGGAGTGTAATAGCAAAGCTGATTACGAAGGGACAGTGTATTTTATCTGCTTCAAAGAACCCCTACAGAGAAAGGGAAGACTGAGAAATAGAGTAACATGTTTCCCTCTGTTCGATATAATGGGGAAAAAGCATCTTTAAAAAGCTTTGGGGAGGAGGGGAGGTAAAGACTGCAGCAGCAATCTCTATTTCCCTCTTCTCTTTTGACATTAACATTTTTGTTTGTTCTAGGCAATCCTGTAGAGCCTGAATGAGATTTATGTCTTCTGTGATGCTGTGAACTGAAAGCTGGAGAGCAGAGGGAAGGTAATTTTTTAGACATTAGGCTGTGAGGACTAGAACCAAACTAAGACTATTTTAATTCACATTTGGTTGCAATGAATGAAGTCTGTATGGGATTTTAAAAACAGATTATCGTCGAACACCTTGAAACTGATTTTGCATTTTCGGTATTTTTAATAAGTTAAATCAAGAAAGGGTACAATCCACATGCAGACTATACAGGAATAATTAACAATGTGAACTAAAACAGAGTTAACTTGATTCCGAACAACTTAACTGATTAACCAGAAGTTTTGTTTCACTGACAGATCAGTCCTTGGCTTATGCAACGCTTTGTTGAAAACCATTTCACGTCAACGCTGAATTAACACTTCACATAGCTGACTACGATAAGAGTCAATATTTGTGTCCGCTTGGTTAGTCTTCTTAATGCAACCCTTAGACATTCAAATTTTCAATCAGGAAAAATAGGTGAGCCATGCTTGACATTTCTATTATTTCTACATTTAAAAACTAGCAATTAAATACACATTTTTGATGTGGGAGAGAAAACAACACATACATATATTTTTAATTCCTTCTCACAGATGACCTGCAAAGAATAGGGATTAATTTGTACCCAAATACATATACAACAAACAATTCTCAGTTTTCCCTCCCAAAGTTGCCATGGCCTTAAAGAAAAAATAAATTAAAAAGGAGGCAAATAACCAATATTTGCTAGCTCAGGTCTACAGCAAGTACTGGTATGCCCCACAGTACTAGGTATGGAGCCAGAAGAAGAGAAGATACAATCCTGGGTTAAAAAAAAAAAAAAAGACTTAACGTTTCTAGAATTTAGTTTACACAAATAACTCACGTTTAATAAGGCTGTTATCATAACAAGGCTGAATTTTTCAACATTTCCCCCTCCACCAACCGCCAGGAATTTGTCCCAGGCAGAAAATAAATTTAAACCTCAACGTACCCCACAAACACTAAATAAACCCTGCAAAAAAATTAGGACTTATGAGTCATTTGCAGGGCCAGACCAACCCCCCTTTTTACCCAAAGGTTTATTCAAAGGGCCTGAAGAGACCGAGTAACTGTCACCCTTTTAGTCTGGCCTCAGACTCTGCAATAAATAACAAGCAACATGATGAGCAGTGTAAAAAATAAATAAATAAATGTATAGAGAGAGTATTTGAACGTTTCCATCTCTGAAGAATGAGAAAGAAAATTTACCATGTAACCGTAAAGGGAGAAATCAAAAGCAGACGGTTCTCCTGGGTGTGGCCAGAACACAGAAATTAAACAAAAAAAACAACAAAAATATAAAATAAAATAAAACAAAACAAAAAACAGAAAATAAAAACAAAGGAAACTAAACAGAGCCCCTTGAAATCCATGCATTGTTAACCCTTTGTTTGTCATGGAGTTTAGACAGTCACCTCAGCAGCAGCGTCTTTGCCTTGTACCCCTAGAGCACGCAGCCAGCCATGGGCTTTGCCTTCCTCTACTGCTGTGCTCTTTAGTTGTTGGGTTATGGGCTGTTGTTTTTTTTCACACCCCCCCCCCCCTTTGTTTATAAACAAACTTTCAGGAGCTTGAAAAAAATGGCCAAGGGGCAGAAGTTTAGGCTACCTGTTTCCAAGGCATTTGAGAGAGGAGGAGGGTTTCAGCTACAATCCACCTGAGATGAGCAGGACTGGGTGCACCGATGGGAACACTGCCCGAAATTCAGGAGCACACGTTATCAGAGTCACACGCACTCACTTCAGACTGGTGAAGGAACCAGTGTAAACCGAGGCTGCCATCACTTCAGCAGCCCTTCCAGCCCCCCTGCGCTGCTCTGGGGGCATTAGGCACAGATGCACAAAGCATCCGCCCAGCTGCCTACCTGTGCGGTCTAGTGAAGCACATGCAGGAATTTCTCTGGCTAAAGAAATTCAAATAAATAAATAAATACATCTTTTTGGAAAAAAAAAACAACACACGCCAAAGAAAAACTCAACAGCGGGGCTATTTTTAAGCTGGATCACTTCCCCGATCCAGCTTGTTGCATCGCTCCACTGCCAATCCCTCCTACAAAACCGAGAAGGGGGCAGAGGACGGGGCTGAATGGTGGGAATCCAGCCAGGGCTGCCAGCGCTGGCGGCTCTGGATCAGCTCCAGCCAACTCGGAGCAGAGGTTGCACAGCCCCACAATTTGCCGCTTGTGCGCTCCTCCTCCTCCTCTTCATCTGACTGGGAGTTCACCTTGCTGTGTGGTCAGTGAGTTCAAAGCGCTAAACCAGCAGAAGATGAGCTCTTCTCCTTCTCTCTTCCTGCTGGATTTTTTCTTTTCTTCCCTTTTTTTCCTTTGTTTTTTTTTTTTTTTGGTTTTGCTAATTTGGCAGCCCGAATTCAAGTCCCTGCACAATGACACGAGCACCACTAGGAAGGTGCTCCTTCCCACACAGGCAAATCAGCTTACACTATCACTCCATCAACTTCAGCCTTAATTATTCAAATTCAAGTAAACCAGTTCACAGTGTATGGATAAATTTAACTCGTTGATTTATTATTATCACAGAGTTGAAGGTGACCAAGGCAATTCAGCGTTTCTGACTAAACTAGGACAAAAGGTCACGTCTCCTGCAAACCATGAGCATTAGAAAGGGATTTGGTGACCTGAGAAAGTGACACTGCTTTATACTTAATTTGTTATTAAGCCTCTTTGGGTTAGTAACTTTATCTGAATTTCTGGCTCAACCGATGACATCTGAACAAAAATCATAAAAATAGAATTAAAGTGAAAACAAGCCCTCTGTAACAAGGGAAGGTACCTGCTTCCCTCCATGGAAGTTCAGGACAGTGTGGCTTGCTCAAAGCACCTGATCCACTCCAAGAAGAAATAAATGCATGGCAAGCATATGGTCTTTCAGATAAAGTTATTAAAACCTGAATTAATATTCTTAACCTGCAGTTAACTGAAAACATGAAGACTTAAGTGCTTCCATACAGCTTTCTGCACAAGTTTTTTAGTTACTTTGGGTTTCTTTATGGAAATCCACTCACTAACGACAGAATTTCCTTGGGAAGACTACACATAAGCCACTATATAAACAATTTTTCAAGCAAATGTGAAGCGCTTCTAGACACTTCAGTCCTGTACCAAAACCTGGAGACCTTCCCCCTTTTTAAGGATCTGGGCTTCCCAAGTGGAAAGCAGAGGGGAAAAACACATGCTGACCTGAAACCTCAAGCTTGTAATCTGCACCAGTATGAACTCTTACCATTTAGAAACCTACAACGTTCTCCTTCCTCAGCCACTGTTTGGCTGCGTGCTTACGCTTTCTTGGTCTCTGAATGTCACCAAGGGCACATCTCAGAATGCCACCTGGCACGCGGCCGGCGAGCAGAGAGCTTGGATTCCCCTCCCCTGCAGCTTTATGAATGTCACAGGCTTCTTGTTTAATGTGCTACACGGGCAGACTGCAGTAATTCTGCAAATGTGTCTACCCGGTCAGTTCAGCACAACCGTGGCAAAATATGCATCTGCAGGATGCTTCTCCGCTGATGAGAGGAGCAGGAATCCTATCCCTCGACTTCCTCTGGAGGTGTTTTATTGAGGGTTCACAAAGTGCATGGTGAGTTGCAGCCGTGAGCAGGATGTTATTTAAAGGCATTTATTTACATGGGTCAGAGCTCAAATTGTTATGGTAAACACGACAACTGCAGCAAACAGCTAGCTTCCAGGAAGCAAGCAAAAAATAATAAATCAGGGGAAGACTGGTGTCGTTCTGTCATACAAGCTAGAGAATAAAACAAAATGAAATTCAAGGGACGTTTAAAGTTTGTACCTTGTTTTTCATACAGAGCAAAGCAATATCAGTGTGAAGTCTACCAAGGCCCACATAATCCTACTAAACAGATTGAATCTAGGCAGAAATTGAGTTAGGAAACAAGAACTCGTATTGCTTTCAGAGGAGTATCAGCAAAACTCATTATTAGCTGCCTTCTCCTCTGCTGTGATAGAGGAAGCCAGCAAATACCACTTCCTAAGCCTAGCACACGAACCTGAGGAGCAAGGCGGCCAAGAAATACACATGAGGCTCTTCCTTTGGCCACCAAACACGTGGAGATCCCATAAACGTAGCCTGTCCTCTACAGTTCCCTCGGGTGCAGTGTCAGGGCCTGGTCATCTCAGGTGGATTCAAAAGGAAGAACGCAAACCGCAGGTTTCCTCCAGGCCCTCCTGCCCGCCAGCGCTGGAGCGCTTCCAGCCCCAGCCGGGCAGGGACAAAGCGCTGCTCACCCCCATCGTACGCTGGGTGGGGGCAGACCCAGGGCAGTGTGGGATTCACCGCTGTAACCTTTTAAATATTTTCAGAACATATAGACAAAACTCTACACCCTCAGGAACCCAGGGGAGGGAAGGGAGCATTGAGAACACAGCACAAGGCAGGCAGCAGGAGCATCTGCTTTCGGATTCCCAAAAGAGAGGAGGAGGAGAAGAAGAGAGAGAGGTTTCATATCATTAGATTAGAATGGAAACCACAGGGCAGGAAAATGCATTCAGATATTTTTATTTTTCCTAAGGTGGAGGAAGAACCCAAGAGTGAGGGAGTGGCCTCCAGAAAGATCCGTTTCCTTTGCTTCACCATCAGATCACCAAACTGTTGTTTTTCCATTGTTATGTGAATACCAGGTGCTTCGTGCAGCTACACCCCACTCAAACACTGGGGCCTCCCATTTTCATGCTAAGCAGGAATAATCTTGCATTCTTTTTAAAACATTAATTATTTTGGGTAGAGCAGGATGCAAGGATACCACAAAATTATTCGTTGGGCGTTTTCTCATTCTGTTCAGATTCTGCCCCATCCCTCACATCAGCTATCAGTTCTGCAACTGCTTTTTGCTCTCAGATGACAAAAAAGCAGCAGAAAACTGCATGGTCAAGGACTCGAAGAACATCTCTTTGGATTGCTTTCATTTTTTATATGTTTATCAAGGGTTCAGGATGAAATTGATCAAGGAACTCTTCAGCAACAATTTCTGTTTTAACTGAAAACCAGAAGCTTTGGGCTTTAACAATTGCAGAAGAAAATAGTTTTCATAGTCTTAAGTCAAGTCTTCACAGAAAGCCTCCAATGTTAGTGTTGCCTAGAAGGAAAAGGGCAGCTGTGGGCGTTTAATATAGGGCTCTATGGATGGAAGAGTGAGGGTGAAGTTCGTGTATGGAGAAGAAAACACTGCTGGAAAGCACAAGCAGAGGGAGATGGAGGATAGAGCTCACCACTTTGTCAGGACAGTTATTTTTGCTCTTTCTATTGCAATTACATCCAAAAAAGTAGAAATCTGATAGAGGCCAGAGGCTATTCCCAAAGCCAAATAGAAATGACTAAAATCGGGACTCATTCGCAGACAGCTCTGGCCTATAAATATCAGAAGAACAGCAGAGAGCAGAATAAATATTTACAAACTCAGCATAGCTGATTGTTTTGGTAAAGCGTATAGATTTTTATCCACACAGGGAAGTACGGCTCTCTAAGCCACATAGTCATTTACTCGTTCAGACTGTTTTATTAAAAAACAAAACAAAAGAAAAACCATGGTAGTAAGTCCAAACTAAGGATGGGGAAAGGGCTAAATCTCATTTGTTTTGTACACAGATCAGCTGCTTTCTGGTTTCCAGATAACACAGAGACTGAAGAAGTTCAGAATGCGTCTTGGTGAACACATGTTGAAATTTGCAGAGGGCTCTGAACATGAACAGACCCCAGAAGACATGTTGAAGCAAAGAGGCCACCTTAAGGTTGTGAACCTCAAAGTCAGGAGAAAGACATATAGACTCTACACGGAACTGCTTAGCTGAATTGCAACTTCAAAATCTCTTGTGTGCATGCACACATGTGCACACACGTGTGTGGGGGGAGTAGGGAAATTTTGTTTTAATTGAAAATGGGAATCTTAGCATTGATTAAGTCAAGCAGAGTATAGACATGCACTGTGCAAGCTTCCCCCATAGAGCTTTGGCAATGCACCTCGCTCCTGACCTGCAAAACTCCCTGCTATTCCAGTGCTGAACCTCCTGGGCAGAGAGAGAATCACATCAATTTGTCATTGTGGTGATACTGGTTACGTGATGAGAACCAATTGCCAATTAGGACAAAGATCACTGAATCTCTCTGCAACTGACCTAAGCAACATCTGAAATCTCATCTCCAGAGAAATAAATTATCATTAGCTCTCAACGAAACCTCCCCTCAACACGTTTTAAAGAGGAAGATAGGTGTGCGAATGCAAATTCAGTGGGGGGAGGTCCACAGGGGCAGGGCAAGGGGAATGAGGATGCTTTTACGAAGCATCAGATATCTCAAACGTGAAAGGTCAGTATCTCAGAAATGCCAGGCAAGTCTGCAAAAGAGAGTAAACAAAATCCTTCCACATTTGAGATATTACACGTTTTTCTCTGGAAATATTTTAATGCAATGAGATGGGGGGGGGAGGGGGGGGGCTATTATGCTTTGTTTTTACCAGCTCCCATCACATGAAGTTGTTTTTACCTTATTCTGCCTTCCCCACAGGGCACTCATTGCTAGTGCAATGAGAAGGGGTTGGTATGAAGGCTCAACTGACTCCCTGTTTGCTCAAAGGGCTGGGGAACCTGATCCCACGTTACAGACAGGAGCGTCTAGGAGCATTCGTACATGCTGCCCAGAAATGACCATGCTCAGAGTCTGGAGTCAGAGGGAACAGGAGACAGTCCTCAAAATAGGTTTTTCCCTTCCCCCATCACGCTAATTCCTGCTGATCTCTACAGAGTATATTCTCTAGGCAATGAACTGCCTTTTACTCTGTGCAATCAAAACAAGAGAAGCAGGTACAGAAACAGGACTTACCTTGGAGCCGCGCTCATTAAAGATTATCTCTACATCAAGGATTTTGCCGAATTGCTGCAGAGACAAGGGGAAAGAAAAAAAAAAAAAAAAAAGATTTATTTTTGGCAATCAATTTTTCGTAACTTTTAGGCGCTGGCTTAACACAAGAAGGGAGGTGAGAATACTTCCATTTCTAGCATACAGGCAAAAGCATAAAATCCCACTGACATGACCCAGTTCTCTCAGGTTAGGGCACACAAAACCTCCTGGTCACAGACCCCAGGTTTTCTCATGAAAATCTGAAGGAAGAAAAAAAAAAAACAATCTCTAGAAGAGTTTCAGAGATTTCAGCTGGTTTCTCCCTGCTGGCTTCCCCCTCACCTCTTTTAACCTTAACAGCTATTTCTTTCCTCATTCTGCTATTTTATCTAAGACATGGTTATATGATTTCATCTAAGACTTCTAACAACAGTTCTCAAATGTAATTCAGCATTTCATCTCCCTCCTGAAGTGGCTACCACAAAGAAACTGAACAGTGAGGATGTTTCTCTGGAGGGGAGAGTCACAAAAGACTCCCAGCCCTGGAAATTCCAAACTCTAAAATCTCCTCGTTTTTCCCCTTTACTTTTGGAAACTCAGCCTTCAAAAGAACTAATGGAAGATTCAGAAACTGTGAATACAGATAAATCACAACAGGTCTTTTTTGCTTGTTTTCAAAAAAGATCATTCACTTCAACCTGTGACATACTGTTTTCAAGCTGCTGAAAATCCACGCAACTTGGTCACGTATGACGATCCTGACTTCTGCCTTAGGCTGAAGACCCCAGGGGAGAACAGTGCCCCACTGCTCTGTGCTGGTTCAACAGCTGGTTCCAAAGATCTCACCACTTAGCACAGAACAAAAAGTGGGAAATGAGGGCTACAAGCTAGAAGGGCAATTTGCCACACCATGGAACCATATATTGATCACATCCCTTGCCTGGGAACATATTTTAGTCTTTATATTGATCTGGCCAGATTCAAACCAGTATTCTATACGTAAAAGGTATTAGCACTTCAACACCCCACAATACTCTGTCAGCTACAAATATCACTGTTGTATTTATTTCCAAATTGGAGGTTTGCTCTCCAGAAAGACAGCTCCAAGATCTCATTCTCAGGAACACAGATGTGTGGAGCCTTTATTCCAGAAATGCCTGTTGCTTTCAAATAAAATATGCACCCGAGTGTGCCTCATACCCCATTCTTTACAGAAGCTTTCATCAACATGGTTTTCATCTTACTGCCTGCAGAAGTCTTAGAGGAGGTAGGAAATGAAGGAAGAGGCAACAGGAGAAGAAAGAATAGTTTCACACTTAGGAAAGATGGCGAGCACAACCTCTGGGCATTGGAATTCTACTTTGCCATGGTGCTCTTAATATGATATTTGCCAGTTTTTTTAAATCAGCGTTTCCACGTGTAGTCAAGTAGGTATAATGCTTATTTTCTGGGTGCTCTGCTTGAAAGACTTGTCTGCAGATTTGCAAATGTGGAACACTTGCAACAGTAAGCTATGATGACTGCAGAGAAGCTTTGAATATGTAAAGCAGTAAAAAGCTATTAAGTCCCTTCAATCGTCTTTATGCAAACAAAATACTTCCAACAATTTTAGCCATGGTTTCTGTCTGCTCCCATCTTCCATTCTTAAAAAGGAAGTAGTTGTATTATTTTACAAATGCTGGATCACAGATGTTGTTTTTACTGCTCTATTGTTTAAGGACAATACTTGATCTTCTATTCATCTCAGAACAATTGAATTCACAATATCCTACGTTACCCAAAGTTTGAATAATGCTAATGTAAACGTGAACGGTGACTGCATCTTCCTTGAAACCTCAACATCTCAACAGCTTAGGCTTGATCCATGCTGGATCCTCTTTTGACCACTGCTGTGCCAATCACAGCTAAAATACATTTTCTATTTCTATCCCACGCTTGGTGTGGGCTTGTCTATAAAGGAGATTAGCCCTTGATTGCTTTTTGTTGTCTTTGTTGTTTGGGCACTGCCATGAAAGAAATCAGTCATGATTGCTTTCTTGGTAGACTATTTCAGTGTAGTTACACGACAGGGGCTGAACCAATTTAACAGCTCGCGGCTGCCAAAGGGCTGTCCCTGCTCCTTCATCCTTTCCGCCTGGGCTCCCCAGCTTCCTAAAGCTGGCCCCCATTCTCATTCTCACCTTTAGATGAACTGATACAGCTCACCAATTCCACAAAGAAAGAAAACAAACAAACAAACAAACAAAAAAACAGCCCAACAAATGGAATAAGAAAGACATTCTTGACGCTTTACTGATCTGAACTGGTTCAAAGGGTCAGGAGAGCGTTTGGACTCTGGGAAGCAAGGGAGAATGGAAAGCTGCACACTCAGCCCAAGAACAGGATCTGTCCCTGCCAGATCAGCTCAGCTGTCTAGCCTTGCCACACGCGCTGAAACAGCCGGGCTCTTGATAAATGCAAATGCCAAAATTATTTTCAGAATCTTCAGAGCCATCAAAAATCACCGGTTTCTTCTTCATTAGAATCATCTTAAAAGAGAACAAACTGTGCAGCTTCTGGTGCACAATTATGCCTTGCCATCTTCCCCTTTCTCCACACCCAGCTGGGCCTGGATACTCGGGTATTACTGCCAGAGCTGTTTGCCAGCCTCATTCGGCCAAGCTCACTGCTCAGGGTTTCCACACCAACAGGAAATCCTGCCTCGTGTGTTTAATTCCTCAGGAGCAGTAAAAAGCTGGTGGTAATGCTGAATGCAAGCGGTCTGACCCAGCTCCGAGACAGGTGGTAGGGCTGTCTCTGTGCCGCGAAGATGAAGGAGATATATATATGTTGTTTCCTCGATTATAATGAAGATCATCAAATCCTACTGCTGCAGCAAGCGCCGCTTGAAGCCTGCTGCAATGGGCTACAGCCACCTGTGCAATCTGCCCCATCTCTTTTCCACCTAAAAGTTGTGAGGCAGGAGGGAAGAAACTTTCTGGGACAGAAGGGACAACAGCAGCTAGCTGCTGAGCTGAGGTTTGCTGGGGAGGGGTTTCCTGCTCCGTGAAATTCCCTGGAAGAAAGCAGTGTGGCTGCAAGGCAGGAGGATGAGTGCTGGGCTCTCCAAGACCCTGCCACAGCCGCTCTGGCAGCTCCGAACATCACGGCTCTTGTCCTTACTGCTGCAATGGTTACAGCAGGTCCAGGACTGGAGGCACTTTTTTTTTTTTTTGGTAGCAGGCCAGAATTTTCCTGAAGAACGAAAGCAGGGAAAAAAAGACCTAGTTCATTTTAGCAGTTTATATCTCCTTCAAAGCTGAATCTAATTTAGTGGAACATAAAAAGGCACTTTGTTCTTCGATGGTGCTTCCCCTACCAAATGTCAACAGCTTACTGCAAACAATGGAAGTTTTAAGAGCTCCTTTGCAAGAGGTTACAAATTTTGTATGGAAAATGCTAGGCCGTGTAAATAAAAGGGTCAACACCAAATGCCCTCCTAGTAATTTTTTAAAATAATGTATACAGGCATGTTTGTGTTTTACAGCAGACAGAGGGTCTGGCCAAATAAAACAAGATCCATGCTTAGGTCATCCATGATGGGGACTAACCCTCTAATCTCTAACCTTGAAGACATGAATCACTGTGCTCACAGACCTGACTCTTTCACTCGATGATTACCATGAACATCTATTTACAACGCAGCACAGCAGCAGTAGAAAAAAATCCCGACCAGAGTTCACAGCCTCTGAAGAAAGCATTGTGGAGCTACACATCTCAAATGCTCCCCACCGTGACTTCAACAACTTACTGTGTGACCAAGGAGCCAGCACGCCCCACTACACGTCAGGTCGTGCAAGAAGCCTCCTGCATGAATTGGTTGTGCACCAGAACCATATCAATCATATGGCAGGTGGGTGTATATGTGTGTGTTTTTGTTGTTTGGTTTGGTTTTTCTGTAAAGCAGGTAAATGAGAATCATCTCCTATATGATAGCAGCAGGGACTGCTGGAAATAACAGTTTTAAGGGGCATAAAGGTATTAAGAGACATCAACTATGAACAGAACCCAATTTTCTTGCTTGAACATGACGTACCTTATAACAGATGCAAGGGCACTGTGCAAGGAAGAGCATGCACGCTGTGTGTTTCTTTCTACCCAGATGACACGAAGGCAGCAGATTTTTCCAGCAGAGGCCATAACTACATTACATATAATAAATTTGAGAGATCTGGCACCAGAGAGCTTTTGCCTTCCAAGGCACTGACAGTTTCATAGGGCCCCTCCTGTCTGCTCCGTTCCAGCTGGCCCTACCTCCTCTCTGTCTAGAGCTTTCAAAAATCAGCTCCAAAACGTGCCAGACAAATAACTTAACCCTAAAGATGCCAGTAACAGGAAGTACAAGGTGAATTCTCTAGAAATTATGGAACAATAAAAGGTAACATAAGCCACCATCTGACAACCTCATATCCCTACAACAGGACTTTGTATGCCCAAGCAGCTTTGCAATGGCCCTACACAATTCACTTAGAGGCGAGTGCAGTGAACTATCTAAACCTAGAAGATATATAACAGTCCATTTTCAAAGAGTGTCTAAATTCCACTAGGAATTAGACTGCCAAGAAACAAATTTCCTATGCAATAAATAATTTCAGGTCCTCAGGCTTTAGGTGCATGAGCAATGGCGCTTCGCCTGCAGGATAGGTCCCTGCTGCACAGAGTGCCCTTACCACCCCAGCTCCCTGCTCCATGGGCTGTCTTTCATCTGGGAACAGCTGTCTCCATCATAGGACATATTAGTGCTTAGTTATGACAGTCTGGGGTCTGACAGAGCTAAACTGCTATCAAGACATGAACTTCCTCACCTAAAGTTGGGTTACTGCTCTTCAAAACAGTTGGGCCAAGCCTGCTGTGCCTTCAGCCAAGCTGCACCAGTATGCTTTGCTGACAGGAAGATGAAAGCAACAAAGATTTGTAAACCAAAGCCCTACCATAGCTTAGCAGCTGAATAGGCAGTAAACAAGCACCACCAAGCCCTTATTAGGGTTGACCTCTTGCCCAACACACGTTTTCTCAGAAACCAGCCTTTAAAAGGAAGCCACACAAAGAGCACAGATTTCTAACAGGATTTACAGACCACAGCTATTGCAGCAAACAAAGTGACAAGGAGCATGGTTTCCTCAGTCATTCATTTTTGTCTGACTCACAAAAGATCTTCACACAAAACAGCGAGATGCAGGTGAACAGCGCCACAGGTACCGCTCCAGAGATCTTAACGGCAGGCTGGCTTCCAGCGTACATTTCCAGCTACTTCTCCCTGCCTTGTGCCATCCCTGGAGATGTGCCTGCACCTCAGCCTGGTGCTGCTGCCACGTGAGAGGTGCTTGGAACCATGCCCACAGACATGGCATAAACTCAAAGCTCGGTTTGGGATGACTTGCACAACCCTCACAAGACAGAGGGTCCAACAGCTGGTGACAGCTGAAGTGACACACGTACCTTTGCAGAGAAGTACCACGGTCCCCAGCACGGCTATTCAGACAAAGCAAGGCTGCTCAAGCAGCACTGAGTGCACCGTTCAGTCACAGAAGGTGAAACATCTGGAAAAACAGCACTGCCTCTTCTGACACTACTCAACAGCATCAGCAGGAACAAAGTCCTGCCCTGCAACAGGGCTGGAGCTCTCCCTTACCACAGGAAGAGCGAGGAAGCAAGAGTCCTCACAAAGAGCACACCTCGTGTCCCAAGTTTTGTTCCCCAATTTGTTCCTTAATTTTTGTTCCCTACACAGTGCTGTGTAGGACTGGCTATACGTGATCGGTGGTCAATACTAGTCAAAGACTAAAGAAGCTAAAACACGTCCTGATATACAGAAGATAGATTTCCTCCTTCAGATGTCCGATCCTATCGAAGAGCAGACTCCCTTTCCACAACTTTCCTATTGTTCTTGGCCTATCGTGTTATTTGCCTGTTTACTCAAACACCTAACGAATAGTTTTCTAACATTTCCAATAGTTCTGTACCATAAATTATTTGTGGATTTACACTCATTTGTTGGCAAATACAGGCCTAAAATCCTACCAAAATCTTGGTAGGAAGAGCTGCAGTCTAGTTTGCTATTGCTTCAGCCTCAAAGTGTAGGCCTCACAGAGGTGTTCGGTACTCTTTGACACCAGAATGAAATTAGATGAGAAATTATATCCACTGATATATTTTAGGAAATTCAATGTACCAAATTGTTTCCCCAGAAGCCAAGACCCTCAGGTTATGAGACTTTCCAAGAATATCTATTATGGAGCTCCCAGAGCTGAGTTTTTTGGATCATACAAAGCAGTGGTCTACCACAAACATGAAGAGTCTTGCGGCAGAGATATGAATTATGCTCAGAGAAGGAAAATTATAACCTTGCCTTCCTTAAAATCTTATATTAAAAGAATCACTGCTCTGTCACCTTTAATAGGTAAAATTATTAATAACTTAATTAACTAAAGTTAAAAGTGACAAAATGGTCACTTTTATATAAAACAGCTATGCATTATTGCTGCTGTAGGTGATAACCCACAAAACTCCTTTATCATCGGGACTGATGATGCTCCCCACCAGAAGCAATTAACAGCCTAAAGGTAGTAGCCATGAAATGAGCTTTGTGAAACGTTGCTAATAAATAAATAAATAAACTTGTATACCAAATACTTCTGGCCTCCTTTTGAAGCCAGAGGCTGGGAAGTTTCCCACCCTCTACACTACTATCTCACCTTCATCTACAATCTTCATCAATGTATTCCTTGTTTTTATCTTATATTTTCTCCTGTTTTAAAAATAAGAGAAGATTTGTAAGCACTTGAGAGTGTTTCACCAAGGTAAATTCAGAGAAAAATCAATTCTGACTACTTGTGCTGTTGCTCTCACAACAGATAAGTAGGATTTAGTACACAGTTGTCCATATGAACCACCAAAGCAAAACTTTGATTGTTTTTGTGGAGGTAATTCATGATTCTGCCTGCAAATAGACAGATTTTCCTTTTTCAGGCAGTCCAATCCAGCCTCCATCTTCCTCAACAGACTCTGAAGGCCATCAGAACTGACCATATTAACTCAGACAGTTTTATAGGGGGAGGCAAATTGCTTCCTGAGGCCTAAGAGCAAAGGACTGAAGGCATCAGTCATGAGATACAACCACAGACACTACCGCAGCACAAAGCTGAAAGGATTGGGAACACACTGAGGGGAATGAGCTTTTCTCCTCCATACACAGTCCATTAAGGAAGGAAGGCAGCCTACCAGCAGTCAAGGAGAAGACTGCATCATGTGAGAAGCCTTACACAGGTTGTAGAACGTCCCTCAAAAACTAGATAAGATTTTGAAGAGAGGGGCTAACTTGTTTTTAACTCTGAGAGCACTCTTTCACTCCCCTGTAAGATCCTCCATTGTTTAAAATTAGCCTAAGTGACTATGACTTTAACCTTATATTTCAAAGTTAATTGTGAAAATTCTCAGTTTCCACCTGGAAAATCTTGTTATGAGTGTAAACAAGATTTAAAAGCCTTTTAGAAAAAAACCCTTACCATCCATGCATAAGCACATGGACAGAACACACTAGTCATCTCCCAACCTCTCTTTGAGAAGCTGAATAAATGAACCCAATACCTTATACACCTAAAAAGCCACTCATTTTCAAAGCTGCAGGTTATTTGTATGGTCCTAAATTGAACTCAGAACTGAACAAAACTATGCAATCTTTCCAACTTTGAGCATGAGTAAGACACATCTCTCTCCTTCAACCCAATATTGTCCTTTGCTTTGCTGCAGCAACCATCTTCAGTGATCACCAGTACTCTCCCAAATCAGTGTTTTCCAAATAAAATCTTCTATCCTACAAGCACAGCTTGTTCCCAGATTCACAGTACTCTGCACTTACCTGTATCAAACAGTTTTGTTGATGAACTGATGATAAATCCAATCATCTCAAGTCATTCTCTAACACTAACCTAATCTTTCTCCTCAAACAGTTGTTTTTGTTTTCTTTTTTTTTTTTTTTTGACTGCAAACCTTACTGGGAAGATTTTAATAGCACTGTTTCCATGAGTAGATACTGAGACTGAAACAGATCCCTGGGGAAATCTACACTAGAATCAGTCTTGATCACTAATGTCTCACCAATAAGTACCATTTTTCATGATCCATCATTAAAGAGATATTTAATAAAATAATAGAGGTTTTTCTAAAAAACAAAACTCAAACAGAACACGTTAATTGGTCACACAAACTAACTCAGTTGGTCAAGTAATGTTCAACTTTCCCAATACAGCTTTGTACAGTCTTGTCAAAATAGACAAAATGTGTTTGAAAGATGTATTAACTTACACAGAATCATACTGTATGACACTGAACTCTTTTTTCAGATTCTAATGTTTTTTAAAACTTTCCAAAATTATTTTTATCTTGGATCAACTTATGGATAATTACTTTGTAGCTCTTTGGGTCATTCCCCACGACCACCAATACTGAATCCTGGCGGTCAGCATTCCAGTCTTCTCCAATTCCCATAGCTTACATAAATTGGCTAAAAAATAACATTAACGAATAAAGGAGCTCCTTAGTTTGGCTGTTATCCTTGGGCATATCTTATCTAGATCCGCTGTTTTTGTTTTAATATTAGCAAGCACTGTCTCATCCTCCTTTGTTATAAATTATATACAAAACCATATGGTACAAATACCTTCTGTTACATCAGAAACACAGCAAGTACTAAATAAATATTTGAGGTTTGCTTATTTTTTATGCTTTGTTGTGTTTTTTTTTTTAATTCAATTTTAAACACTATTCTATATTAGACCTAAGCCTATATAGGACCTTTTTATCTTTGCATGTAAATAATTGACACCTTCTCCTCTGGATTTTCATCATCAATACCTCAGCGATCTAGTACATTTCCTTTCTCGCCTGCTTCTTTGTTTAAGTTTGTAATTACATCCACTGCCATTTACTTCATCCTCCCTGCCTGGTGTGCAGATTGCTTTGTGTTTTATTAACACACTTTCTGCGACTGTGGAATCATGCCTTTTGGACCATCGGTATGATTTTGTCGAATACTTCATAGCTGCCATTAACACTTCCCCTTCTAAATGTACCTTCCTGGTTGGTCATCCTTCCAAGTGTTTAAACTTGAAGAAATAGACTCTTCTAAAGCTCCTTGCACTACCGACTGATGCCATATTCTGTTTGCACAAAGTAAATACAGACAAATAACAATCACTGGTACCTAGGCAACCGTGGGATTTCAGGTCAGCTATTAACTCTTCTTTATCTGCTAGAACAAGGTCAACTATTGATTTATTCCACAGTGGGTGCAGAACTGTGTGCATTAAAAAATGACCTATTCCTTCTTGAAGCTTTCTTCAAGTCTTTTTATTGGCATCATGAAATGTCAGGCAAATATTACATGTTTTAAGCAGCCCGTTTTATTTGCTACCCTATAAGAAGCATATACATAAGGAAATGTTTGTTCCATTGCTGAGGATATTTCAGGGGCCTGTCAGAAACACGTGACAGGTGAGAGATGACTTGAAACTCGAATAACTTGAATTCGTCAGGAAATCCTTATGTCTGCAGCTCTCTTGGATGGCGATGGTTTGAAAAGCGTTACGTAATTTCCACTTAATCACACACACAACAACACATCTGAAGTCCACCTCTATTCAGTACAGGATGAAAGCATCAGCTAATGTTCTGCGCCCCGGGACTGGGCTGACCTCTCGCATGCTGTTGAGTCCTCAAGGGACTTCTTTACTCCCTCCCTACCATCACATTTATTTCTTCCTCCTCTGCTGCTTTGCTGTCTACCCAATTTCTCTCATTGTACGGTAGTTTGGGAAAATCACTCCAGGCAAGGCTTTTGAGTCTCTCAGATATGACGTTGAGGAGATGTGACCTGACACACAGAAGGGAAAGGGAGACGATGGGGGTTACAGGCCAGCCACAGCTGAAGACTCAGACAACCACGAGTGCCCTGTAGGAGAAAGGGTTGGTTTCAGTGAGTCACCCAAGGGAAAGCATCCTGATCCCGAAAGAGAAATAGGAGCAAGGGGGATTCACACAGAAATGCTCTCCTGCTTGAGGCTCTGAACATGCTGACAGAAGCAGCACTAAGAAAAACAGAGATCTGCAAGAAATACTGATTTTTTCCTTGGCAAAGCAACAAAGTTTTCCCTTACAGGAAAATGGCATTCTTTTAATGCCCCAAAAGATGAATGGTCTTCTGGTACGTATACTTCTCAGCAAAGACAGTGCTAGGTGAACTAACAAAAGGTTTTACAGGGAATATACCATTTACCTAAGTTAAAATCACATCACTGTGGTAGAACTCAAGATGATGATTAGAAAAAAAAGTAAAGCTACAATAGATAACTTGAGCAACAATGGTAACCCACTTGTTTAGTGTATAGACGGGGATGGGGAAATGCACAAATGGCAATATGTGGGTCATAAAAAAGCGTGGGAAACAATGTAAGCAGTTAGGCTGTATTTTCTACATATCCCATCTTAGGATGGGAGTTCATTCATAATATCTGGGTCTCTCCATCTGCAAAGCAGACAAATTTCACCAGAAGAGGGACGTTCTTGCCATTTCCATCTCATTCCTGTCCCCATACCAGTAGCACAGGGAAGAACAGTGTCAGTATGAATGAGTGTGGAAGGGTCCAGTTGTCAAGCACCGGTCCCAAGGGAAGGGGCAGCGGCAACGTGGAACAGTTTATGTAAGTGATGCAGCTCCCAGGAGAGGGGAGCAGCAGCAGCAAAGAGCAGGGTGTGCTAAATACAGACTGTAGCAGGTGGTCCAAGAACTGGCTGTGATTTCAGCAACCGGTTTCTCCAAACTGGACGGAACTGCCTAACGCACGGCCCTGCAACAGCAAAAAGCAAGCTAAAAAACACAAGCGGAACAGGCAACTGAAGATTCAGCAATCACAGATTGCCAGGAGATGAGTTTCACCCTGAAAACATTCCCACAGATGTCAAAAGTGCAGCAATCCAATGCATGAACAACAAGAAATGCAAACCCAGGCCTCCAGCAACAGAATCACAGAATCCTAATTTTGGCTGGGACCTATTTCCAGAGGTCATTCAGTTCAACACCTGCTCAGAGCAGGTCTAATGAGATCAGTTTGGCTGGGATGCAAGCAGTCAAGTGTTAAACACCTCCAAAGACGGAGGTGTCTGAAGACCTGCTAAGGTCTCTCTGAACATCAACCCTGCCCTTTGGTATTCTGACAGGTTCTCAGTTTGGTCTCATCCACAGAATATCTTCTTATGGACAAAAACAAACAACCAAAATTTTCTTTTCAAGAACAAGAAGCAAAGAAGTCTCTCAATACATACAATTTAGACTCCTGCCGAAGACCATCAGTGAAAATTTTAACATCTCTGCACATTTTTTTCACTTCATATTGTTCAAGTAATGAATAGATAATCCCAATTCTTCTTCTTTCATTTGTAATCCTGAAATCCATGAATTTGACACATTTACAGCACTGTAACACTACTCTCCACATGTGCAGGTGCGTGCGCAGACACACACTAATGTCTAAAGAGATGCAACAGTTGAAACTACAAAATAGTGCAGAATCTGAGGGAGCAGATGGCTATGCATGTAGGACCAAGGTATACATAGATCCAAAGCAGCATGGTTAAAGGAAACTTTACTTTGGTCTTTTCCTGACTTGATTGCTCTGCACTGTATCTTCAACAGGCAGCAACATTTTAAGTCGTTTATACAGAAGAAATATTTATAAAGGCTATAAAACACATCATCTGCCAAGGACGCTAGCATCATACCAACAAGTCACAGATTCCTGACGAAGACACACAGCCAACTTCACCTGAAAGTGAGGTCATGAAGTACCCAGCTCATCTCTGTGTCCATATGGAACAAGTCACCATCTATACCCATGTGAACCAACTCTTCGGGGAAGAGTTTATAAATTGAGGAGCACACAAAGGTTACTATTAGGGGAGACAAACTATTCAGTCAAAAGAAACAAAATATATATCATACACAGTGCAAAATGCCATCTGACTTGCACCAGCTTTTCCATATGCAATTACTAGTTGGCCAATTCCTTGCAGCAATTTTTCATCACAAAAGTGGATCATGAGGGAAGACATAAATATTTCAACAAGTTTCTAAGCAACTGAAAAACAGTGCTTTGCAAGGGATATATTAAGTCACTGTTTAATCCTAGTCTTCACTGGGAAATAAGGTAAAGTTTTGTTTTGTTTCGTTTTTTTCCAAGCCAATCATCAGCTTGCCCCAACATCTTGATATGAACAACACAATTACAGTTTTCATGTGTATTTACCAACTGAGGTAAACACTACTAATTGCCTTACTTCTGCAAACATTTTACAGTGTGCTGAGTAAACTGGGGCAGGGGCAAAAGGAGAAGGACCTTTCCTCCACAGGAATACACCAGCACCACACGTTCCTCCTGTGGTGAAGGAGAGCTGCCATGCCTTGATTGGCTCCAGTGACTTACCCCAAACATCTGTCGAAGGTCCGGATCTCGAAAGCGGAAGGGAATGTTGGACACATGGAGCCGTTTTGGAGTGGATTTGCTCTCGGTGTTCTCACTGCTCTGTGTCTGTGATTGCTGTCCATCTGTCTGTGCCCCTCCTTCTGTCTGCTGAAATCAGAAAGGCAAAATTGTGTTTGTGAATAGAAACCATTCAAATTCCTCTCACAGGCTTTGCCCATCTCTTGTCACGTATTAGCACTACATTTGTGATTGCAGTATCTGAACACTTGACAATTACTTTGATAAAGCCAGTAACGCTTAACAATCGATCTGTTGTTCTTCCCCTCTCCTTCCACGAGTAAACACTAACGAGATCTCAGCTTCCCTCCCCTCCTATCACCTTTTAGCTTAGTAGATTTGCCTTTGGTTTTCTTAAATTGCTCTCTTTTCCCCTGCTCTTCCTCACTTCAGCTGCCACCATATGAAAGCTCTAATGAAGAGGCGGATCTTCCGTATCCTGAAGCTGGGAGGTAGTACCGCCACTCTAATCTCATGTGGCAGGATGTTCGTGCAATCATCAAAATCCCACAGCTGAAGTGGCAGCTCTTCACCAGGCCAATACCAGAAATGCATCCCCAGGCAAAATGGCATCTGCTCTGTCAAGTTCCCTTCAGAGAAACACTACCCCAGAAGGTCTATAATTAAATGGGAAAAATCCACATAGCAACAGCTTACGGATGTCTTTGATTAACTTTTCTAGTACACTTAAAAGTCAGCCCAGGGACAGGAAACAGTCATTACCACTGCTGGGCTTATAAAATCTCCAAGTGCTACTTTCTGCTACCAGCTCCACAACCAAAATGAGGGAATTCATTCCAGCATTCCTAAGCACGGACTGGCACAGAAAAGCCAGGGCAAGGTGTGGGCTTGGGGCACTTGTGCACAGCAAACATACAGCAAGAAGGTGTGTCAGCGGGCCAGAACAGAGAAAATGGGCAGGGAAGAAGAAAGGAAGAGCCTCAGCCACTCACGCTGGGCGTAGAGTAAGAAGTGGCAATACCTGAGGCAAGGCACTAAACTTAAAGGCAAGCCACAGCCTGTTTGCAAAATGCCTTGATGAGGATATAATTGTCTGGGTTTTTGTACTTGAAAAAAAAAAAGCCCTCAAACACTCAGAGCTACAGACTCTAATCTGGTCAGTTTTAATGCTCTGCCCCTTTCCAAGAGCAAGCAGACAGGTGAAGGCATCCAAAGAGCACCCACCCAGCCACCCCCATCTCCTGTTACTTGCCCCAGCCTCATAGGACTAATGCTCAGACACCTCTAAGATGCTCCTCAAAGCGTCATTTCATTCCTTTAGAAGTCAGCCAACCTGACTTCTTCCCTAACCCACTGAGTGAAGTTCTCTGAGAAGGCATAATTGCTAGTCAGCTTTTTAAGGCACCTTCAAGAACACATGCAGGCCTTAAAACTCACAAATGAAGAGTAGGGGGGTTGATTTTGTTTGGGTGGGTGCTCTTTTTATTTTTTATATACGTAAATTGTCTACCAAAGAGAGGAAGAAGTCTCAGGGGAGTTGCCCACGCTGACTCCCCAGCCACCGGCTGGGCATGGCAGACTGCTCTGCACATCATTTGGCATACAACGCTCCGTGAACGTTTGGAAAGAAACCTCCCTCCACAGATAAACTGAACTGGCAACATCGAGAGCTTCTTCTGGCCAGGAACGTCCCTTACAGATATGACCTTGAACTTGCATGCTGCTTATAAAGGACTGACAAGAGCCAGCTAACAGTTAGCACTGGGGCCGTGTCGTGCTGAGCAAAGCAGTGGCAGCTTTCCATTTTATTTTAGTAGGGCAGTGCAGGCAGCACAAAACACGTTTGATCTGATTAATATAAATTAAGCTGTGATAGGAAGAACGGAGACACTGCCCTGCAATTATCTCTACTCCCCAGAGCCACTCCAGTCTCAGGAGAAGCGTAGCAGGATGAAGAATTTTTATTTGGCTAAGATTCACCCTCCCCCCACCCCCCCCCCCGATATCAAATTTTCAAGAACCACCTCACAAACTTCCCTTTAATCATATCAAAAAAGTTGTCCCCCCTCCCTAAATTCCCTGTCTTCCAGCCTCACCCCTATGACAAAATGCATCTCCAAACACACAGAGTGCACCCTCGGGGAAGAATCGATGCAGCTGGCTTGTGATTAAATCACACCATGCTATTTGGTGGTTTTATTTTTATTACTCCATCAGAGTCCTTTGCTCCTCAGGGCAAATCCGCCCAAGCAGGACAAAACACAGGGGTAGCCCATCCATCACTGCACACAACGCCTGCTTTGGAGTGAGTGCTCCAAAACAACTCCCCAAAATCATCAGCTCTCCTGCTCAAAGGGAACTCTCCCCATCCCATTTTCAGGCACACGCTGGAGCTTTGAGAGAGTGATTTGACAAATCCTGCGTTTCCCATGGCTGTGGTGTGGAATTGGCGAGTGGGCAAACGCCCACAGGTGCATCCTTAAACAAGCACACCAGCACGTCTCCTGCTGGAGTTAGGCAAGGCAGAGATTCCAAACAGTGACGACAAAAAGATGTTAGTCCCTAAATTCAGATATAGGCTGCACAGGACTGGATCTGCTGCTTCCACAGGAGACAAAGGCTTGCGCTCCCCTCCCAGCCATTTGTTCACGAGCAGAGGGCAGAGCTCCTTTCTTTCCAAGGGTGCAATACATCATGTACAGTGGCCTGCTCAAAAACACTAACAGCTGTTCCTGCATATGGCAGCGTGCTGCCGCCGCACGGGAGTCAGTTTTCCAGCACGTGAGACGTGTACAAGAAGACAAAGGCTTCAAACTGGAGAAGTAAAAGAAACAAAGGGGGGGGGGGGTTCAGCCCAATCTTACCTTGCTGACTACGCTACGACTCCCTGGATGTTGTGCAGCCTTCCACGTTTCCTGTTTTTTCAGCAGCAGTTGCACATTAAATGCCTCCTCTCTCTCTGGATGCTGCAGCTCCCTCGTTTCTAGCATCCAGGGCCCTAAGGTGAGCTCTGAACTTTCAGCTACTACGACATGAGCTCAATACATTTGTCCACTGCCACACATTCAGCTACAACATTAATGATAGAAATAGTCTCTTCAGATCTCGCTGCCTTTTTTTTTTTTCCTCTTCCTTTTATAGTTATTCCTTGTCTTAACTCATTAGGAAGGAGATGAAAGGAAGGGCCTGGAGCCTGTTCTCCAGCAGCACATAACGGAGACTGGCAAAGCGCTGCCCTGCCCGAGCCCGATGATAAAAGCCCGCGATTCACCGGGCGCCCGCTCCTCACCCCGACCCCATCCCCTCCCTGCACCACTTCCAGCTCCTTCCTTCTGGCCTCACGTCAGCACCTCGCAGCTCAGGGCCGACCTCCTCCCTTCGCTATGACAGCGCCGAAGGGAGCTGACGGCTGTCCCCTGGGTCTCGGTGCTTGCGACAGGGCAAAGACCCCGCGTCTGAAAACAGCATCGGATCCCCGCTACCTCCTCGCCGTAGTCCGGGTAACACACTGTTATGCAGCGATAATGCCATTCACGCCTGCACACACAAGCTCTGAGCTGTTCAAGGTCACCGGGAAATGGATCGGAGCTCAGCACACGCACGGTATTTGCTTCACTCAACCACTTGCTCCCCGTGCCCCTCGTGCCACTTCCTTGCACCCGCCAGCAGCGAAGAAACGCCACGCAACGAGAGGCGGATGTAAAGGGAGGCGTGCGCGTATACCTGCAAACATAAAAAACTGAAACACACAATAAACCAACCCCCCTGTCCTCTTCCCCCACGAACCGGGTGGTCCATAAGGCTGTGCATCATAGCGAGGAGGTTCAGATCCATAACTCACTGCAAAAAAAATAAAATATTTACAAACTGTAACTAACAGCTATATTTAAAAGGGGACCTGGGCAGCTCACAGCATCTGGGAGACAGACTGTGCTCCCTGCTTCTAGACCAGTCTCAGGTCCATAAAAAAAGGAAAAAACAACCGTGATCAGGCCCAGACCTTGAGGATCTGTGTGGAGACAAGGACTGAAAACCGGGGCTGGCAGAAGGCAACCTGCCCACTGCCAAGGAGTGCAGTGATAATAGAAGATCTCCGCACTTTCCAGTGAAGAGCCTGCGTCAAAACAACCAGTCACCACCCACTAAGCAGGTTTGGTGGAAAAATGAGTGAAGAATTGGATTCTGGATACCAAACCCTTCTCCTGCCTCTCCATGCACCCCAGCAGAGAGGCAGGGAGCTACACACCTGAGAGCAAAGGGCACGGGAGCTTGTGCTGCTTGCAATACGCTTGCTTAGCACAACACAGGGATAACAATCACCTTTCAACAGCAGCAAATTTTATTTTAGCTTTGTATCCATGCACTTGATTTTTCAGAGATGCCAAGCATGGTTATATAAAAAAACTGGGCTACAGTACAGGCACAACTAACAATGTGCCTAAGTGCTCTGTATGCCAAAAGCTTCACACAAAAAAAAAATGGCTAAGGATGTACCAAACCACTTCTCTGGCCTTTTAACTGTTTCCAATAGCTAGATTAATTTAGGGCATATTTCTTCTGACTGTTAGGTACCTGTTTCCAGACACGCTAAAGCTTAGTCTTTCTGTCCCATTTTCTTATTAAAGACCAACACCACCTGGCCAAACAGAACATGAAAAAAACAACAACAAAATGTTTTTCTGGTGTTGTGTTTCGGGGTTGCATTTTTCAGGTTTTGTTCTGATGCATGCCACTTATTCCCTGTTTGCATCCTAGCAAGTGAAAATGGGAGAGCTCCCTATTTTGTTTCCCATGCCTCTCAATACTCTATACGCGTCATATTCCTTCTTTCATCTGTCAGCTCTTCTGTGAAGGTTTCACTTCTTCTCGTAAAGAACCTGCTATATCCTTTTCATCATCGCTATTATCCTTCTCTGTACTACTTCAAGATCTGCTCTAACCTTTGAGAGAAATGCAGAACTACCACAGCTGTATACGCTAACACAATGATATTTTCTGATTTATTCCCTATTTCTCTCTTGAAATCATTTTAAAACCTGCCTCACTAGACACGAGTCTGGAAGTGCCGACAAGCAAAATAATCTGCCTCATCCTCAAAGCAAATTTCTGATGTTAGATGTCAGAGTTTGCTACCTCAAGACAGTGATTTCCAAGCTGCTGTATCTAAACAATCAGCAGCCAGATACTTATTTGGAGCTGGTTCCTCCTCACATCTACCTGCTCAGCAGTATCAAAAGATAAGCGAGGATACTCATTAAACATATTCCTCACCTGAAATACCTTACATGAGCAAACGCTTTAATTACCGAAGTGATGAAAAATAATTACAGAGGAAAATTCTGCTATCTCAGACTAGGCAAAGAAATACCCAAGGGAAAGTCATCCTTACAACATCATCCGTGCATTACAAAAGTAAGTTGAGGAAGCCCTGTGGTGCTGTTGGCTCCCTTCCTTCCGAACCCTTACTAGATGCCTGGGCCACAGCCAGATGACCGAGCAGCTTCCCCCTCCCGCTTCTGAACAGGGTAAGCAGGGGTCCCCCACCACAGATGTGTCTTCTTTAAGGAATCTGGAAGTCTGTAGCCCTTTATGGCGTAGCAGATGAGTTAAATATGCTTCGGTATGGCACGTCAAAATGCCTAGAGACACGCTGCTCTGTAATTAAATAATGCTTTATATTGGTTCACGACAACATAACACCAAGGCGACAGCACCTGCCATTTCCGTGCAAAGTAATTTACATAAACTTACTCCTCTACTTCCATAGCTCCAGCTGCATTCGGTAATTTATATAGACACACAAATTCTTCCCTCTGACATTAACAAGAGAAACGAGTTGAATAATCAGCTCACAGTATTAAGTGCATTGCATTTACTATCAAGCAAGCTTTTTTAGCTCAACGGATGATTAATCTCCCCTCTGTGGGTAGAGCACCGGGAGCTGCAGCGAGCTGACAATTGCTCTCGGCTCCTGGCCACGCGCTCCGTGTGCCTACCGTGGGACAACAGCATTTGCTGGAGTCCTGCAAGAGCCCCCCTAATTCATCAACCCAGCAAAAGAATCAGACAGCTTTCTGCCAGGTCGGTGAATTGAAGTGGCTCACGTAAGGAATGCCAGAGCCAGAAAAGGGGAGTGCTCGGAGCCAGATCTCTCCTTTCTGACAGCGGTGCGCCTTTAGATCAGCTCAGCTGCCGGAGGAACCGCAGCCTCATCGGCATCTCCATCAGGGAGAAGCACACGGATGTAAACCAAGAAGGGGGAAGAAGCCAGGCGACCCGGCACTATAAAAAGTGAAATGCGGAGCGTCAGCAGTTGAAGAGACGGGCCGCGACGGGCAGAGCGAGTAGGCCAAATATGGTCCGCTACACCTCCGTCTATTTTTAAGGCAGGTCTTTCAGCTGTGCCTTGGGACAGTATCAAGAGAAAGGACAGATGCTCCCAGATGACGACCGGGAGACCCACATGCCAGACGAGAAACAAAGCCCCACGGATGAGGCCTGATCCTAAAATAAAAAGATTCCAAAATATTAAGCTGTTTGTATTATGCCACCTATGTACCCGTTCCTTTTCCATGCCCCAGCTCCGAGAGCTCGGAATGCTTTCCACCACACTCAGAGCTCCAGAACCACGCTCACCCTCAGCTGAGGGCACCAAGCAGCCTCCGCCTGGGGCTTTTACACAGCCCGGGGGAGCATCGAGGAAGGCATGGGACTCTGACTCCCAGGGTTTATTAAGTTCACTGCTGGTGTTTGACCTCAGCCTTCCAGACTGCTGGGGATTAACTCGGCCAACACCGCTGATCATCTCAAGTCATTCAGCCTGACTTTTCCATGGGATCCAGCCAGGTTCCTATGAAAAGCTGCTCCCACCCCACTGCAGACCCCATTACTCTGCTGCATAACCTGACACCAACCAGACGAAATTCCCCTTCCCACGAGGGATTTTTAAGCCACCTCATATTCTGTTACTTCTGCAATTCCCACTACCAGCCTGAAAAGGCAGAAAGCCACGCCATCTGAGCACAGCTTTCGCTATTTCACTCTCCTGCCAGCCGGGCAGCAGCAGAGGCCTCGTTCTTCAATGCGAGGAGGGACCTAATCTGCCTGGCTGAAGGAATTTCTGAGTTACCCCCTGGGAGCACAGGCTTCCAGTCAGCAGCTAAAAAATCCCCCAGCTATTCAGTCTGGGGTATCGCCTTCGCACACATGACAGCAGCTGTGCTTGTCAGTCGCAATAGCGGGAGGGGAGGATCATGTATCACCTGCAACCAGCTTTTACTATGTTAAAGTTAGCGCTGTCACTTGAGCAAGACAACAAAATGGTGAAGGGAAAAGGCGCCTTAAAGCAGAGCAGCCTAGCTCGCATGGATTGGACGTGTACGTCAAGTAAGCAATAACCAGCATACGGGATAGCCAAGATGCTTGATGCTGATGTTCAAGATGAAACAGCCAACCTGCACTGCTGTATTTTAACAGCATGCTTTAGCTTGAGCAACTGCTGAGCCTTCTTCCCTCCCCTAGTTACTACATCATTAATCAGCGTCCTGAGAAAGAGAAGTTGCGAGCAATTACATCCCAAGGCACCCCACAGAATCAAAGTAACTCGATGCAGTAGGATTCCTGTGCAGAACAGATAAAGGGACCCGGAAGATCCAAAACCGGACGCGTGTAAAGTGTGGGAGTGCCCATGTGAGGCGCCTTGCCTCTCCCCCAGACATCTTCACGTGCCACCATGTGGGATGCTCTCAGTCCCAGCGTAGCAGCAACAGCCAGGCTGCACCCTTACCCCTTCCTGGCCAGCCGTGGTCTGCGAGCCCGCCTTTGCACGCTCGTCCTGCGCATCCTGAACCGCGTGAAACGCTCGGACCAGACGTGCCCACCCGCTCCCAGCGGCCAGCACCACGGCTGCGTGCTCCCCTGCCTGTTTCTCGCATAACCTCTCCCAGTCACGCTCCCTCCTGGCAACACCACCTTCTCCCTGCAGTCTCCCAGCAACACTCCCTCCCACGCACACGGGCTGCTCGTCTCCCTTCCCCGGCTGGCGAGCCGAGCCGTGCCGTGATGCACCGCGCCGTGCCACCCTGCCTTGCACTGCCCTGGCAGCATGCACAGCAGCGGGCTCCGCCGAGTCGGTGCATCTGATGAAAGGCAGAGCTCGGCCCTGCGGCGCCCTGGGGATGGCTCCTAATATGGAAGAGCAGAGGGAGGTTTGGCAAGAGCTTGCGGCCGGGGTCAGGGCTCGCAGCGTTGCCGTTAGAAAGAAACGCTCCTCAAGCTCTGGACAAGGATGGGGGCAGCAAAAATGCACGGGGGAAATCCGCCGCCGTGTTTTGCTCCCCGTTTCCGTCCTAGCTGCTGGTTGGAGATGGGCAGCCCAGATCTTACAGGCTGGAAGAACACAGGGCAACCTGGTACTGAAATGATGACTTTCATTTCTGCACATTGCATCAGCCTTAAGTTTTATTTCCAACCTGATCTTTCCTTCTCTACATTTACATTTGCCTTAGGCTGAAGAAGTTACTTTTATGCGCTGCCAACGTGCTTTCCTGGGCTTGTACTCTTTTCTTCTCGGAGCCGTCGAAGTTGTGGCGTTGCCAGCATAAACTCAAAGGGACCTCATCGAAGTCATAACCTGCGTTGCCAACCGTGCAGCCACTGTCCAGTGCAGAAAGAGCAGAGCCACACGCTGGGAACCGTGCACACTTGAGCTGGCACTATCAGTTCTTCCCATCGCTGGCACTAAATTCACTCTGCACTTAGAGGGGGAAAAATAATCTCTGTGAGCCAAACACCCAACTACAAGCAAACCTGAAAGCATTAACAGATTAAATCCGCCCCTGAGCACCGAAGGCTCTCACCATAAGGCTCTTTATTAGGAAGTTAAGTCTTAACAAGTGGCTTAAGGGTTGGATAAAGCTTTTCCTGGGATAATCTGCCAGCATGTTGCCCAGTGCCAGTTCCAGGCCATGGGAAGAAGAAAGCAAAAGAAACGAAGAAGGTGAAAATCTTCGTTTGGTAAATGGATGCCTAGTAGCTGAGAGGTCCTCTCCTATCTCTGCCCCTGAAGCTTCCTGCCATCTTCAGAAAGTCAAAGGAAAGTGTTTTTCTACTCTGTTAGCTCCCTGAAAGCAGAAATGTATTGGGATTACACCTACAATACATGTGCTCTCTAATCCTCTGTACTGTCAACCTTCCAGAATGTGCCACCATCACGTTCATTTGAACCACTTGCCAACTGATTCAAGGTAACTAATCCTTTTAGAAAGGACTGTCCTTGGACAACGCCACCACGGTGAAACACCACGATTCTCAGGTCTGGCTCCTCTTTGCAGAGGCCTATTTACAAGGAGAAGAACGTGAACAAGGGGAAAGACAAGAAGACAGCAATGGATCATCAGAACCTCCGGCCTTTTGTGATTGTCTCCTTTCCGAGCCCACCACCACCTGCTCCGTGGCTGCCTCTTCCAGAAGCAGCACCCTGGCCGGAGAGCCCTGCGACCCTGCCCCAGGCACTTACTGCGAGAGATCCGTTCTGCGTGCTGGCCGTGGTCGTGCTCTGCTCTCCATGCGGCTGCGTGCTTCCGTAGAGCGTCAGATTGTGCTCGCTGGTCTGGCCTGCATAGTCCTGAGTGTGTGGCACCCCGTACTCTGTGGGAATCCCGTTCTGTGGGGGTGGCGGAAATGGGATTGTGGTGAATGGCTGCACCATTGCATCAGGAGTTGCTGCTGGCTCCTGGTTACCCTGGAGAAAGGGGGAAACAGAAGGCGGCTTTACCACACCACGGAAGACAGATGGAAACATCACCCTGAGAAGTTATCCACAAACGCTCCGAGCAGTCCACGTAAACATCCCACCCACTGCCGCTGTAATATTGCACCGTCTCCTGTTACCTTCTCTATCACAAAGAGCACGCCTCGCTCCTCCGAACTACGACACTGGTTTTTAATCTCCTTGGGGCAACTCACTCGCTGCTGGATGGCACATGGAGAACAAACTATCGGGCTTGCAATTTGCACGCCCCTGTAATCTCACAAAACGTTTTGCGCACAGTACGGCACTACTTGCTAAGGGAAACACAGACACCGATTGCTAAGGACACAGAGATAGAAGAACAAGGTGCTAACTTTTAATATCCCTTAAAAGCACCATATCTGAGTCCATCTCCTCCAGCCTGACCTTCGCAGCCCTGCACTGGAGCACAGGGTGTGCCCGAGGGTGAGAGAACAGAAGCAGGCACCTGAGCACCCATCTGTGCAGCACCCTCTTCCTTTGGGTAGAGAGCACGGGTGCAGCTTTTAGCTCTGTCTTGCATCCCCAAGAGGCAGCGGACGTCCCGCCCTACCTTGCCTTAGGCGTGCCTGCAAACCCACCAGGAGCAAAGGCCAAAGCCTGCAGGTTGCAGCCACCGCAGGGTTCTCACGGAGGGGAGAGAAGGGAGCTGGGGCGACCTTCCCGAGCCCCCTGGGGTGGAGGAGAACAGCCTTGGCATTGAAACCCAACCCTAAGAGGCCCAGCCCGCTGCAGCAGCAGCAAAATCCACGGAGAAGATTTATGATAGCATGGCTGTTTGATTTATGTGCGTGTCAGCAGACTAATCCTGATTTTAAATTTTGGCTGCTGTTCCAGCCCCAGGTCCTCCCCCACAAAGCTCGGAGGTACTTGAGCCCATTCTGACACGAGCATGTTTAAATCAATGGAGGAAAAGGGAAAATGTCCTCTTGTCCCGCAGACGGGAGAGGCAGAGGGGGAATTACCGAGCAGCCTTCAGCAGAGAGCACACCAGGGCTGCAGGGCCTCCGCTGCAGCCGGACAAACCTCCCAGTCCCTTTATCAGGCTACCTGGGATTTTCCCTTCCTGGCTAAGGGCACGATGATGGCGTGCCTCTGGCCAGCACCAGCTCATTCAGATGCTGTCCGAGTCCCAGGTCCGCTCGGATGTTGGTGATGAAACCATCGCTTGTTCAGTGTGGGCCGAGGCTCCGCGTTGGCACTGAGCACCCTGCCCTCTCCTCCCCGGCACGCACGTGGTGGCTTCTCACACATGGAGCACGTTTTCCAAAGGGGTGGGTTTTGCCCCAAAATGAGGACGGCTCCCTCTGCTTGTGCTCGCTCTGTCGTCATTCCCAGCTTTAGTGGTGTGGGGCTGCTGACAGCCTCAACCCTGCTGGAGATCCGCAGGGCGAGCTCCAGCTCCACATTGCTGTCTTTCCAAGCTCTCTGCTCACCATGTTTCATTACATCCAGTCTCCTGTCTGCTTCCATACAGCTCACGTTGTCTGCCCATTTCTTTTGTTTAACATTGGAGCTAAATATGAAACTGATATTCTTTTTTAATTTCAAAAATTGGTAAGATAACCCCAGGAAAGACGCCGTAGCAGAAACTATTTCTAATTTTCTTCAAACAAACCAGATTCACAAGCTGGTGGTATCCCTGATAGGAGGAAGAGAATGCTAATTAGCCACCAACAAAACCTATTATGCCATCTTCTCAACAGTGCAGAGTTGCTCCCTGAAGGACATACTCCAGCGTTTTGTTTAATCTCACTCCTAGGCTACTTAAAATGCCAGCCCATAAACCTTGTATCAACTTATTCTCAATGTTTCCCCCTCCCCTCCCTCAGTTAATACTGCTCCTTCTGGTTTAAATGCATTTCAACCTTTTAAGTATTTTCTCTCCCTTCTTCAATTATCTACAAATGTTTGAAGGATGAAAAATGCTATCTCTCTCTCCTGCTTTTCGTGGTGTTTTGATAATACATATTTATTTGGAGCTTAATCACATCTCACAAGCCAAAATAACCTGGCAACTTTATTTATTACTTCTCTATGACCTTCCTGAGATCTTTATATAAGGAATTTTTAGTACAGAATGCAATGTTTTAATACCATCGTCACTTCGGTTTTTAGTAATCTTCCTAACATGTAGAAATAATATTTTTTATTACAAATGTATCTTTAATTTAATGTCTCAGGTTATCTGTAGATCTATCACTATTATGCTTGTCCAGGTTTCATCATCCGAAGGAGTATCTGGATCTCAAATTATTTTCTCTTGATATGATTATGTACACATTTCCCGTCTAATTTTTTTTTTTTTAATTTTAATTTCCTTCAGTGCTTTGGAATTACTTGTCCCGTCTCCACTACTGTCTACAAAGAAGAACTCCTGAGGTGTTCTCTGCAGGTTTCATAGCATACTGATATCCTCCTCTTCTGTTACTCTACCTAATTTCAACATTTACCCAACACTTTATATTTTCAAGAACTACCAAAAAGAAATCCCATTTATCTTCAAACACAGAACCTGAACTCCTTTCCCTACCTCCAACCCTCAAGGGAAAGTCCTGCAGTCAGAAGCGTCGCTTTTCCCACTTCCCAGGAGGTCTAAGGAGCAGCGAAAAGAAACCCTCGGTGAAGGTATGCAGGGGGGGAAGCAACCAAAGGAGCCGAGCTGGAAGTATTTGGTCTGTCCTGTCTCGACAACATACCTCACTGCATCGCCAGCGCTGCCCCGTTTAACTCATGAAGCGCCCCACATCGTGACTCAGCGATGACAGAGTGAGATGGCTATGCCAAATAGTCACCGTTCCCAAATGCATGCACTGATGCCACTGCAGGATGGAGAAAGCCCAGCCATAGTCCCCCATCAACTACTACTGTTAGTGACTTGTGTGATAGGATGAAATTAACCTAATTGTTCAGGAGCAGGCAGACCCTTCAGCTGCAAGGTAGACGGCAGCCTCAGCTCCCCTGCTCCCACAACCAGCATTTATCTGCAGGGTTCAGAGCAGCTCCCTGGGGCCGAGCTCTGACACCTGCCCCATCAGCCCACACCACCCAGGGCACCAGGACAGAGGATACAGATATCAGCCTGGGTTCCCAGCTCAGGGCCAGCGCTCAGCCCTACAGAACTAAGACCTTGTCCTCCTCGAGGTGCCAGCTTCCCTTCTCCAGATCGGGGTTTGGCCTACACAGCTCAACCCGCGTTTTGTTTGAAAACCAATCTAGCTAAGGCAGTGAAACCCCCCCAAACAGGGTCACAACTCCAAGAAGTGACACGGTGTTAACTTAATTAACAAAAGCTAGGCAGACGAGCAGTAAGCAAGCACGCGTGGCAGCACCTCACAGAGGGGGGGGAAGCCTCAACCAGAAGCAACGTGGCTCTGCAACCCGGATTTAGGGTGAATACTGTCAGCAGACAGCAGGTGGTGATCCAAGATCGCGGCAAAGAGCACGAGTACCACAACCACACACACAAAGGCCTCCTGCTTCCATAAAACTGTCAGCTAACAAAGGTCGGTTTATTTTGTGAGGGGCCGGTTTTGTTCTGCCTGCTGGAGAAACGGGAGTACCAGGGATGTGAAAGGAGCCTCAGAGTAAGGCAACTGGGTAACCCTTCTGTAGCGGTATGTCAATATTTGCATAGATAGCGAAGTGTAACTAAATAAAATTGTAATTCTGGTAAAATCGACCTGGCACAATTTCTGTAGACAGCTCCCTGTGAAGTACCACAATTTGTGTGCTGCCCGGTAGCTTGTGAAGAGCCATGAGCTTCAGAGAAAGGTGCAAGGAAATGTTACAGCACGTAAACGTGAACCCCTTCAAAGTACCTTTCACTGCTGGTAAACCCCAAAACATTGGGATAGACGTGAGCATATGTCGGCTCAGGGCACAGGGAGGGCCAGCCCCTTGTTGATGGGAAAGCCTCTGCCGTGCCTGTGTTACTAAGGCTGGAAGTAGCTGCCTCCCGGCTAGCTGAAGGCAATTAAGGTGTTTGTGACGACTGGTGTGTTCCCGGCTACGGCTGTTTGCTCTCTGCGCCAGCCTAATCCCTTTCGTAAACAGCAAAAGTGTTTGTAGCTCAGATCTGCAGAGCCCAACACGACAGCTCAGCCTGCCCCGCGCTGCCCACGGAGGGGATGGCCGCCCCACAGAAGGGATGGCCGCCCCACAGAAGGGATGGCTGTAAGGATGGGGATGAGGAAACGATGCTGTCCCCCCTCCAACCAGGTCACAGGGGCCCCTGGGGAGGCAAATGTGCCACGTGGCTACCACAGAAGAGGCCACGCATGGCTCCTCGTGGAGCAGAGGAAGGGCCGCCACACAACCCTGCTGTAGCGGTGACAGGAACACAGACTGCTCTTTCCCCTTCTCGTCATGAATGCGAATTAAGCTTGCTGCAGCAGGCTCACCTTCCCAGCTATATTCCCAAAACAGCCTCCTGGGGCTCTGTGGGTGCTAAGGCTCCAGCTGGAGCCGCTGCCCTCCTATATCCAGCTGCACGCCCTGCCCCTGACTCCATCCACCGTGCTGAGCCATGTCAGCACGGCTGGGCTTCTTTTCCCAGAAAAGGAGGGGGAAAAATAAGAAAGACTTTTTATTACCAGGTTAGTTTTGTTCCCAGTTAAGAGCGCTGAAACGGCTTGGCAGAGAGCACGAGGAGAATGGGAGCCAGATGGGGGGAAGGAAAGGGCTGGGGCACCCGCAGCGGGATGAGCTGGGGCGAGCCGCAGCCTGCGGCACACGTTAACCCTCTCCCAGGCCATCCCGGGATTTGCCCGCTGATGATAACGAACTTATCAGGGAGCAATGCTTTGTGAACAGGAATGGATACAATGCAGCCTGAGGGATGCTGCAAGACCCAGTGGGAATGTGAGTGTGATCCCTTCCAGAAAACCAGGGGTAGAGCTGTCGCACCAAGAGCAACCCCAACCTACATCAATGGCTGTTATGACACCTGGAACCACTGCCTTGATTTTCTAAACTGTGCCTTGCTCTTTAGGGTCAGTTTCTGTTGAAAACAGTCAAATGCACACCAAAGTGATGCATGGGATGGTGCAGTGATGTGGTTCCAGGTCCCTAGCCCTGCTGAAACCCAGCCACATGAACCCTTCAGGTGTCTGGAAACATACAAACTCTTTACCCCAAAACACAGTAATGAAATTTTCCACATCATGGCCA
This sequence comes from Nettapus auritus, assembly GCA_011076525.1. Taxonomy (NCBI): domain Eukaryota; kingdom Metazoa; phylum Chordata; class Aves; order Anseriformes; family Anatidae; genus Nettapus; species Nettapus auritus. Next base: position 54,825,171 of record CM021765.1, on the reverse strand, counting down.
TTTCATTATTGACCAGCTTCTGAATGGGAAGAGCTTTAGAACTTGGAACTTTTATTCTAAATCAGTCCTTTAGCACCTAACCCCATAGGTAAAAAGCCTATGGAAAGAAAGGCTAGGAATGAAAAGGATATACAAAGCTAAAAGACACAAGGAAAACACAAAGAAAAACGCAAAAATAGACGTGGCCTACAAGGCCAACATGCCTTCCCAGCAAGTGTTATTGATTACAAGACCTAGGACAGCACAAGGCAACTTCTGAGTGCAGTTACTAAGTCACCAGCTCCTGGCATTCTTCACCTCTGCCCAAACCTTCCCTGGTGCATGACCCCAACCCCACACCCGCACCTGCAGCCTGCACTACAAAGGCATTTCTGAGACTCCAAAGACAGAGGCCAGCACGTCTGTCTGGCGACCCAGACTGATAAAATCAACTATTTTTTTCCTTGATGTGAGTCGATCATAAAAGCACCTTGAAGAGGATCACAAAAATAAGGGGCCTGGTATTTCACCTCCATGCCTGGAGCTTGCTTTTCATTAGATTTATGACGTACTGGGGATTTTGACTCTACTACCACACGCACAACAGCAATGCCTCGTGAACCCCTGAAAAGTTTTGCAAGAATTTGGAGTTTTATGCCCGTTTTGTTAAAGGAAAGTTTAGAGGCACGCTTTTTTTTGTTACTTATATTTGATGTCATCATTTGAGGACACGCTTTTTCAATTGGCTTAGCTTAAACCTAAATAAGCTACCCTTCCACCAAAACAGACGTCCACGCACAGACCTGCACCTAGCTCACCATTTAAAGGCATGTTTTCTTCAACTTCCTTGCACCAGATTATCTAATCTTGTCCTTCCTTCTCCTAGATATGTAAAGCAGGGGAAGAACAAGTTATCTTCCACTATGCGCTCTATCACTCCAGGCCACCAAAAACTGTTTGGTAAAAGAAAACAGCTGGCTTTTTTCTAAAAAAAAAAAAAAAAAAGAAGAAGTTCAAGCCCCTCTTTTGTAGGAAAGGAAGAAAGAAAATTATAGTCTTATCTTACCCTTATACACAGGAAGCACTCACTCATCCCCACACTGTCATTATTTCCAGTACTGGCCAACGTTTGCTCCATCCCTACGTGCAGAGATGGGCTCTCGGCGCTGAACGTGCCCTCCCGTAATTAAGAAGCCCCTGGGCAACCTGCAGAGAGGCTCCCTGCTGGATACGGCCAAAGCCTGAGAGTAGCACAAGCTTAGCAAGGCCCAGAGCCACAGCCTGAAACGTACCTGCCCACCTTCAGATTTTAAGACCACAGATAGATTTCCTCCGCCTGAAATCTACATTGTTCCCCTTTCCAAAAGGAAAAAAAAAAAAAGGAAGAAGTTAAATGTTACTGGCAATTAAGGCGTCCCAACAAATGCTTTCAATCAATTCACGCTCTCTGGGGTTGATTAGAAAGAGAGCTGTGCTTCACAAGAATCCATCAAGGCTTCAACATCTGTTTCTATTCTGTATTAGGAATGAAACTACTTCTGAAAATTATTGGGGAGAAAGGGGGGTTGGGAACAAAGGAAAAAGTCCCCAGGATGGATGCTTCCTAAGCAAAAAAAAGCCAGCATGAATGAAAGGCCAGGCTCAAATTTCTGTTCGAAACCAATCTTTAGCACCTACCCTGGCGGTGTTCTCTGCTCTGCAATACTCCACGTGAATATTTTCCACTTCGCATTCATAGTCAAATGTTCTTGGGAGAGAGATTTCCATAAGACAACTAGCTTTCACCGAATTGGTATGAAAATAAAGCCTCAAAATATGGAGAATCTAGTCACACGCTAATCCAACAGGCACCCGGAGTGGCAGAAGCATCCCCCATACGAGCGAGATGACTTTGCTGTTGGGCAAAGAGGGTTAAGATTCTTCTTCTGGACCAGAATTCAAATGAATCCCAGCTAAGACACAGTGCACTGCAGATGTGTCACGTATGTTTAATCCAAGCTAACCACGATTAGCTTTTCGGCAGATTAGCAAACTGATCACACTCACAGTCGCACGAGTGCGGATTCCCGTGCAGGGAGGCAGCAGGATCCAGAGGCCAGCAGCGGGGAAGGAGGTGATGGCTCTTCTGGGAGCAGCATCAGACCAAGCACATCCTCATACCTGGGTGCTCACGGACATGACTGCAAGGCAATGCAGAGGACCTGCCAGCACTGCTTTTCTGCCCGAGTCGACCACTAACCTGCAGATCCCTGGTGCTGCTCAGTTCGAGAAGAGCCACACAACACAGGGAGGTAACAGGGAGGTAAATCCCCCCGGCCCCATGGTAGCTCTCTACCGCGATGGCAGGGTTTTGGCACAGCTACCGCCACCTCAGCCAGGGCTGCAGTCAGATCGCTCACTTCAGGCGCCTTTGTTTCAAGGAAGATGGCAGCCTTCCAGGTGATGCTGTATTTCTAAAAACCAGCATCTGCCTCTTCAAACCCAGTCAGGTACCTGAGCTGGACCGAGAAGCGTTTCTTCATCCCACATCCCTGCTCTGTGAATGGGCTGTCTCCTCGTACCTGCGAGCACATCACCAAGCCGCACCGTGGGGCGGGTTATCCCTGCAGCCTCAGGAATTCATGCTTCTTTCCTGAGGGTTAAACCCTCCGGATGCTCATTCAGCCCCTTAGAAAGATTCAAATCTACTTTAGTCACAGGAATTTCTCAAAGCCCTTACTGCGTGACAAACCTGTATGTGACAGACTCCTCCAGATCTCTCTCTGTATCTCGTGCTCTCCTAGGAAAGATTTTGAAGATGACTTTTGGCATCCGGCTTCCCTGCACCCCTCTTCCCTGCTGCCAGCAGCACGAGCTGCACAGAGGTGCTGCTCTGAGCTGGCTCAGCTACCACATGAAGGACAACTAGTGAGAAAAATAAAACCTCAAAGCCCAGACAGCTTCATTTGTATCGTACTCACGCAGGCCCCTTTGATCCCCCTGATCTCCCCAGCCAGCAAGGAGCCCTCCCTCCTGCCCGGTACTGATTCCAGCACCTCACACGGAAAAGCAGCCCTGCCTCCGCTGCCAGCTGAGGAGGAGGAAGGGAGAAAACGCCGGGAAGGCAAGCACATCTGGAATCAATTGGGAAGGCTCTGAATGCCTCGGAAAGAACTGCAGAGCTGGCAGAAAGCAGAGCGAGGAGCTGCGCCCTCAGACGTGACTACGGAGCAAAGGTGGGGGACGAGATGGATGCAGCATACCGAAACACAGCATCAGAGCTCCTCCTGAGGTTCTCTTTTGTGCTGTTGGCTGTTTCTTTTTTGTATTCTGTTGTTTAAATGCAGGCAGTTAAATCTCTCAGCCCTGACACACTCTCACCGTGGGTACGGCCACAATGCAGCGCCGAACAGACGGGCTCAGATGCACGCAGCCCCAGCCAAGGCAAACGAGGCTCATCTGTGACTCAAGTGCCAGGACTCGATAACAAAGCAACAATATTATAATCAAGCTGCTCTCAGGGTGCGGGGTGGATGAAATCTGTGACTTGGCATATGCTCGAGAACAGAATTTTGACAGTTTAAAAACGCAGATTTCTTCCCACAATGACTTTCCATTCCAGTAATGCGTTCTCCTATCTCGCTATTCATTTGTTCCAAGATGAGTTTTCCATTTTCAAGAAAGCCTTCGTTCTGTATCCTGGAAAGCAGGGATGCTGGAAAGGCAGAGAGGGCCACAGAGAAGCAACTCACCAGAGCAATAGCCTGGTAAAAAGCATGAATAAAATCATTTGGATATATAACCAACAAGAAGAAAATGAGCGCAATATTACTTCAGTGTGTGGCCTTGGCGAGATGAAAAATAAGATACGTGCTTCCACATATGCATTTTAAAAAGGGAATTAACTCAAAAGGGAACAGGAAAGAGCCACAAAAGTGACCACAAGACTGGAAGGGTGGGGGGAAGACAAAACAACATGGCTGTATACTGAAAAACTTGAAAACCCCAACCTATTTTGCTTATCGTTAAAAAAAATTAAGTGCCAACTCATTATTTTGTGAAAGTACATTAATGGTTAGGGAAAAAGAAACACTGGGCACTAATAATACTTAATCAAATGAGCGAAAGCATCAAGAAAACCAATAGCCAGGAGCTGAGTCTGATGAATTCAGCTCTGGTAAGAGACACCATTTTATTTTGTTTACTGATTTTCTAAATGACAGTCATTAAGTCAGCTACCGGGAAGGATTCGGTCCTTTCCATCTCTTCGTGCCTTCACGCCGCTACCACCGCACAATTCAGAAGAGAGGTGTCAGGGTGAGACATAACGGCCTACGATGCACACACCATCGAGAGGCAGATCTATAGGACAATATCCTGGAAAGCCAGGAGAAGCTGGTGGAAGTCAATGAACATAAAGGAAAGCAGATTACACCAAGCAGTGGACGCATTTATAAGCTAAATGACTTAGCCTTATTGAGAGAAACAAGCTATTGAGGAGCACGGGTGCAGTTATGCGGACCAGCTAATGCGATAAACCGCCAACAGGCCTCGGAAGAAGCGATCCTGCTCCCTTCCCTGAGTGTCGTGAGATCTAGTTATGCCACGGCCACAGCCAGAAAATTAATCCAGACAATACTGCTCTGTTCGGTCCCAAACTGAGCCGTCTCGCCTGCTCTCTGCCCAAGCAGGGCGCCCAGGCTGCGGCATATGGCCAGGGCGGGCAGGCGAGGGCGGCCATTCTCCTCGCAGCAGCCCGCGGTCGCGCCAGATTAAGCGCGACGTGAAAACGCACCTGAAAGCGGCTTTATCCTCGAACAAGAGGCTACGGGGACGTTTAACATATGTCATTGCCACAGCCTGCTTCGCTTGTGCCTAACTTTTAGTCCCTGTGTAAGCTGGAGCAACAGTGCTTTGCACGCTGTGACTGTCAGGTACCTCAGGAAAGGCCTCCCCTTTTGTCACTAAACCCTCACAAAGCTGCTTGCCCCCAGGCCTTTCAGCTAAGGTTTATTTACCGAATTCCTGCTTCAACCAGGAATGCAGGTGGAGCCCGGGGTCAGCAGCACATCTGAGGGCTGCTCGGGCAGCAAACCCTGCGCTGGGCGGCATCCGTGCGGGTGCTGAGGCCTCCAGCACCTCCCTCCAAGCGCCTGGAAGCAAGCTGCTCGCCCACCTCGCCGTCGCTGAACAGTTTAACAGCAGAGATGTAACAAATATTCTCGTTGAATTCTCGCTGATGACTGGTAGTCAGACTTTTAAACTGCTCTGTTTTGCTGGAGCTGAATCGATAGGCCTGAAAAAGCTGAACTGGTAGAAGAGCAGCTGATTTCAGCACCTGCCGCCCCATTAGCGTGCTGCTCCACGAGCTCCTGTGACATTCACCCCTCTGACTGCTACCTGTGGGCCCCGATGGTCTGCTCACAAGTCCAGGAAGAGAAGGGAAGAAGCTACACAGGACTTGAAGCCTTCCTGCCAACCTCACCTCCTGCTCATCACTTTTTGGGCTCACAGCACCAGGCTAAACAAAGCCTCCTGCCCCAGGACATGGGGCCTGGAGAAGTGTTAGCATCTGGCAACCAAGAGTAGCACCCCAGCATATAAGTTGAGGACAAAGCACGAGTCCCTGGCACGGAGAGGAAACACCGAGATGCACGCCTGGCTGCTCCTGTCAATCCTGCAGTGGGGGAATGCCCAATTATTATTTTTTTTTCCACATATATATATTTATCGTATTACTGAGAGGAAATGCCAAGGACTGCTGCAGCCCCTGCCCCTTGAGGCTCTGCTGCTGCCATCCGGCTGTGCTGCCTTTGCAGAGATGAATATTTAAAGAGGGCAATAAATATTTCAGAGCACATTCATCCCGATGAGAAGTCTATTAGAATAAGAGAGGAGACATAAACACGCAGGGCCGCGGCCGCTCCCTGCTCTGCCCCTCCTGCCCCGACCACCTCCCAACCCTCCAGCCCTCAACAGGCACCTGAGCACCTCAAATATTCATGAGCACAGCTCCGGTTACCATCCAAACAGGCAAAAACACTGCAAAAAGGTAAAAAGGTGCTCTGTTTTCCAGGGGGGTGTGCTTTAGCCTCTTCTGGGGCCGCTGGCTTTGGGGTGTAGGGGAAGAGAATTTCCTTAAAGCCCCCGCAGAAATGAGGCCACTTAATAGCAAACCTTGAAAGAGCAACAAAACCAAAACCACCAAACCCAAAAGCTCGCTGCCTGGTCGAGCAAGAACACGTGAAAGCCCATCTCTTTCCCCTGCAGCTCCTCTCCTTGATTTAAGCGGTACGTTCACGCGGGTGCTTCTCGGTCACGAGCAGCTCTGCTTGGCTCTCCCTGGGATGCTAACAGATGCACAGAACTTTGCCATCATTGGCACGGAGAAAATTGGCTAGAAAACAGGTTTAGGACATAACAGAAAATGCTTTCATTTAATCAGCTGTCATTTGCATGCCATTCATGTTAAGGGGGGCTATTTTGATTACCACAGTGCTAAAAGCTTGCTTTTCTTTTTTTAATTAAGAAAAAAAAACCACCTATAAACGAACTTTTTATAAAAAGTTCAGGGAGGAACAAAAAATTTTGCAGTGAATTTTGAAGGAAATCAGACTCCCTCAAGGCAGTTGTTCAGGATCATACCTTCAGGGCCATAAAATCCACAGCCATGCTCAAAACTGGACTCCTGTGCCAGCCTCCACCACTCACCTCACCAGACTCAAAGGACATAAAACACTCACTGGTCACACAAGCCAGAGAAGCCTTCAGAAAACCCCACTAAGCCTCCTCTGCACAGAGGGAAGCCAAGAACACTGGCACAGGCTGCCCAGAGAAGCTGTGGATGCCCCATCCCTGAAGGTGTTCAAGGCCAGGCTGGATGGGGCTTTGGGCAGCCTGGGCTGGTGGGAGGTGTCCTGCCCATGGCAGGGGGTTGGAAGTGGATGGTATTTAAGGTCCTTTCCAACCCAAACTGTTCTATGTTTCTGTGAAGAGACCCTCACAAGGAGAAGCTAAAGGGTTCCCCTAAGTGAGAGAGACGAACTGTGCTGCCGAGGCTGACAAGTGACATGCACCAAGACCTCCCCTTACCACGGACAAGAAGAGAAGAGCATCTCTGCCATCCCTGGTGCCCACACATTAAAAGATGACAGCAACCAAGCCACCATCTTCCACATCACGTGCTCAGGAAGGTGCCTACAGATGGCACAAGGAGCAGAAACTCCTCAAAGCTGGATTCTGGCCTGGGACAACCTGGGCACCAGAGGGTTCAGCCCCATCAGCAGGGTACATGCAAGGTTACGTGACTGCTCAACACCATCTGTAGATGTGCAGTCTTGGGTTTAACTGCTGCATTCCCCCGCAGCCTCACTGCCACCCCTTTTATAGGCCTTGGAAGGGGATGGTTGGGTCTTACCTACACACAGAAAGGGCCTGGGTAGATATCAGGAATAAGCTTCCTACTGCAAGCCGGAGCTCACGCTGTTTCACACGGTTCTTTCCCCTTGACCAACTGCACAGCCTGCTCGGGACAGCCAGGTTCGTATGAACAAACTTCTCTCTCATCCCTCTGCTCTACAGCAGGAATTGGCTCCAAAGTGAAGTATCGAGCAGTCAGATGGCAAAACCTCTCTGCAGAGAGTATTTCAAGGAAGAGGAGCTGCCTTACAAACAGTGAGATCAATCCCTCGCTGCCTCCCTCTGTCCCTCCTGGAAAACCAACAGCAGCTCCCTTCAAGACAGGTCAGCAGCAGCACCACCAAAAAGATGCAGATTATATTAAAAATATAAAATATCAATCACAGCAGCCTAGCTCAGACAGTGACACCAACCCTGCTGCCCTGCAGGCAGCGAGTGCCGGGATTTTCCATCCCTGCTCCCAACCACCACCACCACCACCACCCTCCTTCACACCCCTGAAGCTAAAGAAGGATCCGCTCAGAAGTCAGACTTGGCCTGGCACCAAAAAAACCACCTTGTGCTTTTTCTATCCTATTAAGAGACCTCCTGCACAGCGCAAGCAAAATATCCTGGAAGACGAGCAATTACCTCACCAAGTAATTTAGAGCAGGAGCCACCATTTTGCAGCAGACATCAAAATAATGAGTGCTCCTCTGCTGACAGTGCAGCTGCCGATTATTCCCATGATGGGCCCGATACCCACCAGCACACTAATGTGGAAAAAAGGGGCATCTGATCCCAGGCAAGAAAAGGAAAGATAAAGTTCGTTAGAACACAAAAGGAAAAGTGTTAGGAAGGAAAACAACATTTAATCTCGCGGCTCCCGCAGACCTCTGGTGACTCAGAAAATAAATGTAAACAGATGAAGAAGTTAATTTGGATCATATCAGCCCTAATGGCCCGCAAATGGCAGAGCAGGCACCCTGGGGAGAGGGAGGGAGGGATTTGCCATGGATCAGGTTGCTATCACTGACGGCTGACCTGAACCACAAGATTTCATCTGCCTCTGCCAGTTTTCCCAAATTTCAAAGGCGCAACCACCGCCTTTAAGAGACGCGGCGTGTGAAATGCGTGGCACTGACTGAGGACAGGGAGGAAGGAGGGCCTGGAGCACCAGTGGTCAAGATGTCCATCCTCTTTGTTTTAGAAGCAGCACCATTAGCTGAAAGCAAGAAATACACTGGGGTGAATTGTTTCGTTGAAGATAGAGAAGTTTTGAGCCAAAGCAATGAGGACATAAGGAACCGGGGTTGCTTCTCATTGTTCTGAAAGCACTCCACAGAACAGAGACGGGCAGTTGACCTGTCTCACGAGCATGTTCCTTCAAAAAAAGAGGTCTCTGCTTGCTGGATGGGCTCCACACAGTTGTCCCCCAGATGGACCAGCACGGCCCACAGCCATACTTCATCACTGCCAAGCTTGAGAAACATCCTTCAGTTTCTTCAATGCAAGCCCTCAGCGCCTGGTTTTAACTTTATCTCACCCAAGCTGCCCAGCTTTGCCGGAAGCAACAGGGCAGGCAATGCCGAGGTGCCACTCTCCTAGATGGTTGATCTTCCTTTACGCTCCCCCAAAGCATTAAGAAATTCCTATTACTCGGCTCTAGCTGTTCCTCTTCCCTTCCGTGTGACAGACCAAGCAGCTCAGAGTTTCCTACCCACCCTCTGGCCTTCTGGATACTTCTGCTTTCAGCAGAGGACCGGCTGGGAGATTCATTACGGGCCGTGCGGTTCCACGCCAGGCGGGGAGGCTTCGGGCCAACAGAGAGGGAACGGGGCCGGCACGGAGCTTCCCGGGTGAGCTGGAGCCCGCAGCCTCCGGCGCAGCTTTCTCCTTACCTCTGCACCACGCTCGCTGCAACTCCCGCAGCTCGTTGTCAGAACTAATTAAGAGCATTGCTAACAGCAAAAAAAAAGTCCTAAGAAATCATGTTTGAGCCGCAAGCCAAGAGGGACGGTCACGTCACCGCCTCTGCTACCTCCGCACAGAGGGGCCGATTTCAGGAGCCTCTCCGTTCTGGCCTACGTTGCCACCAGGCTGCCTAAAGCTACGACTTCAGAACTGATGAAAAACACAGCTCAGGGACACTTAATCTGATTTAACCCGCTTTATTTAGATTTGTCTCTCTGAGTAAGACAAAGCGCAGAGAAGTCCCGCGTTCTGATGGAGCATCGAGACCTCAGCGGTAAATTTTTTTTCCTACCTTTCTGAAGCCCACGTTTCCAGACAAACTCATTCTCGCAGTATTTTAACCAGTCAAATTTTAAGAGACCCTCCAAAAACTACCTCTTAGGATACGGCTTCACAGCTGGCTTCGGATGAGCAGAATTCATTCTGCCACCAAGAGGGTCGGCCAGTCCCCCCAGCATCGTACCAGCACTGGTATGGACACAGTCACGAGAGCAGCAACCTAGCTGAGAACTAACCCTGCCACAACCCAACTAGAAAGTCTGTTAGCTGAGCGGCCCAGGAGCATCACCACCACACGGGAATGGGCTGCAGGGAGCACAGACAGAGCCACTTTCAGCAAACTTCACAGTCAACTTGAGCTAATCCTGAAATTGCATTTTTTTTTATTTTTAATTCCCAAAGATGGGACCCAATGCTGAACGCAGCACCAAGCACATGTTACTCTTAAAACGCCTTTTCATCACTTTTACCATACGCTCGTTGTTCACAATCTCTTACCCGGGTCCCCGTGAAGGACACCTGGGGCACAGAAGCCTCCCGAGGTCCCACCACAGCCTCCAGTCACAGCCTTCATCGTTCCCAGTTCTCTCCACACCGAGCCCTTTAGCTCAGATGGGCTCCATCGTGCAGGTCTAAACTAAGCCAGCCCCCCCACCAAAACACAATCCTCCAAACCAGACCTAAGAGGGATTCCTAGAAGTACTTTTCCTCCCTTCTGTGATGCTTTGAAACAGCCTCATCCTGCAACGAGGTCAGGGGCTGATCAGGGCATGGTTTAGCATACTAATATTGCGCCCAAATTTAACAGTTCCTTCGAGCACACAAAGGAAAGCGAGGACAAAGTTACAGCAAACTAACGTGCGTTAAATATCTGAACGCCGGGCTAACACACCACAATTCCTTACAGTCCAACCAACAGTTAACAAATTGGCTAATTCACTAATTCCTCCAAATTGCCGTGCTCTTTTCTCCTCTGCCTCCCGATTCAGGCTGGAAGGATCCTTTGCAGGGTAACACAGATTTAAAACTCTGCCTATTGAAATTCTCAAGTCCTTTCCCCCGCTGCCCTATTTATCTAAATGATGTTTCACAAAGTTGGAAGGGACACAGGCTGGAAAACAAAAGCCGTTCTTACTCCTGCTCCCTAATATTCCAAAGCCCTTTGCATAATCGTCGAGTTTTGATAACCTTCCTTTCTGTGCCACGCTGAACAGCAGCAAAAAAAAAAAATAAGAAAAGCTACAAAGAACAACAAATTAAATGAAGGGTTTCTCTATCCATCCAGGGTACATGTGACAAAGGAGGACTAACACTATCCAAGAAATCAGACCTCCTCTCCGGGGCGTTTTTATATCTGTCTTTTTAAGGAATTTAAAGCAGATTTTGCTCTGAGGACTGGAGGGAGAAGGGAGCCTCCTCGTAAGGTGCCTCGGTAAGACCCCAGGAGGTGAACGACGGTCTGTACGCCGTGTAGGTCAACCTCTGATTATCTAAACCCTGGTTAATCAAAAGCAATCATGTGAAAGTCAAATGTGCCCCCCCGAGCCAGAGAGCTGGGTGAGACCAGGACAAAGCACGCAGAAACCCCGCACCCCCCAGGACCACAACTGCAGAGCCCATGGATTTTAAGCAGGATAACCGGGAGGACACTTCAGAGGGTTTTAACCGTCCCCAAGCCTCCCAGCCCCAGGGCAGTCTTCAGAGGCAGCCAGATGATTACCCTGGCAATTACTCGGACATTTTTGGTGTCTCCTTGCACCCTCAGATTACAGGCTACTTAGAGTGCAATTCCACTTCGGTATTTAGAGCCTGACTGCTCAGGGAGGAAGAAAGTCTCCATTACAGGCAGGGCCAGTAGTGCCACCTATTATTAAGGCTGGCTGATACTTCCCACTGTAAGACCCTGTTTTCAGATGTTTACCACTCCGAAAAAAACATCCAAACTCTTTTATTCATGCTATCTGCATTTTAGTTGGCGGTTGGTAATTTTCTTTGCTGTTGTTAATTTCAGCCACATCAACCCAACCTGAGAAAGGAGCAGGGAGAATATTTTGTCTTACGATTATTGGGTGGAAAAAAAAACAACAAGCCTACTTGAAAACCCTACCTGGACTTCATATTTAGCAGCAAAATCTTCATTTCAGGGATCTACATTGAGCAGTAATACCGAAAAGCTACCAAAATCTGACCAATGCTGTAACAAAACTATTGAAAACTACATTTTATCAAGTAAATTTGCCAGCAAAGCTGTATTTGATGGTCCAAAAAAGGCTAAAAACAGTAAAAAAAATCCGCTATGTAAAAACAGTCTCAAAAGGAAGAACAAATCTGTTCTTATCATGGAAAGAACAAACAGGGATAATGAGTTTTACATTAAGCGTTAGGGAAGACTTAGTAATGCACAGAAAGCAAAGGACTTGGATGGCCGAGGCAGGCAGTGGCACCACGAGGGTTTTTAAGGCAGGTTACCCGAAACCTCCACCAGAAACGGTTCAGACATAGCTGACTGCGCCAGGAAACAGAGACACTCTTGAGGACTGCTGGCAGTGCCACTCACGTCCCATTATCTGTGATTTCTTGTTGTAGCTCAGGGCTCATCCACAGCTTCACAGAGACACTGGCCATGCCAGATCCACGTCTGGAGATAACAAGGGCAGGAGGACGACACGCGTCCTGCCCTTTCAGCTATCCCCTTTGTAGGGATCAAGTAACAAGGCATAGCAGTTACCCATCTCAAAGGCAAGAAATAACCAAAAAAACACCGTAGGTGTAGCAGAAGGAAAGGATATGGGGACAAGGAGCCTGAAAGCCAAGAGGACAGAAAGTTACTGGGAGAGAAAGGGATAGAACAGACAAGTTTGACTGAAGCTGTCAAGGCGAAGAAGTAGCATGCCGAACTAAGATGTCATGCTAACGCAGAGGAAAGGAGACCGGGACAGCACAGACACGGACTTGGTTGGGACAAACTAGTGACTGGACACCATGAGGAGGACAAGATCCGTCTCACCTCAGCCATCCACGTTGGGAAGATAGGAGAGGTCAGGCAGGGACGGAAAAGAAGGGAAAACGTGCCCATTGGCATACGCTCCCAAAACCTAAAAGTGGACCTAATGTAGCAAAAAGTCACCACTCCCCTGCTGTCAGCAAATATACAAACCCAACTGGCAAACACAGACCGAGCTGGTCTGCGCAGAGAACGACAGCTAATTGCACCTTCAGCGCGAGCGGCCGAGGTCTGCGGGATGCAGCTGGGACGGCCAGCCCTGCTACCGATACTCGCAGAGGTCGTCGTGGTGCCACACGGACCGGAGTCGATGGGGATGGGAGGAGGGCTGTCTGGTTTTTCTTTCCCCTTTTTGTGGGAAAAAAAAAAAATAGCAGGCAATTGCGTGATTAAAGACTGTCATAGAAATACAGAGAACGAGCAGAGGTTTCCTTCCCAACCGAAAGGATGGAAGTGCCCCAGAACTGAAGTGTGTTAGCATCTCGATGCTCTCGATTCAGTTCATGAATAACGTTGCTGAATTGTATCAATGGACAGCATTGCAAAGCCATATAAATAGATCAATCGGGTATTTCAAACAAGTCACCCCGCTGAACAGGCCCAGCATTCGTCCTGTTTTCTTTTCCATATGCAAAGCACACTTTTTTTTAATTATTGTTACTTTTGAAGAAGCTTTCCATGGAGCATTAATTAATAGCTTCTGTGAACTCCCCCCACCTCCAGCCTCTGCTGGTCACAACCGCCCTGAGCAGCCCCCCCGGGCCACCCTGCACAGCACGGGACCAAACGTGGCTCTGCCAGAGCAAACCTAAATTCGGTAGGAAAGCTAACATTTCTCTACGCAGATTCCAGGGAGCACGTCAGACGGGGGGAGTACCTGACTACATCCTTTCAAATCTCATCTGAAACCACACCGAGGCAAACTGACCACTTCCTCGTGACTCCTCGGAGCGATACCCTGTAGGGAATCCTGGGACTTTGCAGCTAGGAGGTAAACGGGTCAAGCATTTTACCTGAATACAGCAAGAAGGTCAGTAAGACCTGACCCAGGTCTTAAAGTAAATAATTAAATCCCCTCTCACCCCCGCTCCCCTTTGCGCTGGTGTTCGTTTTATAGCAAAAGGCTGGTCGATACTAATTAAATGCAACGGAGCCATCATAACCAAATAACTTGCAGGGAAAGACATTGCTGGAATTAAGGGCTCCCCATCCTTCAAAACCTCCAGCTGGTAATATTTTTGGTAGCTCGCTACAACCCTTTGCACTAATCTGGATGCTCCACAAATTAATAGCTCTTAAAATAGCAAGGGAACAGTATTTTTACATCTACATAGCTTTTTCATCTGAGTGTGACAGCGTGAACCCTGGCACCCTCGTCTCTCAGTTCCCGGGTACCTGGGATTTGTTACCCAGTCACCTGCAGAGGAAAGGCACCGGGGAGCAGCGAGGTTATTTCTAGGACAGGGACTGAAGGAAATGGCACTGCTGTATCGGGTTCCCTTCTACATTGCCATCCTGCCTAGGCAACGGCAAGCACAGCTTCTGCCATCCCAAGGCTGCCCTGCAAGTCTCCCTCTGCTCCAAGGCATCCAAAGTGCTCAGGAAAGGTGGTAAAGAGGGAAAAAAAAAAAAAGCACATTTAAGAGGAAAAAAAAAAACACTCACTGGGCTCTGACAGGCCCCATTGATTTTTAAGCCCTTAAGAATAAGCCCTTCTCAAGCAGCAGTTAAATCCCTGGGTATCATAACAGTTACAGACACAATCCATAGGCCCACATCAAACAAACATGTCCTTACATCAGGGCAAGCGAGCTGCAGGTCCATCCTTCAATCTCCGGGGGAGATTCTCCTGGAAAAGGGCCTGGCCAGGACTCCTCTCACACAAACCTCTGCTGCTGACATGGTGCCTGCAGCCCTAAAACGAAGTCCTACGACAAACAGCAGAAGGGAAGCGAGAACTAGGGGATACACAGAGGCAGAAAGTCAAGTAACGCGTAAACGAGCACCACTTTCGGAGAGGCGAAGAAAGGGAAAAGAGCACGAGGCCGTGGATGGAGAAAAGAGCAATCCCCCTCAGGCAGCTCATGCAAGTTTGCAGGGTGACACCAAACCACAGAGCAAACAGCAGGGACGCCTGGCCAAAAGGAAAGGGAGCTGCAATCCTCTAAGCAAGGGAAGGGGACGGGGAATAGTGGTAGCTCCAGAGAGAATCCCTCAGTGCGCAAAAAAAAAGCTTTATTTCGGCGGGGAGGAAGGTAGGGGGAAGGTGGAGGAGATCCTGGAGCACCCAGGGGAGGGGAAGAGATCCTAAAGCGGACCTACGGGACGGGAGGAGGCTGTCCTGGCACTCGGGCTCCCTTGCAGACAGTTCAAACAAAGGAGGACGCTCTGGTACAGCGGGATGCGTCGCACATCTTCAGCCAGCACCAGGTACCCGCTGTGACGGGGCTCCCCCTCTCCTGTCCCCCCGGTCCCCACATACACACCCCTGCTGGTCCCAGCGTGGGGGGCAGACAAAGATCCACTGCTGTCACTGGGCGTGAAGAAAGATAAGGGAAGGGAACGAGGCAGAGGGAAGACACGGAGACAGAGAGGCCTTTAATGAGTCAGCCGCTGCTCTGATTTAAATAAGATCTCCATTTAAGGAGCTCTGCGTGGACTTTTTTTTTTTTTTTTGTAATTTGTTTTTTTGTTGGTTTATTTTCTTAAAGCCTTGCCTGAGCGAGCGGCAACTTCGGGCTGCGCACGGTCGTCCCCCCGCCGCACGCTGGCTGTGGCAGGGAAAGGGTTATGGAAGGGGGAAGGGAAGAAAACCTCTGGAAAAAATGAGGCTGCTCGCTGGTTCGTTTTAACAAGGACATAAATTAGTCTCAAAGCCACAAACGCCATCACCTCCCCGAGCCCTGGGCAGAGCGTAGCGAGGCGAACACGTGCCAAGATAAACGGCGCTGGCTGCAGCCTCCGGGGGTGCCGGGGGGCCGGGAGGGGGCAAGCGGGCAGGCAGGGCGGCCAAGGCGCCTGGGATGGTGCCGCAAAATGGAGCCCACGACCGCACAAAAGGGGACCTTCAGATGCTCCTGCCTACACCCACATCAGAAGGCAGCGAGCGAAGGCAGAGAAAGAGGGAAAGCGGGGTGCTGCAGCCTGGAAATAGCTCTGCCTGGTCTGGCTTTCATTACCGCCAGCAGCCCTTCCTCCTCCTCCTCTTCCCGTCTTGGAAGAAGGCCGGCGAGCAGGCAGCAGCCCAGGTGAAAGGCTCCATCGGCGGCAGCAGGGAGGGGAGCAGACAATGGCGGGGTGATTCATTACAAAGGCATACGTACATCCACACACAGGCACACACACAGGCTCCAGCGCCGGCTGCCACATGGGCTGGCGGGACTCCTTCAGGAGGCAGCGGCTCCCTTCCCACTCTCCGAGATGCTCGACACCTTCCCCCTCTCCCAGCCCTGATGGGAAACAGATTCGGAGGAAAACGCCAGCAAGGCACTGGGCTGTCCAAGAAAGGGAGGGCTTTGTGCTCCACGCAAGCCAGCAACCTCCCCGCGCACCGCGCCGAGAAAAAGCCTTTTACCGTGTCGTTCCCATCCACCCAAGACTTTCTCTTTTATCTGCAATTAGCACATGATGTACCGGCCCCGTTTAACGCTCATTTCCCCTGATTTAGGATTAAGGGGGATCAGAGCAGGGTGCTTTCTGTTAATGAAGCTGAGCTCTTGCTCTCATTCGCAATTTGGGTTTCCTATTCTAAAGCGCGTTTCTCCCTTCCAGCACCTCCCGTCTCTATTTCTAGTCTCCCTCCCATCTATTTTGTTTTAGCAGCCCTCAGGTCTACACGGCAGCTAGCCTGCCAGATTCCCAGAGCACGGGCGAGCTCGCTCCCTAAAATGCCACAGAACTCAGCCAAGGCAGACAACGGCACCCGGAGCTCGAAGCAAACGGAGCAAGATCCTGTCGACAGCACCTCGCTCCGTTCGGTTCAGCGATGCTGAATCCGTTCAAGCAGCAATTACCAGCTGAAATACCAGCAACGCTTACTTTTTATAAGCCAAAGGGAACCCCAGCGAGGCAGGTCTGCAGGCGCTGAGCAAGGCCAGGGCACTGCCTCCAGCAGCACTGCGGATTGCCGTGCTCCTGGACGTGCCTCTCTCCCCGGAGACCCGCACGCAAGCCCTGCGGCGGAGCTCACCATCGCAGTCCTCCTCATCTCCCACTCACATCAGGCATCAGCCACTCACCCCGAGACCCCCAGCCGAGGGCAACGTGAGCTCTCCTCCCCTACTGCTCCGTCTGCAGCTCCTTCAACATCAGCACGTAACCACGCAGCGCAAACCCCAAAAACCTATCCTCGGGCAGCACGAGCTTTTAAGACACCCAGAACTCAAGGTCAACCAACACTAATAACGCATGCTGCTACGAGGGTATCCCCAACCTTTACGCGGGTTTGTGCCATCCCGTGTTTCACCCAGCGCCCCAGCAGCTGGGCGTCCCATCCTTGCCGGCTCTACACGGCCCCAGGGCAGCTCGTGCTTCGGGGTGCTGGGTCCTGGGCACGCACCCCGTGTGCCGAGGGCTCGGGGTCCCCTCTGCACCACACAGGCAGGGATTATGCGCAGAGCAGCCGTGGCAGGGAGCTCCCAGCACACACACACAAAGCTGCGAGGAGAAACTCCGGAACGTGCAGGCGCCAAGCCGCGGCTCGGGGGCATGCGGCTCCATCCAAGCGGGCGCATCCCGAGCGAGGCAGAGCGAGACAAATGGACCCTGCCTGCAAAGCCACGGCTTTTCAGCATCACTCACGGAACTAAATATAGGTACCGAGCGCCTCGGGAGGTTTCTGCAGAGCTCTTCTGTCTCAACGCGGAAAGCCTCGGTCCGGGTGAAAAGGAATCGGTAATGGAAGGGACTAAATAGCAGGAGCAGAAGGTGGGGCTTGGGAGCAGGGGAAGATACCTCGCGGTGGACAGGGACCTATTTTTCAGCCGCTGACAATCAATGCGGGATGAGAGACGGCCAGGGTCAAAGCGGGTGTCACTTCTGGCAGCAGATTCAGGGGGCTCGGGCAGCAGCACGGCCCCCGGCAGCGGGACATGCGGCACCTCAGCGAGGGATACGGGAAGCCAAGGCTCGCGTGTGGGCATCCATTTGAAAAAAAAATGATGCAAAGCTCCGCAGAAGGGGAAAGGAGGAGGGAGGGAAGGAGCTTGTAAAAACCCAGATTTGCCGAAAAGTTCCTTCCGAGAGCCCTTCCCTCCGCCCGCCTCGGGAATATCCCCGAAGGCTCCCCAGCTCCGCAAGGCACTGCGGGGCGTTATATAATGCCTCCCTCCCAGGGCTTCCAGCTCGGCGACGCCGCTCTCCCTCCTCCACCTCCCCCCTCACGGACCCCAAACCCCAGGGCAGAACAAGAACCCCCCACAAACCTCGCGGGAACCCCCCAAAAACCTTCCCCCGCCCCACCTCCGCCGGGCTAGCGGGGGCCACCTTTGTGCGGGGCCGGGCGGCCCGGCAGGGGCAGGGGCCGCCCGCTGCCCTCCTCTCCCTAGAGGGCACTGCGAGGCCGCCCCGAGCCCCGAGCCTTCCCCGCCGGCTCCTCCCGGCTCCTCCCGGCCCAGGTGAGCGGCACCGAGCCGGGGGGAGGCGGCGGGGCGGCCCCGGCAGGGCTCGGCTCCTTCCCCCCCCCCCCCCTCCACCTCCCCGTGCCCAGACAAAGCGGCCTTACCTGAGTTACCATTTTCTTTTTCTCCATAAACCAAAATGGGGGAAAAGCCCGGCCGCGGGGAGGGGAGGGGGGGGGGGGGGGGTGGTGGAAAAAAAAAATAATAATAACGAAAGCAATAAAAGAGCGAAGGTTTAAAAAAAATATAAAATAAATAAATAAAAAAAAAAAGAATCCCGCGGCTCCGAGGAGGCGGGTGCCTGCGCTGCGCTGCCTCGCCGGCACAGCCTTGAATATTTTTTTATTTATTTAATTTTTTTTTTTCCTCCCTTTCTTCTCCCGTGTTCCTCCCTTTCTTCCCCCTTCCTCCTCCTCCTCCTCCCGCCCCCCCTCCCCGAGCTCGGCCAGATGGCTGCGGGAAGCGCCGCCCCGCCCGGCCGCGGTAATTAACGCGAGCCGGGACCGCCTCCCCCGGCCCGCCCCGCCCGGCTCGGCTCGGCACAGACCCCCCCGGCTCCCCCTTGACCCTCCCGGGAGGAAAAAGAAGCCGAGCCCCCTCCCCGCACGCACCATCCCGCGGCCGGGGCTCCCCCGCGAGGGAGCGGCCCGGCGGGGAGCTGCGGGCCGGCCACAAAGGGGAGCGGGGCTGCACGCTCCGTGGGCTGAACCGGAAGCACTAGAGGCACCGGGAGCCGCGGCTCTTTCCTCGCAGGGAGGGGAAAGGGCCGGGAGGTTGCCCTGCTTGATGGTTTTTCCCCCAGAAATGAAGACTGGGGCACCCGAGCGCCGTAAAATGGCCGGGTGTGCTGCTCGGCTCCGCGCACACCCGCCGAGGGATGCTGCAGGGCCCTGACACGGGGATGAAGCCGGGGAAGGCGAGCTCTGGCTCCCACCCTCCCCGATCCTCCATCGCAGCCCTCGTTGCTCCTCCAGGGTGAAAAGCCCAAGACCAAAGCACCAGCCAGCCCCGCTGTGCCAACGGAGCAGAGCCCACGTTGTCCCGAGTTACTGCATCCTCTCCCCTAACTTGCATCTTACGACACGACACAGGTCATACGGCGGTATCACGCAACCAGGGAAATAACTGGAATTGTTTTTTCCCCTATTACAAACCCAGCACAATTCTGGGTCAAGCGTGAGCTCCGTTTCAAACACGGTGACCTCCTTACACCTGTGCCACGGCAAAGCACCAGGCTGTAGCTACGTGCATCTCATTCACCACACCTCTGCAAATCACTCGGCGTAATTCAGCTTAAGTTAACGGAGATTAACTGCTGCATTCACCCAGTCTCTACGGCGTAAGGTGGCAATTTCTTGCCCCTGATCAAACGGCATAGCACAGACCTTTAGGGCAGAGAAATGGCCTGCCACATTCATCCCACCACTGCTCACCCAGTGTTATTTTCTAACCCGCTCTGGCCTTCACCTCAGGAACCTCTAGAAATACTTGCCACCAAGGAGCCCTCTAAGGAGAGAGAGGAAGGCGTAAGTACCTACCCATCTGCACCACCCCGCTGATACAACTGCTTTGCTCGTGAGCCAGAAGAGTGGGAATTCCCATTGGTATGATCTGCTTTTCTCCCTCTTTCATCTGCATTGTAGGGTGGAAGCATCTCCTCCCTCTTGCTTGGAATTCAGCCACCTTTGCTCCTGCTTAGCCAAAGAACCCCCCCCCAATTTCTAATGGATGTGCTCAGGCATCAAGAGACATGGGTCTGCAGGAGCTCTGATTGCCCTAATACAT
This sequence comes from Nettapus auritus, assembly GCA_011076525.1. Classification (NCBI taxonomy): domain Eukaryota; kingdom Metazoa; phylum Chordata; class Aves; order Anseriformes; family Anatidae; genus Nettapus; species Nettapus auritus. The sequence continues at coordinate 54,805,155 of CM021765.1, read as the reverse complement.
CTGACATGAACACCTGATACAGAGATTCAAAAGCTTCAAGAATACCGTGGAGAACAAGACCAGACTTGATAGCACACCTCGTCTCGGGCTCCACTGGAGCCAACAAAGCAACACCTGATGATGAACGAGACCGATAAAATTAACCGGCTGATCTGCACGACTCACCTTTCCCCCTGAGGGCTGGGGGAATTGTCCAACGGTCAAGTGAAATAAGCTTGGTGGGCCTCCACCTAGTGTCACCCGTGTGCCAGTCACAGAACCGCTGCGCAATTTAGCATCGTGGCTTGCCACCCTCCACCCAGGAGAGCCAAAGCCCCAAAGTGCAGAGCAGACTGAATGCGACAGGGACGCACAAGCAGAGCCGAGCACGGGAAGCCTGAAGAACACGCAGCTCAGAGCCATGAGATCATCCCTTCTTCCTTACTGCGTTTGTTCAAAAAGCAACATATTCAGAACAGATATCTAGATGCCAGGACTTAGGAGCTGCCGTGATTTTTTGTGCATCACATATGCAGTGAAACTTCCTTCCTGTGCTGTGGAAGCAGCACCAGGAAATAACCCGGGGCAAATTAACCTCGTCTGCCTCCACAGAGCCAGGGCAGAGCTCATCATCCTTACCAAGCCAGGTAAGGCTTGTTGCTCACACCTGAGCACTTCGGCACCTCCGCTACATTCTCTTCTGTGCTCACCCAGACACACTTGACGGCGTTTGTTAGTTCCTGTCATTCATATCCTACTGGAAAACAAGCTGGAGAAGGCTCTTCAAGCAGCAGGTGATGGGGCAAGGCCGCTGGAATCACTCTGGTGAGACCAGAAATGAAGAACTAACCTGCAGGTGGACTGAGTGGTCTACACCTCCCAATGCTTGGGTTTGTTCAATGCTCGTAAGTCTGGTAGACACGGGAAGAGAAGAGAAAGCCACAAACACTCCGCTTTAAGCAAGTTTCAGGACTTTGTCTTTCTCCATGCCTAAATTCCCCAGTGCTGCTAGGGCAGAAAGGAAGGCCAGCCTTCGATTTTAACATCCCATTACCTGCACTTCTGTGCTGGCTCAAGTTGAGATGGAGCAAACCTGCCAGCTGGATCAAGGCCAGAGGGAGAAAAAAAAAAGGTTCAAGTGCAAAGAACCAATTTATCAGGAACAAATCTTAACAACCAAAAGACACACTTCTGGTGGTGGAGTCTATTCATGGACGTAATAAAAAACCCGGTACAAGGTAACCTAACAAAATACTCTTTAGTGGCTATCTGAGGCATCTCAGGGTAGATAATCCTCAACGGTTAAGTCTGCCTTTCACGTTTTCTGGATGAATTTGGTGCCTCTGAGGACAAGGAATGCTGACACTGAATAGTCAAGGATTGCGCAGAGAACATCATCTTTCACTTGGCTCCAAAAGTATTTGAGCCTGACCCAGAGCCTCTGGCTTCTCCAAGGCCACACGACAGGCCAGGAAAGCTCACGTGTGCTCCAAATATAGCCCCCTCCCCAGCAAGGGCTGCAACACGCCCTGCCTCGAGCAAAGCCCTCCGAAACCCACCCTTTCCCGTCGCCCTACTGGATCTCCAAGAGCAAAAAGGTGACGAGGGAGGCTTTTAGAGGCGTTGTGGCTGGTTTCAGAGGAGGGAGGAGGAAAGCAGGCGAGGAGCCGCTCCCCATGGGGTGGCTCGGCATCCCCGAGGGACAAGCCGCAGTCGCACTTACAAGTCACATGCCCCGGGCAAAGCAGCAAGGCACTCGACAACACAGCAGTTTGCAGAGCGCGGCATTGCCGTCAACTCAACCCCCCTAAAAAAAAATTTAATTAACTAATTAAAAAATAAAAAGCCAGAAATGCAAACGCACGCGGGTCTCAAACAAGGCAGTCCGGGGTGTTAAAGCGTCAGACAGGACCACTCGCATGCGGGGAGGCTCAAAGCCCTCGGCGGAGCCTCTGGGGAGCCGAGGCCTGGCACGCGCCGAGCGTGGTGGCAGCGGCGTCCTACGGGACCAGCACACAGGCTCCGGCCCGCCTGAGGAGCGCACGGAGCAAACAGCACGCCTCTTGTGGAGTTGCCGCTCTCCTCTCGCTTACCTGGACGACTGGGTATTGATAATCCATACAATACACACCATACATAGCCAAAGATCCTCCAGGTAGAGGCCAAGAGGACGCGGGACTGGAGGCTTCAGACCCGAGCCTCCGTCTTTCAGCCTGGTGGGAAGGACTCTGGCAGCCCTGCGCAGTGCTTGGCTCAGGCCTCTGGGGCCACTCAGGTTGACACTGGCTCAGCTGAAAATAAAAAGGAGCTGCCTGGCTCGGCTCGGCTCAGCCCCTCTCTTCTGGGATCCGGCGAGGCAGCGCTCGACCATACGCAGCAGAGGCTCCTAAAATTAGAAATCCCGTCCGGAGAGCGGCCCTGGAAGCCTCGAGCGCCGAGCGTCCTGCAACGCCCGAGCGGCGAGCGGCGCGGCTGCCAGCGAGCGGGGACGGCGGGATCCTCGCCGCAGCCGCCGGGGATGGGAGGAAGCAAACAGCATTTCGGATCTGAAGGGAGCATATGTTCTGGGCTCTAGGTGCGTCAGAGGGAACGCTCCCAATCCAGGACAGCGAAAAACATATGGGACCGCTCCTCCCCCACCCCCATACCCTTCTTGCCGTCCTAGGCAGGGACAGGTGCTGGGATTAGCGTGGCGAAAAACCCTTTGGTGCTGTGGAGGGGGGGGCCGAGGCGAGCAGCCATGTCGATGCCTCGAGCCGAAGGGATCTCTTTCGGGACGGGGTATGCGGCCGTATCGGCTGACGCCTTGCCCTCCCTCCGCAGCGGGCCGGGGCAGCTGCCAGGGGGAGCCAGGCCTGGGGACCCCCGGGCCAGCAGGTCGCCCGCTCTCAGCTGTCCCACGGCACCCGGGGGGGATTAACGCTGCCCCCGAGGCCGGGGGGCAGTGGGGCTGGGGGGGCAGAGACAGTTGTTCTTCCCCTTTTGGGAAGCGGCCCCCTCCCCGGCACCTTCTCCTTTGGCCCAGGCGCGTTCCCAGGGAGGAATAACCGACGGGGACAGATGCCGGGCTGCTCTGACAAAGGGCGGTGGGTTCACCCGGCCCGGCCCCGCGTGCCGGACGTGTTCCCGAAACCCGAGAGCCCACGGGTGATTCTTAGAAGACAAAACACGGCCGGAGGGCCCACAGCAAGGCACCTGAGCTCGCAGCCGCTGCTGGGCCAAACCCCGTCGGGTCCCCGCTGGCCTAGGCCTGGCCTCTCCAACTGCGAATGGCCCCAAACTGCAAATAATTCTGGCTGAAGCCCAGGCACGTGAAATGCCGTCCTCCGGGGGGAGAGGCCTGTGACGGCCCTCCCTCTGGGGCTTCAAAAGTGAGATTGCTACCGTGATTAAAACCAAGGCAGGCTACCCAAATCCCCACTGCTGCTTCAAATGCACCTTGGGAGGGGGATCATTGCTTTGTTTCCTCTTCTTTGGACATTTCTGATCTTTAGTGTCTGCATAGCATGGCTGGGCACTGCTAACCCGCTCTGGGGCGGGCGGCTGGAGCCATTTCTGTACCATGGCCGTTTGCAGGTTACCAGCATCACCATGAGGAAGCTGTTTTCCCTTTTCCTGTTCTTTGCCCCCTTATGTTTTCCTGCGGCACCTCCATTTTCCTTCAGACACCAAGATAAAAAGAAGAACCGAAAACTATCAGCTCTGCATTTGGCTCGCAGATTAGGTCCCTTCAAAAAGAATTAAGTTTACTTTTTCATTCTCCCCCCAAGGTTAAACGCGTGGATCGTTTCTCTGGCACCCTTTACATGGCACTCCACAATTCGGGGAAGGGGTGCCTAACCCACAGCCTCTGACCTATCCACATGGCAGGTCAGCTCCTGGCTTCTCTGCTCGGAAAAGGACAGCTACGAGCTGGGTGAGCAGCGCCGGCAGCTGCCACCCACTCTCATCATCTTTCCTAGGGCCACTTCTGCCTTACAAAAGGAGCCTGGCCAACTTGGGGAGTATAAAGCATGCCATTTTCTACTTCTTAAACCAGAACAGCAAAAAACGTTTCTATAGCCATTGTTTCTGTGTGAAGATTTGCGCAGACAACAGAGAAGCTAATTGCCCATAAATGGGAAAGCAGCTATGCCTCTAAACCTCTTTGCCACAGAAAAAAAGGATGATTCCCAAAATAAACTTCCATCTTCTTCTGCCTTTGTCCAGTTGACTTCACCCTAGACTCAGCCCGGCTTTCTGGAGCTCGCACCGTGCCTCTTCCTCACCTCCAGAAGATTGCGTGGCTTCCCCTCCTCACCCTCCCTGCAAGCCCCGCCGTAGGGCACAGATTGTATCTGGTTTCCTCTGAACAGACTACAATGCTTATTTATTTATTTTTCCCCTTTCTGCAACTACACATTCAATAGGTGTCTGCCCTTCATTCTTTCGCATAGCTCGTTATTATGCACTCGGGCAATTTAGTATCTCCAATAACATCTGTTTATGAAAAGGCATTAATTTATAAAAACCTGAAGTCTTTTCCACTGCTTGTTTTTGCTACTTCATATTACTGCCCCAGGTTTTAAAACCAAATCCCTAACTAAGTTAAAAACCTTACATTTATTTCACAATCCAATTTTTTGTTATTTTCAACCAGGCCTCCAGGGAATAGAGCATTTCCAAATCCTCGTGCAGATATCTTACTATCTATAAATAACTGTCAAACGGGCAAAACAAAACAAGGAGGGGGAGCAGGGAGGATCACCCAACCTCTCCGTTGCTTCAGCTATAGCAGATAGATCCGGGTAGAACGGTGATTTTTTAAAGGTTTTGATGCAGATTGAAGTACTTTGCCTTAACCAGAGTTGGGATACTTGGGTGACACTTCAGTAACGAAGCATCACACCTCCCATGCCCCACAGAAAGTTTAATTACAGGAACTAGTTGTAAATTCCCGTGTGCCAAGGTGGACACAGCAGGACTCAACGTACTTTATTGACCCGTAGTCAACTACTGACTTGTCTACAGTGAAAATTCACTGTTATGGGGGCTGTCTGTAGTAGCTGGTCTACTACTGCAAGTTGACTTGCAACGAATACTAGTCAAATATAAGAAGGCTGCCCTCCATAATTCATTTGGAGATAAATGCCTGACTACATTACCATATAACCTGCTCTGCACATGCATTTCCAGTAACACAAGTTGGGTAGCTGTTATAAAACCATAGCCTCGTTCCTGCGAATGCTCACACATACAAGTCATTTTAAAATTACAGCAATATTAAGTCTCGATCTGATTCTGTGTGTTGTAAAGTCTCTTCAGCTGCTATCTGATCTTTTCAGAAATTTTACCTTAGAACCGGGTTCTGCAGCTACGCTCCCCTGGCCCAGAGCCTGCTCTAGAACAGCGCCCGCCAGCAGCTCTGCACATCTCCTGCTTCACCTTATTCCTGAGCAATTTCTGCTTGTTCTTTGTTCTTGTGCCAGTGCTATCCTCTGGCTTAAACGTTTTTTCTCTTTCTCTACAATTAACCTCCCTGATGTATGCCCCCTCTACCCATTTAAACAAGCAGCTGTTCCAGTCTTTTCTCACGACAGGCTTCCTATTCCCTGGTCTCCAGGAGCCCTTTCTTCCACCTGATCTAGCCTGTGTTCGTCTTTTCTAAATAAAATAATAAATAACATTTAAATATATTTATAGCAGCCAGAACAAGATGGTTGCTCCCAGTCCGTTTCACAGTTCCAGCACTAAACTGCATCTTCTCCAGCCTCACTTGCTCTTTCCTCTGCAGCGTCACAGCAGATGCTGTAGGACCTGTGCTACAGTAAGACATGTCAACCTGTTAAGAAAAATGCACGTTGGCAAGTTAAGGAAAAAAAAAAACATTAAAGACAGATAGGCTGACCTGACACAGCGCTATTCTGATGAATTTGTGTTGCGTTTTATCCCATTTTTCATTTGTGTCCAAGCCTTTAATTGCTGTTTTCATCTCAGATTTTGCGCCCAACGGAGGCTGGCCCAGCAGGTCTGTACTAACTCCGGTCATCCCCCACCATCGAGGGGGCTACGACGCTTCCTGTTCCCCGAGCAAACGATACCACTCCTGATCTGATAGATTTATCAGAACTTGCATTAGATCTGCTGTTTCATGAGGCAGTTCTTTTGCTTTCAGAAACAGAAACATCATTCCCCAGGCAACCCGCTTCCCAGCCCAGCCTGCGCACACTGTGGTCTTTGAAATGTCTAACTTGGTTGCTTCCACAGTAATTTCATGCCTGTTACCATCCTGCTTTTACCCCCATGATCAGCTCTACTTACAACAAGGATTTGTTCAGTTCTGCCACCACAACAGGAGCATCCTCATTACCTATCCTATCCCCAGCACTACGTGGCCCCATATCCTTCCTTGTCTGCAACTGTATTCTGAGAAGCTGTCGCCCATTTTCTTAGTAACATTTGCAAGGTTTAACTCAGCCTGATTTTTGGCAGTTCCCTCTTTATCCCCACATTTCCTGACCTTAAAGGCATGGCAGTCTCTGCTGATTCCTTATTCTATCCCTTCTAAATTCTCTTTTTGCACCTAATATCCTGTATAAGGTGATTATGCCTCCACTTAGGAGGATGTTTTTGCTTACAAGCTTTTTGCTTTTCACTTGTATCATCAGGAATCTGCACCCGAAGCATCTCTGACAATTAAAAAAAAATGGAAAGAAAAAACCCACCACACACCCCAGCGTCTGAGCTTTCAATCCGGTTCACTGACTTCGCTAAATACGTTGCTTCTTGTATCAGAGGTTGTACCACCATCATCACCCAGCACAAAGCTGAGGGCATGGAGGCTTCTGAGCAGCTTGTTTTCCTGCACTAGTCGTATCGGCGGCGATACGTGCACTCTCCCAACAATAGCTGATGCTGCAGTGAAGAAGTCTTCTGACCCTATTATTATTAGCAGCATTTGGTCTCCAAGCTGCATCTGAGAAATTAAAGTTTCTCATACTAATATTTATCTCTGTAATGGTGCTGGGAATAATATCATTTCAGAGACTCAAGTTTGTATCTGAATCCAATCCTATGAGAGATTACAGCAGACTCACGGAGCTCCCTCTGGGACCTCTTTTACCATTCCTCCCCACAGCAAATTTGACCAGAAATAGATCCTGCGTTATCGGTATTGCTCTTTTTTTTCTTCTTTACAGTCTACTGCATACAATACAGCCTGTCTCCTTTCACATCTACCCTATCTGAACCACACATAATCTCGAATACATGTTAAAGTCAAGATTACTATTCTTGCAGATTGATATTATCCCTATAATACCCAGTTTCATGTTCTGCACCGCTAGCTCTGGTTCCTCCACTTGCTATTTCTAATGCCAGGAGCCCAAGAAAAAAAAAAAAAGCAAGCAGTGCGTTTGCATATTTACCGATCACACAGCTCCCTCAACTAACGGTATCGCCCATCTAGTTACTGCTGGGTTTTATTATTCTTTCTATAACATTGAATTTTATTATTTTCCATCTCCTCCCAACCCATCACTTTGCCTGGAGACACTGTTTTACATGCCACTCTCGCAGCATTTACCTAATTTTCCTCTTTCCGTGTACAGAGCGAGGCACGGCGATTACACAAGTTTTTTCCCAACGTTCTCCAAACCCAGGATTTCACTTCACATGCACAGCCCTCTTTGATGTCTGCAGACTGAGGAGCACTTTTGGAAAACGCAAGACCACAGCCCTGGGCTTTGCTTTGCCTGCTTTCTTCGGGCTGCTTAGAGCAAGCGTGCTAAGTCACAATTACAAGTACAGCTATACGAGCAGGAGCTAGCTATAGTCTCCCCACGCTTGAAGTGCATCCATGGTAGCTGCAGACATTTTCCAAGGACATTTATTTTTTTTTTTTTAATTGATAAAAAATGTAGTACTGTGGGGCTACAGCCGTGCAGCATGGAGCCTGAGCTATTTCCATGCTGCACAGTTGTTACACCACGCTGATCTTTACTAAGGAAATTACACCAACAGTTTCATTTTATAAACTGAATTTATAAAATCTTTAGCATAATTCTCTGTTCTCCAGACAAATTAATCCAAGCCTTATCTAGTTACTCCCACTAAAGAGCTCTTACCTCCGCTGATTCTAACTCTTCATCTCTAGAAGCCTGGCTGATGCTCTTCCTCTCACCCACCAAAAATGGCATCTTTAACAATTAGCCAATCACTACATCTGCTAAACTGGGTCATCAGGGATCTGATGAGCAGCTTACAATATGTCTCTGCTTTTTAAAGACTGATGTAAATGTAGGAAACACGCCAGCAAGCAAGGATGCATTTTCTGGCTGGGTATGTACTGATTTCCATAGCAGCTAAATAGATCAAGCAGCTCAGCCAGCTCGTACCGGTGTTAGACAAACAGCGCACGGTACCAAGATTACATCTTTGAAGCAGCAAGAGATTCTCGTTTCGCACCAAAGCAAGTCCCGCATCTTGAGCACAAAGGTGCCTTTTGCTCACTCCAGGTGAGAATTGTTTTGGAAAGCCATCACTCCTATGCAGGGCTACATTTTCCAGCCTGTATATTTTTTATTTGTTTGGTGTGAGGAGGTGTAACTTTTTTTTCAAAAAGCTGCACTTTTTTTTTTTTTCTTCCGGTTTTTAAATATAACCAATAACTAGAACGAAGAGCTGGTGATGGATCAGCTATTCAGGAGAGTGAGCAGCTCAGCACCAAGCCACTGTGTTGTTTGTGTTTTTTTTTGCCAGCGAAACACGTTAAGCATGCTAATGCTGGAGATCAGGATGGAGATGCAGTAAGCAGGAACGCAACCAGCAGGTCTGGGAGATGAGGGGTGGCAGAAGCAACGAGGAGTGTGCTGGATTAGCGTAATGAGGGCATCACAGGCAGGAATTCGAATGCGCTGGTAAAGCCGTAGGAACCACTGCTTCCCTGGACCTGGTCTGATTAGTTAGTGCTACTGATTCCTCGCATTCATTAGGATTAATGTTCCTAAACCGCATTAGCACAAATGAAATTACCAAAAATACACTTTGAATCCAAGGAAATTAAGATCCCTCTGTCAGAAGAGCTAAGAAGCCCCAAGCTGAAGAAAGAGGCGAGTATCAGGTTACTGGTAGCGGAGAAGACGGCCCCGTCACACACACTGCTTCTGGCAAGGAAGGATCTCAGGCAGACAATGGGACCTCAGTCACTACCTCCTCCAGCTTTCATGGACACAATTCAAGATTTCAAGAGAATGTAAAAAGAGAAAAATACCAAAGACCTTATTTAATAAAATGGAAGCTCTGAAGTAGTTCCTGTTCATTTCCTTTCCCCTCAAAGCACTGGAGATTTCCCTTTTCAATCATCTTCTGCTACACACTCTCCATTCACAAGGCAACGCGCCTGAGAAAGTGTTATGTTCAACTTTCGGCTTCCCTCACAATACCAACGTTAATATCTGTGCCTAGTTTTTAAAACTAATAAAAACCCACTTTCCCTGTAACCTCAAACTACAGGCACTTAAAAGAAAAAAGATGGGAAAAGCATTTAAAGGAAGAAACCAGAACCCAGACCAACGTGGCCAGCACTGACTGAAGAACTGGCGACGCCGAATATCAAACCATTTGCAGGCATCTGCGCAGTCAGTGCAAGCAACCAACCTCCCCGAAGGCGTTGTGCCACCACTGTGCTCCGTGCGCCTTTGTGGACACGTTCAGCAGCCCTTCCTCGCCGGCTGGAAGCAACTTGCTGCTGCCTACCTCTGTAAATCATCTTCCGAATCGCTCAGACATCCTCATTTCTACCATTACAAGAGAGGTGAGGTGGGGAGAGCACAAATTCTGCTCCTACAGCCGGTTGCAGCATCTTTCCTCAAGGCACGGCATCTGCACACAGCTCAGACAGCTCAGGAGACTCGGGTGTCTTATGAGGCCAAGAAATTACTGGACAGATTCAAGCCAAGGTTTGATGGAGAGTAAGAGACATTTACTTACACGTGATGGAGTTGGTTTGTCTCCACCACTCCCAAACGAAGCTTTGTGGTCCTGAAACTGATCTAAAGGAGCTTAACAGCCAGGCAAGGTGCACGCCCTGAACTGTGGTCATAAGATACCTGCATCCTGTTACTGTCCTCCGCTCTTCCCTGCATCAGCTACACTTAGCTATTAAATATTAATGGTTTGTCTAGACTGGAAAACTAGCACAGTTCTAAAACACAATTACAAATACACAGCACGAATGGACAGCTCGGAATTGAAAATTATTTCTTAAGTACCACTTCTTTTCAAAGCCTAAACAAACTCTGCTCTAGGGAAGGACATGGAAAATGGAGGCAGAGCCAGGATACCGTGTGGGTCTGCTAAAGCAGCGTATTGCAAGACCTCTGCCTACTGGACAACTGGCTTGTTTGTTCTGGAGAGCTTTCTTGCAGCCAGCCAGTGGAACAGTAGCATGAGCAAACTCCAGAAACCTACAAACTAAAACAGGACTTGTGAAAACACTTGGATCATCCTCAGTTAGGAACACGGATCTCTGCATACCCAATCTCCGCAGTTACGGTTGTCAAGACAGACAAAGCTCTGGGTGAAGTTGCAGAGAGTAAAGCCTCTTGATCCTGAAGTTAGATCTGTGTGGGCAGAATCTTCCTGAAGTCGGTGAGACCCCATCCAAGTACAGATCCTGCCCACGCAACCTCAGCTGCCGAACGGGGACCCAGAGCCTATTCAGGCAAAATTCAGATTGCCCAAAGTCCGCCTCTGAAATGATTACAAAGGAAAAATGCGAGGCAGTGATGAATGCCCAGGTGGAGTTTGAAAAATCCTCTGCCAGAAGACTGTGCTCCCAAAACTTACATTTTATGCATCACGCTAGCTAACGGAGCCAGCTCCCAAGGAAGGCAGCTTCAACAGAACGATAACTCACAGAAATATAATTAGTGATTAAATTGCCAAATAAAGCTGACAGCAGTCTGGATATACCAGCAGCATACATAAGGCAACTTCAACTTTCACTCCTACCCCAACCCGCTGCTTTACGCACGTTACACAACAGCTTTTAATTACGCTATCTTGAGAAAACACCAGCACATCTGAGCGTGACACGCGACAAGCCCTCGAGGAGCTTCTAAAACCAGACAGACTCCATCACCTTAGTTATTACCAGAGGCGCAGTATAAAGGGGAAAAAAGAAAATATACACATATTTTCCAGAAAAAAAAAAAAAAAATACCCGTGTGTTGAGCCCGGGCCTCCTTTCAAGGAGAACTCTAAGTGCTTGGCATTGCTTCAGGAAGAAAATAAGTGTACTTTTGGGCTAAGCCATTTGGCAAAGAAGGTGATCACAGCACAGCTTTCTTTAGGGACCACTTGTGAATGCACTGATCTTGGTAATGCTAGATGTCCGTCAAAATGCTTTTTGCCGGTTACATGAGAAACAAAAGGCTTCCAGATGCAGGATTTCAACATCAAAGAAGGGAAGGAGTTTTCTCTTGGTAGTTCAGACATTACAGGACAGCTACGCTGCCTTTCTATATTCCTCAGGGTGGGGGAAAAAAGGGGAAACAGAGCAAGGATAGAGCAAAGAGGTTTTCATCGTCGTAGAGGCGTGTTAAATCCACCGGCTAGCTCCAGACCCTCAAACAGAGAACAGCTTTGCCCACTTGGAGTGCGGATTTGCCAAAAAAAATCCATACTCCCACTTGGATTTTCCCTTAGCAGGCAGCAGCAGTTCGATTCGATCATCCTTCAAGGGACAGTTTTTACATATACGGTAACTGGGAGACCCAGAAGAGAAAGACCTCGCTCTTCTACAAAAGGAGCCAGCTTAAGCCTGAGCATTTCTCCAGATCTATGCTAAGCCTACAGAAATTAAGGTTAATTCCTTAATTAAAGAACTATCTTCCTAAGAATAAATATTATTAAAAGTCACCAGATGGTAATATCGGAGATACTCTCGCCGAGTATTTTTAATTGAATGAATCACAAACTAGGTCTGGGCTACGCTGGAGGTTCCTCAGGCGCTGCCCCCTTCCCGCTCCTCGCAAACGCTCGCCGGGGGCACGCCGGCTCAACGCCTTCCGCGGCGGGCTGGAGCCGACACGTCCCACCTCGCCTGTGCCCGGGGCGAAGGCAGCACATGATCGGTTATCGCTGAGCGTTTCAGTACGCGGCGGTGTCTCGCTCGTATCGCCCTGACGGAGAGGGGGTTTGGGAACGGGCGGTCCTCCCCCCGTCGCCTCGCGGCTTATCGAGTTGCTCCCACGTGACAAACTAAAATAGAAGAAGGTGCTTGTGTCAAAAACAAAGAGCGTCCAACGCCAGGAATCGCAGTGGTGTTGGCTTAGATCAGCACGGCTTCCCTGCCGCGCGCACCACGCCAGAATTTGGGGGAAAGGTTTTCCCAGGCAGTACTTTGTTCTTTTTCTGGAGGAGCAAAGGCATTCCGTACCCAAATTGGTTCAACCAGAATAGAAGAGCAGCTGCCCACACGCTGTAACCACGCAAGCAAAAGACAAAACTTGTCAAAAATATTATTTAAGCTCAGCTCTTAATTGAGTGGAAGTAAAAAGAGAAATAAAAAACAGGCAGCAGGGTCTCCGTGAGGTACTGGGGGGAGCTGAGGCATCGGAGAGCACCGCGCAGGCAGGTCCTTCAGCTGCTGAAACAGCAGGTCCCGAGTAAATCTCAGAAAATCGTTTGGAAACGGTTCCAGCATGGCAGCATATAGAATATGACACCTTCAGCATAATCTGCAAAGACAATTTCATGAGAGAGGAATTACATCTGTCCATTAATTTCTGACAGCCCTTATTTAAAATCTCGCTCGACGGCTAAGCCCCTGATGAATCCTGCTTTTTCTCCATTCCTATTTAAAAAAGGTGAAAAAACCCCAACCTCTTCAAACTTGCAGCCAGCTCAGAAGAGATTCGAGAGCAAAATACCAGAAGTGCTGCAGTTAAGAGTTCGGTGCATTTGCTGAGTGCACAGAAAGGATCCAGAAATAGCACGCAAAGCCGAGGTTTGGCAAGAACGACGCAGTTTACCCTGAAAGAGGAAAATCAGACTTGCTAAATGAATGGTGACAGCAGCAAGCCATGCCTTAATGCAGGGAGTCACCCCAGGGACTGCTCTTCCCGGGCAGAGGTGCTAGTTACTGCTGTGGATGTTGTGTCCCCGCTCTGGTGGTTTTACTCGAGAAGCAGCGAGCTGCGGTGAGGAGAAGAGGTATGCTGAGGCCACGGCAGCACACCGGCAAGGAGCAGTCTTCCCATCACCTTCTGCCTCAGACTAAGGCAAAAATAGCAGAAGGCAGCGAGGCCTAGATTTTGCTTGTTTGTTTTGGAAACCTACTTACTCCTGAGAAAGCAGGAACGATCAAAAGACAAAATGCTGGATGTCTTCTTGAAATGCCTCAAGACGTGGACTCGGCAGTCTTCCATTGGCTTGTAAGGAGACAGCTTCACACGCTTCTCCCCCAAGGAGCGAGAGGACAGAAGGCAGCCTGATGCCCAAAACACTTCCCCATGGGCTGGCTCTGCCTCCCAGCCAGCTCTAAAACAAACCAAAGCACCTGAACTCCCCACACAACCACCACCGAGGGCCTTCTCTGGTTGCACCACCTAGACACAACCTCCTCAGCAGCTCCCCGTGACCTGTACAACCATTCTCACACGCTCACTCCCCCTGATTTGCCACCGGCTGCAACCACTCCCCCAAAAGCCGGATGGCGTAGGGATGGTCTCCTGGCTCGCAGGAAAACCCTCACCTCTGTTTTCTGTCACTATCAAGAAATCTTCACCGAAGACTTGGCTCGTGCTCTCCGCACGCCTCTCCAGTTACGCCGCAGCGGGGCTGCTCGCGCCTCGCAGATATTAACTGCAGCCCCACGGTGTTATCAGCTTGGGTATCGGCAGCGCTCAGGCTGCAGCCTTACGGGTCTCTTAGCTCGAATTTAAGAGAAGCACTTATCTCGAGCTAGAGATTTGTGCGTGGGCCAGAGTCAAACTAGGGCAACACTTAAGCTGCATCTCAAGCTCACGCTGTAATGAAGCGAAAGCTGCAACTTCAGGCTCTTAAGGGGCACAGCAGGCACACCTCCTGCAACTGCTCAGAGTCAGATAGCTTCGGAGAAATGTATGCGAATCTTCAAAATCTAATACAGCTCAACTGCCTGCGACTGAACGGCTTCAGCAGGCAGGTCGAGCCGCAGCGCCCTTTTCAGTACACGTTACCCGGTGCTCAGTGCAGCCCTGCGAACGAGACCCTTCTCCGCAGAAGAGGAGCGTGGTGGATGCAGAAACCCTAAAGGAAGGGAATTTCAGAACTGTGGCCACCCTAAGATGCAAACAAAGAAAACGATGGCTAAATGAAAAAATAAAAACATAAAAAAACTCACATGCTAACTGCGTCTTCTGTTCCCGACCTACCTTCCCTACAATCACAGGGCAGATCCCCTAAAAATCCAGCTGTCGCACCGCTGGCGATGCCCACAGAGATCCCATTACCTCGGCCAGTCCGTATGTGCCCGAGAGCTGGCACGGGCAGGGCCTCAGGTTCCTCATCCTGGGCCCGCCGGAGGTCTGGAGAGCGGAGGCCAGAGCGACGCCGCGACACTCAGATGGGGTTTGGAGCCGCGCGACAAGGTCACAGCGCAGGGACGAGGCGGCGGCAAACATCTGCTCCAGAGCTCGAGACAACAGGATGCTTAGAAACCTCGAAAAATAATTAAACCAACTAATGAGCCGTAGCTGGCAAAGGAGCCACGGGTCAAGGAAGACACAAGTCCTCGGTGGGGGGAGAGGCTCTCCCATTTTGAGGCAGAAGGGGACCCAGTTTCAAGCTCCACGGAGGAGCCCCGACAAGGGGAGGGAGACAGGGACACGCCGAGAGGATTTATTCGGGAGCTTCAGGGCTGGAACAAGAGGCAGAGGACAAACAAAAGGGAACGGCTGCGGTGGATCCGAACAGGGGCCGGGGGTGGGACAGCAAAGCCGGCGGGTTTGTTTTGTTATTGTTTCGCTTTGTTTGTTTTAGAAGGAAGTTAATAGGGAAACAGCTTCAGAGGCTCGAAGCGCCCGGCTCCTCCTAGATGACGGGAGGAGAAGGGCTGCTGGGGATCCTACAGCCTCCTACCCTCGCCCGTGGCCGAGGGGGTTCCCGTATCAGCGCCTCGGCAGCACGGAGCTCCCTGCACCGGCACCAGCCGCCCGCCCAGTTCAGCCCCGTAATCTCCCTCGACTTTGATTTAATGCGGCAATTACTGGTAATGTGGTTTGAAGGAGATAAATGCCCAGTACAGGGCTGGCTGGCACCGACGCTCATTCCGCTCATGATGCGAGAACAGTTTTAATTAAAATCCCCTTTATGATAAAGGAGCTGCTTGACTGGATGTTTCTGTGCAGCCCTGATACGGAGCCTCCTCCAAAGCGGATTAGAAATCAAAGTTTCCCCCTTCTCGCTACTGGCAATGCGCAAAAATATGGAACACAGTCACCGTGTCACCCTCCTGCCATTCCCTTAACCCTACAGCTGCTGGGAGAGCGCCCGCGTTTGCTTAAAGACCATTGCCACCTCTTGTCACGGCCCTGAGTGTTTTCCAAAAACCAAGCACCGGGGGAGAGAGAGCTCATCCCCCGCCCTCCCAAATCCGTTTCCCTCTCTCCGGTCTGGAAGGGATTTCGCTCGGCTGCTGGTGCCGCAGAGCTGCGGGGAGGGAGATGAGGCCCGCGGTGTCTTGGCGAGATGGGAGGAAGCCGGGAGCGGGCCGAAAGGGTGGAAAAGCAGGAGATTTTGCTGCGCGAGGCAGAGCAGGGCTGCGAGATAAAGGGAGAAAATGTGGCAGGGTGGTCACGGTGCCGGCGCGGGCACGTCCCGGCGACGATCTGTCAGCTCTCGATCGAGTTACAACAAACGGAGGTGCAATTTGGGGGTGGTTTTCTTCTTTGCAGCATAGGAAATACCAGCGATGAATACATTACGCGCAGCTAGTTTCTGTTACTGCGAGTGCCAAGAGCAGATTGTCACGGCGAGAAATTGGCCTTGTGCATTACACAGAAAAGGCAGCGCCGGGTTCGGAGGCCTGCAGACGGTGCGAGGGGAAGATAAAGAGCCTCAGCTCTGAAGGCACCATCGTCTTGCTCCTTAAGCCACTGAACCCGCATACAGATAAAAAGGCCGATTTAAGCAGCTGAATTCCTCCTTGACCCTCGGAATAGATCTGGAGGCCACGAGACCGCCTTGTCCCAAGACAGCCCCCCCAGAGCCTCTGCCGCAGCCCCCCAGGACTGCTCCGTATTCCCAAAATTTCCTTCTCCCCAAAGCCCTCGGCGCCGGCATTCTGCTCAGAGAAACCTTCCTCTTTCCATTTTTTTGGAGGCTAAAGTGGCTCTCGTGTTCCACAACTGCCTCCCTCCCTCAGACAGCACAGTATTAAAAACAGATGGGGCCCAAAAGAAAATAAAATAAATCCCGATGGGAACCAGGGAGGATTCGGCGCAACGCGGTGAGCACCTCGCTTCGGGAGCCCGCAGCAGCCAGCAGCAGCCCACGGCGCGCTGATGGGGCACAGCTGCGACGGTGAAATCAGCCATCAGCTCCTCCACGGGACTGGCAGAGGGCAAAAACGCCAGGTCAGAGACGGCGACGTGAAGTACAATGCGGTTTTGCTGGTCCACATGGGGAAAAAAAATGAAACCAAAGAAGGCCTGGTGTAATTAACAAGATTAAAGGGGGATTTAGGATCAGGACAGAAAAGCAACGGGCCAGATTGATCCTTACAGGATTAAAGCCGGAATCCTACTAAGAGTCCAGTGGTTGAGAGATCAACGTAATGTAATGGGATTAAATCAGCATCAGCTTTTGTTTTTGCACAACTCAGCCCGCACTTTCACCGCTGGGGACAAGGAGCAGAAGGGCTGACCGGGAACCCCGGGCCCTCGGCGTGCAGCTCGGCCGGGCAGCTCCCCGCTCCAGCCCTGCCACCCGGAGCAGAGCACGGCTTCAAGAAATAAACGGTGAGAACCTCAGTGTGCCACGAATGGTCCAAGAAAGCCGAGGATTTACCAAGGCAGGGCTCCGGCCAGCTCTCCAAAACTGGTAGGGAGTGCGATGGGATCACCCGGCGACCGGCGGAGGGGAAAGCCAGGAGCACGGTCCCAGCTGCGCCCAGACACGCCGCAGACGGACGACTGGATTTTGATATTGTCTCTCGCCGAAGAGGAACAAAGGAAGCAGTATACTCCGCGGGACCTATCAGCAAACGCATTTAAAGACAAATTGTCGCACGTCCCCATTGCACAACAATATCCAAGAATTACAAAAGTGAGAAAAGCCTCTTTCAGAACGTA
Source organism: Nettapus auritus (assembly GCA_011076525.1). Lineage (NCBI taxonomy): Eukaryota > Metazoa > Chordata > Aves > Anseriformes > Anatidae > Nettapus > Nettapus auritus. Next base: position 54,787,858 of record CM021765.1, on the reverse strand, counting down.
TCATTTGCATTACAGCTGGTGCAACACATGCGGGCCAGCTGCACCTCGATTCCACCGCCCCGAAGTTTCCAAAGCTCGCCGGTAATTTGAGTTGGTAGCGGGGGGGAGGGAAGCAGGGAGGCAGGACAAGGCACTCGGTTCTTTCTAGACACGTGTGCTATTTCTGAAGTCCTTCTTCTTGCAGGAGAGGAAAAACACGTATGTTTAAATTCGGCGGTATCCATCACCACCCTGCTCGGCTGAAGGAGTGTTTATCACACACCTGTTCCCAACAGCTGCATTGGAGAGCCGTGCAAGGAAAAAGCATTACGGCATCTCAGATTTCTACAGCGCTTCTGAGGCCTAAAGATGTTTAAAACCAGTAGTGATACACACACTATATACGCTCTGTCCGCTTTGCGCTGGACACTACGCTCCATCTGAAGAGAAATTTCTTCAACACCAAGACTTTAAGACCTCAATACCATTCGTTTCTTGAGATGCCACAATCAGTAGCCTCATCTATGCCGAATGCGCTGCTCCTTTTCAGCTGGTTCAATGAAAACAGCAATCATCATTCACTGCTCCTCACAATCCCAGTGTAACGAAGTGGGGAGCGTCACTGGGACGGTCCTGATGGAGCTACACACCCAACCTGGGCTGCCAAAGAGGCTTTGCCACCTTCCCAAGAGAAGCTGCCTTTACTCAGAAGTGCTCTGAGCCCAGAAGGTATGGCACGGACGCAAGCAGACATCATCGCAGTGACTGACGACGGGACTAGAGAGGAGGCTGTCGTGACAGAAATTAAAAAACAGCAGCAGGCTGATCACACTGCAAACATTTTCTACTTTCGAGCCACGTATACATATCTGAACTTCAGCATTTTTATGCATTTAAACTCTGTTTCAACACTGGATGATTTATAAATTATAAAAAAAAAAAGTACAGAGGAGTGTTCCAGTATCATCCAATGCCAGCTCCTTAAATCATGATGAATAATAATCCCCAAGAATATCTAAAAAATAATTGACATCTGGTCAAAATATTTTCACATCATCGTTGTCTTAATGTCCAAGACTCAATTAGAGCATTGTGTGGGGGACAGCATGTTTCACTCGGGTAGGAGAAAAAACTAACTGCTTTTGCCCTGGATTCAGCTACAGACCCAAGAACCATCTGGTAAAAAATCATCAACAGCATTGTGCAGGCAGCATATTAGTCATGAGACGTAGGACTCTGAGAACAATGAAACCTAAATTTGAGGGACAGACAAGGGAAACTTAATTACTTGCTTAAGCTTCTTCACAGCTTTGAGGAATCCTTAACACTTTCAGCAGAAGAATTTAGCACCAGAGGACACAATGCAAATGCTCGACTGATTTCTTAATTTTTGGCAAACCTGTTTTCACTTCCAGCGTGGAGCTATCTGCTCTGGTCCATCCACACAGCCAGCCTCCCCAGAGAACAGCTGCAGGGTGTACTGGTACTGCATCTTGTACTAGGCACGGGGCACCGCTCAGAACCACCCGGCTGCACACAGACTGCAGATCCTCCTCCAAACACACAGCTCCCTAAAGAAAACGTTTTGCCTGGCCCTACAACCTGACTCAGACTCCTGCTGCACCAAGAAGCCCTCGCTGAAGGAGCGTGGTATCTCCTCCAGCTAACCACGCAAGTCGTCTTTTGGGGGAGCATACACACACATGCAGCTGACACCCAAATGGACTGCGTGGGACTTTGCAAAAATGTCATCCAAATCTAGATCCGCTCAAAGATCATCACCGTAACCTTGGTGGTTTAGACAGAAGCGAAGTTCTGGTGCTGCAAGAATTAAGACTTGCAAATAAGCACCACGGGAAGTGCAAGAAACACAGATGTTCAGTCTCAAGTCGCTATTATCTGTGCTTTTCCTCAGGCCTTCAGCTGGGAACTAGAAGGCTGAGGTTTATTCTCTTAAGGTTTCCTCTCTTCCTTCCAAGATAAACAGGCTGTTTGTGGAAAACTAACTCGCACAGAACTCAGTCCCTGTCAGTCTCACAAGACTTGGGCAGTTTTACAGCAGAGTCCCCCGTGCTCATCGCTGTGTGGACAGGAGGGAACAGAGCAGACAGGCAGAAGAGCTGCAGGAGAAATCCACACCAGCTCAACCAGCCTACATCCCTGCCATTCTTTTGGTTAGACTCATCGAGGAAGTAAATTACTGAATGCGATGGCAATGTGACATTTGTACCTGGTTTTAATATTAATCAGGTGTAGTGTACAGAACGCATCATCACGACTCCTAATCTCCCTTCTCTGAAGCCGGTAGCTTAATGTGAAATGCCTTCTCTTCCTGAGCTGCGCCGGGCTTTCTTGTCTCAGTAGTGACCTTGGCATCTTCTGGGACTGCAGGCCTGCAGGAACACCGAACTGGAAAAGATCGCCTGGATTATCAACTCTAGTCCCCTAATAACACTGTATAATGTGACCGCCCATCTCTTTCCTACAGTCTCTCCGTTTCCCAGATCCCCAAAGCCTGCACAAAGCCCTAGATGCAAACAGACGCAAGTTGCTTTGTCACACCACCTCCCGGGGGAGCGCCGTGCGGACGTCCCCAAAGAAGCCGTGCACGGAGCAGCTCGGGTCTGGCAGCAGTACGGGCGCGTTCAGGAGGTGCTGCACCAAAGCTAATAAACCTTATCGAGCAGCAGAACTCATTATCTCAGTGGCAGCGCTGGACAAACACGACTATATTACTTCTGGATTCAAGCTCCTACATATGCATGCCACAGTATGGCACCGCGGGGACTTGCAGGCTGGGGAATCGGCTTACCAGCTACTAGCTTGGCGATCTTTGCATGAGCTCCAATTTATTATTTTCCAGGGCTTCTCTGCTCTGGAGCGGGAATCGAAAACTGGCATTGGTATGAAAAATAAGTGCTTTTTGCCACCTTCACAGAAATCCGCCCACATTTGACCCCTGAGGAGTGCAGTGTGCAGGGAAACCCCCGTGCAGTCTCCTGGAGGCCACCACGCCTTCACCTCTCTTCGCACTGACCACGCTGCACGCTCTCCATCCCTTCCTGGCTTCAGTTTACAGCTGGAGCATTTGTTTGCCATTCCTACCAAACAGGTTCCAGCCAAAGACCTACAGGCACAGCCAGACTTCCCTTGTAATAGCTGCCCCAGGCTTGGCACCAGAACAGAGCAGGCAGGACCTTTTCCCAGATAGCCACTTGCTCTGCTGCTATCAAACGCGTGCTTTGAAAGCCACGGCATAATGACCTGACTTCTCACCGGCAGCCTCTAGCTGGCATGGAGCAAAAAATAATAATAATAATAACAACAGAAAGACGTGGCGTGAGGAAGAGCACGTTGCTAAAACCCGGGTTTGACAGCAAGGTTGGGTTTCCAGTCCCTTGGTGGTAGAGCTGATGAGCTCGGGGCCTAGAGGGAAAATTTATTCCAGCGAATGCAAAGGGAGGCTTTTAAGTGACAAAACGGCAAGTAAAAGGCAGGTCAAGAAGAAAACCAACAAAAATAATTTGAAATGAGCTTGGCAAGGTTACTAGCCCTATTCTTGCTCGTACAGTAGATAATTAGTAGGTCCAGGTAAGATCTTCGCTTTCACGGGGCTCTGGAGAAAGAAATCATTTCTAGTTGCAATAGGCAGGCAGCCCTCTCACAAGCACTCAGCATGTACTCTGTGCACGGCTGTGAGAAACGAGGAAATTATCTATACCCACTATAATCTGAGATCAGAGGGATGACTCCAGCGCTTTCCTATCAGAAGCCTAGCAACAGCATGGACCTCCCCTACCTTGGTCCCTCCTGGCTTTGATGGTTTCAGCAGCCTTTGAGCACGGGAGAAGGATGGTTGATAAATTGCTTGCTAGGGCTGCTGCCCCTTCCTTTTAACCTTTCTTGTAGCAACAGACCTCCAGCAAGGCAACATTCAAACATGCAACTCTCAGAACACATCATGCTCTTTAGAAAACACTTGGAATGAAATGACTCTAGATTGTATCTTATGACTCACAGTACACAAAGATTCATCTGCTCGCAAATGAAAAAAATAAAATAAAAAATAGGGCTTTCTTATCCTCGGAAGGGCTGGATGCTTTTCCCACACCCAAACCAGCCTGCTCCTGGCTGCTGCCAGCAGAACGCCTGCTCCTGCCTCATCAGGACACCCTGCCCAGCAAGGACCCTCTCGCCTTCCCAGCCCCGACTACCCCACGGCCCGTCCACACAACCGATGAGTAGGAGCCTTTCTGAGCAACTCAGGAGCCCAGCCAGCTGCAGGCGAAGGGGGATGAGGGAAAGAAGAGACACCGGTAGATTTAGGTGGTCCCCTACAAACAACATACTCTGCAAAACCAGAGCTGCCGTATGCAAGAAGCTCCCACCCCGAGCTTCTACACGGATGACCGAATGCACACACTTGAACAGTCTGCAACATCAGAAAGAGACTCTCATACCGTCTCTGCCTCAGAAAGGCTTCGTACAACTGCATCCTACACGATAAACGTGTTAAGATAAATAGTCTCTCTTGATATTTAATGGCACAGCTAGTCTGCCGCCTTCACTTCCCGCACAATGCCAAGCATTAGGTCACCGCAGCAGATATTTTTAAGTTTCCCACTCTCCAGGTCTGCAGAGCCCACAATCCCCTGCAGCCTCCACGGCCCTCATTGAGAGGATCCTGCAACAAGTTTCACTCGAGGGAATACAGTTCAGCAAGCAGGAATGTCGGCCTGAGCACAGGATGCAAAGCTGCCTCATTTTAGAGAACGAGCGTTGTAATTAAGGGGCTCCGACGTTGCAGGCAGTCTGTACTTTCAGGTCGAGTATCCACAGCGTGCTACAGCTGCAAAGAAAGGTGCGTTCTCCTCTTTATTGTATTCTTTGTCAAACGTGACAGCCTTCACTATCGCTCAGTCTCTTCAAGGAAGATAATTCTGTATCTTGCACCCCTAAGGGGGGGAGAAGCAGTACGGTTGCTGTGGGAACCTTAATTCTGGATTTCAGGACTTGCATATTTAAAAACCTCAAGTTTAACATTGCATTAATGTAGCTTCATGCATCGAGTTAAGGAATGACTCAGTACAAATCTCCCTCCACACATCTACCCAAGTCCTGACGTCCCAAGGGCAAGAGGCTTGGAGCAGGAACACCGCAGCATGGGGAGCACGAAGGGGAACCTGTGAGCATGGGAACAAGAAAGCAGCACAGCCGAGGCACGGCAAACCCCACACCAGACCAGATACGCCGCTCGGGGCTCCTTGTTCTCGCCACGAAAGGTTACGTGGCCCATCGGGACAAAAAGAGCTTAAAGCAGAAACACAAAAACGGGCACGGAGGAAAAGGTTCCTGAAAAGAGCCAGGAGAGGAAGATTCCCCGAAAGTAGCAGGATAACTTGTGCTGGGAAGAGAAAGATCTTACCCAGATAGCACGAATTTACTAATTTTTTTTAATTATCATGGCACAGTGCCCAGATGATGCCCTTAAAACCCGTTCAGCTATTCTAGTATTTAACACTTCTTTTCCCCACTCCCCTGGAAGTTTCACTGCAACGCGAGCAAGGCGACAGTGCTGCCCAAAGTCTGGGGTGCGGGGGGTAGCAGAGGGCTGCCCCTCCTTTACTCAATGGAAAGGGCCCCAAAAAGAATCAGGATAACACTTTATCTTTGGCACTGAAGAGGGTCTCTGCTGGCTGACACCTCTGCTTCACAGCAGGGCTCTCACGCACCCCTTGCCAGCAGTAGGAGGAAGGACACCCGGCCGGCATCCTCCGCTTCTCATCCCGGTGAGGAACATCTCTACTTATCTCAAATCAGCAGCAGCGTGGTTGAATTACTCCTCTTCTTACCCCACCCACCGCAGTAAGCACAAATCTGAGCCCAGCCACCGGGGCCTGCCCAGCCGGCCTCGATAAAAACCCGCATCCAAACCCGGGGTCCTGCGGGGGGGAGTCGAAGAGGCGACGTGCCTGCCAGCAGGGCTGCTGTACACGAACAAGCAACTGTGCATACCCCGGCGCAGAGTCAAGTTACCCTGCAACAAAGATAGAGTGTGTGCACGAAGTCAAAATCCCTCTGCCTGCGCTCCAAGGGCTCGTTTTGTTGTTAAAATAAACCCCTGTTTGTTCCTGGGAGGGGAGGCAGGCTCTGCGAGCAACAGCTAGCAGAGCCCCCAGCTTGGGAGTTATGGGCAGGTTAAATTAAAAAAGCAAAAACTTTGGAATTGATTGCTCGTAACCCCGTGTATCTAGGTGAGGAGCCCAAGGGCAAACTTCTGATCTCAAGGGTGCCCAGAAGCAGACAAAGCTACACGCAGGAGACTCTGAGCAGCCTAACAGCTGGCTGCTCCAGAGGAAATTCCAGTCCCTGCTCAAAGGCTGAAAATACATATGCTCCTATGTATGCTTTTACTTTGCTTGCTGGATCTATATAACATTTTACACATGTTTTTTCCTGACATTATTTTCCGCAGTCCACCAGAAACTCGAGCAAACGTGCCACTTCTGGAAAAACAACCTTGCGTCCAACTTTTGTCAAAACAGCTTCTCCCTCCGCCCCCGGGCCCCCAGCTCACAGAAGTCTCCGTGCCCCGCTCCTCTCCTCGCACCCGGCCATCCCAGAGCCCCTTCAGCAGGGCTCTTCCTCTACCTGGGACGTCTCTCAGCAACACCAAAAGCCCAGAAAGCAGAGGCGTATGGGTGCAGTCTCATGCACGGGGGGGGAAAAAAAATACATACAGGTCTCGGATGGTAGCCAGTGAGCAGCATTATACAGAGAATTTGGTCTGTGGGGCACCTGCCCAAAGCTGTTCTCTCCAGAGGAACTTACTGCAGGAGAAGCCTGCTCAGTGCCCGGTTAACAGTACATGCTATTTATTTATTTTATTTTTTTTTTAAAGGGGAAACTAAAGCCCGCTGTGTGTAGAGGCTGGGGAGAGCTAAGCTGAAGGGAGAAGGCCGCTCGTGTTAGCGCCGAGCCCTTCAGCTTTCCATTCCTTATATGTGCAAAGTGTGCAAGCCCGCACACACAGCTCTCTACTCACCCAGAGGTACATCATGTTAGCCTGGGTCGCTCAAACCCAGCAGTGAGATGATCCGGGAACGCGAGAGGCACTTCAGGAAAATTGTCGAGACTGAGATTTAGGAAAAAAAAAAAAAAAAAATCCGAACGGCTCAGTTTGAGGCTTAGAAAGCGTCTCGCCTCCTCCTCCCCCCTCCTCCAGCTCTGGCTGCGCTGCGCTGCGCTCTCGCACTTAATCTCTCCCTGGGAGTTCCCAGCCCGTGTGTCTGCACTGGCGTGCACAGCACACACTCTGCATTTGCCTCCAGGGAATTTCTCTCTGTCATTCTACTTCTGAAAACACGATCTCGGCCTCGCAAGATTCTTGCAAGAGGCAGGGATGGGTGGGGTTAGCAATAAATGCAGCCCAGCTCCCGGCGCCCAAGCGCGTTTCCTTTAGCAAAGGGCTCTCGAAGCGCCAAGGAGGCAGAAAGCCGTCCTCTGAGGCTGGGCGACAGACCCCGTCCCCACGCTCACGCTTCTCGGGGCCCGTCCCCACAGCCGGGAGCCACGTGCGGCACGGTACGGGGCCCCTGCACGTCTTCACCTGCAGCACCAGCCACCACCCAGCGCTCCGTCACGATTCGGTAGCCGCGCTTAATCACCAGCTGCTGGCAGGAAGCGAGGAGCTCCTGGCGCTGAGGGGAAGGCTGAGGTGCTCCGAACGCCATTGGAGGGAGAAGAGGCTTTCGGATAAAGGGGTTAACCTGCTTCTGCAGGTGGCTCTGCCTGCAGGAGTTTTACAGGCTCTGTATTGCCGGAGGGAAAGCAGCAGTTGTCTCCAGTCCCCCCCGAGCATATCGGGTGTTGGCGGCCAGGCGAGCTCCCCCGAGGCAGCACCCCCTCACCACACCACGCTCCCTCCCCTTCTCCTTCCCACCCCTGTTCCCCTTTCGGCTCTGGCAGCCCCGGGCCAACAAGGCCCAACAGGCCCAGCCCTGCACCCGTGAGCCCTCGGCCCAGCACCGAGGGACACGGGTCGCTTCTCGTCCCCTTCGTCAGCCACACGGCTCTGGCACACTCGGGGAACGGGGTTTGTGACCCCTTCCCTCCCCGCCTCAAAATGAGGAATCGACTTGCCTCGCTGGGCTCTGAATGCTAAGTTAAAATTGGCCTCTCCTCAAGTGGGGAGAGAAAAAGAAGAAAAAAAACACCGTGTTTTCATTGAGGCACTGGTCTCCTTGGAAATGAACGTTGAAGCAATATTTTTATCTCCGGCAAAGAGAGAGAAAGGGTGCTCTTTCACGTCTCACCTCCACTCCTTTTGCTCCCAGATGACGTGATGGCAGCGGGCTGCGAGCAGAGGGGGCAGCAACGCGGCCTGCCCCGCTCCAGCCCCGCGAGGTGGGGAACAAGCGGGCTCCGCCGGGGCACAGCCACAAGCAGGCGATGCCAGCATCTCCCAGGCCTCCCCATCTGCTCTCACCCCTCAGCACGGCAGCTCAGGTCAGGAAGGTGAAAAGCAGTGTTCCCAAAAATCACTTACTGCACCAAAGCTGATGCACGGTCTCCAAAGAGCGACGCATGTGGCCCACATGTCTTTTCTTAAATGCTCCGAAAGGAGCGAAACAGCAGCAGGGCTGACGTTTACACCACAACTAGACGCTTCAGTTAATGTTTCAGCAGCAAGCTCTCACACCAGTGGTAGCTCCTAGCTCACCCACCTGCAGACGCAGGCAGGCACTTCTGCACCCAATATACTCGAGATTTTCAAGATTTTCTTCTGAACCAGGATCCTGATTCAAAAACGATCTTACTATAATTTTAATGAAAGCTGAGATTCGTTGTGTGCAGAAAAGAAAGTGAGAAGACACATGGACTAGGCAAGCAAACCCGAATTCATCTTACTTCACATGTATTTCCATAAAAGACTTGAAAAAGATGAGTGCTTAAAACCGAGCTGAAGAGTGGGCAACAAGCTCCCTAGCGCACACACAGTCCTCCCCCTTCCTCTCATCCTTTAGGCCGCTCTTCCAAGGGAGAGAAAAGAGAAAGAACAGCCTTACTCTGAAAGTTTAGTTCCAGCTTCAGGGACTGGTTAGGAATCATCCCAGCTGCTCCACAGCTGGACAGGTTGCACTCAGGCTCCAAAGCGAAGCAAGGGTTATGAACTCTCCCCGAATCATCCAAATACCGGCTTGGAACTCACCTGCCACCACCGCTGGTGAGCCATCACCTCTCCATGGAAGCTACAAGAGAAGATTACTGGGAGCAGCAGACTTCTGGTGATGAAATACCCCAGACCTGGGGCGCTTTTGGATGAACTGCAAGAGCAGGTTTCTCAACGCTCAATATGCTCAAGCAATGAGAGGGCAGCGACCAGCCGGGAAACAAATCTGCACGATGCCTGCAGCGGCACCGCTGCTCTGATTCAGCCGAGCGCTGCCCAGATGCTCAAAGCAATGCCTAAGAGCATGGAAGGGGCTCCCAAGGCTGCCCACAGCTGCAGACAGCATCGGTGGCAGCTGGGCCGCCACGCTGGCTTCAGATTATAAGCAAGAAAAAGCCTCATTTGGCTGAGAGTGGGGGGAGCAGATGAGCTAATAGGCCAAATTAATAAATAAAAGCTTCTTATTTTCCCAGAGTATACTGAATTTCAACTATATTAGCAGGTCTGTAAAAGACATCCACGGAAAACTTTTTTTTTTCTGGAAAATTTATACTAAGACACAAAATATTCTGTAAGTAGCAAGAGGACAACACGATGTTAATGAGTCTAATTCCAGAAAAACACAAAGCAAGACATCACTAAGACAGGCTTCTGAAACAGGTAGCTAGGATCCTTGGCAAATGCTTTGTCTTAATCCTAACGACAGCGCTTTACAGGACGTATATGCCAGGGAACTTGGAGGGCTGCTGTCTGTGGAAATACGCATGATCTCTTGGGGATCTTTCCTGTCTCTGAAAGGATTAAAAAGAGAAGGAAAAACATTTTTAAATTAATATAGACTGAGCTAAGAGAAAAATGTGCAGAGAGCTTTAGCCTAATGAAACACGTGCCCATCTCTGAGGGAAGGCTGTTGTGTAAATCAAAGTGAAAGGGGAAAACACAGCCTGCAAAGACACTAATGCTTGCTAGAGAGGTAGGGAAGGTATTAGCAAATAACAAAAGGGGAAAGAGAAAAAAAAGGAGCAAGTAACCAGACATTTAATATTATAGTATTTAGCAAAATAAGAAGCACTGGTAAAACAAACAAACAAACAAAATCTCCCTCCTTCTGTATCAAAAGTCCTGAGTATATAGGAGAATTGTGGCTGCTCAGTTACGTGCAACCCCAAAATACTGCTGGTAGAGAAATTTCAAATAAGCCAAATGTTAAAAAGATAATTTTAAGAAGTTCTAACCTATTTAGGAACAATCCGAGTGGGCCAACGGGGAGCAGGTATGGCACCATTTCAAACTGACATTATCTGTTTCTAGCTGATTGTGTCTCAGAGGCATATGATTTCAAATGCTTGTGGATTAACATTCTAGCAGATAAAGCTCGAGACAGGGTATGAGCTAGTGTGTCTGCTACACACTACTGAAATCACATTAGATAGCAAGCTGGATGAGTGGCTAGCTAAGCGCCTCTTCATAACGGAGGAAAAAAAACCCATACGATCACCAAGAATTTCAAATGGAATGACACGCAGGAGGCGTCATGGAGCTAATGCCAAAGAACACCCTTGAAATTTCTAAATTATAGAAAACAATTTCTTAGTTCAAGAAGTGTTACATTCAAAATGAGCAATTCCGCATTAGATTTCATCTTGACAGAAAAGAGCAATCAATTGTAAAAATAGAAATTAGTGTTAGCTTCGGTAAAAATGATTCTGACAATCACATTTTGATATATGGAAGGAGAACAGAGACCAAGCCAGTGCATCTACTTACATACTTGGCATTTGAGTGGGACCAGAGTTACATTGGCATGTTTTTTTCCTGGACAAACAGATTGGGTTTCCCAGTCACATCCCCACACTTGACCACTGCTACATATTCTAACAAGTGGAAAAAAAAAAAAAAAAAAGCTGAGACAAGGAAATAGGAAGGAAACTAGGCAGGGTAAGAAAAAAAAAATTGACAAGGGAGCCCTAAACAAAGGAGGAGAAATTCACAGCCAGGGCTGAAAGACAATAACAAGTTTGTCAAGGGTTCTCAGGGACAGCAACCCCAGCAATCAGCTTGACCTGCTACTCTGGGAAAAAGGTAGAAACATCACCAATACTGAAGGAAGAGCTAAAGCGTTCAATACGTGTTTCTGTTCTATATTTGGAAAAAAAGTCAGCTGTTGTGGCCCTGCGATAACAGAATGCTTTCCATTCCTGCAGTAACTACAGAAGATGTTCCAACAGCTTCCCAACAAACAGCGCCGTTGTCCTCTTATCTGGCTAGAGCTTACAAACAGGAGGAATGTAACCAGATAACAAGTGGGTTTTAACCAAACTGCAGCTGTGAACATACTCAGGTGTGGACACTTCGGAAGGCCTGCAGTCTGCATCTACTTGCTTGGTCTGCATTCCCAGCACTAACAAGCCCGAGCTCTGGTACCAATGTTGATCTTGCTGTAAGGCCAAAAGCGTAACCATGATGCAATGACAACCCCAAACGCTTGTGTTTGTTGGAAGCTGCATTGTGAAAGCCCTGCTGCAGTTAGCTGAGCCTGGCCAAAAGATTACTCCTCTGCCAACTCCGGAACACTACATCAGGGAAGCAGTGCTACCGATCAAGTCACCAACACAAATTTTCACAGCATCTGAATTTTCCTAGAAACATCCAGTCAGGAACTCTTCCTCTAATGAGATTTCATGTTAACATCCCAGTGCAGAGCAAAGCAAAAAATACACCAACGTGGGGTCTGATAGCGGGAGTTTCACAGAACAAAGACGCAGGCTGAAGGCCTGTGCACCTGAGCACATCTAGGAGAGTGTTCAGATACATGACTGAAGAATACTGAATGTGTCTTCCTGGCAGTCTCTCCTATAAAACAGAACTGCAAAAGAGCTTTTAAAAACAGCCTGAACTCTAAGATAAGACTAAGTTCTTTTATGATCAGTAAGTGCTACTGAATGCATGTGTTCCTCTTCATCGTGCAGCTCTCCTTGGCTAAAAAGCGGGAGGGGAGATAATCTGAGGTTGGGACAGGCTGAAGAAGGAAATTTCATTTCAAACCAAAGGAAAACAGTTGTTTTCAGCCAAAAGCCAAACTGGGCATTCACGTTGTATGCAGAAGCTGAATTCAGACTGAGGATGAAGACTCGTTCACTGTCCCACCACGGTAAAAATTTCAAGGACTACCCACAAAGGTCTGACTAGAGATGGGAAGGGAGACCTGCTCTGCGATGCTCAAAGGCAGATTTCTCTGACTAAATGGCTGTGTTCCACCGCTTATCTGACTCTGGCAGAATGTCCCGGCAAGAGAACATGGGAATCAGACTCTTGCTATTTGTGGGGTTTGGGCATGCCTCGTGTTTTGTTTTTTTGTTTGTTTGTTTGTTTGTTTTAAAGAAGATTAGAGATGGGGCTGGGAACTACCCGGGGAGAGGCACAGAAGGCTGCTCTGGGCACACTTGCAGTTCCTATGGAGATAAGAGGATCTACTTTGAGGCTGGTTTCCTCCTTTGGGTGCTGCTGGAGACTACCCTTGTGACAGACTACTGCTCATTTGTGAAGGTTCCCTCCACTCAGGATCCTGGCATTATTTCCAATTATCAGAATTGCTGAACCACAAGGTAGATTTCCTCTCAAAGTCCAAAAGGACTCCAGGAAGCCTCTTCCTGCATTATCCTGTTTGTGAAAGGAAGTTACACAAACACAAAATGCATACAATAAATCACACAGAAAAACACCACAATCCCTTTTAGATGTTTTGCCAAGCAAATAAGCCCTACGTTGGCATATTACAAGAAAAAAAAAGAAAAAAAAAGCCATTTTGTTATAGTGTAACTCACTTAATTACTGGAAAACTGGATTCCCTATTCCATCTCCAGCAGGTATGGTTTGGCTATGCTCAAAGAGGCTCCTGGAAGAGATTACTTATTTAAAAGTAAATGATCAAGGGTTAGTTTATCTTCCACACACACAACAACAACAAAAAAAAGATATAAAAAAAATAAGCAGAAAGCCTGAAGCAGTAAAACACCTTGACATGCAAACAAAACCAAAGATTCTCAGGGACTGTCCTGCTGCTGACTTCACGTAGTAATTAAATTTAAGTCATTAAACAAACTTCAGAAGGTCTTAATTCACAGGCAAGTACGTAGCAGAGAAAAAGGAAATGGGTACCAAGAAAAGCTTTTTAGACTTTGTTTGGGATTTTCCTCTTCTCACAAGTATGTTCAAGAGCACTATTCTGGAAGGCACTGTCAGTCCTTCAAGAGAAGCCCTATGAGCTCAGTAACTATAAAAAGTATTTTGCTAAGAACGTGTTCCCACATAAAAATATGCTTTTAAATTAAAACAAAGAACACCCACATCAACAAAACTAAACCATGAAGCCAGAGAATTCAAAGGAAAACGTTCAAGACCATGCAAACTCTCAGATATAAGAAAGCTGTGGTATACTGGTTTGGACATTCATCTGCAGAAATGAAGTCGTGATGCAATTGCGCCCAGGATATGGCAAACATGAGTCTGGGGAGCCACCTGGGAATTTCCATGAATTACACCTGTCGGTCTTACCATGGAGGAGCAGGACCAAAATTTGCAATCCTCCACCACCTTCTGAAGAAAAACTAGCAAGCTTAAGGTCTGCATCTCTAAAGCCCAGGGTGGTAACACAGCTGTATTTTCAAGCCACATCTTTACCCTTCTCTCATACCTGGATATAGTCTGAGGTCTGTATTGAATTGGCATATGGCAAATATATTTAGGCAATCTTAAGAGGGAATCACAATAAGCTCCAACACTTACTTAATCTTAGGTTTAGTCACGTAAATTTTAACCCTAATGTTTCATACCCTCACTAGTAACGTCCAGAAAACAAAGATTCACATCCCTTCAGTTTTTCCAGCCAGTATGATGTAGCACAAAGTACTAAACATTATCAAACCCTGAAAAAGTCATTTTTTAGTGTCAAAGCATGAGAACTACATCCCATTGAACTGATAGAGCAGAAAGATTCCTTGTGCCCCAGACTTGTGTGTCAGTGCTAAGTAGGATACCTATTGGTTGTGGGTTTTGAAGAGGAAGCCATAATTAAAAGCCTGAACTCAGCTCCTACCTCGACGCAGTTCACAGTGGTAGTTACACCAAAGGATGAGCTGATGGCATCCAAGTGTTATCCTATTCAAAGTATAAGGCTCCAAGTAACAAGAAAAACTGCTTCAAGTATCTCATCAACAGAGCTGCAGCATTGTTACGCCATTTTTTGTCTCCGTGCTTACCATGTCAAGTGGCTGTACCGCGTGAGCGATCCATCAGCACTGCAACAATCCAGCAAATTGAGAAACAATATGAAGGTGAGAGTATTGCAACAGTGGGAAAGGGAGAAGACGGGGCACAGCTCTCTGCCCTAGACCACACAGGGGCTTATTAATACGCTGAAACTTTGGTTTAGGCTTGCTGCTGATAACGGGAAATGCAAACCGAGGACAAAACCCTGCAGTCCCTCGCAGAAAGGGACTCCTTTCGGCTTGTTTGTGCAAAGGAAGGTTAACAATATTAGCGAGTTATTCAGGAAGTAATGGATATTCTCTTGCCCTGAGCAAATTCCTTTTCAATAACAGTAGTAATTTCCTAGACAATACAACTATATCAAGGTATAATGGCTACTATATTTATCTACATAGGCCCTGTACTGCTGGGATCTAATTTACTACAGCTTAGAAAGCAGTTTACAAATCCTAGGATAGTAAAATTGCTAGAGACCTGAAGAATGAAATTCTCTCTTGTATCACTTGAAGACAAGATTTTAACATCCCTTTTTTTTCCTAAAGAGTATAAAATGCATTCTCTCCAACTCAGAAAAACTGAAAGACTAATAAACCCCACAAGGAGACTCTAAATACACCTAGGAGAGTGAAGGAATCAGCTTAACAAATTATACATTGTGCAATGTTTTTTAAAATCTTGTCATCACAGGAGCTTTATTTCTTCTTTTATTCAAATAACGTTATTTCTGTTGACACTCTGAGAAGAAAAATAATCTTTAACATTACATAGGAGCCTTATGCACCTAATGAAGGTGAAATATCTTAAATTTATGATGTTTTTGTCAGCTGAATGCTTGGAGCACGGTCTCAGTACGAGAAATGGCACAAGCGTATCATCGGCAAAGAGGAGAGGAATGAGTGCAACTAATGAAGAGGTAACACTGAAAGACATCTCCTGAGAAACAACAAAACTAAATTGCTGAAAGACTTTGGTGCAACACAGCATCAGCAAGATAAATAAGGGTGGGTGGAAAGAGACCAAACACACGTGTCAGGGGACTGCAGCTACTTCCATTACATAACGGCAGCAAGAAAATCCAGGCGAAATCGCCATTAACAGAACTAAAAGCAAAATATTTCAACGGGAGTATTGGCAGTTGTCAAACCACATAAAGGAACGGCAGGCTGTTCAAATGTAAAAGGCATTAATAAGGCATAAGACAAAAGGCATAAATAGATATAAAACACAGAGGAAGATTTCTAGAGGACAGAAATGCTACTGGGAAAAAAATTGTTACAGAATAGAATATCCCAAACTTCAATTCAGAATGGTCAACAAAGGTCAGTTGTCAGAAAAGCAATTCTGCTTCTGATCTCGTCCTGAGCAAAGCAGTCCTTAACAATACCTCTGCCACCAACACCGAGCCGGATTATTCTAATGGCTGCAGAAAGCAGCTCCCGCCATCCTCGCTCTATGATGAGCGTAAGAAGATTTAGAAATCTGTGTGTGTATGTATAAAGGCTAACTACGTTACTTGTTTCCTGACAGACCCACAAAAGATACTCCCCTGGTCGAAGTCTTCTTAGTGTATATATTTAATATGGGAGACTTCCAAAAAGACACTTGGCTAGGCATCTACCTGTGTCTTTTAAGAGGACATCGTGCCGTTCAGCAGATTTCACAGACACTGGGTACTTGAAACACCCAGAACTGGTAACACAGGATATTCCATGGGATATTCAAATATATAGTTGACACAAGTGCCAAGAAAATGCACTTGCATCAGGAGGCTTTGGGCTCTTGTATGAGCAGACTGATCTGGTCTTCAGCGTCATTGCAGTCTGCGGGCTACAAACATACTGGGACTCTCAAATGCTTCCAGCTGATCTCATATTGAGGTTGTTCCACCTTACCTTTTTCCCCACACCCTACCATTAAAAAAAAGTTCAGTAAATTCCATTCTACTGCCTTTTCTGATGAAATCCTGGCAAAATTGGACTCTTCCACTACAGACTGATTACAACTTCCTTACTCTTCTAATCGCTTTTTAAGGCAGACAAATTGCAAGAGTGGCAGTTCAGTTCAGATGAGGCGAAAGGTGTGAAGTGACTATGACCAGTCAATGCATGGAGTTGTTATGCCAAAGGTCCTACACAATAGATTCTCAACTGTTCTTAATCCAAATTTAAGCTTTGAAGTGTAGACATACCCTCTGACAACTCCTGTACCATCCACAGAAACTATATGCTTTGTTATCAAAGCCACCCAGCAACAACAAAATACGAAATTCCTCTCTGCTCCCTAATTCCCAGAGAGCAACAGTGACCAGAACAATCTTTTTTTCATCCTTGTGTGACCTGAAGAATGCATGTTTCCTCTCAGATAAAGGCCTCGCTATGGTTATCTAATGCTAATGTCACTACAAACTGGATTAGAGACGCCCAGAAACCTCGAAATATGTACATGGATAGTCAGCTGTATCCTAATTCTAAGTCTGAAGGAAATCAAATGCTCCAAATTGTGCCTAATGTAGTTAACTTTGCCCTTTAGGTAGGATAGACCAGTAAGAACATATTACACAGTGATTAGATTAATTCTTGAGCGAAATTCAGAGGGCTGGCTCTATCTGTCTATTGTGCCAGTATATTTCAAATTATTTCAGAGACTAGCACTCTTCCCCTGCTCTGCTCCACAGCAACAGCTGCTCAAGACATACAGCAGTTCTCTGTCTGGGGTGAAGTTGGCAGCAACTGGGGACAACGCTGCTGTCAGAGTTCAGCTCCCAGTTCTGAAATGCCATTCTACTGGAAATACCAGAGAGCCTAAATCCGGCTACATATACCGCGGGACGTAAAATATCTCTATCTCAGCTTTCAGCAGAAAGCTCCGGAGTCTCATGACATTTACTCCTTTGGCCCCGTCAGTCTTTCTGCAGACCCTGCAGAGGATTGGAGCTAGTTGCCATAAATGGTTGGAAAACAACATGTTCTCCAAGCACTTGAAATTGAGGAGCACTGTTTTAGCTTAGGGAAACAGTGGCGAGGAGCCAGGGTGACAGGTGCCCCAGAAATGGAGATGATGATGAAGCTGTTGCCAACATTAGCCACTGCTCTCCCGTTGACCTGTGAGAAAGGGCAGCCCATGCTCCCCAGGTGTGTCAGGGAAATGACGGACCTGAAAAGGACAGGATGCGTTTGCTGGCAGTAATTCAAGTCTCTCCTCATTAAAACCCGGCCGTGAAGGAATTTAATGGGTCTCATCAGAAACAATCCTACCAGTAAAACTTTATTAGGCATCATGGCAAGCGCAGCTCGGAGCTGCCGCGATGTCGCAGAGCGGCTCGTCACAATCCGCAGGCGCCAGAAGAGTTAAAAACGCAGATTCCTGCTAAAACTGCCAAGAGCTACAAACCTTCTCCTGTGTGGGCGGCAGCAGCAACTAAATCCACTCCCCAACAATTGGCTGGCCTGCGGAAAGAGAGGCGGGGAAGAGACAGGTCATGGGGGAGCCCCCCCCCGCCCCCCCAAGTAAATAGCAGCACAGCATCTGCTCAGGTTTTCGGCTGCAATCTGTCAGTCAGGTCCCTTCACTTCACCACCAGCCTCTGGAGACAGCAGCCTCTGACCTTTATCAGGAAGAGCACCCTTGTCGTCTAATCACAGACTTCCCGGAAAATGCAATCTAGCCAGCAATTAATACAAAATGGAAAAAAAAAAAAGGCTCCGTATCATCATATTAGCACCGCAACATTTTTAAATACATCCCCCACCAAAATGGCAGAAGAATTCAAGCATGTTCTCACAAGCCATCTCACTCCCACTAGCATTACCTAACAGTACTCATTAAAAACATTTTCTCTCACCTTTTCCCCCGCCGACAAGCCTGCCCTTCCCGCAAAGCCTTCTCGTGCAGATGTCACCTGCAGCAGCGCGGCTCCTTGCTGTGCAAGCTTCAACACAGGTGTGCAGAGCGTGACCTGGGCAGAACTACATGTGCCATTTCCACTGGGAAATCTAAGAGACTTATTAAGCCAGGACAGTGCCGATTAATCTACTAATGGAATGAATCAAAAGTGTGTTCCTGGCCCTTCTCCTTTCACATCCCAAAGCCTCCGGGGAGCTGAAACCATCTGGCAAATGCCTGCTCCAAGCAACGTTACGCTACTGCTGGAAACACCTCTCCCTTAACATTGAGGAGAACAAAACCATCTTCCCTCCACCAGCTATTCTGGGCAGTATCTGCTTAGCTTGCTGAGGAAGCCTGCTCACCTGCAGCACCCTTCAGCCGCGAATGCAGAGCTGCTCACTCACCGTGCAGGAGAAGTCGGCGGAAGAGCGAGCGATCCCATTCATTGACTCGGGGTCCCGCTGAAGCGGCCAGCACGAGTCGGGCAGCGAAGCAGTTAAAGCACAGGCTGCCCTCCCACAGCACTTCCCGACAGCAGGGAGGCTCCTGCCCAATTCTCTCGGTCCTCTTTTAGTGCAGCGGGAGCTGCAGGTAGGGTAGCAAGAAGGTGTTTATGTAAAGAAAACAGGAAATCTCTAAGCACCAGAGAAGGAGAGCTGGCCAGAAAACTTAAAGAGAAATCAAGATAGCAAACAGCTCCGAGGTTCATACACGATACTTGTTATTACAGCGAGGCAGAGGGAAGGACTGACTCAGAGATGCTGAACATCCTGCACCCTTTGAGTAATACGCGAGATGAGGAAGAAACAGAGCTATGAGACAGCTGTCACAGAGAAAGGACCTCTGGCACTTGTAAGATCATACAGCAGCACAGAAGACCCCTTATTTTACAATTTAGACCCCCCCTCAACCCTCAAAAAAAAGAGAAAAAGGTCCAATATATCAGCAGTCATACAGCTGTGGAATTATGCATGTGGTAACAACTGTTGTGTTTCTTTTTTACTGTCACAGAATAATATGAGTACAGGGCAGAGGAGACGAGAGGTCCTCCGTGCTTAGAGGCAATGCAGAGCATGTTTAGACAAGCATCCATCAGGAATTGCCTAACTTGTTATTACAGACTCCAAGAAGCAGGAACTCTGGTCCCCTAAAATTACCCTGCTTCAGTGCTTCACTACACTGAAACAGAAAATGTTTCACCCCGTAATACACAATTTAGGTCTTCTTTGATGCAAACTATGCTGTCTTTAATGGACACAGTAAATAATCAGTCCCCATCCTCCACACTTCTCTGTTCTTTCTTCCTTTTTTTTTTTTCCTGCTTTTAAAGAAATGTTTTCCTCATATATCATGCTATCGAAGCCTCTTTTTCTTGTTTCCCTGGACTTTTTCCAGATTCTGCCTGCATCTTTCCTGAAGCACCTATAACTGGGTACAACGCTCCGCTCACCGTGCTGAGCTCTGAGGAATAATTACCTTCCGTAGTTACTTGACACACCTGGAAATACATTCCAAATTCTTAAGACCACAAAAAACAGCACCACGTATTCAGTTTGTTATCTCCTGTTACCCCAGATGTTTCCTTCAATGCTACTGCTTAGCCAGCTACTCTCCATTTTACATCGTGAATGCAGCTCCCTTCATTAATACAGCTTGGTTTTCTTGAATTTTAAACCATTTCTTCAATTTACTGTGATCTTTTTGACACCTACCACTGCCTTCCAAAGGCTGCCAGACCTGTGCACACACATGCATGTGTAAGTGCACACACATATATATTCAGTCACTGAATTACTCTAACGTTGGATGAGAAGCACAGAAGGGCACAGCAGCCAGGACAGACCATGTTTTAAGACTCCAGATACCACACACACACAGCAAAGCATGACATAATCACTCCAGACATAGTTTTCCAATGAGGTGCCCAGCCGCTTCTTAATTTCACCTTTCATTTGCCTAGTTTATGTAAAGGTCAGGCCGGACTAGATCCGAAGCCAGTATCTTTTCTCCATCTGCCAGGCCTGCTGCCATGTCAAAGGAGAAAATTAAATTCATCTGACTTGATTGGTCCTTAAAAATTAGCAATCTCTGTCTGCTGTTGCCTTAATTTCCTTTAGTAAAGCATCTGACTGTAAGCATCCGATCTTTTTCAACATATTCCTAGGTTCTGTAACTAAACTGACTAGTTTTATTCCTTGAGGTCTCTACACTCCCTTTAAAAAAATAAAAGACAGAAAAAAGGATGGAGAAATAACGTTTATATATTTATTCACACACATACATCCTTCATTTTCCTGAAGGCTCTGAGATTAAGCAGCTTGCCCAGAGAGGTCGGGGACTCTCCCTGCTTGAAGACCTCTAAAAGCCACCTGGACATGGTCCTGGGCAGCCTGCTCCGGGTGGCCCTGCTGGAGCAGGCCTTGGAGCAGGAGGCCACCACGTCCCTTCCCACCTCAGCCATCCCGTGGTTCTGTCAGATTTCCTGCTGTGCAGAACACAGAGACAAGCTACACTCCTCCTCAAACATCCCTCCGTTATTTCCCCCAGGTGAGATTTTTGGAACAGAAGGAAGATGCACTGTGAAGCCCCTCTCCCCTCTGCCTCTTCAGGGGGACACCGAGCGCTGGGCAAGCATCTCGATGGGACACAGGGCTGGTCGAAGTGCTCAGCCATACGTTTACTCCTCAGCTCTCCCAAGGGAACCCCGCTGGCCGAGGACAACAGCCCTCAGGGAACGTGGAGAGGCCAATTCCAAGCTGGATGCGGGGCACCGAATTTCCTTCCCCTGCTCTCCTCAAAGCATGAGGCGTTCCTGCTTCACGGCACGGGTTGGAAGCCGCTGCCAGGAGATAACCCCAGAGACAGCTCTGGAAAAACGAGCAGAGGCAGGAGAAAGGCGCTGGCTGAGCGCTGGGTGCCCTCTTCTGGCAGCCCAAAGCCCGAGCCGGGCACCCCGAGGCCCTGGGCCCAGCCAGGCTGCCCAGGTACCGGGGCACCCTCCCTGCTCCTCCTGGGCCCTCCACAGAGCCCCAAATCCCATTGCTCACCGCCACACCACGCTGCACTGGGACGCTTCAGAAACCTGGCCTGTCTCTCTTCAGCACGTACACCTGCCGGGGGGACCTGGGAGTCGCTTTTGCAAAAGCGGTGCGCCCTTTCAGGAAGAAAAAGGTGTTAAATACACACAAACTAGACACATTTTCTTTCTGCTCTCTGTTGTGATTTTTTTTTTCCCCCAGTTAAGAAGGAAATCCTAATCCATAGGTGTCAGCGCAGCTGTGGATGCGCTAGGAACTGAGGCCTTGAGCCCGCAGGTTGTTCCTCTCCCTCCCCGACAGCTCCCCAAACAATTCAGTTTTAAATTAGCTGTGCACAGAAGGACTTTTTTTCCCCTTCCCTCATAAAACATACCTAAAGTGCAGGACTCATTGCCACAGGATGTTGTGGATGCCAAAGACTTAGACACAGCCTCAGAAATCATTTGAACAAGTTCAGTTAACAAAAATAAAAATAAAAAAAATCTATCATAGGTGACCTTAAAAAAAGAAAAAAATCTATGGCCAGGAAATCCCAAAGCCACCAGACTGCTTAAAGAGTACATAGCAGGGGAAGTATCACCGAATCTTGGCGCTGCTCCCTGTGCTTTAAGCACTTGCCATTAGACACTGTCAAAGACACGACGCTGGAACGCAGAGACCTTCTGCCCGACCCAGAATAGCCGTGCTTATGCTCTTCAGTATGATCTAATACCCACAAACAAGCTGTTTTCTCTACACCATTTGGTTTTACCGTGCAGTCCTCCAACCGATCGTTTTATTGACTGTTTCTAATACACGCTCCACAGTCTTTAGCACCCCTGTAACCATTCAGCAAGGGAAATCTAAAAAAATACTGCCCCTCTAGCCCAAATACCTCAGGGGGTTGGGAGTCTCCAAGACTCTTGCAGGCACTGGGTAACACTTCAACGGTCAAAAAGTACATCAGAGAACGAAAAAGTTGGTCTCCTGGTCCTCTCCCAAGAAGGATGACTCACATCTCCTCTCTTTAACCCCGAGAAGAGATGAGAAATCACTTGAATTGGACAACTCAAACATGAAAGGAATTTATATTACATCATCCAGCCCATTTCCTGCCAACGCCTTACAGCCCCAGAATTTGGCCGGACTATTCATCAGCAAGGTAATCGTTACTTCCCTTGAGAGACTGCTTGTAGGGCTGAAGGATCTTATTGTCAGGAAGTCTTCCCATGTATTCGAAGTAGATGCACTCTTTCTTAATTTCTTCTTCTCGTATAACTTTTTTTGCTGTTGTTGTTTTTGTTTCGCTATTGAGTAACAGTGAGGCACACATTGATATGGAGCTTGCTGAAGGAGTTTGTGAAAGATACTCAGTGTTCTACAAGAAGACGATTCCCTGCCTTGTATTCAGAGGCTAGGAAAGCAGCAGACACGAGGGAAAAGGGAAATAAACATACAGTCAGAGTGATCTGTTTACAGGACTTGTGTCAACTGCATGACAGCGTGCTTCATATACTACTTAAACCTTTGGATGGGTCTTGATATTAAGACATTAGCTATACAGAAAGGAGAGGAGAGATCTAGGGAACGTGGCCATCATGACTCAGTTCAGAATATAATTTTAGAAAGCAGTTTTATAACAAGCTCAGTACTTGGCGGTGTATGCGCTACAACTTTTTCTAATCCCAGCTCCTGTATCTTTCCTGAAGTTTCTTACAGGGATATAGCTGGGGCTTCAGAAAATAAGGAGTCACTTCTTATCACTTCAAATGACCAGCCAAGTGTCTTCCCAAGATGGTTCTGAATTCAGAGGAGAAAGGCTACTGGAGTGGTCTTGGAGTTCATCTTTCCTCTTCCAACTCATCCGTGATTGGATCTGCTTGAACTTCAGTCTGCAGTCAACTCCTCCTTCCACTTTGCTTCCACTCTGCTTTCCTTTTTCCTACCCAAGTATCTCAATTTATGTTGCTTTTCACTAAATTCTTTCCATCATCAACGTTTCCCCTCTGAATGCTGAGAAAGTTGGATGCACTCCTACAAAAGATGTCTCAGCAAGAACTCCCCCACGGCAGTGGTAACCACCTTTCCATAACATACCTTAAACTATCCCCACACCGCTCACTGCCTAGGTGCTAAACAGTAACCACCAGCAGTCACCCCAGCACACGCCACCAGACCCCTCTGTGTGCAACTGCTTCACAGATACTTCCCATCTCTTGATTACCTTAGAGGTTTTTCCTCAGACTGCATTCTCAAAAATGAAGCTTGTTATTTTTTATGGGACATTGCAGTTAGGCCAATTACACGACATCCCATCGGTCCTGTCTAGGACAGAGAGGAAATATTTCACTGCTTGCCTGAAGAGAGGATGTGGAAGCCAGGAAGCAGAAGATTTGGCAGTCTTACCCCCTAATTCACCCAATGTTACACATAAGGAAGGTGTTTAGACCAGTCCCTCCTCATTAGCTTGGCTCCATTCAAAGCCCTGGGTTGCTTACCTTCAGGGAAAGAAATACTCCCCACAAGCACCAGGAATACCAAGCCTTCTCCATTTTATACAGAGGACCTCAGACACTTCCTGATCTTTGTCCTGGCCCTTCGCTCAAAGAGAACGGTTTTAAAATTTTATTCAAGGCCTTTCTCCCTCTCTCTGTCACTCAAGTTTAAGGATTTGCATTAAATATACTTCATTCAAACCAAAAGTGCAAACAAGGTGGCAAACAAACCAAAAACCCACAGACATTAAACCTTCCTTTCCAGCTTCCTAATAACAACACTTCTGCTGCCACAATCTTACCATTTACCCAGCAAGTTAGCATACTCACTGGAGGGTGTATTTCCATGGTCAGTTACAAGGAGGGAAACAAATTAAAAACCAAAATGCTTTTCAGGAATACTACTATTTAAACTCTTAAGACATGAAGTCTTTATAACTGGAGAGATTTTGGCTGGTACAACCATGGTACAAGTAAGAACAGAGAAGTAACCAAGCCATTTTCCTCCAGAAGGTTACAATTTTATGAAGAGAGCAGCTTGGTATGATAACACTGAACTAAACCCAGAGATTTGTATGGATACTCTAATCCATGCTGATCCTCCAAGATGCTAACCAAGTTGAGGCAGCATCCCCAAATTCACACTTCATCCATGTGATGGAGAGGAGGGAGACGGACTAAGGAGACCCGGAACACCTAGATGAGAGGATGGAGGTTTCCCCGTGTCAGCTCCTTGCCAAGAGCCTGCTGCCTGGGGCAGACAGCACCAAGGGAGGGGAGCAGCGGTGCCTGCCTGCAGCCAGCTGCAAGAGGAAGCCCCTTGCCCACCATCCTGCCTCCCGCAGGGGCTCACACACCCCTCGCATCTCGGGATGAAGGGCTTCCTCACACAGCTCCCCACACAAGGAAAATAAACAGAAAGCAGGAGGGGAGGCTTCCTGTTCTCACAGCCTGCCGGCACCGCTCGCCCAGAGCAGCCCGCAGCCACGGGGAGGGAGCGCAGGCAGCTTGCCCACGATGCTCCACCAGATAGGCCAAAGCAGCAAGCGAGCAGCAGCCCAGGGGAACAGGCTGACAATTGGAGAGGATTTAACAGCATTTCACCTCAAGCCTGAACTCAAACTGAGGGGCTAGCGATAAAGCTGTGCCTAGCAGTTGCCATGGGCACTCAGACTACCCTGTGCTGCAGGCTCATCTGCATAGACGAGAACAACAGGTCAGGCCCGGTGAGTGCTCGGATGGCAAACCAGCCACCGAAATTACACCGTGGAAGGAAGTGTCATTTGTGACAGGTAATGACATTTCCACCACATTAGTACCGAGCCAATGGCCCAGTTTAATTTAAGAATGGCACTCACAGAAGTGTAAGCTTTAAAAAGAGGCTTCAAACCAACAACCTAACCTGTTATGATAGCTGAGGATCGCTTTCCATAACAGGAGAGGTGTAACAGCTCTAACATCCTGACCCAGTTCTGTTCGTGTGCAATTACCTCCTGCTTGCATAAACTCTCTCTCCTCCTCTCGTCCCTTCAGTGGGAGCCGAACAAGGTGTTCTTGCTCATTTCGTTTCCTGTTGGAGAACATATTTATTTTGTACAGCTGCCAAACGCTGCCACAGAAGTGCCAGTATTCAGCAGCAATTCAGTTGAATTTTAGATATCACTTCTAATACACATGAAAAGCGCTAGAGCAATACGACACAGGCCTTGGCTATATATAAAACAAGCTGGCATAGTTAGCATGGAATAACTTTCCAGAGCCAGAGTATTTATTCTTGACGAGTTTGTATATAAAAATTGTGTCAGTGTAGCTGTACTGGCCATTTTCCACACGGAGACAAACTCATAGGATCTCAGAGCTGTTTGTCACTGCTTGGGAAATGAAGCAAAGAAGTCTTGGTTCACTGCATTTCAGGCAGGCACTCATGTTACAAAAAAAGAAACACCATTTTGCTAGCAGGCCCAACAGAGGGATACAGCACTGAATAGCCTCCAGAGAATAAGCTCTCTTCACCAAAAGACTCGGTTCTCATCTCGGTTAACAGCGTTACGCTAACGCTTCCCGTATTCTCCCTTTATGGAAGGCTTCATTTGTGCCATCATCCAAGCACTGAGGAAATGCAGAGGCATCCTGCTGTGCCTGCACGGGCATTATGGATCCACAGAGCAAACCTTGGATTCTTCAGAACAGCCCCAGAGAGCTCTGCAGCTCCTTACACAGCTGTACCAGCCCCAGCAGTGCCGCACTACCAGCAGCAGAAAGCCCTCTCGTTTTAGGCAAACTGTTACCATACTGATTTAGCACACGTGCTCCTCGAGCCCTGCCACCACAAAAAGCCCCGCGGGACAGCACTCTGGCAGGACAGGCAAGGAGCAGGGGGGCTGTGCTGTTATCACAAAGCAATCGTGCAACACCAAATGAAGAGAAATACAGCCTCAGCATGAACTCATCTCCCTTGCCTCAGCGCTGCTGCCCATGCGTGATGATGACAGAACACTTAAATGTTTGGGAGAGCACACAAGATAAACTTTGGACTGTAGACCTAAGCGCTCCCAGACGGCCAAAGCAAGGACTCAAACCAATCGCAGGGCTCTGCTGGCAGAAAGAAAACTGCAATAATCTGGAACATCTGGGTGCGCTTTAACCACTAGAGGGTGTAAAAACAGCACAGTGAAAGGTTTGCAGCCAGCAATTAGTGGCGAAGAGAGCTGGAAGGAGCGAGAAGGACTTGCAAATAAGTGAAGGAGGAGGATGCTAAGTAAGGTGAAAGAAAGGGTAGGTTGTATCCAGAGAATTTCTAGTAGGACTGCTGTGGTCAAACGATGAGGTGCCTGAAAATAAACCTCCGCTCTGCTACTTCTGCTAAGGAAAACATTGTGGTAAAAGCACAGGACAGGGATTTACAATAAATTAGTGCAATGGTAAAGAGCAAGATACACGGATTTACACTCTAACTCAAATCCAGCTCCTAATCTGATGAAAAGGAGAAATCTGACAGAATTGCTCCTGCATCTCGTAATTAACTTTGTTACAGGGTCAGGATTACTGCACACAATCCCACACCACTTCCTTCCTCCCTCCCCAGTGTGGAAAAGCAGGTGATGCATCAGGCAGTGCTCCTTCTCCCACACCAGCCCATCTGTAGCAACAGAGGGCTTCTTTCTGCTGCTCTCATGTTAGAGGCTCCCAATCAGATTAGCTAAAAGCCTTGAAACCTCATTAGTGAAAACCAGACCAGAATTTAATCCGTTTCAGGGCCAAAAGCAAGAAGGAAGGAAAAAAACCTTTACCACAGATCAAGATGTCACCAAGAAGAGATTTAATTATCTATTTTAAACTACTTGCTAAAATGAAAACACCCAAGTGTTGCTGATGCTGTTTGCCCACTGGGAAATTCCTGTGAAGCTATGAAATCCTGAAATACATAGGCACACCAGTTAATGTACATCCTTTCCTGCTCATCCATGCAGAGCCCTCCGGGGCTGCCCAGTCCGTAGCACGGCTTCCCGAGCCCGTCGCCGCTGCTCTGGTGACCCGTCAGCAACAACAGCAGCTCTGGACTTTCACATCAGAAGAGTTATTAAGGGATGAAAAAGAGGAAACTTGTGAAGCAGGACATCAAAATGAAACACCAAGACAACCCCAAACCAGCCCTAAAGGGGAACAGTGAAATACAAGATACGGTACAGACGGTGCTACCAGAAAAACTGAAAGCAGACAGGGATATCTCTAAGGATCTGGGACTGGCCCTGGCTCTCAAAAGTTGTGTTTTTTACTTAGCCTGGATATAGTAGGAACCCCACTCCCTTAGCACTGCAGGGCTTATTACCTATTTCTGCTGGTTAACAGTTTAGTATATCCCAATGCACATTCTGAGCAACTCCTTCCTATACAGAAATTCATACACACATTGCAAGCACCAGAGGCTTAAGCTCTTCAACTGCTGATGCTGCAGTATGCTGCCCTACCTTCATAAAAACATCTCCCTTTGAGCTGTTGCTACACACCCAGGCCTCACCACGACAGAATGAAAATCCCTTTCTTTAGATTGGAGTACCTGAGAGTATTAAAGAATTTGATTTTAGCCTTGCTATTTGTTCATTACTGAAACGTGACGCATTATTGATTTTCTGTGCGTATTAATCTCGCGTAACACTGGCTCGTGCTCTGCTTCGCAGAAGCAGTGCATAAAACTGAAAAAAAAAAAACACCTCCATTCCAAGAAGGGAGATTTAATGTGTGACAGTTGTATCTTGTAATCCATTAAATTTCATTTGTTCCAAAGCATCTCCTCCTTCCTTTGCACAAATCCATCAACTGGGATTTCTCTGTCTTCTGTTAGGACGCGAGAGAATGCTTACAGATGCAACGCACTAAACAGTCTAATTTTTTACTGCTGTAGAATGAGAACATCCTGGATAAGAGCAAGGGGCAGGGGCCCTGAAGGACTTTAAAGGAAGGCAAGAGAAGTTCACAGACACTAGAAACAACCCAGTGGGGCACGTTGTTCCCCACCACACTGGCACAGCTAGCAACGCAGGCTCTCACAAAAAGTAAATGTTGTTTTGCTCCCCAGATGCTAGAATTACCGCAATAAAACAGGGCCAAGCATGCACTGGCACTGAACATCTACATTCATTAACGCTGAGGAGATACAGTGGGAGCTTAGGATAGGGATTTTATGTTACAAGATTTTTTTAAGAATAAAGAATTTCCTGAGCCGTTGGTAACGTGGAACATTTTTAACCCCTTACTAGGCACATTGCCACAGAGTGCTGGAGGCCACAACAACACATTCCGCTCACCATATATATCTCCACAAGCATTGCACAACAGAACAAAATTTCCACTCCTTAACTAGATGGTCAGGAAGCTATCGGACAAGACAGCCCTAAGTGTACAGAGACACGCAGACACATTTACTGCAATCAGACTCTTACTTGATTGTCTCTTGCTGGGTATCCATGATAACCTGAAGTCAGAGGCTCGTTCTGCAAGACAAGAAAACAAAGATTGAATGTAGTGGTTACAAGGAATGGAAAGCAAGGAATTATAGGTCTGTCTTAACTCAGCCAGAAAGAAGAACCTGCGTGACATGGGGGAAGAAAGAGCCAAGATGAAAGCATTCTGCTAACTTCCTATTATCCATGTAAGCCAAAACACCTTAAGATTTATTTTCACCTTCCTATGCCAAGTTGTGCAGAAGGAAGAGAAAAAAAAGAAATCAAAGCCATAAAATAAGTATAAACTAATCCTACCTCACCCCCTGTAATTTCAGTTGTGTATAATTCTTGTAATTTTCCAAATAATTTTATATATGCAAACATCATTTACCACGATGAAAACTGAACAAAATAGAACAAGAAATTACAGAAGTTGCTGCCCACCTTGCCCAGTCCTGATGAAAGGTTTCCCTAAACATCAGTTAACATAGAAGTGTTAATTTTCCCCTTTTCAAAACTAGACTAATAGTTTAACATGAACTTAAAAAGCAGTCAGCGTAACTTCAATTACCCTGGCAAGCCTGAACAGTACCTCACACGATAAGAAATCCTTCAGACTTTCTTCCTTCACCCCAGAAGGGACCCTAAGCCTACGCTCCTGGTGTTGCTGGCAGCCCTGTCACCCTGCTCTTTGGAGCACGGGAACCTCCAGCACTTCTGGAATTTCTCCATGAAATCCCCACATTCTCCTCTATTTTAGCAGTGCGTTGGGGATTAAGATAACACAGCTCATAATAATTTCTAAATGTTCATTTCTGTTTATTTCTACGTCTTAATTTCTTTGTTTCTCTCCCTCCAATGCCCCTTATTCAAAACAGGGAGAGGGCACTCAAGTGCCCCATGCATCCTCCTCCCTGGGTGGAGACTAAACTAAACCAGACAAAGCCTATTTCAGTTCCACCCTGGTACCCGTCCTCATCCATGAGCACCTCCCTGCTGAGGGCTAGGAGGAAAGGAGGCCAGCAGTCCTCCGCAATCAGTTTTTAAGCCCGTTCCTATCTCTTGTTATGGCTGACAAGGAGGAACTCCTAAGCCAGCCCTGCGTTTTCTCCGGCAGCTCTTGCAGAGGGGAGAGACCCTGACAAAACACAGCAAAACAACCCCAAGTGGTCAAAAGCAAAGACATGCTGGGCCTGCAGCCGACAGCCATCGTGTGTCCCAGCTACCCTCAGACCTTACAACGGGTTTTGGTTGAGATGTTTGGGGCTCTGCTTTTACTGTTGCTGGGCTGTTCAGCTCCAAGTGGCCAGATCCTTCCAGAGAGAAGTCTTCTGCAGGGCAGGCGACCGTGGGGATAATTTCAGTTTACACACGAACACTGCAGTGCAACTTCTGCTAAAAAGCAAGACGCAAATAATCCCATACACAGCCTAGCAATGCTATTTTAAATTTGTATTTGTCCTCCCCTCTCTTCCTTTTTACCTCAGACCTGCCCAGGGGATTCTCTGCGGAAACTTGCCAGGAAACATCAAACTCCATCTCCGGGCTCTCACGCTAAGCTCGGGTAGCGCAGGCAGTATGAGAGCTTCAAGGACAGCACAGCTCCTGGCAGCCGGTTTGGAGGATTAACAGTAATTAAGTTGACCACCCTGCGAGTACATTCCTCTCAAGCACTGACAGCCAACAAGCAGGTAAAGCACAAAACTCCACAAATACTGGAACAGAAGAAAGCACGCTCAGGCTGGAAGAAGCAAGCGGAGACTGACAGCTGCGGTACTAGAGCGTAACCTAGCTTCTGAGTTTTACCCGTGAACCTAATTAAAAACCAAGCAACATCACGATGGAAATGCACGGCTATTACTCCCCCCGCATCCTCAGTGTAAGTACACATTGTAAGAAAACACTTTGATTGCTGTTCCTCCCACACACAACAGTTTACCAACCTAAATGAGCGCAATAAACGTCCACCTCCTATTTCTCTTCTCCTGCTAGATCATTCCAGGTCTGGTTTGAACGGCACGTTGTACACGTGTGTGCCAGGTCAGTACCTTAAACGTGCTCGTGTGCCCCAATCTCTTTCAACAACACCTTGGAAAACAGGAAGGTTTCCACACGGTGAATAAGGAATGAATGGAGAAGGTACCACCGCAGATGCTGGAGATATGGACGGTGAACATAAGCAGAAAGTAATAATGAAGAAAGGAAAGAAGAAAGCGTTATTTTGAGGATGATTCTTCACCACATCAGGGACTAAGGGCAGGATCTGCTACCACAAAGCAGTGGCAGAAAAGAGACAAGACTAAAAACTTCATGGGTTTCCTGAAATCAAAGGCCCTGGATGCACAGAAATCTCCTCCAGAAACAGAATGGTTTTATAAGAAGAGTTTTATAAGAAGAAGCAAATCACAAGAGTGTGCAAAGGAAGAAAGATGACTGGAGAGATATACGGATGGCATGTAAGAGGTCTGAAAGAAACAAGGAGAAAAAAATAAGTGGAAGAAAGAAAACACAGCTGGCAAACCCCACTTTGCTTTTTGGAGGACAAAACCCACAAATTATAACTAAAAATGTTTGAGGGATACTGTTTCAACAGAAGTCAAAGAAATAGGTGAAAGAAGGTTTCTTCAGGAAGCAAGAGCTTGGAAAAAGTGGAGGTTAGAAAGAGGGTAGCAGCTGGAGCAGTAAGGTCACACAAGGGCCAAAGATATCTCTGCCTTTCGTACAGCAACGCTGCCACGAAGTACTGAGCTATTTGCAAAATCCCTGCTGTGCATATCATTGCTCTAATTGAACTTCGCTCTCCAAGAGAAGGCAGCGAGCGCCTAGGGAAACCGTCTCCCGCCAATAATCTCCAGCGCTGCCAATTTTACAGGTCACTAATGGTGAATCCGGGGCCTGCTGCATGATTATTCCATACGAGGAGTGCTTTTGTTGAAATCTAAACGGAACAAGAAGTGAAGGAGTTAAACTCACGACTAGAACAGGACAGTCCAACACATCCAGAGAGAAAGGGGACGTGAGAGAGATACAGCAGCATCTCCTCCACCTGCACACGCACAAAACTAATCCCACAAAATGGATGTGAAAAGAGAAGGGGGGAAAATTTATCACAGATAAATACCCTGCCCTCAAGCACGCCGGGACTCCCCCCTTCCCCTAATGGCCTGGTGGGAGAGGGAAGCCCCAGCTAACTCCGTTTCTCCCGGCAATTACTTTTCTCTTTCGCTACCAACATGCAACCAGACGTTCATAAAGAAATTGAGTTAGGCAGCGCTAGCCTGCCAAATCAAATCAAGCTGCCACCGGGATGTTTCATTACTTTGTTTACCACTGAAAGGCATTTCTCAGGTACTTGCAATTTGCTTTAGAGCGAGGAGAGAAAAATAGACAATAATACAGCCGATCAGATCTCTGCAGCTCACATTGTGATTTTGTTCAAACCGTACTGACAACCTCACACGTGCTTCCACACTTCCATAGGACATGTGAGCATTGCTGCTCTACTCTGGTAACAGTCTCTGGCTGGCCAAGGAGATTTAACAGGAATAAAAGTCACAACTCAGTCAAGTCCACTAAGCTTTAAATGCTCTCTTCACCTCAAATATTCCCCGACTTTGAATATCCCAGTGTCATTACCACAAGTTCAATTCCACTGGCATTTGCAATAGTAGGGCCTGTCACAAAGTGCAAGCCCCTTGGTCATGAAGTAAGAACAGCACAGCCAACTTCAGACCACTCAAGAGCAAAGGAGATGATCCTGCACTGCAGAGCACCCAGCCTTTGACGCCGTTAGGGTTTGGCTTTTGTTGTGGATAGGTTTTGTTTTGCTTTGCTTTTTGAGATTTTTTGTTTGTTTGGGGTTGTTTTAGACAACGTCTGTTTTTTTCTCTCTCAACTTGAGAAATTTTAGAAATCACTGAACTCAACAAAACTTGAAAACAGATGGAGTTTTCCATCAGCTGGGACAGCAGTAAGAAATGACTGGCTCTGCACGTTCTGCTGGCTTATGAAAGGCCACAGAGGACCAGAGCATAGTCAGTCATCTAGAAGAAATGTCATAGCTGCAATGGATAATGAGAGGTCTAAAAGTCTCCTCACCCTTTCCTTAAAAATAAAGCTAAAATTTAGCTTAAAGAGGAAATAATTCTCTTTGACCTAACTTGACCCCAGAACAAATTAATTTTACATCTCAGAGTCATTTTGCGAGACTCAATCAGAGAAGCCTGATTAGCAATTGTTTCTTCACTGCCAAACTAAGCCTAAAGCCTGCAGGTTAAAATTGCACTGCTAGGAACCATTAACTCAGTAAATTCATCCATATTTCTCCAGCCAGAGAATCAATTCCCGTTGAATCCAAACTTCACCTTGAAGCACTGATCCCTCTTGGTTGCAAAGACAGCCTCAGAAACGAGACCAAGTGATCTCTCTTCGCTGGGTTTGCAGGATGCCTGGCTTCATGACAGCGCTGGGAAAAAACTTCAGAGTGAAGTTAAAGCAATTTTTTTCAAGTTTCACAACCACCTCCCAGGGTCTGGGCAACGACAGCAGATGAGAACAGCTCATTCCCCTCTGCTCCGGCTGCCCCCAGGAGTTACCACCAGCACAGCACCCTGGTGGCTTGGACAGACGTGGAGAGGGAGAGCTCCGGGAAGCCAGAAACCTCAGAGCTATACAGAGCAGCGAAATAAAAGGTGACAAAAAGTTTCTTGTTCCTCCTGAAAGCAAAATGGGATTTTGAAGTGGCGAGATAGCACAAGCTACACATTTATCAGAGACTCGAGCTAGACAAACAGAAGCCACTTTTCCAGAACACCGAGAATAAGATGTTTACAAAAAGAGGCTGAAAAAAAACTGGCAACTAAGCTATTAATCTGAAAGTGACAGCTGCAAAAAAGTAAAGCTTGTGAGCCAGGCAGAAATCCCAGCGCTGCTCTCCGCAGCTCAGTGGTTTCACTGTCCTTTTTGCTGTATGTGTTGCGTAGCACAAAAGACAGCAAATCTGGGCTTTGAGGGGGGCGAGCTCTAAAAAGGCATTTTAGTTCTTCACCTGTGGCAGTGCACTAGTAAAACTGTAAATACCTTGACCTTATTACCAGCTCCTGGGAAAACAGGTATGTCTTCATTAGACCCTTCCTTGTACAGATCACTGCATATAAGCAAACAGAAAATAGCTGTTTCTTTGCCCAAGTGCATCTGATGCAGTCAGTTTGCCTTCGATTGTTTGCGCCATCTCCCCACCTCAAATTATCTGTTGATAAAATTAATGGGAAAAGCAGCATCTACGTCTGAACTACCGATTATTAATGAAAAAAAACTGAACTAAAGTAGTTTTTAAATGGATCTTAATGTCACCCTTCTCCCTTGATACTTACCCTAATTTGATATATAGCTCTCGCTAATCACTCTGCAGTTCCAATAACTGCATCTATAGTGTGGGACACTTCCCTTCAGCTGTCTTCACTTTCAATTAAATTTGGTTCTCGGCTCTGGCCGGGCTCCAACCACGCAGACGTCATCCAGCAGAGGACTTCCATTTATCCACTTCCTCGTTAGCGTCCCGACATCAACAACCCATGCTGATGGGGATGCGAGTAACAGGAGTCTTTACTCCTTGCTCATCCTCTTTTATTATAGAGTGTATTTGGGGGGCTGAAAGCTATTTTGACACAAGATTTTATTAAAAGGCACCGCGCCAAGTAGGCTGCGCACTGCTGTCCTTGTGATCGCCTGGAAATCTCGTGCTGGTTGGCATGGCCCCATCTTTCCACGCCCAAATTACCGAGGCCGTGCCTCTAGGGACGGACGGACCTCCAGGGGCACGGCCGCCAGCGCCATGCTCCAGCCGTGAGGGCTCGGAGGCTGGCCTGGCGTCCCCAGGGCCTGGAGGCCGGAGGCCCATCCGGGCCCTCTTCCTTCCTGGAATTCTGGCCCTGTTGCCGTGGCGACATCAGCCTCTGGCTGCCCTACCCCTTCCAGGTTTCCCTTTTCCTAAAAATATGGCATTTTCAGGAGGAGCCAAAAAGGGTGGGACGGGAGAGCAGGCAGCGAGGCTGCCCCTCGTGGGAGGAGGCTGCAGCAGGTCTCCTGCCTCCCCACAGCACCATGGCTCCCTCGGGGAGCAGCACTGGGGTCTTCCACCTGGGACAGGCGTTTCTCGAGATTCACAAAACAGCCTGAAAAGGTGTTTGGCCTTCCCATCTGCTTCCCCGGGCACTTGGCTGGGAAGCGGAGCCACGAGGGCCGTGCATTTCCCCCGCATGGCGGCCGTCTCACCACGCGCTTCCCATCAGGACACGGCTCAAGCCGTGCTGAAGGTGGTAGGCTGAGACATGCTGCCAGGAAAAATAGAGAAAATAAAATAAAAAGAGGCAGCCCCAGCCATTCACCTCCCCCACCTTGGTTCCCTTGTGCCAGTACAAGCACTCACTTTCCCAGTGCGCTGAGCTGGGTCAGGTAACTGAGGCAGATGATGAAGAAAAAAAAAAATAACCATGTATTTTTCTGCCTGTGTGCTTTCAGCTGAATCTGCTCCTCATCCTGGCTGGCTGTATGGCCATAGGGACAGCCCGTGGATGCAGCCAGAGGCACGGGGAGGAGACCGTCCCTGCCTCAGACCCACACGGTACAGAGGCTTTAGCAGCCTACAAGCCCATCGCCCGCCTCTGTGATCACCACACAACAACCTGGAGTCCCCTAACTTGCCATGGAGCTTGCAGGCTCCCTTCTCGGCCATAATCAGCAGGCAGGACATGAGTCGTGGCCAGCAGAAGGGAGCCCGGACCCGCCAGGGCTCCCCGAGCAGGAAGCAGGCTATGGAACAGCACACCAAGAGACACGCGCTCTCCGAGGCAGAGACCCAGCCCGAGGTTGTTTTGCTAGCCAGTGACATAGCGGAGTCAAGAAAGGAAGGTGATGTCAGATTAATAAAAATAGCCTTCTGCCCTGATCAGAATTTGAATAGTTTGGAGGAATTAGCCAGGCAAGCCTATGAGGTAGACAGTAAGACAAAACAGTGAGTTTCGGGGGAGGCTGCGTCCCTGTCAAACAAAGCAACGGTGAAGTCACCCGAAATCGGTGCGATTTTCTGGCCAGAAGGAGGCATTACCACATCTTTGCTATTCCTTGCTTTACCACAGCATTTCCTTCTGTCTTCCTAGCTTCCCTTACCAAATCCTCCAGCTACAGATGGATCCCAAATAAAAGTAAAAGCTTAACTCCCCCACCTCTCCCCACCACCCCCCCCAAAAAAAAAAGTCCCATGATTTCTGCTTCTTAAAGTCATGTTTTGAATCATACTTTCAAAATACATATCTTCTTAACTCCAACCTTGGGACACTTCTGATAGAAGATACCCTGCATATACTAAGGAACAGCAATTAGCTGGTAGAGCAGAAGCTGCAGAACTGAACGCACACAAATATGTTTGACCAAATCATACATAAAGACAGCATTTAAACTCTTGAGTCTTAAAAACGTAGTATTCAAGAAGTTTACAAATACACATGCGGGTTTTAAGCTGACAGCATCTATATGACATTACAATACAGACACCTGTAATTTTGCAGAATGGAGACTTTCATACACAGAAAGCACTTCCACAGCTAAAATGGAAGAGCTAAAATCGAAGTGTATTACTGAGATTTATAACAATGCAGATTCTCCTCTGACTTTTCTTTTTTTCTTTTTGAATAATCTAAGTGGCTTTCCAAAGGTTAGAATCAGCTTTCCACCAACCAGGTTTTCATTTTCCAGATCAGCCAAGGGGTGTTTTCAGCTTCTCAGAGAGATGAGATTTCATTAATTTAATGTAATTTAAATGTTGAAAGTGTACACTTTTTTTGGATGACATAAAGCAGCATCTTCATACTGCTCCGGGCATAAAGGAAATACAGCCTGCCTCTGCTGCTCCATGACCTATGCTGGCAACAATAGATCCAG
Organism: Nettapus auritus; assembly: GCA_011076525.1. Lineage (NCBI taxonomy): Eukaryota > Metazoa > Chordata > Aves > Anseriformes > Anatidae > Nettapus > Nettapus auritus. Next base: position 54,751,161 of record CM021765.1, on the reverse strand, counting down.
CGCAAGTTAAAGCCCCTGGGAATACTGTGCACAGCGTGACGTCTATGATCCAGCAAATACAAGGACAATCTGCATGCACAGAAGTCAATAGCACAGAATATTGATTTCCCTTCTTTTAGTAGGCAGAAGCATTTTAAAATGGCAGCTCATTCCCTTCCACTCTTACTCGAGAGGAACCAAACAGGGCTCCTAGTAAGGCTTTAAAATCCAGCAGTGGGGGCACCTTTGCATGCCACAATTACCACACGAGGCTGAGGAAGCGTTTCACACATGCTAAGCCACTCATTAGAGGGCAACATGCTCATGGCATGAAAATCCAGCTTGCTCTAACACGACAGCTATAAGCTTTTGCAAGGTAAAGAGAACGAAAGAGTTCTGCCTTAGCAGACAGCTTCACTGCCTATGCTTTCTCAGAAACACAGGATGGAAAACATGGAAGTGAACAGAGCGAGGGAGAAGACAAATCTCAGACACAGAAGGGAAGCCAGTGGATCACAAACTTGTTGATTTTGCAGATATTCAGAGACTGTTGCTCAGAGGCTACAAGGAAAGAAGTCTGCTCTTACTTTGCAGAAAGAAATTATAGTTGTTATATTACCTTCAGAAGAGAAGGCTGAAACTAATTTTTTGGTTGGACGTGAAGAGGCTGCAACATAAAATTAAATCTGCCTTACTTCTAGGGAATTTGGCACGAAAAAGAGTGGCACAACAGCACATGATTCAGCCAAAATCATGCTGTATACCAAAAGTCCTGGAGGCAAATAGGTGCGAGATAAGTTTTCTGGGCCCTGGACATCCTGACCTGATTGCATAAGCTGCCCTAGATAGCTACAGAAATGATTTTCCCAGGTTTGCTTTACAAACCAGCTTCCCTTCCCCACACACATCATTGCTTAGGATTGCCCAGACAATCACAGCTCCATCTCCCGGATTCCAGTGCCTGCAGGCCCTGGTCAGCCCAGGAGAAGGGCATAAGCCAGAAGGGACGGAGCTGGAATGGCGAGGGGTTAAAAAGAAGCCCGGGGGATGCAGGCAGTGGGACACAGGGTGAAGAAAAGGCGGGCTTCATCCGAGCCCCGCGGCCACGGCTGGTTCTGATTAAGCCTGCACGATTGTGGAGCTGCACAGGAAGCGCTGGGGGTGGGGGGGTCTCAGTCATCGCCATCCCACACACACTGGTAATCTTTGTGTTCCAGCAGCACCATCTGGAAACAGTTAGAGAGAAACAACTCCCAGGCCTTCCCTCCAAAGAAAAAAAAAGAAATCACTCTTAAGACCATTAAGCCTGGCCCCTTCATCCCCCTCCTGGAAAGCTCCTCTCCCTGCAACAGCAGCGAACAAAAGGGCGTCCGCAGTGGAGAAGGAAACCCACACACACGCAGCAGCTCTCCCTGCTCACTCTAGGTGTCCCAAGGTGGCACTGCAAGGGGCACGGAAAGATCCGACCCCACAGCATCCGGGCAGCACAATGCTTCATGAGCAGCACTGTGAGAGAGTACCCAGGGCACTAATGACACCTAACGAGGCTGGCTTGGGCACCCGGTCCCTCTACAGCCAGAATATCCCCCAACAGGAGGGATGCTGGCTTAGATGAGCTTTAATCCCCTCTGAAGAGGACAGGAAGACCCCAATGCAGAGCACACCCTTCGGGAGATGCTCCCCTCTGTCTCGGGGGTACCAGGAATCGTGGGGTCCCCGGACAGAAGGAGCAGCTTCCACCCTGAAGGGCTGCCACAGCCCCCCGGGCCTCAGCACGTGCTCTGGAGACAAAGAGGGTGTCTGTCGTCTAAATGACACGTGCTGGTATTTTAAAAGGGAAAAGGAGAGGTCAGGACTGTTGAATTTTACTAGAGTAAATCACCCAGGAGCGGTTTGTTTATTATAGAGGTACTCCCCTGCACACAGCTTGCAGCGGCTGCCACCTCCACAACCAAGTAAAGCCCGCAGGGCTCCTACCCCTCCTTCCTTGCCTTTACCTTCATTCGCCTCTCTCCCACACATCAGCATTTTTCAGGGTTTTTCCTCTAATTAGACACCCAAGTGCTACACGCTTGCCTACAAAAACGTAGAAACATATCAAAACAAAATCAAAGCTAACCTTTCAACATCCCAATTAAGCAATTACATACAAAGAGTAACATGACTGACTCCTGCTACAATGCAATGCCATTGCTCTACAGAAAACATGCCTTTGCTTTTCGTCTTGAATTCACCCCATAACCCAGTGCCATCTCTTTACAGGCCGCAGGCAGGCTGGATGAGATGTGGCCACACGCCAAGGCCCTCTATAATCAGAGGACAATTCATAAAAATAAAAAGTCTTAAAACAACAGGTTTTCGCAACCGTTAACCCAGGACTCCTTGGAATCCACTTCTTTTATACAAACCTCCTCGCTGCTCCTGCAAAGCTAGCTGTTGCTAAACACAGCTGCCCTGAGACGCCAGCATGGTAGCTGTGGCCATGCCTCTCTGCCAAGTACATTAAAGAGAAATCCTGCCTAGGCCACCAGAAATACCCATCCTAGACAAGCTGCCCAGTGCGGCAGACTACAGCCAACGCCCCAGCCCAGCTTGTCCTTGCTTTAAGGGACAAAGTGTCACAGTGCAGACACTGACCTGAGGGAGAAAGGGGTTAAAACGAGGAGGAAGGGCACATTAAGCCACCAGCCTCCTTCCTCCCAGAAGGACACCTCCTCTAGGCTACTTCTGAGAGGTTTCAGCAGAAGCTTTGTTTCGAAACTTTAAGAGAAAGGAAGAAAGACCTGCCCTTCATCTGGGAGGCCGCATCCAAAAACTTCAGAGGGCACTCTGCAAAGAAAGGAGGATGAAAAACAAAACAAAACCCAGCCCTGCTAGGGGGACAAAACGAGGCATTTACAGTAAGCTGTTGTTCCCATTTCGTGGCACGCAGACACGAGGCAAGCCGCTCTGAAGGCGCTCCTAAGAAAGATCGTGTTACTGGAGAGCACAGTTACCAACGAGGTGTCTGTAAGTAGTGTGAATTCCTACGTTTGGCCCAGATCAGAGCACGAGTCCTGCTTATAAGGGAAAAGCTGCTGCTGCTCGTATTCCACCCCGAAAGGCCAAGAACCTTATGTATTAATGGAAAAATGAAGTGAGAGACTGCCAGCAGTCTCAGGCACTGGATATTCTTATACCATTATTGTACAGCCCAAGTTTAAACGCAGCCATCGACCACAAAAATAAGACTGCAATTAAACAGGAGGTCATAGGAATAAATCAAGCCCTGGAAAGATCAAGGCAGGTGTCAGAGGCCTTTGTGGCCATGGCAGCGCTGCTGCACCCTGCGAGGCCTACGTCTGCTGGCCAGGCAGCACCCCGCAATCCTGCAGTGTGTTTCTCTCTCATTTTAATAGCTTAAAGGTCCATCAGAGCCCAGGAAATCCTCAGAAACAACGGACAGGCTCCTCAGAGAGCCTCAGCTCCACCCTATTGCCTCTACAGATCGCCTAAAGCCACTGGAAAGAGACACGCACCCCCGGAGCTCTCAACGCCCCAGAACCACGCATTCCTGCGAGCACCACACAAAGGCATCAAAGCCCCACCCGCTCCCCGCCTGCGAGACAATGCCATAAACCAGCTGCTTGTCCAGCGGAGGAGCTAACCCAAACTAGTTCCTCACAGACCCGTGCCCTTGGACCAACTCAGTCTCCGGCAGCACTAACCACAGCCCCCAGCACGTCCCATGCAGGAGCCACACGAGGAGCACAAACCATGACCCCGACCGCCTTTCCCTCAGTCTCCCCAACCCCGCCTCCATTTTTTCCACTAAGCCTTTAGGAGTGTGGCAGCACTGTAATTCTACCAACTTGTAAATGCGATGGAAATTACCACTTGGTTCGTAAGCGTGCACGCGTGGGAAGGGATTATCACGGCGCATTCACGTAAAATCTTGTTTCCTTCACAATTTAGTCTAAAGACCTCTTCCGTGTGCAGTCCCGGGAGACTTATTTGCATTAAGAAGTTCCATTTCCCTCCCCAAGCCTAGAGATGAAATGCAGAACAGCAGAGATCTGAAAACACTCAGCTCCTGAAATTACCGCATCGCATTTCTTCCTATGCGGCGCATCCACGTGAAGGCAACAAAAAAGGGAGCTACCCTCCCACCACAGACAAACATCTTAAATTAGGTAGAGAAAGTGTCAGTGCAGCAGTCTCCTGAACCAGAGCAGACCAAAGGAACAACGACAAGAAGCAGACAGGAGGGCTAGTCAAAGTTTCAAGCCATGCCAAAGCACCACTGCCTTTTTTGTTTTGTGTTTTTTTCAAGGTTTCTTTGTAAACACAGCCAACATTTTTATTCAGCGCTCTCGCTGCAGCCCCATAAATTCAGCTCTGCTTGTTCCTTCCTGCTGCACACTTGGTAACAACTGCTCGGCCCAGGTGTAAAGAGATTAAGCCTCGGCCCTCTCGAGCTACACAGTGATATGAAACACCTTCTTCTAAGAGCACAGTTTGTAGAGCCAGATTAAGCCAACCTCAAGACAACTGCCAGGAAAAGGGATCGCCCTGTTTTTCTCCTCCTGCTCTCAAGCGCGCATCCGCACTTCATCTGTTGCATGTGTGATACAGACCACATAAGAATACAGCAGATCAGATCAGCCTGCACGTCCTCCTGGACTCTAATCCCTCAGAAAGGAAAAGGATTAGCTTCACGTACAAAGGTGGTCACTAAAGGCCACGTAATCCCTCAGAGTGGACACAGAAGGTTGTAGGTCCACGCGGCTGGAGACAGGGAGAAGGCAGGGCTCCTCTTTCAGTGAAAGAAGCAGAGTCTTGGGCCAGGTTAAGCCAATAATGAAGCTGCAACAAAGCGAGTCTTGCCTGCAAGCTGCCTCCTTACAAACTATCCATCCTGACCTCCACGCATTTCACTCTCATATACAGGCATCTTTAACAGCCCTTTAAGACTCAGAGGTTTTATGCTAATGAAGAGCTGATCGCAAGCAACATCAAGCACTCATCCCAGGCAGCAGCAGAAAGTCTTATTTCTGGTCACATTTCACGGCTTCTCTTCCTGATGCCGAAACATCCCTGGTACTGTACAACCTAACTAGGTACGGGTGAGGTTTGCACACTCACACTCTTCTCCTGTCTTCATCCCTCAGGAGGCAGCAATTCCAGTTTGCTGCTATTCTACCAAAGAGTGGAGGCGTTTCAGTGACTTTTCCATGAGCCAAGGGGTGCTACATGGACAATAGCAACAGGTATGAAAAGCTAAGTCATCGTGCTCATTCCAGTAGGTATTGACAAATCCAGAGGGGAAAGGCATTCCTATCAACTACATCCATCCCCACTTAGTAGCTAGTTTTCAGATCAGTAATCGATAAGGACGTATAAAAACATGCTAATTTTTTCCCCTACGTTGTATTTAGAAAAATATGCACAGGCCCCTTTAGTTTTTAAGGGCTTCTATTTGTGACTTTCAGATAAAAGTCACTGCTCTTCACAGCAGGCAAACACACTACTGTCACAAAGAGGTGCCAAGGATTTGATCAGCCCAACTGCATAAGCATCGGCTGACTGGGGAGGACGTTGATGGTAGGATGAGGCATGTTGCAGATTTCACCATTAAGCACTCTAAAAGTACACATCTCCAGTCACCAGAGAAATCCTTGTAAGTATTCCCACATCTCTTCCTGATGCCACAGCCTCCAATATCAAGATCTGCGACATCCAAGAGCTGCACACATCCTAGAGCTGAGAGACTTCACCTCAACACGGAATATGACCTGGCTTAAATTATTAATGCTTTCATTACCTCCCAGCTGGACTACGTACAGCTTGGTGACACAGTGACAGCACAAGGCTTCAGCTTTTAGGAAACTCCCAATCTCACAGGAACTGGAGCTGACAGCTTCATCCCCTGGCACGCTGCAGTTCTCCATGCAAATGGCTGAGCACATCTCCGTGTGAGCTTTCACACGGTTTGTGGTGCAAAATACGCTACTCTTGAAGCCCAGGAGCACTGCAACCCTTCATCACTTTCCAGGAGTGGTAGTCACCGACAGATTTCACATCCTCTAACAACATGTAGTGAAACCTCGAGTTTACGTCTTAAAAAGTGAACAAAAGCTCTTCAAAAACAGATCTTGAAGGAACACATACTGCTTTTCCTAGAGAGGAGAGGAAAACAGTCACATAGCTTAACACATTACAGGAAAATACCCAAACCATGACTGCAGAAGACAATGTGTGTTCATAAAATACACATGTGCACACCCATATTGAACATATCTGCAAATAAACATGGCCAAAACTGAAACATAACAGATCCATGAACCTTCTGGGCAACATCCAACACCAGTGGGGATTTGCAGCTTAAGCTGCCACAGAAAAGAAGAAAGGCCTAGAAAAGCTGCCCGATTTACAGAGCATCTTCCCAGTGCCAAAAATCGAGTACTGAAGCACCAACACTACCACTCGCAGCATATAAATGTTTGTGTCAAAATGAAGCTTGTAATCCTCCTGGGTGAAACACCAAACCTCCCAAATCCCAACCAACACGAAGACAGCATTGCATCAGTCTGAGTCTATTGAAAGACAGCGCTGGTGCCTGGAGGATTACTTGCAGCTTTAAAGCAGCGGCAGAGAAAAAAAAAGCATTAGAAGATGCTGGAATGTCACACAGATGCTGCTGCTGCTGCATGGGAAAGCTGTTGTCAGCTGCAGAGAAAGGCACTATACATATTTGGGACAGAAGGGTTCAACACATGCAAATCACAGATTGACTGAGCTTGCTTTTCACTCCCATTGCTCTTCAGTCAGATCAGGAGCACAAGGAGAGGAGCTGGAAATCTGCTGCTTTCTGCAAACAGTCAAAAATCTCCTGGGGAGAGAAAAAAAGAGGGAAGGAAGAAGAAAAGGTCTGTTTCTCTCACTGCTGTTATCAAAGTCAAAAATGGATATAATTGAGAAGTTCCAAAACTTTAAATCTCTACTAACAGGAAGACAATATAAAAGCGCCTGGACCCAAATGGGGGATGGCAAATTCTAGCTCTCTCCGTGCAGCCTGGGAGCCACGCATTACACCAAGACTTAGCTTCTCAACCCATTACGTTTAGGCCTTGCCATCCAAGACCCCCTTTTTGTGTTTGCCTCTGGACGGACTGAATGCTTGTGGCCTCAGCAAAACCATACTTCCATGCCCTGCGTGCTAACGGGGAAGCACAGCCCCACATCACCTCCTGCCAGCTGCTGCACGGCCACCACCACAGGCTTCACAGAGCCTTTGCAGCTTGCTGTCTCCCTTCCACTCGCCCAACGTTGAAAGTACTTGGAGGAAGCTTGCTTCACACATTTCCCTCTCCTCTTGCTCTTCTCTGTTGGCAGGGAACACATCGCCTCTCCGGCTGCATGAAGGACATAAAGGGCATCACCACCCTCTGCACCCTTGCTTCCAGCCTTTTTGATTCGATCACCGGTCAATGTTCACCAACACACACGATGATCCAGGCTTTCCTGGGGTTTGTGATTTGCTTCTCACTCCACAGCACCACGCCAAGCCCCCTCTGCCACTCACTGCACAGAAGTCACAGGAGGGATGCTGCGACCATCTCTTCAGCATGCCCCATGGCTCAAGGAGGGGAAGGAGGGACAGCACATCCCTCCTGGGCTCCCGCCGCAGCCACATACCGTGAGCTGAGGCTGGGGAGACAAGCAGTGACTCGGGAACACCTCACCTTTGGCTGTGGGGAGCATATTTGGCAGGGAAGGCTTCTCCCAGCCCACGGAAAGGCTCCCTGCAAGCACCCAGCATCCGTGCTGGTGTGAAAGGAGCGTGTTTCTCCCTGGGAGGGAGCTCCGTTTTCCCTAGCAGCTGTCAGGCCCAAGGGACCTCAAGGCACTCTATAAAACACTAAAATCCCAGCAGGCTGTAACAGCACATGATTTTTTAAAAAATGCATCTGCCATCATTTATCACCTCTACTACAAGAGTCAGTTTTTGAGGGAAATTATTGGCTACAACTCTATACTCCTATTTTGCTGTCATCGGATATACTAGCTTTTAAGTATCAACAAAAAAACTAGGGAAAAAAAAAAAAAAGATGATTTATTCAGCAAAATCACCAGAAGGAGATTCTGGACAAAGAGGAAGAGAGGAAGAAAGGGCTGATTTACATGATCCAATTAGAGGTGAAAAAACATCGCTCCGTGCAGCCAGGAGGACGACCTGAAACCGCATCCCAGCACCATCGGCCAGGACCAAAGAGCACTCTGGTCACAGAAAGCTTCCCCAGGGACCCGCCACCTGCTGTAATTGTTGGGGGAAAAAAAATTAAAAAATTAAAAAAGGCCAGCGCAGGGCTGGGATAAACACACCGGAGATGGTGGTAACAAACAAGCATCCATCCAGGAGTTCTCACAGAAGTATAAAATACTCCTCCAAAAGTACAAAGCACGCCTTGGGAGCTCTTAGGAGTTGGGATAATGTGAGCAGTACAGATTAAACGTTTAATAATAAAATTATTCAGATTACTAAAACTGGTTTCTTAGGCAGATGGGAAACGGTTTCCATTAGGACAATAAAGGAAATGTTTCCCCTCAAAAAAAACAAAAAGGTGATTGCTTTTTAGCACCAACAGCCCTGAAAACGCACGATGTGCAAACAAAGAGAGCCTTAAGTTGGATGTAAAAAAATAAGGACGTGGTTTACAGTGAAACCCATAGCACATATAGACAAAATATAGGCAGGACAGCAAATGCCACATGCAGAGAGAGGTCAAAAAATGATTACAACGTGGGAATCCACGCAGGAGGGGAGCACGAAGGTGGATGGAAACCGATGCAAACCTGCTGACGGCTGTTCAAACAGCAAAAAGGCCACAGATGGACAGACCGCAGGGCAACCTGTTTTCATGGACGCAAAGCCACAAGGCTCACAGATGCCCCAGGGCACTCACAGCCCTAGGGAACTCGATACCCACAGCAGTGAATAATTCAGGCCCCCGATCACTTACACGGCTCTAAGGAAAGGCAAAGCCACCCCGCGGGTGCCACCAGCGGAGCAGGAGCCACACAGGGTCGCTTGTTCCCGCACACAGCTCCCTCTGTGACCGGCGCCGGGACCGTCATGTGCTCGCCAGCAGCCCGGCCGCCAGGCTGAAGCTGACGAGGATACGGGGAGATCTCCGGCAGCCTCGTCTTCTGTAGGAACGGCTGGCGGTAGATTATCAGAAATGGAAAAAGCTGGGGGGGAAAAGGGGGAAAAGGATAACAAAAGACAATACTAAAGTGTTTGGGGACATGAAAAATGTTAACCTTCAAAGAGACGCGGCTGTTGACTCAACGTTGTGTCATGCATCAGAGGAAACAGCTTTTGGAAAAAATCCTCTGTGCTGGTCAGCAACGTCTACAGATGACCAGAGGCACGCAGACAGCGGGGCCAGCCCTCCGTCTTCCCCACCCAGGCTGAGAAAAGACACTGATAAAAACTCAAACACATTTACTCCCACCACCACTAGGAACAGAAAGACCTCAAGAATCTCTTCAGATTCCCCCAGCCCCCCAAAAAACACATCTAATGTCGAAACTGCTGTGCTAGGCTGTGATCCTCAAGGCTAGAGAAGTCCTGGCAGACCCACCCGGCGAGCTGGGTGCTCCTATTTCTAAGGCATGCCTCCCGCAGCACAGGCTGCAACACGACAAAGATGCCTCGGGCACACCACCAGAGCTCCCTCCTACCGCAGCCCGGCGGCCAGATGTGCCCCGACAACGGGTACCCTACATTACCACGCCGGCTGAACAAAAGCACGCCAAATTGGCCGGGGCACGAGCAGACGGCAGTTGCAGCAGCCGACGGCGAGAAGCAGAGCCTCGGCACATCCCGGGCAGCTGATAACAGCTCTGAGTCAGCCGGCACCCGGTGCGGTTCCTTCCACCACCACCACTTGTGCTCCCAAGGACTTCCCATCTGTCTGAGCCGGGGCTGGGGGCTGAAACCGCAGTGGCAGCATCCCAATCTCTGTCAGATGGACCTCTCAGGTCCCCCATGCTGCTGCTGCAGGCTCTGGTCCACACTGTGAGGGCTGCTGGACAGGCACATGGAAGCGTATAGACCAGGGGGGTGAGTGGAAAAAGAAATAAAACAAGATACCTCACTCACGAGCACTCTTTTTGCTGCAGGGGCAGACGGACAGGGCGAGGCATCTTATGCACAGATGTCTGTCCCGTTACGGATCTCCCTGGGGCCCGTGAGGGCTCAGACTGTGGCTCAGCAGACAAAGAATCCCAAACCCAACACGAAGCCGCAAGGAAATCCCTGCGAGCCGGGGCTCCAGCAGCAGCTTCATTATCCTTGCTGCTTTTCTTATTGTAATCTTTGCACTCTGCTGCCTGTCGCAAGCCTAACGCTTGAAATGTACAAATCCATGCCAAAAAAAAAAAAAAACTTGCAGAAAGAAAACATTAACTACATTTTAGCTGAATACAAACTTGGTTCAGGGCATATTTAGATCAAGACTTTTGACACTTCAGACAGCACTGCACCAACATACGCGTGCCACTGGCTCTTCCTTTGTAAAAAGGTGGGAAGAGAGAGAGGGGAGAAGAATACGCAGCCTCACTTAGCCTCAATCACACGTCCTTTTTAACAAACAAGAATTACTGCATCATTAGATTTGGCGGCAGTACTTAAAAACAAATCAGATTTGGTGAGAGGAAAACAAAGCGATTGACTCCTGACATTTGCAACCCAGAGTATATTAGACCGGCTCCTCCATTTATATTTAGTACAACACCAAAGAAAGCAGCGGTCCCTAATTAAAAAGGGGCAGAATAATCTTTACCAAGGGATCAAACACACCGGTGCCTGGGCTCCCCAGGATACAGAAGCCACTGTGGCCAGGTGAGTCACTGCCACCGCCGTCCCAGCAGGACACGATCCCGGGGCAGCTGCAAAAAGCTGCTGAGATCAGCCCAAAGGGGCAGAGGTGTTCGGACGAGCTCCTGACATTGCTCACCCAGACGGCTGGGCCCACACACTTCAGTATCCCTGAGATTTAACGTAAGCAGGGGACTTAGAGCTGTCACCAGGCTCCTGACTCAAACCCTTCAAGGAATTTATTGATTTCCTACAAGATCTCCACTATATAATTTTCCCCACGCTTGCATTGTGTTTGCACTGTGCTGTTTGTACTGGCTGTACTTCAGCACACGCTACCTGATTGAGCAAAAAAAGATAAAGGATGCAGCTTTCCTTTAGCTTGAGACGCACCGTGAAAAGCACAAGAAACCAGCATCTGTTGCCGTCATTACACCCCGACACCTGCAGATCCACAGAGGTCTGCACACAAGTCAGCAATCGTAGTATTTTGGCCTTCTGCTAGAACAAGAACACAGAAGAAGAATTAAGTGAGCGTCCTGATGCAGAGCTAGCCTCCGTTTCCGTAACCAACTCTCCTCGCTCCAAGAAAACAGGAGTTACTTTACACCGCGACCTTCAGCCTGCAGGAAATGGCAAGGTAAGAGTGGAGAGGGAATATTTACAGAGAGGAAGCAGCAGGCAAGGGGCCAGAGGAGTTTCTTCAGCGGGTAGGAAGTTCTCCAGCTCCCAGTTTCGGTTTCTGGGACAGCTCAGAGCCACCACGCAGCCCGCTGCTGCCTTCAGCTGCCTGGCCACACGGCATCCCCGGGGACATGGCAGCTCACCAGGCCCACGTTGTCACCTCACAGCTCCCCACAAAATGCCCGGCCCATCCCCCAGCACTCTGCTGGGAGGCATCACGGCATCTCCATTTCGGGTCTGCTTAAGTTGTGCGTGAGGAAGCTTCACGTTACAGACCAACTAGCCCAGCGCAGGACCCAGAAGGCATGGTCCTACGTCCTTCCCCAAACAAACCGCAGGTTCACGAGCCATCCCCTCTTTTTACAGCTGACCCAGCAAGCAGGCAGCCACGAGACCCACTCCAGCAGAGTCAGATGGATTTGAAGGCAAATTCATCTTCATAAAATCATGTCTCGGGTTGGAAGGGGCCTTGAAGAGCACCTTGTCCCACAGGCAGGGATGTCACCCACAGATCAGGTTGCCCAGGGCCCCATCCAACCTGGCCTTGAACACCTCCAGGGATGGGACATCCACACACAGCTTCTCTGGGCAGCCTGTCCCAGTGCCTCACCACCTCACCAGGAATGAAGAATTTCCTCCTCACCTCTAATCTACATCTCCCCTCTTTTAGTTTAAAACCGTCCCCCCTCATCCTGTCATTATCTGACGCAGCAAAGAGTCGCTCTCCGTCTTTTTTATAAGTCCCCTTTAAGTACTGAAAGGCTGCAATGTGATCACCCCGGAGCCTTTTCTTCTCCAGGCTGAACATGCCCAGCTCTTTCAGCCTTTCTCTGTAGGAGAGGTGCTCCGGCCCCTTGATCATCTTTGTGGCCCTGCTCTGGACCTCTTCTACCAGCTCCACATCCTCCTCGTGCCGGGGGCCCAGACCTGGCCGCAGTGCTCCAGGTGGGGCCTCACACCTCTGAGATCACGCCAGTGGGAACTCACAATGGACGCAAGCCCTGACTCGTGGGAGAAGGCATTTAAAAAATGAGAAATATCTGCAACCTTTTCCACCGTAGCGCTTATTTTACACATGAAATCATGAAACCACGTCTAACAACAGGATGCAGCCCCCTACCTGTGTTTCAGCGAGCTCTGGGGCTAGGGAAGGATGCTGTAGCTGAAATGCTGCCCAATGTCCCTCCTGTTAAGGCACCGGGCAGATAAACCACTGAGGATTATCCTCTTGGACGAGATAGGGGGCAATTAAGCAAGGAGGCCAACTGGTTCAAACCAGAGGAAGGAGGGCCCACTGAACCTGTGCTCTAAGATCTCTGCTCCTCTGCAAACGGCCCAGAGTTGTTTCATCCCTCTGTGCATGGTCTCTCACCACAACTTCTCTTCCTAGCATCGGTGTTAGGTGATTACATGCACAAGGACTTAGGAAGGGCTCAATTCTGTGATAACGGAGGCTAGGCTAAAGAATACAGGGATGTTTAACTGCTAAAAACAAAGGATTAAATCTGTGGACAGGAACCAAGAGATCTGCTTTGATTCCCGTAAAGCTCTCTGCCTTGAATAAACTCTGTGGATACATGAGTCTCCGTCTAGCAATACACAACAAAAACAACTCGGGCCACCTACTGTCTGACCACCCTGGAAGCAACGGAGGAAAAGGAGCTGTTGGAAGTGTCCTCTGTTCCCTTTTCCCTGACATCCCAGCTGGGACTGAACCTCTCCCTCAAGCAACAACACTGCTTCGTTGTGCTGTACATCCTCCCTTTCCCAGCAGCACGTGAAAATGATGCTGCATCCCTGCCAGACTCATTGCTGCCCAGGGGGTTAAATACAGCAACAATGAATTGACCAGCCTTGTTAATTTAATTCAGCTACATGGGAAATCTGTAAACAGAAGCAGAAGCCATGACAATACTATCGGAGGGCTCTGAACACACCATTGTATACTTTGCTTGTGGTTACTGCTGCCAGCCGCGCAAGGAAGAGGAAATTTTCCTGCCGGATGTTTTACTATTTTACTGTTTAAGCTCCCCCAGGTGAAAGGAAAGTATCCCACAGGCACATCGGGTGCCTCTACCCAGCCAATTATTTTCACACATAACACACTGAATTAGCATTCAACAAGATGACTTCCAGCGACTCCTGACCCAGGCGTAATTCAATAGAGGGGGAAGTCGCCGTTGAGGCCCCCGGGGAAGCAGCACCTCTTCTGCTGGAAGAGAGATCAGAGGTGCCCCATCCCGTCCTTGCTTTCCAGGGCAGCCTTATTTCCACACAGCGGCTGTTTCAACACGGCCTGTATGAAAATCACTGCATTTTCTAGCAGTAATTTTTATGCAGAGTTGTCTCCGCGATGAGCACTACGCAGGAACCATTCACATAGAAACAGACCTTCCCAAGGGGGAAGCTGCTCACCCAACAGCCTCTGCACCCCAGGAGCTCCCTTACGAGACAGAACAATACTTACCTAGGAATTAAAGTTGAGCAGTGGCCTACTAAAAAGTTCTCCACTACTCAGTGTGACCGTATTCATCATCAAAATCCTGACCAGGAAGTAGAGCCAGAGAGAGCCTTACAATGGTAGGAATTCACCCATAGCAGGGGAACAATGCCACATGTTTACTCCTGCTCAAAGGGCCAAGAGATTCAGGGACGGTCTTTAAAATCCCATTCTGGAAGCAAAAGTAAAAATTGCTAATCCCGGAACAAACCAGACAGATCACACAACCTCTCAATCTTCATCGCAAAATCTTAGAAATCAAACAGGCAACGTGGAATAAGAAACTGCTCAGTAGGACGGCCACATGAACTGCATTTCAGACAAACCCTGACGATCAAATAAAGCACACAAACCAAATAACACTCGACACACTGTGCCCTCAGGGCTGGTCACTTCCTCCCCTGTACTACATTTTTTTCAGAGTATTTGCATCATGTCCTTACCAAGCATCAAATCCAAGAGAAGAAACCCCACGTGCTACCTTACAATAGGATCCCAAGCACAGAGATTTTCCGTTTATTTAGAGACAAACACATTACAGAGATCACAGAAGAGCTTGCTAAGACCTCAGCAGCGACAACAATGAAAACGCAGACACTTGGCATCCTGGAAAAACTGAGCGCACGCCGGAGCTGAATGCCCCGAAAGCACGCACCTCGTGTAACGCCTTCGGGCAGCGGGTTGTCACCACGTCCACTGCACCACCAGAGGATCCTCGCTCTGCGGGGACAGGACCACCACCACTCAGCTGCAACACCCACACCGACAGCTACTGAAAGCCAACAAAAACGAGAGCTTTTTTACCACAGGATGACGAAAAAGACCTAGCGAAGCGCTACGCATTCCGCACCCACGTGTTAAAATATGGGCTGGCTAGTCTTTTCCTTTTACGTCGGTTTTCGGATGCCAGCGTGAAAAGGAAAGAGAGCCGGATGACCAAAGGTGAAAAATAGCAGCTGGCGGAGGAAGGATGAGCAGACACACTATAGAAAGCTGCACTGCAAAGCAAACCAACTCCCCTACCAAACTCCAAGAGAGCTGCCAAACCCTGTCCCGTGAGGCTACCACGACTGGAAGCTACTTTCTCTGTGGTAAGTGCCTGCAGTAATCATGAATTCCAAAAATGAAACAAACGCCAAGCTCAAAAAAAAAAAAAAAAGGCAAAAACTATCTTCCTGTTTTCACTGGAAAGGTCATGCCTATTTAAGGAAACCTTCCCAAGCAACATGGACATGCTCCATCAACATCCATCAGCTAACAGCCCAGAGTTAACTGCAGTCACTCATCAAAAAATTCCCGGTCCTTAGAACAGTCGTGGTCTGAGCTCCAAATCCAACCCGTGCTCCTCCTGGCAAGGAAAGCAGTCAGGAATAACTGATACTACTCAACATCAACACCGCAATTTACTGACCAGTAGAGGAGGAGGAATCCTTACTTATCCCCTTCAGCCCTGAGTAATAGGAGGAAAAAAACACAAAAAGCCTCACAGTGCATCCATCTCTTCTAGTCAACGCCTTCCCCGTGGATAACAGCCATCTCTGAGAGCATCTGCACATCAGTCAAAAAGCCTGATTTAAAGAAAGCTTAAATATGTTCCCAAGCCAACAGACAGAGAGGTTTCAGGCCAAAACATAAACACCAACAATTTTTAGTGATGTAACTTTGTGATTTATCAACAGATAGAGAAGAGTTATTCTTCTGAATCTGCACTATTTAGCACGACCACATGACACCTCTGTTACACTTGAAAGAAGACAGAGGAGATGGAAGATGTTGGTGAAAGGCAAGAATTCCCTTCTGAAAGGATGCAGTCAGCAGATAGTGACACACCGACAACACAGACCTAATTATACACATTATTTCAACTTCCTGGCATGTTCCACACACACAGACACATCTCATAAATGGATAACTGGAACACACACTCAAATGTTAGCCTCGGTCTCGTTCACCACATCCAAGCCCACCACAACAGCCCAGTTCTCGGACAAGACTAACAGAGGATGGACAGATGAGAACATTAAGACAAGTTAAGCCAAGCTATAACTTCCTTCATTTAACAAAACAGTCAAAATCGACTTTTTTTTCCTCTCCCTCTCCTCTTCTGTGAAGCTTCCGCTGGCCCACAATGGATGTTTAACCACCACGTGGCCAGCACTATTCACAAACGCTGCCGTCACCTCCTGCTGCATCGATCCCACCCCAGCAAACGATGGTCTTGCCTCTGGGACTGGTGGCTGCGACCTCTCAGCCCACAACACGTGGTACTTGGCTTGAAGGCCACCACTCCGGGGACTTTAACTAGCTCAGGAAAGTCAGAAGTCTCCAAAAAGTGCTTAGGTACAGGGAGAAAAAGCTGTTAGATCCCCCTGGTGACATTAGCATGTGCCAGATCTTCACTCACTGACTACACATGAGCGCTGCTGGGCAGCCTCCCGCCTCATCTTCTCTTCGCTTCAAGGCAACAGGAGTTCTGAAACACACGCTGATGCACAAAGAAGGCACTGCCAGGTTGGTCTTTACCTCCTCTTGGGAAAAGGCAGTGGGATGAGGTGGTTTCTCTTCCCTTACAGCTTTTTACTACTTTCAGTGCTGTAGTCTGACAATCACAAGAGCAGGTATCCAGCCCAAAATCCTCATCCTGTTCTCCAGATGGCAGAGCCCCAGCCACACTGCACATTTCTATACCCCATTTTCTCAGTACCAACCTCAGGTAACAAGAAGAAGAGAACAGAACCAAAAGCTCGCGCAGAGCAGCAAAAAGCGGGCACTGATGGGATGCACCAGGAACGAGGGAGATATCAAGTCTATGACAAATCAACTGCTTCTCACCCAAGACATCCAAATCCCGAGTAGAATTGGTTTGCTGTCTGAACGTGCTTCAGATCACTCTGGTCTCCTCCTGCTAGCCCCACAAGCACCCACACCAAGACCTCTGTCCCCACGGAAGAAGCACCCACTGCTGGTACCCGTCACGGCCAGCTCCGAGTGTCCTGAAGACCAGAGGTGCTGGTCCTGGTCCTCCTTGCAGCCAGGACGGGGAGCTGGTCCCCATCCCTCCTGTCTGCACAGCAGCCTGCTGCTCATTAAAAGAGCAAAAAATATTTATTTATTTATTTGGTTTACTTAAAAGGCAAGGTAGCTACATTCTCTGCTAGAATAGCATTTCAATTGCGAAAGTCGAGAGCTCCGCATTTAAAAACACCAGTTACAGCTACCCATGCAACTCCATTTGCTTCCCTGTAAGCAAATGGGCTTACATGCAGTTTTTCCTGACTCACGTCTGATTCAAGTCCAGTTCTGAGAAGAAACAAAGGCTGTGCAACGTGCTCGTCCATCGCTGCAGAAACTGAGCTGCAGGGGTTTGGAGTTAAAGGCCAGCAACATCCCTTCTCCTTAAGATTCCAAACCTCACTCATCCTACGAGGACAGTTTCTTCACGATGCTGACCAAGTAACTTATTTCAAGCTTTTCCACTTTTTTTTTTTTTTTTTTCAGATGAAGACTACATCACTTTTTATTTGCCCAACATGACACGTTTAGAGATCAGCCTGTGGCAGTGGTGGAAGCTGTAGAGAGCTGTAGATCAAGTGTTTTAACATAAAAAGAAACCCATCCGCTACAGTAAAAACAAATAAAAATAGTAATGAAAAAAAATCAGGTTGCAGGTGTCAATAGGATTTTTACAAAACTGGCTGTATTACCAGTACCTCAGCTCCTCATTGCCTACAATAAAAGATAATATACCTTTTCTACCTCTGAGGAAAACAGCAAAAATAAGATCATTAGTATCTCTGAAGCACCCACACTACAGCGGTGAGTGCCACAAGAAAGACCATTAAAAATTAATAGTTTTGTATTCAGCGCATGGTTTGGACTATCTGCAGTAAATACGGTTTGGGGTCATGCATTAGATGAAAAGAAGAAATGAAATATTGAACAGCTCTCAATCCAAAGCCTGAACTCACACCCATTTTAAGCGATAACCAAACTCCTGCTAGATTTAATAGCGCTTCGGTGAGTGCTGCCCATTTGAGGCCCTTAGAGATGAAGTCATCTATAAAAACCTAACCGCAAGGTTCAGACCCCACACGGTGCCTTCTTGTCACACCACAGGAGACATTCAGAACAGCAGAAGCCAGGTCCATGTTTCACCGCCTCAGTTTCCCCCATGATCTGGACCAACATCACAGAAGCTCCTCCTTCCTCTCCTATGTCCCACCAGCCCCAGGACAACACCTGCCACACCGTGCGGCCACCTTCCATGTCCTTTGGGACACTCCATGGTTGAATCAGACCCTGCTGTGACCACAGCACGGCCTAGTGCTCCTTCCCCAGCCAAGGCCTTTGGATCCCCACGTGTAACCCCAGGCTGTGTGCCTGATCCCACTCACGGGACCAGGATAAGAATCCCTTAAAAGCTGTCTTTGATCCCGGAAGCCACCTCAGCTCCCTCAAATCTGAGCTTCCTGAAGTGCCCAGAGCCCACCAACAAGGTGAAGCACCTACAAACGTACTCCATCCCCACCCAGCTTCACTCCAAGGCTACGCAGGGCTTTGGTCTGAAAGCAAACACAGGAAAGGGGCCTCTTGGAAAGAATCTTAATCTGGGACAGAAGAATAAGAAAGGAAATGGAGAAGTCCTTTAACACACGCTCTTCCCTTCATTTCTTCTTCCCACGAGAAGGATGCAAAGCCACAAAAGAGAACAACAACAACAACAAAAATCAAAGCGGGGCAGGAACTGCTCAGAAGCACCCTCCCATGCACTGCCGTCCAAGAGCAGCATCCCATCTGCCTGCAAAACCCAGGGCCGGAGGGAGAAGGCGCCCCGCAGAGCCCGGCTCTCCCAGCGCCTCGCCAGCCCGCCGTGGGCAGCAGAGACTCTCGTAAAACCGACATTTCCCACGCGGAAACGGCAACCTCCAGCAGCAAATTATAGGCCCGGGATCGCAGCTCCGGCCCCTTCCCAGCCCACGCGGCACTAAATCAGGCCTTGCACGTGAAGCCTCGGCGGGGTTTCGCTCCTGGGCATCGCTCCCCACGGCGAGGGCCGCCCCGGGTGCCCACGAGGGTCCCCTCCGGCAGCAGCGGGGGCAGAGCTCTGCGGAAAGCCACGGTGAAAAGGAGCGTGCTGCAAGAAACCTGAGCTGCATCCAGATCCCAGGGCCTCAAAGCCTCAAGGGAGAATATTTTGATATTTGCAACAAGCAGGAATGCCACATAAGGTTGCTTCTTTAGCCTCGCTATTAAAGGAAATTTAGCTACATACAGCCACAGGGTAAGAAGTGCCACCGCTTCCCCCTCCCCCCCCTTTCCCCTCCCCTTAAATGGTGCGTGTTTTTCCCCATTTCTATGCTAAGTAATACTTAGCATTATTGTCGAGGTAATTACGCGCAGATAAAACCCAAGAAAGTCATAAAGGAAAAAGCAACAACCGCTTCTAGCCCACACTCTTTGAAGCAAGCATCCAATTTTCCTGCACAGCGAACCCTCCTAGACAAAGGCGGCGACAGGCAACGGGAAGGCGCAGCCACTTTGCCAACATCCCCCTGTCCTACACAAGAGTTGCGGGTGCAAGATCTCACAGCCTCTTCTCTAATTGCCATGAATCACAGGCCCGCCTTGCCCACGCTCCGAAGGTTGGCAGGTGGCAATGGTAGAGCCAATTGAACAGTGCGACAAGGGGCACTGCAGGCCAGGACGGCCACACAATCCAAGCCCCACAAGGACCAGGGCCTGGCGTGTTGCAGCCTTTCCAAAACGTCCTGCAGGAACGGAGGCTTGCTCTTGAAACAAAAACAGGGGCAGGGGGGAGCATCCTGGGGAAGAATACCTCATATTCTCAAAAAATATCACGTATCTCTCAAAATAGCACTTCCCTGAGTTTAGAAAAGATTGCAGGCAAAATTAAATTTACTGGAGAGCAAAGGCAGCTGAAGGCCCAAAACGCGGTCAAGCAGCTCTAATCCCTAAACATCGGGATTATCTCATGACAGCTACGCTCCAGCCTCCATTCAATAGCACTGTAAAATGTAGACCAACAGGATGCTTCAATGAACTGGAACTCGTTACCTCTAATTGCTTCTCTCACTCCGCTTCTGGACGTCCCTCTGATCCCTTAGCCACATCGTTTCAAAAGCACACACAGAGAGAAGGTCAAGTAATATGTAAGACGGACAAATTAAACAACAGGTTTCCCATCAGCCAAAACACCGGCCCTTCTCTTTCACTTTGTGTGAAAGTTTGGGTTTGCCCCGCGTCACGGGACAAGCCAGCAGCACACACCGATGGGTTTCAGAGCCCTTCCAACCGATGTGACCCCAATCGCTCTCCCGAGGGGCAGAGGTTCCTGCGCAGCAGCTGCTGGCGATAGGCTTATTTTGCAAGCTACCAGCGACCCGTCCTTCGGCTGCGGTCCCTGGGGGGCCCGGACCACATGCAAAGCCCAGCTCAGGGCCGTATCGCTTCCACACGTCTCCCACCACCGCCCAACCTGGCTTTGGCTTCCCTCCCACTAGTGCGAATGAAGCAGTTTTTATTTTATTTTATTTTCATTACCGCTGCCTCCTTTACCTCTCCTGTGCCCTGGTTTTCCCGCTGCCACCAGGCTCCCTGCAGGAAAGCAGCAAGCAGCCCTCTGAAAGCAGAGGTGTGAACCCCAAATGACAAAAGGCGAGGTGGGAGCCCCGCTG
>CM021765.1:54649122-54729439 GCA_011076525.1 Nettapus auritus | reverse complement strand
CCTTCTTTACTGGAAACTGATTATATGGAGATGAGCACTAAAGTTTAAAGGAAAATAATCTGCTTTGTACAGCTATCTTTCTCAGAAAGAGCTGAGCAGCCCTAGGACTGGACGTAAGCAAGCAGAAGAAAATTGTCACTCAAATAGTTTGGGCCCAGAAAACAACTGAGTGTCCAAAACTAGATAATGCAGCTTTGTTTGCACTGTACATTCTTTTTTTTTTTCAAGTGCTGAATTTTATTCATTGCCTTTAAGATACATACCCTTTTGCTGAAGGGCAGGTGAAGAGCAGATGTGAGCCAGCCCCAAAGGCCTCACCCTTTCAAGGTTCCCAGCGGGTCAATGGCTCAGCAGGCACACGCCAGCCCTCTGTGTGACTGGGCACTTGAAGGGTGGATCGGGGAATAACTCGTGACTCATTTGTGGATTGCCTAAGGAAATGTATTCTGCAGTAGTGCGACACCTGGGTGCAATTCTCTACCACAAAGCAGTTAGGGTAAAAAGAAAAGATTGTGCCTCTGAATAACATTTGACTTTCAAAAGCTTGACTACAAACAAGCAGTCCATTTGTCCTATAAAAGCTTGTCTTTGCATTCAGGTACTACAGAGGCTCTTCTAGGAAGCCTACTAAAGAAGAAAAAAAAGAAGAAGAAAAAGATGTCTCTAAGGATGACACTTCTCACTCCTGGTAGTCAGCTTCAGTGTTGAAACGATGAGCTGGAGCTCCTCATATCATATGCCTCCCTCTTCCCTCTCCTCCAAGACAGGATCCTCAACAAAATATATAGATAAGGAGACAGGCAAACCTAGCTCTGGAGCTACCCAAGGAAGTCACAAAGGGATGAGCACAGGATCTTTCCACACCCCATCACAGAGCGAGGTGTTGCAAGGCAGGAAGAGCCACAGACGGTGTTCAAAAGCCCTCTCTCGCGCTGGGCTTTCCTCCCCCAGAGCACTCGCCCGGTGGCCTGCTGCAGCTGTGTTAGTCACCTCCGCTGTAGGGCAGCCAGGAGGTACCTGCGAGTGCAGGCAAGCCACCGGCAGCGCGCAGACGCTGCCATAAAAGGCAACATTCCTGTTTGCAATCCGGGGGAAATTCTTTCCCAGGACGGCAAAGCAGCAGTCACTGGGATAGCTGGAATTCTTCTAATTGTGTACAGACAGACAACTGAATAATGTGTTGAGCAACAGGAAATTGGAGCCTACCAAAGGGCCAAAGAGCTAACAAACACAAAAGCATAACTTTTAGACACGCTTCCAATTAAGACCCGCCGTAAACGCCAATATTTATTCTCCATACAATACCGACTTGTGCCATCATGAATCAGAATGCTATTGCCCAGACAAGAGGCCACCTCCAACCCCCCCACACACCTTTTTTTTTTCCTAGGGGATCATTCAACATGGGCGTACTGCACAGCTTCAGTCAGCACTTGCCTTTACTCCATTGTCGGTTGTGCAAGCAACCTACTCAGCAGAAGAGACTGTGCTGGGCACCATAAACTCAGCTGCTTGCAAGAACACAATCAAGGAACGCCTGATTAAAAGAAATCTGCATCTGCTTTTCCATCCTAAACAGAGTCACTTATTAAGAACAATCCCGAATAACAACTCATTAGTTAATTATAGCAACAGCTCTGTATTTCAGACCAGCTGGCAAGGAAAGCTTTTTATCTAGGGCTCCTCTTTAGCTCCCATCACCACGGTATTCAATTGATCATACGAAGCAGCAGCCTCAAGCACCCAAAAACTCAGGAAGTCTGACATCCTTCAAATTTAAGCTGTACAGCAGTTCGGTACAATAAGATCACTAGATTAATTTTACTATATTTTTAAAAATATGATATCTAACTTATTATCGACTTCCTTCAGCCCTGAAATAAAAGACCTCATTTTAGACTGCTTCCAGGACCTCTTGGCACGCATTAAAAATTAAAAATAAAAGCCAGAATTCATTTTGACAAGACAGACATCTCATCTATTGGAAGTCCTCAGCCAAAGACTCTAGTGCAGAATAATGGATCGGAGGGAATTGTGAACTGCTGTGGTGGAATATATTGGCGTAGGCGATAAATGAACAGAGCCCCAGACTCCTGAATTTTGTTTTGGGATGTCTTGTGCTGGGAGAAGGAAAAAGGTTGCCAGGCTAGAACAGTGCAACGTGGGATGTTCTGTAACTGAGATGTGTAGCCTAGGAGGCCTTTATCAGCCACTTCCTCCGCCTGAGCGACTGGTTCCAGGCCTGCTCATGGCCATAAAAGGAGAAGTAATATAGCGCGCACACTGCGCTGACATCATCTCCCCGGCTAAGAGGAAGCCTAGCTGAAAGGCAAAGGCTTGGCTTGCGATCCCATGCCTATAGCTGACTCATTAAGGCTGAGAGCTTAACCATAGCGAGGTGGTACCACCCACCGCCTAACCGCCGCTCTGGCCCGGCGAGGAGCCTGGCCCTCTGGGTTTCCGTTAACTGCAGCGCGGCCCTGAGGGCCCAGCTGAGGCGGCTGCCTGCTGGCCGCCTCCGAGCTGACCTGAAGCGAGGAGGAGTGGAAATGTGTGCTCCAGCCATGCTGGAGCTTCAGTTCTCGCTCTCCTCAAGCTGCTCTTCTGACCTCAGTGTGGCCTAACAGCCAGCGTCCTTCCCTCAGGGCTCTGAGGCATGAGCAGCCCCAGGCACCTGACACCGCTGCGCTGCTCCGAACAACCCCCCTGGCATAAAACCAAAGAGATTCACAGCGGTGCTTTAACCTACATGCTGCTTTGAGATCCTGACACTGGTTTGAGTGTCAAAAACACCCCTGGGAAACACCAGAACAAAGCCCGAGAGCTTGCTTTTGCACTGTCATTTAAGGAATGCATTAGGGAAGAGTTTCAAAATGCTAATAACCTATCATTAAGTACAAGGGGAAAAAATAATCAAGGATATGCATAGCATATGCAAGGCAGCTCTCTCAGAGCAGAACTTCTAGATATGAAAAAGGAAAAAGCCACTTGATTTGGCAGGACCACTGCAGTGCCAAGATTCGGCTTTGCTGCATGTGAAGTTTGAGGACAAACACAAGGAAAAAAAAAAAAAAGTTTCATTTCAAAAAATGAAACACATCCTACTGGGTCAAATGCAAATATTTATTTCCCCAAGCCATTTCTGGACTAAAGCCCATACCCCTTTCTGTAGCATTCCACAACTGAATCTGGAGATAGCAAAACAGGAAAACAAGTTAGGCTGTAATTTTCGGTTACACAAATGTTTATGAAGTTCTGACAGGAAAGAAAAACTGGTATACGGCCTGCAAAAGCTCAGGCTGCTCATGATACTAAAACAGCGTACAGCAGGGAAACCGACAGAAAGGGCTGAACTATTACATAAGTGACTGCCAGAAGGCTCCTGCTCTGGTTTACAGGAATGAAGCAAAAAGGGTGTGGTAACTACTAAAAAATAAGCGGGCAATGGACTCTTTTAGCTCCTTGTTCTATTGAAAACCACATTTCAAGAGACATTTTTTTGGAGTTGCATTTAGAAATCTCGAACGATTCAAAGCATGTAAAACATCTCAAGAAAATCAGAAACGACATGCGTTTTCTTGCAGTTTGCACACAAACACCATCAAATGAACCTCCTCCATAATTAGCATCCAAATTTAACACTGCCCTTTGCATCAGAAATCTGGATAAATCTCGGTAAAAAAAAAACTAGTGAAACCACACGCTATTTTCCTTAGCTTTTAGTGGAAACAGAATTTGACCTTTATGTGCAAGTTGAAAGAGACACATCCATGCCCCTACCTAATCACAGAATCACAGAATCTGAACAGCTCTGTCAGTCAGGTATGCCTGAATTGGTAGGCATGCACAGAATATTGTATAGGAAATAAAGACATGTTTTGGGACAGTGTAAAACACAGTGCAGCATAGCAGACAAGTGCTAAGAAACAACCTAAGAAAGCAGAACTGAGAACAAGAAGTTAGAACAGAAGTGCTCTACTAGCTTGGAAACTTAAGAAACATGTAAATGGCTGAGAATTACAAATACTTCAAGGTCATGATCTACACAAGCAGATCTAAAGGATGGTTTCTTGTGAAAGTGACAACTGGGTCTGAGGTGTATCTGAAGACCTATAAAAGCAAGCAGTTTGTCTTAAAATAGCTAGCACTGTTTCCTCCCTGAATATAACAAGGCCAGTAAAGACCATGAAGGTGCTATACTTCAGATTTTTTTCTTTTAAACAACAAACCCACAGACTGCCTAAATTCCGAGTGAATACCAGCAAGTTGCTGGCCACATAGGCTCCTTTGCAAACTAATCCATCACAGTCAAGGAAGATTTAATCACTGCACAATGATTTTAAGAGTTTTATTCAGTGAACCATTAGGAGCTCTATACTGACGTGGAAAAACTGGATGAGAAGTGAGATAGAGTGCATTTGCTGGCAACGTGCAGCCTGTTTTCTCTCCTACCTTTTAGTTGAGCAAGTTGAATAGAAGCTTAAAAAAATGGGCAGAGTACACATGGGGAAGAGGTCTGAAGAAAGCATTCCAGAACAACCCTACTAATCCAAGCTACTACAAAGAAGTTTCAGGCACTGACAGTAAAATGGCCATCATGTTCCAGGCACCAATGAAACTTCTAGCTTATTTCTAGCCTCAGTATTTGACATTAAAAATTCCTTATGTGTGCTCTGAACAAACAGGTGCTATTTGATAGCTTTAAAATGTTTTTCTTAATAGATCCTCTGGAGAACGCAAACTGAGGTAAAGAATTTACCCCTTCAATGTACATCTGCTGCTTCAGATTAATGATTTGTCTGCTCAAGACACCACTCCACTTACAGGCACTATGCTTCTTCAGTCATCAGTGCCAGAAAAGTAATTCTTCTGAAAGCAGTCAGACCTGAGGCTTCTGGCATCCAAGTTACCCAGGGAACAAAAACATTAAGACTTTTTTTTTTTTTTTCTCTGAAAACAAAAATGTTTTTATTTTCTTCAGAATTCTGCTCTTGAAACACAAGAAGCATCTCCAAGTACCATTCAGCAAAACAACGTTTTTACCTCATTTCTGAATCTTAATGTCTTTGGTTGGAGAAAGAAGGAAAAAAGAATCAAAAAAATTACTTTTAACACATTCTCCATTTAACTTATTGCTTCAAGGAAACGATTCTGGTGAAGTTTAACAAAAACAATTTCACCTCTTGGGATACATGAACGCCACATGACACTTTTGCACGTGGAGTAACTGTGGTAAACACAGAAAGAGGACCAAACTTTGTGCATCAGCAGAGATGCCCAAAAAGGGTTAAATAGTTTCTGAATTAGCAGAATTTGGAATAAAACTCTTATCTTCCTCTCCCTTCCCAATTCCTTTCCTGAAGAACCTCCCTTTGAACAGCCTTCTTATTAGAAGATCATAAATTGACTGGGGAAAAAATGTACAACAGTCCATATCAATTAATGTGAAAAGCTTTTCCAGTCTGTCAGCTTAAGAGAGAACTATACCCCATGCTGGAAGAAGTCAGTCTCTAGCTTGCTATCCTCCTTCAGACCATGAAGGACTCCTTGTCTTTGGGGCTCTGAAAGTATGGTAGGGAAGGCATCCTAATCCTAAATGCCTCCGGCTCATGCGGAGCACTGGACCCTTTCATCTTCTATTCTCTGTACAGATTCCTGCCATACCACTGGCTGCTGCATCAAGCCTCCCCCACTGCTAAGCAGAACTGAGAAAGTGGAATAGGAATGTTGCTTTCCATTGCCCTAGAGGCTAGCCAGGGCCGGAGACACTGCAACAACCCACTCACCTTTGCTCCTAGTTGCATGCACCAGAATGCTGCTGTTTTCCTTTGAAATAAGGCAGCAAATAACCCTACCGTGATCTCAAAGCATTTTTGCTATCAAACACGTACATACGAACCAACACACACAAAATTCTACCAAACCTAATTAATTGGTCAAAGCAAGCTTCTTCAAAAGACAGTTGGAAATGATTTTCATGTCCAACAAGCATTCCAACTAGACAGCAGCAAGATACCTTATTTCCAGTGCTAGGAAAACAGTGGCAGGGCTGCCAGTCTTCAACTTCGTATAACAAAAAATTCAAGACTGGGATTTCTGAGCTTTAGACACCACTCAAGGGGTGGTCTGATGGAGACACCTCATTTGAAAAAGAGAGGAATTACCCATGTAGACCAACCACTAGCTCTGAACCATTATCAGACAAGTAAATGTCATCTGTCCCTTCCTGCAGAATTGTGGCTGTCTGGATATCCATTGCCACATACTGATGATACCTGGTAGAGATAAAGGACAAGATGCATAATCAGATGGTTTAACAGTTGACTGCGGAAGGAGAAAGACTTCTCTGGTCTCTTACAACAATGCCACAGAGCCTGTTTCTGATGCTATGTAGAAAAGAGCTTTTTAGGGAACAATAAATTTGGTAGGGTTTAGTCAATACCTCGTTTAAGGAAAATATATGTTGGTACTTCAGCTGACAAG
Organism: Nettapus auritus; assembly: GCA_011076525.1. Lineage (NCBI taxonomy): Eukaryota > Metazoa > Chordata > Aves > Anseriformes > Anatidae > Nettapus > Nettapus auritus. Next base: position 54,722,956 of record CM021765.1, on the reverse strand, counting down.
GAGCAGGCAAGAGAGAAGGAAGTAATAAAGGAAGTGAAACACTGATAAGAGGTTCATAGACAATCGTGCTGCTCGGTCTTTGAAGGAAGTGAGGGCATACGTAGATCCAGGTTCAAGGGTCCCCACACACACACTCTGGATACAGCATTCCTTTCAGAGAAACACTTAAGTTAGGAGTATTTTCTCAAAAGCTGTTGTATCTTCCACAACCTGCCACCAGTACCCTGCCACCGGTCCAACTGCAGCGTGTCAGTATGGCTCTCCCCTCCGCACCCAAGGCTTTAACCAACACAGCTTAATTTATCCATCACGTTAGCTCTCCTGTGTGCTCTGATCCACATGGCACCACACCTTAGCAGCCTTCTTCAGCTTTGCTCACATGGTAAATTTGTTTAAAGCCGTAACTCAGGCAAATGGAAGAAGTATTTCTTGCTCCCTTTCCACTCTGGGCAATCACGTTGGTATTGTTTTCCTACGCTTGGAAGTACAAGTGGTAGCGAGGGCAGGGAAAATGCAGAACCCTTTAGAACTGAGACTAACTAGAATCGTCAATTATGTTTATTGTATCCGGCCTTTGTTCAACACTTGAGACTAAGGACAAGACGTAGAGACACACACCTTAATCATCATTGCTATCCATCAGAAAATAAAGGAGCACCTAATTTATACAAGCCATGCCAAATCAAACTGTCCTTTAAACGTTACAAAGCATGCCTCTGCATATAACCTAGCTAAGTACAGGATGAAAAGCACAGAATACCTCCACATCTGAACACTTTCCAAGTAACCCAAACACGAGCACCTTCTCTGTGAAAGACCTCCTCACAGAAGGAGGGATATGCACAGGACCTTCAGAGCTCCGTTTTTAAGTTCTCAAGTGACCAACAAGAAGCAGATATTTATGACTCTTTACTTCCCTGTGGTATACACAGCAGGGTGGTGGGGAAACAGGTCAATCTGCTTACTTTCTTTTATTCTATAAGAAGACAATTGATGTATTTAATATTGCCTGATAGAAAGTTTTATTTTTAACAGAATGTAACCAAACAACTCGTCAGTAAAACTATCACTGATCATCACATTTCAAAATGTAGGGCATACTAAGCTTGTTTCTTCCAAACAAGCCGTACGACTGGATTTTAATAATTTTGTTAAACGACTCCGTGAACCAATATACGTACTTGCCCATCTACAGCTATGATTCTGTAAGATCATCACTAAGAGAAGGAAAATTTACTACGTCAGTTCTCCTTGCCTACTTCTCTGAACTACATGCATTCACACCGTTCTGTCCTTTAAGTCCAGTTTAGCTCTTGCTAAAGAATATCAGACCCTTCTGATATTCTGAGGAAAGGTTCTTCAATCCACTGGAACAGGAGAAAGTTATTAAATCACCTGAGCACAAGAGCCAGTACCAAGTAGTACAGGCGCCTGTGAACAAGGAAGTAGCAATGCCTTTTGACAGCAGTGATCTGTTGTTCTCCTGCAGTGTTTTGACTGCAACCTTGATTTGTTATTTCAACAAAAAAGCCATTACCTCAGCCAGCACTCACCTTGCATCATACTCCTGTAGGCTGTGTCTGTGATGGCATAGATATGAGGGGGCATCTCATGTCTCTTTTTGCCTTTGTACATCTCCACTATTTCTTCTGAGTATATGGGCAGGTTCTTGTAAGGATTGATTACCACGCAGAACAGGCCTGAGTAGGTCTGGGAAGAAAAAGCCCCCAAAAATAAAAACAGGAGTTAAAATTTTGTACACTCATGCCTTTTAACAGTGTATTACTTGCAAAAAAAAAAAAAAAAAAAAAAAAAAGGCCATTTTTAAGTGCTTCTAAGCAATATTAGAGTCTCATCAACACCTGAAGTTATATCAACTTGGACGGTACTCAACCTTTCCAAGGTATGCAAAAAGCATCGACTGACACATTAGTCACACTGATAATCAAACTGGCCAACTCCCTAGCTAATTAACAGTCTACTAGGAGTGGCTTTTCTTCCTCTCAACATTTTGATATTTAAGTGTCTATTTCATTACGTATGATAGGCGCCCAGCTCCTAGAAACATGTATTTTATTATGTTCTGCCTAATGTTTGCCTACCTACTGCATATATTTATGCAGTAATTGATCAGTTACAACTTAATAAAACTTCATATGACAACAAATCAGTTTTGTTATGTCCAGAAATGTTACAGATGATGCAGAGACACAGCAAGGTATTACAGTAAACGCAATGCAGAGATACATATTCCCTTGCACAGGTGGCACTCATTAGCAGGATGTACAAGATCTTCTTGCCCATGCTCAACAGTTTTCATACTAACTGATAGCTAATACACAGAGGAAAGAACAGATAACACATCCCCAAACACTTCCCAATGGATGAATGTTACTGGTGGCATCAAACCACTTTGTGAGGTCTTAACATATTCCTTGAACAGGAGTATGGCTTGCTTATTTTCAGTTATCTCCCTGCTCACTTACACTCCGTGTGTAGTAAGCAGGCAGCCACTGCTCTAGCTGGGAAAGACTAGGTGGGTCTCCTTTCTAGAGGGTAGAATTTTACAGAGGTTTATTCGAGAAGTTGTTCCTCCCTCCTACCCTTTTAATAAAAGCATCATTCCAGTGCAGAGAATCAAGCCAAAATAATTTCTAGAGAAAAATAAGACCAGTGTATTCCTTGGAGCTTTTCAAGATCACTGGGCTAGGATGAATTCAGTTTTGACTCTGCTGTGAATAGGAGTATTTCCTAGATTCCTAGATGTTTTAATAGCATTCCAAGACTTGCTCTTGGGGTTTAGAGCTCCCTGATAATTTTTGAGGCAGCTGTTTGAAACATCTGGAGATAAGAAGCTTTCTACAGCAACTTGCAATGCTACCAGAAGAGTATATTTGGCACTTTCTGTTGCTACTATCTCTTCTATTATTTGCTCAATGAAGACTGCTGATGTGGGTAAAGAGTTCTCCACAATGAGCGCAGAAAGCACTTAATCAGATTTAACTTCTTTAGCTAGATAAAGGTAAGGAGCAGACTATTGTGATGAGAAGGGTGAAAATAGCATCTACTACACAGTCTTATATCCAAAAATTTTAGGTGCTGGTTTAACCTCAGGTAATTAGCCCACTCTTCTCACACAGCTGATTCAGAATGAAAAAATGATTCACAACAAAAAATTCTGATACAACTTTCACCCTACTTAAGGGGCTGTCTTTTTAATTTTATTGTATTTTGAGAATTGAGGAATATTTAAAGAACTTAGAAAAAAGCATTTCTTTCTAAAATGGGAAACTATTAAAGCTGGATGAAACCCTTTCACATAGGACTACAATTCCAGGAAGCTAAACTTCAGTTCAGTTCTAATTGGGTTAGGTTTGAGACGGCGCTGGAAAGGAACTGTTCAAGAAGTTTGCAGAAACAGTCTTGGCAATGCTAGTTCCTTTAACCTCAGCTTCAGTTCTTCATCAGACAGTGCTTGCATAGTACAAAATAGCAGCTGAAAGTCTGGGTCTTTCTTTCCTGATCTTTGACTACACCACTGGAAGACAGGGCATGAAAAAGAGGTAGAAAGCAGTCTACTCTAGAGCACCACATTCACGGTTCATACAGTATACCTTTTCCTTATTTTAGGATGGGAATAGCTTACATTGATAAAACTACAGGTTCTCTTATAACGCTTCGTTTGACTCCACAGGAGACCAGATGTGAAAGCAGAAGAAAAGCAGTAGCAAGTGCTGCGGTAATATCCCACATGGAATTTAAAGTCTTTTCATCTGTATTTGTATGACTTTTTTGGCAATGCTTGCTGACAAAGGAGCACTGTCACTTTTCGAATAGAAATGGTGTAAGGGTCTGGAAGCTGGACTGAAGCAGTCTGCTGGCATAGAGCAACAGTTTAGAAAAAGGAAGGCATTAATTCTGTCAGACTGATGGAGCAGGCTTGGAGGAAAACTCCATCACCTCCTGCCAGCTTCCACTTGCCAGGAGAAACACCTGAGGGAAGTTTCCTTGCAGTACAATGATCTCATCCAGACAGATGCATGAGGATATTTTTGTCCAATAAAGAGACAACTAATTAGCACTGGGAGAAGCAACTGAGGGAGGCCACCGTGTCAAGACAGCTGGTCAAGTACTGACAGAGCTATGTATAGGAAGCAAATGAATTGCGTTGAGCAGAAGCTGTTGGTCCTACCACAGAGAAGACAAGAGTCATCTTCATCTTATTAAAGCACAAGTAACGGCTTTTGGGCCTAAATTCCTGAATTGAACCCAACACTCCAATTGAAAGGCTAATCTATTATAAGCACAGCTGGCTTGGAGATGTGTATTTGTTTCAGACATTACTGGCTCAAAATAGAACTCTAGCATTAACTTAAAACTACTATTTCAAATGATACACTGGAAGGCCAAACGGGAACCACTTTTATTTTAACAGCTAAAAGAGCTCTGAAGAGCTGAAAGGACCGTCTTCAGCATGGAACAAAGTTGACAGCATCAGAAAGGATATTTTCTAGCATCTGTTAACTCCAGTGACATAAGTGAAAGACTTAAGGTTGAGTTTTGAGTTTCACACTGAATACCAATAAGGCATTCGTGGTAGTTAACACAGAAGTTGAAAGTGATCTTTTGATAAAAGCACTTGGAATGCAAAAGGTTAATATGAAAGTCAGCCTATCAGCAAGTCATCTCAGCACGGAACCAATGAGCACAGGGAAGTTGCAATTTGGTGTCACATTCGAGTTCTTAGCTCTTGAAATGCTTGACACTCCCTGCACAGAATTTCTCTGCACCAGCCACAAGATTTCCTCCTTCCGTTGGTAGGATGGGTAGATGGAAAAATTAAATTTGAAGAAAAAAGCACACAGGGCTGCTGGCAAGGAAGGCAGAAAGGCCAAGAACAGAATGAAATTATGCTTATGATCTTTATGCTAGACCTTTATGCTAGCGATACATTGCATCTACTATTTTCAAGAGGATTAACGATTCACCAACGGCCACTCCAATGAAAGTATTTTAAGCCTTCACGTTAATCCCCCAACTTGCTGAGAACTGCTGACAGGTAAGATCAGTCCATTTCACAAGTGCACAGAAACACTGTTTTGGCAAGTCTAAGACTCTGTAATAGAGCGTTACTATTATAACTTTACATGAGTGGAGGGTGTAGGTTTGGTTTTGTTTTCCTTTTAAAACTTCTTAAAACCTAACTAGAAGAACTCACTTTATTAAAGTCACAAAGCATTTCTGAAGTTTTAGAGGATATCTTGCAAGACACGTGAAAGTCTATTGCACAGTGTGCAATAAAATTCAAGATGCTGTTGAGTTATTTTCAACTTATTACATAACCTAGCAATGTTTCCTGTTCTAAAAATGTTACACACATAATCTTGCACATCCTATTTCAACACGGGACCAAGATTCTTCCCTCTGACAACAGGTTTTGACCAATGGTCAAGAGTTATTCAGCTACACAGAATAACTAACTGCATCAGCCTCCAATTGCATTAAGTCTCAAAATTTTGAGATCGGATGGTAACTAAATTTGTACCAGCTTTACACCTTTCAGATGTTCTCCGATGATTTATGCAGCACTTGTCTATATGTCCTCATGCACGCTAGAAGAGCAGTGGTCACAGCACTAGACAGAATTTCTTGTAGTTTGCTTCCATGTTCCTTAACTTGGAAGGAAACAGTTCAGAGGTTTCTACCTGAGGGTGAATTCCTGCTGTGTGGTGTCACAGATACCACCAGCCTTTGTTAGGGCAGAAGAGATCGTGTACAGCTTGCCTCATAAGATGACTTGGTAAATGACTCGATTCCTTTGGGCAAGATGAAGAAGTAGGCATTCAAAAAAAAACACCCAAACGTAGAGAAAGACAGAGCAGAGTTTTTATTTATGGTGCCTTTTCCATGTGAAGAAAGAGGCAGCTTTTGGTCTTCGAAATCAGAAAATGAGGGGAAAAAAACACCTAGCCATATTTTCATCTAGGACCTAATTAATTTACATGTTTATGTATCAAAATACATCTTATTTTCATAGATTTTCTATTAAACCTACTGTGAAAAACATTTCATAATGCCTTAAAATATTGAATATCCAGCATTTCTACATCCCTCAGGATTTTACTTCAGGCAGATCTGTTGTAATTCTGTAAGCAGTGGGTAGTTAAAAAACAAACCAAGAAATGCTGGTTCCACTTTTAAGCAGCCACTGCGTCCAAACTTTGTGTTACCATCAAGTTTATTACTTGTTCTATGCCTGCAGAGTATTAATAAAGTAGAGGTTACCAGGACAGACGTCTGAGGCCACACAAAGAGGAAAATCAGAAGGGAACTGTAGAACCAGTCGAGGTTCCAAGTTCTTCTTCCCCACATTTCCCTATTTATTGCTTTTGGTATGCAGCGAAGCAGTTGCTGCATGCTTTAGAGGGTATGGCCTTTGGGCCCACGCATGGTATCTTTGTCATTTCCATGGCAGTAAGAAAAAAATCTCTGCTCTTCTCCATTTTGGGTGAAAAAAAAAAGAAAGGAAGTATTTCCCATCTGTAAGCTCACATATGCACATATGTCCCTTCTCTAGTAGCACACTCCGAGATCCAGAATTTTTGTGAAAAACAGCTTGGCATTAGCATTCTTTCCCACTGAAGCTCCAGACGTGGGAAAAAGCAACTCAGATGTTAGGTATATTAGGACCATGTTTTTATTATTTGATTCGGTTCAGACTTCCTGTTTACCACTTTCCAACTGCTCTCACTTCTTTGGTGAAAGAAAGCTAGATGGCATTCAAAACATTCTGCAAATGAAGACGTTAAAATGTTAAAGACAGATTTACCACAGCATTCCTTGAAAGCTCCAACATTAACTAGAGAGGGATTGGCATAGTTTAGTGAAAAAATTTTAAGTAGAGGGAAGAAGCTAAGTCACATGAGAATTGCGTACAGGGGAAATGAAAGGTTAACACACACACTTGAAAAGCAAATTGATTACAGTAAGTTCTCGTACTATGTAATCACGAACTCTTACCCCCATGGAGAAGATTACTTACATAGATCAGTCCAGAGTAGTATCTCTCCTTCAAGTTGTGAAGCACAGAAGCCTCGTTCAGGCACGTCAGCTCTGCCATATCTTCCACTTTAGAGAATTTGGGAGGGTTCATCTTCTGGATGTCATCCTTGTTCACCTTCACTTTCTTCCCATTCTCTGCCAACTCCACGATGGCCTCATCTCCTACTTCTTCCTTCAGGCTAGCCGCCTCAAACCCATTCTTCTCTGAGGGAACCCATACCAGCTTCTTAGCTGCCCAGTCAGCCTGAGTCAGGGGGTTGTTAATGATGTTTTTGTCCACGTAAAGGTACTTGTCTGCATCTCTTTGCGCCATTGTGTTTTAGAATTGGGGACCTGCAACAGGAAAAATATATATATAGATTGTTTTAAAGCTTCAAGTCGCCTTGACAATTCCTTGCAGACAGGCACACGCTAAGTGCTCTGAGACCCCGGTTGTCAAGACCATGCCTCTTACTCCTTGAGTTTCATGTTAGTAAGCGCACTGGTAAGTTGTCAAACTTCCAATAAGGTCAAGGTTTTGTCCGCCAAGAGGATGTGAAAAAACAAACTAGCAAGCAGTTAAAGAAAAACAACAACAACAAAACACTGACCATTAAGCATTTGGAGGCTGTTATTTGGCAGAGGAGAGAAAGCACATTAAATGGCAAGCAACAAACAACTCATGACATGTGCCAAGCGTCAGATACCATGTCAGTAACGTTCAGGTAAGATTAGCCCCTCACTGTTCTATACTTGGCGAAGCAGCAAAATCACCAAAAAAGTTTAATCATCATTTTTACTTCCCATCTCCTTCTTCTGATAAGCTATGAAACAAAAATCACAGCTTCTTAGAAATGCCATATGATGGGCTAGACAATGCAAGAGACACACGATCAACACACGTTGCTCCCAAAAGACACCATCTGTAATCCTTTTCACCACCAGCTTGGTAGCAACACCCAGCCCGCCAGCCGGTATCTCTTTCCTAGTCAACATTCAGTAGCAAGATAGCTCCAAGTCAGTAACAAAAAACAACTGTGCTCAGGAAAACTTTACAGCCAAAAATCCTCCGCAAAGAGCCTTCCATTTAGTAGTTACAAAGCTGTGGCTGGGTAGAAGATAGAGCACCATCGCCACCGGAAGAATATTTAAGTACTCAGAAAATGGCACCATAGATTTATTGCTTCATCAAAACCAGAGCACAACTGCCAGGGATTTTCCAGTTAATAAGACAACAACTTTACTGGTGCCATTCAGGAACCCTTTCAATCAAGAGACAGAACTGCGTTGCGTCAAGGCTCATTAACCATGTAACAACAGCCTCTTTACAAGGTCCCATAAACATTACCTCTTGGATCCTTCCTCACAAATATATCAGCATCCTTAATACATTTTTCGTAACCTGGAGAGAAGCTGGAGTTCCTCAGCAAAGAGAGAACAGGAAATTAAGATATCAATATTTGTGTCATAGAGGGCTGTCAGGAGCTACTGGGATAACTTTTCTACAGAACGTACCCGTATTTACACACCAGCCTACAAATCAAACAGGTGAAGTCTGCCCATAGATAACTCCAACATAAAGATATCGAGGGCAGAACAGAAGCAGGTCAACTCCTGAAACGCATGTGAGAGCAACTATCGATGTTGAGTCTCAGCATTCACAAGCAATGAAGCCAGAAGAACATCAGCTGTAATAAAGACGGGCACAAAATGCCCACACCAGCCGTTTGTAAGCACGCAGGGAAATTCATTTCAACAAACGTATCACAGTAGGTGGTATGCAGCATGGTGCCAGATGCCATGGACAGCTGTGTATTTACAGTCTAAAGTTCTTCAGCAAACAAAGAAAAAAAAAAAAAAAAATCACTCTATAAGTAATTGCTTCCTTTAGCCTGAGTTTAAAATCTTTGTCTTAAGCCTTACAGGAAATGCCAAACAGCTATCCCACACTTTACCTCATCCTTCTTTCCCCAGAGGGTCGCTGACACTTCCACCTCCATCACCACGATGGGGATTCTCAGAGCCACTCCACCTCCCTGGCTTTCCACGTTTTTAATTGAAAAAAAAATCCAGATTTGGATTGGTACACAACGAAAAGACTGGCTGCAGGCAGAAGATGTAGCAATCAAGAGCTGATTGAAACGAAAAATCGGATTTGCCAAGAGAACCCCAAGACCAGACTACAACAGCTCGCCTGACAATGTAAGTAGGACATGGAGAAGGGTAACAATTCAACAGAAGATGTCGAGAGTCCCTGGCAATGCAGAGTGTCTTCTGCAGGTTGTGGCCAAAGGGTTAAATAAAAAAAAGGAGGAGAAAAAAAAAAGAAATAAGAATTCAATTGTGTTCGGAGTTGTATCAGGTTTGGCAAGGCAGCAGCTGTGCTCTACCCTCCATTACACAGTTTCCTGCCTATGCAACTCCCAAGAATCTAACCAGTTGCCTTTTTTGGCTATAATCAGGCAGGACACAGAGGCAGTATGCTTCAGCTCAATTCAGTTTCATCATTTCCTGAGGAATCCTAAGTAACCAGCCATCCGAAGTGTCCTGCGTTACACTCAAACACAGTCCTCACCCCCTGGCTGTTAGGAGTCCATGCAGCCAAGACACCTTGGGGATTTGTTCTGGGATAAAGCTCTTTTTGGATGTGAAATAAATTCAGACCACAAGAAATCTTTCAAGGGGTATCCCCAGCCAGTTCTAGATCCTAAGACAACAAATGAACGCTGGTAGCTACAGAGATCAGTCAAACCCCTTACAGCAGAACCCCTGAATTATCTCAAAACAGCAAAGAGCATTCTTCAGCCCCTAAGGGATCACTCTGTAGCATCTCCCCCTTTCTTCTTCCCAGGAGCAAAACCAACAGCTAGCCAAGTAAGAGGACAAACGGCCTAACACGGCTGTTCTAAAACCTCCCCACACACTAAGTTTCTTTTAGCGTCAGTGCTACTGAACAGCGAGGAGATTAAAAGAAGGCAGCCTGCCTCAAACCTTAAACAGACTCGAGAATTACCTGATGGCAGGGCAGCAGAACGCAAGTTTTGTTCTCACCACCTCAGACTGGTTTTCTGTGCTCCCAGATGGAAGAATCCTCAGGTAGCAGATGTAAGAAGCCGGAGGATCGCACTGAGATAACCTGCTATTAGTGCTGTCCTCAAGGCTGACTTCTACCCCACAGGGCCTCTAAACTAGCAATACCACAAACCAACCATTCATTTGCCTCGTCCACAAGATCAGCACCAACGGAGGAATCAGATTCAGCAAGTTCTGGCTCGTGGTCTCCAAAACTTATCCTCCTAGTTTGGGCCACGTGTCACTGGGTACTTCTCAGGACTCCGTAAGCGACAGTCGGGCCAATAAACACCTGCAGCTGACAACAACCCTCTTTTGAATGCAAGTTGTTCCCGTTTTAGGAACAAATTAGGAAGCAATTTGTTTGCCTAGGAGGTTGCATTTTGGGTGTAAATAATTGTGCGGGGCAAGGACATTTATCTTCACCTGGCTGTTGGGCAACAGTCAGATGAGAGTCCTGTTAATATTATTTTTAATGCAATACCAGTCTACAGGTAGCAGACAGAAAAAATACAGAGGGAAGACAGGCTATCCTTGTTTTGAGTTCAAATGCCTCCTTCCTAGTATTGTTTCCAAAAATGAAATACTGGAGTCACTTCCCTGTTAACCCAGTGTGCTCCCTTAGTGTGCTTCCTAGCAGTCCGAGAACAAGGTGGTCAAACAATGCTGCTCTTCCCTATTTCAGGTGCCCAAAGAGGCATTTAAGTAGCTACAGAGTTGTCCCAAAGAAGCCATACAGTTATAGATGGAGGCAAAGAGATCCATACGGTCATGAATAAGAGGGGACCAAGGCATTATTTTCTAGTCCAACCTTTAAAAAAACTGCGAGAAACCTCTGCACACGCCACTTCCCTGCAGATTCTTTTGAGATGAATAAACTAAATGGCGGCTTTGTGTCGAGATGCTATGCATTCCCTTTGAACTAGGCAGAATTACCCCAAACCCTCATTTGAATTCATCATACGGATAGAGGTTTGCTTTAGACTTCCCCACAATTTCATACCTTTAAGGCTCAAATTCCGAGACGCTTCACACGCTCCTCTCCCTACTTAACGCATCAAGTGCTCCCCAAAAACCTAGAGACACACCATGTCCAGCTCGGAAAGCCCTACAAGCTGCCTCTGCTAAAGGTCCTTTCCTTTGAGTTAGTGTTTTGCAACTCTTAAAAGCACCGAACGTTATCTGTTTGCAATTTAATTTTCCAGAACTATTTGTATTATCACCCCCCCCCTTGTTTACTCTTTCAGCAGCCACAGAATTGTTGTTTCTGGGACTGAGCCACTGCTCAATAGGATGAGCTCGTGCTAGGCCAAACCAGCGAGGTAAGGGCTGAAGTGAACGTAGAGTTCCTAGTAAGAAGAGCTTTCATGGCAATAATTGTAGCACCACATTTACTAGCAGCATCAAGACACAAGGCAAGGGAAGTTCCCAAGCTGCTGGTGGAGTTGAGCTAGCCATGCTGCTCTTTGCAGGTTTCAGACTTCTCTTCAGGTAAGGGTGATGAAAAGAATGAACACTGAATAGCAACACAAACACATTCGGACTAAAGCAAGTCAACTCCCTTTGTTTACACAGCTCACATTTTGAAGCATTTCAAGAACAAAGTCCCCACGTTCTTCTCCACGCCGCCTTACCTTTAGCAGGTTGTGACAGAATAGGCTGCAGTGCAAAAAGCCCTTTCACAGGGTGAAGGAACGTACACCTCTTCTTCAGGCAAAAAAAGACTTTTACGCTAGGAAACTACAGCATTACCGGTCACTTACAAGAAAACTTTGCTTGGTTGAAGAAGCTTGATTCTTTGTAAGCACACAGCATTTTAAAATAACCCGACATTGAGAAGAGGTGATTCAAACTAAGTGTGGTCAGGAACATTCATCCGCCAGGAATCCCTGTTAACGTGCAATCCCAACAGCTAATGCTCGCGTTAGTTTTGCGCACTCAAGCATTTCACTTTCCCCAGTCAGCTGAACGCAGCTCACCAGCAGAAACAGTTGCATTAAATGCAACTAGAAAGTGCAGCTAGTAGACTTTTGTGGGCCAGGCTGACAACTGTGAGCACAAACCGACAGCGATAAAAACAAATCCCACCCCGGCTCATTCCCTTGGATTCCGAAGGAAACTGTTCAGTTCTCGCCTGCTTAGGACATCGGAGACAGACACTTCACAGCTCCCCTTGCCAAGATGTTGGAGGGAAAGAAAGCTGTGAAGTTTGCTAGCACCAACTACTCCGCCTGGTAGCTAACACCTAGACAAAATCACTGCGGGTGAGAAACGAATCTCGGCGGGGAGGAGGAGAGGAAGGGAAGGGGGCAGTGAGGAACTGGCTGTATTTGCTTGTTTCTCAGCACGCCCTGACACACCAGGGCCTGATGCTTCTGAAAAAATCCTCAGGGACCGTGAATTTCAGTTAGCCCACTGGAGAATACACCAGGCAAGGTCACGAAGCCACAATTAGCACTCCCTCAGACAGCCCCTGAGCTGCAGAGGCATTCGGCGACGCTCGCCCTTTTTGTGTGCTGCCACCCTGACTCATTACTTCTAGCTCGGCTTGAGCTGGGATTCGTAATGGTTGCTATTAGGCTTACTGTAGCTCGCTGCTTTCCTCCCGAGTCACACTGTGACGCACAGAATACATTGTTGAAAGACAAATTTCACAACTGCAATGCAGATTGCTGGCAATTATCGTTGCACATTCGCTTTGACTGTAGCGCTGCCCAGACTTGCCAGCTCCCGTGTTTATTACTGTAAGCTGAACGCAAGGTAGAGCACCAAGGCGCTTTCTCTCTAAGCACAGGGCTCCAAGAATGCAGAAGGGAGGAATCCAGGCATCTGAAGCACCAGCGATACTCGTGTTACGCAGGAGTGACCTACTGACCAGGCTGCACGTAGGACAGAAGGGAACTGAAGGGGATTCTTTCTTCCTAAAGGCACCCGGCAGGTATCAGAAGAGAGAACACAGAACAAACATTTCTCAATTTCTGCACATCCAGTTCTTTTCATCAGCTGTCAAGCACCGCTCTCTGGTATGTATGAGGCAGCATTTGCACATTCTGCTATAACAGCTGACACAGGAGGTTTGCTCTGCGAAGCCGGGACTTTTCATGGCAAATTGCAACCACCACAAAGCCACACACGAGGAAGACACGGGCTTTACAAGCCAGCTTAGTCGTTGCCTTTTCTCTCCGCCGTTCAAGTGGCGAGCACGATTAGATCCACATTGCAAACAGGAGCTACCGGTGAAGCGCACGGAGATGTAACACAACTCAAAGCTAATCTGAAAAGGCTGGGCTCGGGTACCAAGCGCTGAAATGGGACAGCACGGGTTTCGCCACGGACTATATAAACACAGAAGAGGTCTTGGGCAACTGCACTGCATGCTCTAAAGAAATTTAATCACTGCAGGTTATGGGCAAATATGGCCAAGCAGAGCTCCTAACTGAGCTAACGCTACCCTGTATTTTAATGGCACCTTCAGTGAGGCACAGCCACGTTACAAGGTCCATGGCATCAAGAGAGTTAATCAGTTTTAGTTGTTTAAACACCCCAAACGAGGGTTTAGGGAGGGGGAGGGCAGCCTTCTGTTAATTTCAAGTCCAGTCTTTAGCATGACAAAGCTAGGCTGGCTGCCACCCAACCCCATTCACTTTGAATAAATATTCCAAGTTTACAATCCTGCATAATACACTTTCTGCAACTGTTGTTTCTCATTAGCGTGCGTACAGTAAATGCCTTCTCAGCAGAGGAGAGAATTCCTCTTCCAGAGACAGTGTGCCCACAAGGAAAACATTCCAGGGGGAGAACACATTCTTCGTGACCACTCAGCAAAGTAATCCCACTTAAGGAGACAGCTGTAGTTCAGAAGACTGCAGCCCATCCCTGCTGTTGGGGCTGTTTTGCTGGCAGACTTGTTTTCAGGAGGCAGAACCGACTGCAAAAAGTTCGGAGCAGGCAGGCAGAATTCCCCGGGGACCCTGCGGGAGAGAGAGAGGGGGGAGAACCTGGAAAGTTTCAGCCCGTCCTTGTTATCTCCGGGTCACTTTTCATCCCTTCCCTGATACTCTGATTTAAGGCCAGAAAGATATCTGCCAAGAGCTCTCAGCAGCACAAGGCAGATCCGCCAACAGACGGTTTGGGATCAGCTAGCACCCCTATCATCTCTGTCAGCCCCAGCTTTCATCGCAAGAGGGAACAAGGAATCAAATAATTACATCCAGTTAAAAGACAGGGAAGAAAAATACAATTTTGGTACAGTCTTTTGGAGACAAATATTTAGCGTGTGTGTGGCTAATAAGATCACGTTATCCGATCAAGTTATCCTTGCTTCTTTTAACCAGGAACCTGCTGCTCTCAGCATCACTAATAGGAATTTTCCTCCAGCTCATATCAAAAAGAACCAAGAAATACTTCCAATACGCCTGGAAACCATTTCAAAAAGATCCAACCTTCCCCAGACACCAACAGCCTGACTCACTGTGCAAAGCCATACCCAAGTACAAACAGCCTTCTGCTCTGTCTCCTGCTTCCTCGTTTCAAAGTCTGCTCCAGCAGCAACAGCAGCTATGGAGGTGGGAGGAGAAACCCTGCCACAGGTAAGCCTTCCACCTCTGCGGGGTCAAAGTTGGACATTCAGCTCTCGTCGCTGGCAGGGAGTCGTTAATTGGACCCACTTCTGCAAACGAAGGTGATCTCGGAGGTGGGAGCAGGAGAACAGTGACTCTTTCTGGACATGAGGACAGCGGCAACTCCAACGCTGCCAGAAAAGCTGCATGGCCTCAGGCTTCAGGTAAGGAGGGCAGGCTGAGAACCGCCTCGCTGACCCTAAGCACCAAGTGGATGAAAAGCTTTGAAACGCTGCGATCGCACCACTTCCCTGCTACAACCAAGGTCTTGGACAGCTTCGTGGCTCCCTCCTTAGCTTTCCATCATAACCAGTGTCCTAGAGGGAGCCCTCCGAGGCGGCAGAGCACCCAAGGAGCCTTGTGTGCCTCAGCCTCGTGCTCATTTTCTGGTTCGCTTGCTCTGTCCCTGACCTGTGCTTTCTTCCCTAAGCGTCAAATGCATCAATCTTTAAAAAGGACCAGTGCTAAGTGCCTCTTATTTTAGAATTCACCCAACTGTGCTCTCCTCCACGGATCTTCTGAAGCACTGATCTTCATATTAAAGGGCAAGAAAGGACTTTCATCTTTCTACATGAACTGAAAGCAAGGACAGGCGAGGCAGGAACCTCATCTGAACTGTTACGATTATGGCTATAAGGAACAAAGATTTCTCCCTTCTGGCATCACGGGAAAATAGTTTTTACAGGAAAAAAAAAAAAAAAAATTATCCCATCCTCACTGGAGACTGACAGTCAGTGACATTCTGCTCTCCCAGTACAAGCAAGCACACACGGTTCAGAAGCTTCCACCAAAGTTCTGCTTTCTGTTGCAACAGGATAAAAAACAGGATGAGGAAACACCAACCACAGAGTATCAGAACTGTTTCATGCATTTCCACCATCCTTAGCAACATTGTACACGACCATACCCCTACAGACAGCTCAGGTCTATGCAGTATGTCCCCTTATCTACACAAGCAGGAGCTGAACCATGACTGCAGCTGCATTTTTCCCCCGATATAACCGATATCACACCACGGGGTAATGTTCATCAGTTAGATCTACATCAAGTTCTAAAAACTCACATTACAGAACCCAAACCTAAAGGACTGAGATCTATAAACAGTTCTGCCCATTAAGGAAAAGCTTTTTTAGCTTTTACCACATAAAAAGGACCAGCTCCCACTGTGCAGATGAAGACAAACTGATTATGCACACGTACAGCCAGCGTCGCAGGGACAACGCGCACACTCCTAACCCTTCGAAGTTACACCACTTTGTCTAACAAACTGACAATCCCACTTTTAAAGGGAAACTCTGACTACTAACGCATCTTCCTCTGCACGGGTGTGTGTTCTCGTCTTACATTTCCCATCGCACACCGCAGTAACCTGCAAGCTCAAGTTCATCTCAGCAAAACGCAGACTGGGGAAGGGCCACTGAAATAACTCCAAATATTTTTACTGTGAAACAAAAGGTCAAAGACTTCAGTATCTGCTATTAACATTCATACTGCAATTTGACCCAGAGGATGAAAGCCACATGACCTGCTTTGTCACAAACCTTAAGTCACAGTTCGAACAGTTTTTGTGCCTGTTGAGCTCAGCCTAATCCTTCTTTATTTTTTATTCATGCTCCTCATTACAAATATTCTCTTTGTGAGAAAGCATCAGACATGCCTACTTGACAGTGTCAGCTACCTATGTACTTGTTATTGTAAATATCCCACCATATACCTGGACCCATAGACACACATCCATGTATTTAAACAATTCTGTAAAGTCTGAATATATTTTACTTGATGTCAGACAGCAGCAGAAGTAAAGGCATCTCAACATCTAGGAAGAATAAGATATTAAGTGGTCTTTTGCAAACGTATCACATTCCACTTACACCAAGAATTGTTTTTCTTGGGCTACGTTAGTTGTTTTTTGCTTGTACATTTAACTAAAATTGTTTTCTAGACAGACAGCCACAATCAGTGATTTAGGAATTATATTGCCTGTTTCTGGATACCTTCACCATCAACACTTTGGAACTACCAAAATGCACGCCCTCAGATTTCTTTCACTGCCTGAACAGTAAAACACACCACCAACACCCAAGAAATGTACATCACCTCCTCTACATTTTAAACTACAAGCATCTTAGCCAGAGCTGAAGCCAGAGTATTTTTCTTCATCCACAGAATAAAACTGTTAGAACATCAAGTGCTTAACTAACAACTCCTGAATCCAGTTCTTTCATACGACTTCAGATTTACATTCAGTACTTCTTGTCGAGTTCTCAAAGTTAAGTATATTTGACTAAGTATATGATGCTTAAGTCCTAATACAGACTATCAATTAATATGAAAAATGTTTGTACTCGTGCTTTTCTTATAATAATCAATTGTATTGATTCTGAGCACAGCAAGACTGAAAGCTCTTGCCCTAAATGACAGGTAGACCTAGAGCGTAAGATTCCCTGCCAAAAAGAGCTTACTGACTGCAGAGTTACCTACAAATTAATAAGCAGGTTGTTTTAAGCCACATTTGGAGAAAGAGACTGAAACCATTGAAATTAAGTGTTTGGTTGAAGTGTTGCTGTAGGTTCCATTTGGTGTTTCCCCTTTTTTTTCTTGGATATTTAGATCAAGTCGACATATGTCAGTAAGACTAGCCTGGCTGAGCGTTGGACACATTTGACTTTGGTTAAAGTCAAAGCTTCTACGCCCTCAATGTTGATTGGGGAGCCTAAATTCAAGTAAACTGGTGAAGTCTTGACCTTAAAAGAAAAACAGAGACAAATGTACTCTGATCACTACAAACAATAAAACGGGAAGTAAACTATTACAAGAGCATGCTTTAAATCTTATATTTTAAACAGGAAGCTGCCCAACAGAAAAAAAAAGAGATCTAACTGCACAGGACTATCAAAGTTAAGCTGTAAAATTTCTCTAGACCTTTTTTTTAAAACAAGTTTGAACATCTACTTTGCTTTCATTCAAATCAGAACTCCAGTTCAGCGTTGAGGCATATATCACAATGGATTTCCTGCCGGGACTCATTAAAATGGTAGCTCTTGATGAATAGAAGTATTCATCAGTTACAGAGACTTTATGATACACATTTCCAAGTTCGGTTTCCCTCCACATATATTGATTATTAGCTTGAGTTTGCTGAAATCACTCATCCATGTGGTTTTATTTACTACCCTCAGTAGAGTTAGTACACAGGCATTAAGAGAAATTTAAACTTGTAGCCATGAAGACAAGAAGAATCCAAACCCTATGTACAAAACTCCAGAGGCATAAGTTTCATAAAGAGGTCACAGAGTCAAACCACAGTACGCAGAGTTGTATTTCATTATTACCCTCTGCATCCAACAGCAATACATTTGTAGTACTTGTAAAAGAAATCACTCGCACTAGGCAAGTATGCTAGATCGATTTTACAGTTTCCTCTTTGCCATGTTTAAAAAGGACACGACTTCGCAGAGCTCCTTCCCGGTGTACCGGACCACGAATTCAATCGCCGTTTCATTACTGGAAAACTGTAGGCACTACCATTTCTTTAGACTTCTTAGGATGCTCAGAGAGGCGGGATACTGCTCGGAACAGCAGCAGGCTGAACGGCCGCTACCACAGGGACTAATGCATTATATCGAACGAGACTGGGTCGGCACCCGGCGAGATGATGTGAAAGTGCTACCGTAGCGAGATGAATCTCTGCTTTGAGATTATTACTTCAAGTACTCAGAACAAGTTCTCACAGCTGCTACAAAAAAAAAAAGTAAAGGGGATAAACCATAATTAAAAACTGGCATGAAATTAAGATGAACTTGTAAACCAATGCATTTCATTTAGTTGGACAACACCCATTTGCATTAGCTTCCAGGGCAGGAGTTGCATTTGTTTTTTTGTCTCATCATACTCTACTTAAACCAGGTTGCTCATTTCCATATCTTTTTACACTAGAAGACTCAATTAGAACCATGGTGCGCTTTAACTGAAAAGAAATTTAAGGTACAAGTTCACCAAGCCACCACTAAAAGCTAGAGCAATTGCCAGCAAAAACAATGCTGCTGTAGGCAATCCTATGCTATTATAGTTTTGTTCCAACCCACAAAAGACTTAACGTCAGGCACACAATTTCTCTACTTAACATGCAAACAGCTGTGCCTCAATTACTAAGAAAACAAAGGCTAAAAAGATATTTATACAGGAAATCAGAATGGATGTTAGAGGGCGCTGGGTGCGTTTTTCAATCAAAGGAACAAAACCATCCACTCAGGATGAAAGTCCTGGGCACCTTTTGGTAGATGTGAACCGACTCCGGGCCTCTAAAATACACTTTAGTCATCAGTATGTTACCCAATAACCTGAGGTTACTAAGCAAGAAAGCAGATGGAGAACACAGGGGTGGGGGATAACACAACCTTAGCTCTGACTTCCCCTTTCGGAAGACGTTGTGTTCACCAGAAGGGTTCCTGTGCCTCCAGTGGGTCCACTTACAACTTCCCCCTGTCACAGCCACACCAATGGGTCAGCGACATAAATCTGGGCAAGACACGGGGCCGAAGGAAAACCTGAACTTGGGGGTATTGGCAGATGACTTCCACCTCACGGAGCAACTCAAGTACTTTTCCATGTAGTTAGGAGCAGCCACATCTATAAACGCACTCTCCCTTGTACCTGAATGTGACTAACCTGTGAATTATTCATTAGTACGGCATTTTTTAAGACCTGCAGAGGCAATAACGGTTCAAGTTCCCAAGACGGCTTCGTGCAGTACTAAACGTTAAGTCTCAGCGTTTGCACGAGAAATATTTGCAGTGCCAAACGCTGCTGCGAAAAGTTTTAAGCACCTGTAACATCTGACTCCTCTAGACACGGTTTTCAGCTCCAGAGCCAGTATTTGAGTCAGCACCTGCTACGGAGCTGAACACACCTTCACCCTCTGACATGCTGCCCAACACTCAGCAAAATAACGTGATGGACAACACAGATCACCTCCTAGGCGAGAGATACGTATAACCTCTTCCCTACACGTCTGCCAGAAAAGTAACTGCAATCATTATCTTATCGCTCATTTATTACTGATTCACTTAAATCCAGGTATAGTTCTCTCAACTTAGTGGCCCCCAAATTTTGTAAAACGTACCAACAACCATCTAGAGAAAATGATGGGGGAGAGAAAAAAACAGATTATTATTTCTTGTTCTCTTAGGATGAAGATACCATCCTGGCATTTTTTTTTCTTGTGGGAATAACTTGAGGAAAATTAAAAAAAAAAAACGGAACCATGGTAGAAATACCCTAATAACCTTTGCAAACAAAGTCCAATAAAAGGCCTTCAGTTTCTACACCCATCCTTCAGAGACGGCCGTAACACAACGATTCGGTCATCCTGTTTATACAGAAACAGCCATGAGCTACCTAGCTGAGCAAACGTCAGGGTCGAAGTCTCGATACTCCAAGGAGCTTCCAAAATCAGACCCTAACAATACAAATCAATTGTCCAAGAGATGACACCGTATTACAAGAAACCACCACAAACTTCACCAGCTCGGTGCTGGTCATACTCACTTTGAGGTGCCAAGCCAGAAAATACGAGATCATCAGACCACGACCAGTTTTGCAGTTATGTTAAAGCTACTGAAAACGTTGCCTGTCCACCTCCAGAAAGATAGCACATGCTGTGAATAAGCGCAACCAATAAAGCCATAAGGAAGGGGTACGCGTCAATTTAAACAGTCCCACCTTACACGGAGCTCCACGGAGTCGTGGCGTGATTCCACCCCGTTGTTATTTTTACAAGGCCAGATTAGCAACACAATCTTTATGTGTTTATACCGCTTTGGTGGTTGTGATCAACAACTTCAGAACCCCTTTGTGCAAGGAGCAGTTTCAGTCACGTTTATCAATTGCTCCCCTCCCCATTATAACTTTCAGGTTAAGAAAAATATTTGCTTATCTCATTCCAGCTTCAGGAAGGAGCTACAGTTGCAGACAGTGCATCTGTGAGTCAATAAATATCCGCACCACGGTTTGCCATTTTTACTGGAATGCCACGGATAAGTGAACTTAGTCACATTGCTGTTACCTAGTGACTAATTTCAAAAGCATCTTTACACAAGCAGTAACTGATTAGGGCGCTGTTATTTTGGAGTTAAAACTTTACCATATCGAGGCTTCCGGATAGAAGATGTATACGAGAGTTAAGGACTTGCAGTTTAACCTTTCAAGCCGTGGCTGAACAGCCTCCACGCAAATTACCTTATATTTCTTTATAGCGTAGGGCAGAGGTACGGAAACCGGTCTGCAGAGCAAAGTCCATCTACTGCAGTCTCTCTCCAAGGATGAAGCACAAGTTTCCTACATATTACTTAGCAGACTACTCGGTTTCGAGCAGAGTTTTTGGCTTAGGAAAAAAGCTTATGCTCTTGCAGAGAGATAAAGAAGAAAAAGTTGCGGGAGAGCAAGGCTGAGGGGTAGAAATAGCGATTCTAGGGGAAACCAAGAGGACAGGGGCTGTAAGGAGGAAAAGGAAAGTGAGTTTAGTACTAAATGCATGAGGAACTTCTGAAGCAACGCAGTTTGCAGGATACCCCACTCGGTTCCCAGAAGCACGGCGTTGCCCCAAAGCCCCTCTCACCCCAAATTTCGGCAGACGAGCGACGAAACCCGCGGGGTCCCCGGCGGGGGCAGCCCAGGGACCTCGGGGCTTCCCCCACCTCGCAGCCAGATCTCGCAGGGCTCCCGGGGCCCGTCGGAGGCTGTGCCGGGGAACACGAGCCGCCTGAGAGCCCTTGTGCTGCAAGCTTCGTCTTGCCCTGTCACTCCCTCCTGCCCCGCGCAGAGGAAGAGGAGGGCTGGGGCGGAAGCCTGTCAGCCCTGACAGCTGCCCGCCGGCCCCTGCCCGTTACCTCACCGAGAGGGGGAAAACGGAAGGAGGGGAAAAGGAGGGGGGGGGAAAGGGGAAAACTCCACCCGGGGGGAGCGCGGCGGGGACGGGGAAGGGGCACGCGGGGTGCCCGTGCGGACAAAGGGGGCACCGGGAGGGAAGGGGGAGGCGGAGGGGAGGGGGAGGAAGGGGAAGGGAGCCCCCGCGCTTCACCTGAGGCAGGCGGAGTGCGGCAGGCGCCGAGGGAGTGTCGCGCTGCTGGCGCTGCCCGGCTGCTCCCGCAGGCACCGCGACCGCCGCTGGCTCAGCGGCACTGCCAGCCGCCCGCCCGCCGGGAGCCGCCCGCCGCGCCGCGGCACCGCCCCCTCCGCGGCTCCTAGCCAATCGGCCGGCCGGCAGCGGGGAAATGACGGCGGGCTCGGCCAATGGGAGCCGCCCGCGGGGCGGAGGCTTGCCGAGCCGTTGCGGGAGGGGATGGCGGCCTCGCGCCTCCGTGCGACGTTAGCGGAGGCGCGGCCGGCGCGGAGCGGCGCCGCCCTGAGGGGCTGGGGGGGGCCCGGCACGGCCCGACACGGCCCCGCCGCCCTCCTCGCCGCCTCCCTTCGCCTCCTGCCGGGCCGAGCAGTGCCAGGCCGGCCCCACAATGCCCCGCAGCGGCGCCGGGCTGGGCCCCGGCGGAAGCCGTGCCTCGCTGGCGCTGCCGTGTGCCCGCCCCGGGCCGGAGGCCTGGCGCTGAGGGGGCCGTGCCCGGCGGCCTCGGGGGGAAATGAGGGTGGGGGGACGTGAGCCAGGCACCGAAAATGTAATCCTGAGGTCGTAAGGGTTCGGCGAGGCCCGAAAATGCAAGGGGAAGGGCGGAGGCGCGGCGTGGCCGGGCCCCGGTGTTGAAGTGATCCTGGAGGGGGTCGGGGGAGGCCTGCCAGAACGGGAGAGGTGTGAAGGGACAAAGCTGAGCTCATCCTTCCTCTCCACGGCTGCTGCAGGCTCCGGGAGCTTCAGGCAGAGCGCAGGGGAAAGGAGGAAGCCAGAGCCAAGACGCGAGGCGAAAGTCATCCAAAAAGGAGCGCGGCATCTACGAGTCCAGATGTCGGGTCCAGCTGTGGAGATGAGCTTTATGGCTTATTTACAAGCATCCAGAAACGCAAGGCTGCCTCCCTTCGGGGCTTCCTGCTTTCAATAAGGTTGGCAGGTTTGCAGACATAGGTGCCAATGACAGAAAATACAAGGTGAAGTTTACCAGTCTCAACTAATACCAAAGTTACGAGTGAAGTAGGCTTGAATCAAGAGAGACAGAGATGTTAGCAGAGAGTTGTCTTGAGTAAGCATCTCTTGTCCAAGTGAAACACTTTTGGCTCAGATTCATTGCAGCAGTTTGGAAACAACGCTAGACGTGTACGTCTCGAGACACAAAAGGCAGTGGGTGAAATCTCTGAAAGCAGTGAAAGATTTGTAGAGCTGAGTATCAGGCATACAAAGGTGTCATTGTTAAAGGCAGGGGTGAGAGGTGTAAATATAGGTACAATAAGAATTTAATTTGGCAGTGGGAAGAGAACATACAGCATTGGTTTTCGCTAGTACATTAAGAGAGAATGAAAGGAAGCTGGAACTGTGACAAGAGGCAACCAAAGATACCTACAGAATCGGATGCCATAAATGGGGACATCAGGCCCCATTTAAGTGTCCACTAACTCATTCTGATCCATCAAAAAGTGACAAAAGTAAAAAGTATATTTACTGGTTGAAAGGCAAAGTTTTAAATTCTCCCATAAAAATGAGACAGAATGGAAATAGCGGAGATTGCTACATATATCAAAAGCCCTTTAAGAAAAAAAAGAGAAGCTGTGTCTTCAGCCAAGTGGCTAAGAAAGGTAAACAAAAGCAAGCATACAGTACCAAGTCTAAGTAAAGTTTATGAAGGAGAAAAGTAGGAGAGCTTAGCTGGGCAAGGAAATACAAAAGGAAAAAATTAACTGACAACAGTAGTCATGTGGGAAATAAAAGGTAACGACTGCAAGTATGAAATGGAGACATACTGACAAGGCTGTCAGTCATTTTAAAGAACTGCGTGGTACAGGACATCGCAAATGTTCTTACTTTCCTCTGCCTCTCATACTTTCATAGGTACTCTGCACTTCCCAAGACTTAAGTCTAAGGTCAGGCTGTACTGTCTTTCTCAGGTTTGTCTTTCTCTCTTTGTTTTTCTTTAATAAAGAAATTTGAGAAGTTGGTTCCACTCCTGTTTAATCAATGACAAAACTTCCCTGATGACTTCAGCAGTAAAGTGTCAAAAATGAGCTCGAAGCAAAGATAGCTGCAGTTTTGTACCAACCTCTCCTTTACCAAAAAGTATCCCACCTCTTTTGAAAACTCTGCACGTTTCCCTAATGCTCAGCTTTATAGATGCATGGTAGTTGAGGCAAGTCAGATTTGAATTGTCTTTCTGTAGCTTGATGATTCTGAAAATAAGTGCAAAGGGGTTTTGTGTTGGTCTGACGGCAGGAAGTTACCCAGGAAAGAAGACACGCCTCAGAAAGAAAGAGGTATGAGTAAAAAAGCTACCGTATTAATTTTGTACATCCGTTACTTTCTACAAATTCGTATGATGTTTATTTGATCCTTCTGGTCAGCTTCACTCATGTTTTCCATCAATACTTGCAAGCTAGTGTCCGTTGGAAGAGAAAACCTGTAATGGTCGTTGAATTCTGAAAACCAGCATCTCCAGCACCTCAGCAGCAGCCAGATTTACCGATTTGGTGGGAGTAAATTAACAGCATTATAGCATTTCCTAGAGAAAGAAAAAGAAAATGAAACACCGTGCATCCAGAAGTTACTCTTCAATTTGCCAGCCTTCACAACAGACCACACCAACGCTCACTTTGCTGAACTATGCTGTTTTCCCCTACACTGGCCTAATCCAAGACAATTGGGCTTAAGCTTATTGGCAAGCTGCAGTCCCTGGGAGAAGCCTGCACGTCTGCCACGAACACTAAATGTAGGCACATTTCATTTCTGTGTCTCACAAGCAGGTAAGGTGGCTAAATTCGTGTTCACAAATCATTTCCAAATGCCTCGTGAGGCAGAAGAAATCTCTTCCAAAACAAGTTTCTTCCAGGCTGAAAGTAGAGTGACAAGAGACAAAAGGTGTTTACTTTATCAGAGAAGTCACATTGCTAAAGCTAACCACAGTGACTTCAGACAGAAACCGCACACATGCAGATCTGGAGAATGTCACAATCTGTTACTGCTAAGAAGCCTCAACTCTGCTTTTGCAGAAGCCTGAAACATCAGTAGTTTCTGTGCAGACTCATAATTGGAATTAATACAAGAAAAAAAATAAATAAAAAATTCTAAAACACCGGTGGGGTCTCTTTGTTACATCCACCCAGCTATAAATGCAGATGAGAACTTTAAAGGGTTTTTACACCCTGTAACAGAAGGAAATGGCTCTTTGGAGTGAAGGGGGAGAAAGCAACACATTTCTGTGGACTTCACCATTTAGTGCCCATGTCCTCTGAACAACGTGAAATTCGCCTGGAATTTAGGCACCGTCTATTAGCATAGCTTCCTTTTCCCCCTGTGCCAATTCTTTATTGTTCTGCTCCCATAGCAAATGCCAAATCCAAACTGTGACGGCACAGAAGGTGGAAAACCATGAACTTCAGATGTGGAAGGAGTGAGAGCAAGTGGCGTTACCCCCAGAGCATCACAGCTTACAAATTTTGTGACTATTTAAGCCCAAATTCTAGCTCTGTTCATCCAAATTATAACAGGAGCAGCTGATGTAAAAGAGCTGGGACCACACTAAGGCAAACGTGGCCCAGTAACCTCTCTCAGCAGCAGCAAGTAGCAGACGTTAGGAAGAATATAACGCCTTTCCTTACAGAGAGATGTTACCCCTAGCATGCCTACCCAACTTCTGGCATGTACAGCTTCATTGTCTTGTTTTCGTGTGTCAGGGTGCCATTCCATAATGCTCTCTTCATCAGCAAAACTGGCTTCAGATATCATCTCTTCTCCCCCTAGCTTCTTGGTCCTAGTGCTGTCTCACAGCCACCACTGCCTCAGAGGTGCTGATGCAGACGTTTCAAAAGCCATCCTGTAAACTGGATCACTGGAGTTAAAAAAAGAAGGTTAAGAAGAAAAGAGCAGTTTGCTGATCTAGTTTATAGGCCCGCAGAGAGACAGAGGCATCAGCACAACCGAAGAGACTGAACTGTGGGACTGCGACAGGAGTCTTCCACGCTCACTTTGCTGATGGAGAAAATAGGAGGGAACTATACCTGCACCCCAAGGCTGGCAGGAGCTGCACCTGGCACGCTGTAGCATTTAAAACAGTTATTCCCCCACTTTCCACCTCTCCCCAGCCGTCCACCCACGCAGTCTTGTGCGAACAGCCTGCTGAACTCCTGCTTCATTGTGGTTCTTGCTTCAGCTTTAGTAAAAGAGGAACACGTTTTTACTTTCTTCAAACATTAATGACAAGAGCTGCAGCTAGAAAACAAAGCATTTGCATGTGACCTCTCCTCAGTTGGGGTACAATTCAGAGGCATAAATCTCTACCCATCAGGTAGCACAGTAAGCAAATTTACTTTGTGCTAGAGACCCTCCCTGCAATACAACGGGAGTGACACTGCGTTGTAAAAGTATGTACGTATGCCAGTTGGATAAGCAGGTTGGCAAACAGCTGTGCTCTGACTGAAGTCATGGGACGTGTCCCCAGAAACACACCTAAATGAAAACTTAGGTCTTGGGCAGAGGAAAGCTCTCCCGGAGCTTGTGATCTCCTCCAAGCCCTGAGATGGGAGTGCAACTCCATTATGCACAGTTGCAGACACCGCATTCCTGATCTGACATACCAAGAACAATGGCCCAGAGCTCTTTACCTCCAAGGAATTCAAATATAATCATCACTGCCATCTAAATGCGAGCACAGCGCTAGGCAGCATACATGTTTTAGTTCACTATTTCCACTTCCTAACCTTGTTTCCTCTAGCCCTGTTCTCTTGCTGCTAGCTATTTTCTGTCCAGCTCTAAACGCTGGGAAAGCTGGCATCCAGCACAACTATAAAAAAAAGGATTTATACACCAGGAATACAAGCCATCCAGCAAAAGTATCCTTGCCCCAAACCAACTATTGGGACCTGAGTTTTCTACATTGAACCTACCCCAGTTTATCCAAAAATTCCAGCAGAGCACGTCCTGTTACCTGCCTTAAACATGGCAATTTCTTGCTGTGGAAAACAAACCAGGCATTTTCACACAGCCCGTTGTGGTTTAGCCCCTTTAGTGATAATTCCACCGGTACAAGGCACGTAATTTTGGGCTTGTCTCTCCTGGCCTCACAGCTCTGTGGTTCAGCAATTGCTAAGGGTCCTTTATTACCATCTCAAATACCTCCTTGTCCTTTTCCCTTTCTCAGGGGGGGTAAGAAATGCTTCAGATTCCTGAGTTCAGAAGGGCTTGGGGGCATTCTTTTTACTCAGCAGAGGATAAGCTGAAAGGGGAATAAACATCCCTGTCGCCCTGCAGCCCATCGTATGCTTGTGACACTCAGGTAGCAAATATACTTGCCAGGCGTGGAGCAGATATTGACAAAGGGAAAATACTTGCACCAGATTGCCAAAGCGATCTAAACACTGTTTTCCTGCTTAGGCAGGGCTGTGGAGAGCTTTACGCCGTCTTTGCTTCTCTTTTCCTTCCTAGGTCTCAGGCTGGGCCTCATTTTCACAGAAACGAGACCTGAGTACCAGGGTGATTTCGCCATTTGGACAACAGGACTAAGTTCAGAGAATCCACCAAGGTGCGTGGTGGTTTGCTACTTCACAACATTCACATTGTTGAAAGTGCATTTCAGCATCTGTCACCTCTAAGAGACCTCTAACCAAAAGGCATCTAGCTGGATGTTCGCTTCCCTCTTCCTCTCCCCAAGCATCTTCTTCCTCCAGCAGGAATTGAGTCTCCCTTCTTTCCTCCCTGCAAAACACGAGAGCACCTCTGCTTTCAGCCCGCTGCCTTTCCTGAGGTTACTACGTGAGCTTTTGCTAATGGTGCCTCTCAGCTTACCTCACATTTGCTGTTTGGTTTTGGGTTCAGCCTGCAATAGTAATCAAGGCCAATATTTGCTCACATGAAGTGGCTCTGTGGTTCTCATTCCAGTGAGCTGGCCGAGGCCAAAGTGAAACTCGCTTGAAATATTCGAGTATGCCCAAGAGATGCTCGGAACAAGGGATTTTTCCAGCGCTGTAGAAAGCCATCCAGATTCTCATTGCAGCTTTGTTGTGGGAACTGCCGGGGAACTAACTAGTTTATAGCCTGCCACAATTAAAGACACTGCTTTTGCCTGCCAGAAACCAAAGTCGGTCCGGTCAAAGCCTAGCTGTGGGCCCATTCTGCTGGCCGAGAGCTCCGCAGCCAGAAAGAAGAGTTGACGTGAAGCCTTGCAAGCATTCACCCTCTTCTGTGAGCCTGAAGCTCACATTTTTCTGATAAGAGGAGGCTACATCCTTTGTGCATGCAAGTCAGCGGCAGGTCTTATAAACACACCCACAGATTCTCAGTGTAACATATTGCAAGCTCTGCGCGGCTGGAGCCAGCGCGTGCTTTGCTCAACAACCCCCCTTTCATTTCTGCCAAGATTCCCTCCCACATTTGGGACTTTTTCTTTCCCTACTCCCTTGAGAGCCTCCTCAATTCTCCCAGCTTCTCCGGCCTCCCACTGTCGGCATGGTCCGTCCTGTACGGCTTTGCCAGCTTGCACAGCCTTTGGAAACATATGGGGCAGCGCAGGAAGCTGGGTGCTTTGCCCTTATTTTCAGCCCCCCCTCTTCAGGTTGGACAGATGGAACAGAAGACCAAACTGACAGTACTGGCACAGAAGGCAGAAAACGAGCCCTGGGGACTTCCTGAGGCATTATCTTTGTAGGATGTGAGAAAATACTGAGATACATGAGGTGTCGTCAAGGTGGGAAATGACTTTTTAGGCAAGGTGCAGGCAAGAGCCTCGTGTAACACAGCCATCTTCTTTCCCATTCGTCAGAGCATCGTTTCCTGGGATTATTCTGCAACAAAGAAAACAACTCACGGGGCACCCTGTGTTTGTGTAACAAATTCCTGTCAAAAATCAATACCTCACTGCAGAGCAGCAGGCTGCTGGGCTGTCAAACCTCAGGCTAGCACCTGCTCTGCTGTATTTCTCAGCTATCAAGAGGCAAAAAAGCGTTAGAGGAACCAAACCCACAGAACAGAGATGTTTTTGAGGGCGGGGGGGTTGTGAAATCCCTCTGTGTGAGGCAGCAGCTTGTGTTAGGCTGGGACGGAAGGAGTCCTGCAGGCACTGATGCCTTATGCACCGAGGGATATAAAAGGGGGTTCACAGAGAGAATATTTGGACTTGGAGTTAGAGATGCAAGCACAATGCAGATCAAAAGCACAAAATAAGATAGCTCTACTCTCTTACAATAAATCCTGTCCACTCCCTCCTTGTATTTTCCATTCCCACACAAAGCAGAAGCATCCTTGCTGTTGTCCTGATTACTGCTGCACTGAGCTTTAAGCACACACCTGTACACGCACTTGCGGCTGGTAGCGAGACAGCACAGAGGCCTGTAATTCCTTGACTCTTTATAGAGGAATGTACGTGTATAAAAGCCTTTTGAATTTTCATAAGCCGACCCTTAGATGTGGGATAGTGAAACACAAAAAGATGAAAACAAGATGCTCACCCGATGATTCAGCTTTCCTGCAAAGCTTCTTCTCGCAGCCATCATAACCCCAAAAATAATCACCCCAGCCTCTTTTTCCTGTGGGTTAAAAACACATCAGCCATGAGGATCGTAATGATAAGTTTTTTGTTGTTATTCAGAAACCATGAGAAGGGGTTTTGCATTACATGAAGAGAAAATGCATCCAGGAAAAGAAGGTATGTGTATTATTGTTGTTGTTATTTTTGTTACTTGAGGAATGCCAAATCAGGTTTGGCTTTGCTAGGGGACACACCAGCTGTCTCCGAGCTCTTTTTATTTTGATCTCTCTTGTACCTTAATTGGAAAAGCAGGGTGTGGAGCCTCCAACAAAGGCTCCCCTTTGTAGTGTGTTAATTAGGCACAGGAGTTAACAAAACCCCTCGGTTATAAACAATTACCTTTCCCCAGGCTTACTTTCATTTTCATGCTACCACGTTTTTACTAATTTTCTATTAGTTTTCCAGAGTGGACAAAAGTAATTTCTCAAATTAGTCCTCTAATTAGCAAGGAGGGGAAAAATAAAATCCCAAGCAGGAAAATATGTAAAGCAGGAGGGAAAAAAAAAAATGTATAATTAGGAGCACTCAAAGATGCCTTATTAGTGCTTCTTCAGGATACAAGGTCTCTTCGGGTCACTGTAAAGTCTCCTTTAAAACTGAAAATCTAGACTGTGGTCCCCTGGAGGTGACTGTGGGTGGAAATGCCCAGGGCAGGGAAGAATCAGGTCCTGTGTCCTGAAGTGGGTGCTACCCTCACCCCAGGGAGCAGGAAGCGCAGGGGCTGCGAGCTGCAGCTCCTCCTGTCCCTCTGATTCCATTTGCAAAGCACAGCTTGCCTGGAGCAGGGCCCCGCCTGGCCTTCAGGACATCTTTTTTGTGTGTCCTGGCTGCTGGTGCACACCGAACAGCTGGGAAGGGAGAGGCCTCTACCCTCCTCTTTCCTGTGAGCTAAGCCAGGCCTCATCCCAATAAAAACGACCTCGCCCGCAGCCACCCTGGCACTGGTACCTCTCTTCCTCTTCCTCCTGCAAGGGGAAGGATGGATCCGAGGGGCTGGGGGTCTTTCTGCTCCCAGCTTTGAGATGCTGCAAGAGGCAGTCCCTGTGATGGGGAACTGTGGTCTAAGGACAGCCGCGGTCTGAACGCTGAAGGTTTTATGTCCTGCAATGACACAAAACTTCGCGCTGCTGCTCCCTGATCTGGTTTTCCATTGAGTTTCTGGAGAAAGGTGGAGTGGGGCACTTTAACCCCGAGAGCTGGGAGAAGCACGTTATGATTCAGAATCCAGGTGAAGTCAGTGTCACCGCCTGTGATAGTGCCATTTCCTCAACACCGCTGCAGCACAGAGGGCACCCACAAACGTCAGCACAGATGAGGGCTTCCCCACCCCCCATGTTCCCCAAAAGCTGTCTTTGTGCTTGGAGAGTAGGGCAACAATATTTAGGTGGGACTGGGGAAAGAGTAGCTCAAGCCCATGCAACCCCAGACCCACAGGGTGCAGTGCAATGATGTCCCTACAGGTACTAAATCCCAAGAGGTACTGCATCTCTGGCCTGCCAGCAGACCTGGAAAAGGCTGTCTGGGGGAAAATTCATAGTTGTCAATGGCAATTTCCCAAGCATAGCAGTTCTCTTTGGAACAACCCTGCCTCTCCTCCCTGGAGGAGACATCTCCTGAAGGCATATATCCCCTTTACTGCTGCACATCAAGCCACAGTCCTCCTTCCTCACTGCACTGCAGTAGCACACATTGCTTCTCAAGCCAAGAGCAACCCCTGTGCCTTTCCCCAGAGAGCTTTCAAGCCCAAAGGGAGCAGGCAAGCTCCATGTGAGAGGGCAATCAGAAGTGAAGAAAGGCTGAGCATGGCCCCAGTGCCCCCAGCAGGTCCCAGGAGGGATCTGGGGACAGGATCCTGCTCCTGCTGACCAGGCAGGTCCAGGAAGCAAGGGTCCCATGGCAGCACGCAGCAGCTTCACGTACGATGGAAAATGTTTAAACTGCTGTAGCTGGGCCCCACAGGAAACTTTTGGGAAGTGTGTGCTGGGTCTAAGACAGGAACCAAGAGAGTCAGTGTTTAAAATATGCTCTGACAATGAATTGCCTCATTACTTAGAGAAAAATCGAGAAGGGGGAAGGAGTAAAACTCAGCCACATCCGGAAACAGGCAAATAATTGTCTGATGGATACACCACGTCTCCTGACTACTGGTCTAGGGCTTTGCTGCTGTTCAAACCCATGGAGTCTTCTTCATCACGGCAAGCTTCCCCCTCCAGGAGACAGCAGGGTCTCCTCTGCATTTGGGTGTTCCCTGCTGGAAGGTACTCTATCTCAGAAAGGCCAACATGCCCTCTGAAGATCATTTTTTTTAAGGGAAATGGTGGGGGAAGGTGACCATTTGAAGGCTCACCCCACAGCCTCCCCCTGCGTGCACCCTCTCCTGCAGGATGGAGACCTACCAGGGTCTCACACCCTGCAAAAGCAGCAAAAACTAAAAGGCGATCGGAGATGTGAACCTCCTCCAGAAGCACTACATAAAGCAAATGAAGACATCTCAGAGCGGGGGCTTCATAAATTTGGAGCACCCTGAGGCAAGGCCTCTGGGTTGGGAGCCCCGAGGCCGAGCTGGGCTGGCAGCGAGATCCTGCCTGGGGAGGGAGCCCGGAGCGGGGCAGGTAACGCTCACACAGCTTTTTATGGCTTTGGGGTTTATTACATTTATTTATTTTTTTATTTTTTTCCTTCCTGGCCTCGGTGACAACCGCAGCCTTATAAGGGCAGGAGCGCAGCGTTGGAGGCTGAGAGGAGGTGGGGCCTCCCGAGGCTGGAGGCTGCCCGGCCCTGACCTCCTTCCTGGGAAAAACCCTGGGAACCCTCCCTTGGCCCAGCTGCTGAAGCGGCGAAAACTGCACGACGACCCCGCTCCTCTTCCCTTTCTCCCCCGCACCTCCCGGAGGAGCTGCGGCAGAGCCCCCGCTTTCTGCTTTTTGGGATGCGGGGAGGCTCTGGGAGCGATGGGTCGCGGGGTCCCCCGCATCCGACATGGGAAACCTATTCCCATCTGTCTGGGGTAGTTCTGAGAACCGGAAGGAAAAAACTAAAAAGAAAGGAAAAACAAACGATCCTTCCCTCAGCGCTGCTGGCGAGTGTGTGAAAAGCCGCAGCTTTGGCAGGTCTGCTGTGGGATGTCTGCTGCAGACCCCACGGCTCCGTACGTGTTTTGGGATCCCCCTACGTCTCTGGCCGTCTGCGTGCACTGGGTTCCTACACGTATCGACCCGGTCTGATCCATCCAGCTCCGCCAACTGGTTATGAGTAAGGCCAAACATAAACATGCTAAAAATGTCACCGTCATCAGATAAGGTCGCTATGCACACAGCATTCCTGACACGGGTTCATTGCACCAAGGACGTGGAAAGCTAATCCACCAGATCACATGTGTGTGGTGGCTGGCATGGGGAGGGGGCATGGGGAGCCTGGAGGACATCATCCCTGCGTGACTCAGTTTCTCTCAGCAGGGGGAAAAAGAGGGATGTCACGGCACCCACCTCCTTCTGCGAGCGCTGACATGTTCCGGGAAGGAGCGACAGAAGGGGAGGCAGGGGATGAGTGTGCTTGCGAGCCGCAACAGGCTGGCCTTTTGTGCTGACCGCCAGCTCGCAGAGATCTTTACCAAACACGATCATATTTATCACTCCAGGAGGCAGTTCTCTCTATTTTGTAGGAAAGGAAGCAGGCACTGAGAGCTTCCTCCGTGATACATTTGTAATCATGGCTGTGTTCAAGTCCCAGCAGCTGAGCAGGGGCTGAGCAGGCTAGGTGCTCACCTTTTTTGTCAGATGCCCAAGTGAACACAGAAGTACCCGAGCCGCCAGATCTAATGACCTTCCCTACCATGAAATGAGTTTTTGTAGCTCTCAAGCCATGTATTTTAAGGACTGAGTGGAGCAGGAGCTGTGGCTCGGTCACCAGTGGGATCGTGCTCCCCCTCCTGAGCTTGCCACCACATCCACGCTTTAACTGCTTAAGGCTGTGTCTGGCTCAAGAAAGAGAGGTTGTGGGGCCTTTCCCTTGGGATGAGTGATTTGGATTAGGTCAGCCAACGAGAGAACATCCTGTTCCTTCTCAGCCTTGGGACTGTCAGGGTTGTGGTTTGAGGACTGCGCAAAGCCAGCCCAAGTCTGGGCAGCCCCCAGAGGAAGAAGCCCCCTTCCCTCCTCTTCCCCTCCCTCCTCCGACCTTCACACTCCCACTGCCAGTCCCAGATCTCACAGTCTGATCCAGCTGGAAAACAGCCTGAACAGAAAGGAAGAGCTGTGTCTCCAGCTTGACCATTTCCTTGGTGTGGTTGACTGTCTGGGTGCTAGAGAGGCTCTGGAAATGCACAGTCATGGGGAGGAGTTTCTGGTGACACACTAGACACAGGCCAGTCAGAAACAAGGAGGGAATCGCAGCCCTGGGAGGCCAGAAAGCCTCCTTTCCAGGGATACCATGGATTAATTTACTCCAACTGCACAGCTGGCCATGGGGGTTGTTACAGCATCCCAGATGCAAGTGGTTGTGACCAGTATCTGAATTACACCAACATCCATTGCCAAATGTATAGGGTTACCAACCTCAGAGCATCACTCAGTGTAGAAGGTAATTTTGGAGGTCTCCAGCCCACTCAGGGCCATATCCAGCCAGGTTTTGGAAACCTCTGAGGGTGGCAAATCCATGATGTGTTGTTGCCTTTTGTCCTTTCACCGAGCACCTGCACTGCAGATGTTGGCGTGTGCATTCACACTACCAGCGTGTCAGTGCTCCTGCCTCCACCTCCCATGTTAATATCATCTTGGAAGTTCAGTTCATTAAAACGGGTGCAAATTCACTCAAGACAAGGAGGCTGCAATAGTTTCAGCAAGCAGTTTTACTGCACGTACTCTGTGCAAATGCCTTGTGCACATGTACCCAGGGATGTCTGGGCACCATCCTCCTCCCCCTCCAGCAGCTCTGCACCTCGGCAGTCACAGATCATCCTCTCCATTGTTATCGGAGAAGGTGTTTACAGCCAGGTCTAGATCTGGTCAGGTAGCTTCTCGATTACTCACCTCTCAGCTATTGCTCTGCTCCAGTGGCTGTGAAGCTGAGGGAGACAGGGTGTACCAGGCGGCAGCTGGGGCTGGAAGACAACAGAAATCAGGTTCTGCTCCGGTGATGTTGCTGGAGGGCAGTGCATCACTCCTCTGATGTCATATCTGTCAGGCAAAGCCTTTAGAGCGTTAAAAAAAAGAACACCCTTTGCTCAGTGGGCCAGAAATGATTTAAAAGGAGGCAAGCCAAAAAGGAGACCTCAAAACTTTAACCTGCTTGCTGGCTTGGGGACAACGGTAGGTGAAATGGCACACAACTGTTACTCAGTGGTGTCTTATGTGATCTCAGGAGTGTGATGTGATGAGCAATCCCTCTGCAGTCTTCACAGAGGATGGGAAATGGGAAGGCTGAGATGAGCTCCGGGCTGTGGGTCGGGGAAAGGTGTGAGGTACAAAGCTGACCAAGTGGCCGAGGCTGTGGCCAGGCCACTCTGCACCCCGACCGCCTTCCAGGGCCAAAATCCCCACGAGGAGAGGGCTCTGCACCGCCATGTGGAGAGGACCCTGGGCATTTCAGTGCAGGCCATGCTCTCGCTGGTGCCACAGAGATAGGACAGGCAGGGCATGGCTCGGCCTGGACCGGCGGCTGCCCTCACCTGCAGGCCAGGCAGGAGGCTGCGGCCCAAAGAGAAAGTCTGAGCGTGCTGGGTCTCAGCATGGGTGAGGTGCTCAGAAGATTATGACAGAAATGCAATAAAACAGGTTTTCACTGACAGCCAAGGACAGGATTCACCGACTGTCGGTGTTACTCGGCTTCTTTTAATCTGAGACAACTCGAGGGCTGCCTGAGGTGCCACGAGCAAAAGGAGGTCGGGTCAGGTTTGAAAAGCGAAGCTCATTCCTGGGATCAGCCACTCCTGCTGACTCCCTTTGCTCAATCCCAAAGCAAGGCAGGGAGGTAAAATTCAGGCTCAGCTCAGCCTCACCCAGCTGTTCCACCTCTGGACCTACTGGGCCCAGTGGGGACAGGCTGTGAAGCTGCGTCTGGTAGAGGCCTGACCCATCCTGCACCACCATTGCTGCTGGATAGGGGTTGGAATCACACAATCAGAGAGTGGCTTGGGTTGGAAGGGATCTTAAAGATCATCTAATTCCAGCCCCCTGCCATGGGCAGGGACACCTCCCACCAGACCAGGCTGCCCAAAGCCCCATCCAGCCTGGCGCTGAACACCTCCAGGGATGAGGCATCCACAGCTTCTCTGGGCAGCCTGTGCCAGAGCTTCAACACCCTCAGAGTAAAGAATTTATTCCTAATATCTAACATAAACCTACCCTCTTTTAGTATTAAAGCCATTCCCCTTCTATCACTACACCCCATGATAAAGAGTCCCTCCCCAGCTTTCCTGCAGGCCCCTTTTAGGTACCAGAAGGCCACTATAAGGTCTCCCCAGATCCTTCTCTTCTTAGAGGACCCAGCATATGTGCACAGTCACCATAATCCACGGGACTTTGTCCTCAGCCCATCCCTCCCAGCTCTGCTGCCCGGCCTGTCTCACCAGGCTTATGTGGTCGCGTGCCCTCCTCCCTCCCCAGCCGTACCCCGCGGGCCAGATTTTCCTGCTTCACCCCAAAAGCTTATTTTTGTTATTTTAAAACAAACAGAGTTGCGCCTGTTTTGATTTCCAGCAGGAGGTTAGAGGGAGGTCAGAGCTGACATCTGGGCTGGAGATAACATTCCCGTCTAATTAGCAAGCCCTGAATAACGAGGGCCTTCCTGTCCGCCCCCCCCCCCCAGCCCAGCGCGGGAGAGGGCAGCGCAGTGGGGCTGGGGCAGAGCCAGGGCACCCAGCTGGGAGAAGCAGCCCTGTTGGACGATGTTTTATTTCCCTTGCCCTCCTCCATCTCCACGTTGGCACTGTTTGCAGGCACCCGGCCTTCATGGCCCGAGTGTTTTCCTGGTGCAAGTTACTGATTTCAACGCTGTCCCTGCTGCCATGCGATGTCTGTGCATAGAGAGAAGACACCAAGGGACTTGACACTTGCGGGATGCATAAATCTATGCTTTTTCACATCCTCTGCTCTCTCCTCAGCAGAATATTGGCAACCCTGTCCCTGTTTTTGGGAATTGTGCTGTTTATTGGGGTGACAAAATGCAGCTGTGAAATCGAGCACAACGACACCGCAGCAAGGGAGCAGCCACGGCCGGAGCCAGCTCTGGGACAGGAGGGCACACACGGCGGCTGCTGGGTGGCAGCGACAGGACACGGGAACGGGCTGAGCTGCAGCCTGGCGCGATGACAGCACTGGGCACTTCTGCCCCGTGCAAAGCCCCACTGCCAGCTGGCACCTGCAGCGAAACTGCGGTGGGTTTACTGAGGGAAGCTGCCTGCATCAGAAAAGCCGCAGCCGGTCAGCTCCTCAGAGGGAATGCAACCTTTGCTCCTGGCCTTGGTGGGAATCCTACAGGATGGAGAAGTCAGGGGGCAGGCTCGGGGCTGAGCCCTGGCAGAGCTTGGCTTGAAGGGACAAGGCTGGAAACTCGCGTCACCGTCACGGGGAGGCACAACACAGCAGGAGAGCGGCAGCAGCTGGAGAGGGCATCAACCTACAGAGCTTGCTTGGGGACACAGCCACATCCAGGACCCCAGAGGGGTCTCTCCTGCTCCTGCATCCCTGAATCCCGAGGGTGCTGCCCCCTGCACCATGCCAGATGGAGATGACTGACTGTACTTCTTCTGAGTGTCACCAAAGAAATCTGAATTAGGAACAGCGTTGAGCTCCAGGGAAGGGGAAGCCAAGTCCCAGACAGGTACCCAGGGCTGGTGTGCTGGGTGACCGCACAGTCTAGCACTAGAAATGCAGTGGCAGGCTTGAGGGCAGTGACATTTAATGATGTCCAGGCTCTAGGGAAAAACCCAGTGGTTGAAACCCGTCACACCTGGCAGGGGAAAGCTGGGTGTCCTCGGTGGCAAGCCCCAAGGAGCCAAACCAAGGGCTCAGCCCCTGGAGAGAGAATCTGGTGCAGGAGGAAGGAGAACTTGAGGGGTTTTTGTCTCGCCGCTTCCTGCCGAAAGCTGGCACGGCTGTAAAATCCCGAGCCCAGAACAATGAGGCCTCCTGTCCCAGCAGCTGCTAAAGCAGTCACCTGGGGAGCTTCCTGCCATCAGCCAGGGGCAGGACAAGAAGTTGCTCCCGCACACTTTCCTGCAATCCACCACACGCCTGATTTATGCTCGGCTACATCCCTGCCACCCCCTCCCCCAGAGCCGGGCGTCTCACGCTCCGAGAAGAGGATGTGGTTGCTGAGACCAACCTCTGACGGGGAGCAGGCTCATCTTTCAGCCCTGCTTCCCCACGCAGCAGGAGGTGCTTTTCTTTGTGACTTCTGAGCCACCCCATAGCTCCCCGCAGGCAGCAGGGACAGTGCAAGCACTCCCTGGACATCCCCTGTATCCAGCACCCTTGCTGCTGTGCCCCAAAGCACCCTGTGAATGCTCTCTGGCTGACACACGCTGCAAATCCACTGCTTGCAGTCACCAAAGAGCTGGCACCACGCTGCCACCGGCTTCCTCTCAGGCCATCACGCCTTTCCAAAGCATTAGTCTGCTGGTCTGAGCCACGCCGGATCTCGCCTCACGGGTGAGTATTTTTAGAAAGTTGGAGCTAAGACCATGCAGTCACTCCTGAGCTATGCCAGGATGAAAAGAAAACAACCGCTTCTGCCCGAACAATGCAGCCTTGGAACAAAAAGCCGCTGCAAATGGGATTTTTCAGCATCACTCACAACTGGCCAAGCTTTGAAAGACGAAACTTGCAGTCAAAAAAAGAAAAAGAGGCTCCCGGTGAATAGAAAGGGCCTTGACAATTTACTTAAAAAGCCAGATGAAAGCAAAACGGTGTTATATAAATACTGGGAGGCATGCTGCGGCTTGCAACCCTGCGTTTGCATCAGCTGCTGCTGGCTGCATGGCGCGGCCCCGTGCTCGCGGCAGCCCAAGGGGACGGAGCTGAGTGAGCCCCGAGGCACAACCGCGCTCCTCGTGCATCGCGAGACCGGCACGAGAAGCTGCACGGAAGGTCTCCGGAAAGCACCGAAATCGCTGGTGCGTTTTGTACCCGCTGGACGGCTCGGAGGGGGTGCTTCTGAGGGCTCTGGCTGCAAAAATTTCCTGTTTTTCTGCGTTGCTCAAGCACTCGTCTGCTGAGACGGAGGATGCAGCTGGGGTGCCTGCAGGGGAGCAGCGGTGCGCACCAGGAGCTCGGCAAAGAGGCCGGCTCCGGTCCCCTTCTGCTGGCAGCAGGTGTCCCCTGCTGCTGTCACCTCCTCCCTTCCCTGGAGCACACCCAGGCTCGCGCAGCACCCACGGGATGAAGCCGCCCGTCCCTGTCCCCGTGCACAGCCCGAGGCAGGGCCCGGGCGCTGCCAAGCACACCCCGCCCTGGCTAACGCGCTGGCGGCCAGCTGCAGCCTCCGGCTTCTGCTCGAGAAAGGCTTCGAGTGGAAAGTGCTGGCAGAGGAACCACAAGGCTCACGAGTGAGCCGAGGGCAGAAAGACAAGCGGCGGAAAGGCCGTGGCGAAGCACTGCTGCCTCTTCCTTCTCCCTGCTCTCGTGCCTGCCCTGCTGGCGGAGGTGGACTTGGGCCTGGGTGGGTTGCAGAGCAGGCGACGACTCACCTGTGATCTAGTTTGATTTAGGTCCAGAACTCGAACCTTCTGTACTTTGCCTTGTGGTTTTATTGCCGAGGATATCGCAGCCGGCCAAGCTATGAGCAACTTGCAATCTAACCTGCAGAAAGCTGAAATCAACGCTGAGTGCTCAGCACAGCTCAGCAACGCTTTGGAACGCCGCTGAGCTGAACGCTGCCGCTAATGGCCTGCTTGGGTTCGAGATCCGAGTTGCCAAATCCGTGCGAATCCTGTAATTAGTTGAGAAAAATGGGGGGGAGGAGATAAAAAACAAAGCTGAGAGCAGCCAGGCTGGGTTGGCGGCCGGCCCTGCCGAGGGCAGCGGCTGCTGTCGTTGACACGGGCCCGATGCTTGCTTTGTTGCAGGAGTCACTGCCTGCGGAGCCAGCCGGAGCCAAACGTGGCCACAACTGGCCCTGTCCACGCTCACAGCCCCCGTGTGCTGCGCATCAGGCAACCCAAGTTTCCCATCCCCTACCAGCACATCGTGGGGGCACGGCTCTCACCCTGCGAGGCTTCAGCAGACGGAGCCGGACGGCTCAGGAAAGCAGCAGCTGCTGCTCTCGGGCTTGATGCAAGCCAGCAGGAAGGGATGAAAAAGCTCTGCTTGCCGTGAACCGGGTGTCTTCAACCGGACTGCGAGGGAAAGCTCAGCGCTGGGTTCA
This sequence comes from Nettapus auritus, assembly GCA_011076525.1. Taxonomy (NCBI): domain Eukaryota; kingdom Metazoa; phylum Chordata; class Aves; order Anseriformes; family Anatidae; genus Nettapus; species Nettapus auritus. The sequence goes on along the minus strand of CM021765.1, from coordinate 54,683,196 downwards.
GAGCGCAGCCGATGCGAGCAGCGGGGTCAGCCCAACTTCGCTCCCCTTGGAGAGGCAGCGACCGCCACACGGTCCTAAAATAGCCACTGGGAACATGAGAAGCAGAGAGCAGCGCCGTAGAGCTTGGGCGGGAGAGAGTAAATGTTTAACAGATCGGGGGAACGTTGATGTGTTTAACTCCGAAAGGGAGGAACAACGGCATCCTTGCCCGAGCGAGAACAGAGACTTTTTTAACTGACATGTACAAAACAGCTGTTTCTGAGAAACAACCTACTGCCTTGGCTCCCTGCTCGCAGGAAAGACCAAGATCACATTCAGCTGGCACGAAAACTGCTGTGCAACCCCTCTTTTAACCGCTACATAAACACGCTCCTTGCAGGGCTTCCTGCTCGCACCTCCCGAAGCCTCCCCAGCCGTCGCCAGCCAGGGATTCGAATTCAGATCCCGCTGCAGAAAACATCTCTGCACCTTGAGGCCTGCGCCGCGGTGAAAACCACGCGAAGCATCATGGTGCCCCCAACCTCCTCCCCTTCCTCTCTGCCAGCCAGGCAGTTTCTGGAGGATTTCTCCCTGTGTACGTGGGTCTCCAGTGTTTATCTCACAGAAACAGTCGTGGGTTTCGTATAACGCACCCTAAAGCACGCTGGCGCTTTAATAGCCGCCCGGCACGTTAGCTCGGCTTTTCCTCAGAAGGAAGTGATAAAATAGCTAATTTATACTGTCTCTTCAACGCACAATGCAAAGTCACTGTGTTTTTTCCTGTTCTGTGGGATGGTGAAGCACAAAAGTTGGCTATTGTTGGGTACGTGACGCTGTTCCCCTACTTTTCCTGCACACGCAGGGAAGTGGAGACAGCCTTTACTAGAAGCGTTTAGGGAGCAGCCAGGAATACTGAGGTGCAGGGCGAACGGCTCGGCCCGAAACAGGAGCGGGGCACCAGCAGCACAGCTTCTGCGGTCCCCGCCGTCAAGCCAAATACCATTTCCCTCTGCTCACAGCTTCCCAAATGACATCACCGCAGGCAGCGCACGGCGCGGGCGCCTCGCCAGGCCGTGAGCTCAGCCCTGCCGGGAAGGGAGCCCACCTCGGGGGGCCGGCTTCTCGCTGCCGCCCGCGCCCCGCGGTGCCCGGGCCGGTGGGAGCAGGTGGGAACGGCGACGCCTGCAGCGCCGCGGTTGCGGCGGGACGCACGGGATTTGGAGCGCTGCTTCCTCGCTCCTTAAAAGGCCACAGCTCGTTCCTGCGAAGGTGCAGGGAAAAAAAAAACCTAACGACCTGTGCCAGGGAGGCGAAATGGAGCAGAGCCAAGGCAGAGTTAAGGCTGATTGAGGGAAACAGAAGCTAGGAAGGGAAAAAAAACAACAAAACACAGCTCTTACATGGTTATTAGGCACGTACGATGTGCTCATGCATGAACTGAAGGTAGGCGCCGCAGTGGGCACCAGCCCCGATGTCGTACTCCGCAAGAGGAAGCTGGGAGCGGGGCACTGCCAAGGAAAACTGGAAGCGTTCGGAATTCAGCTTGACTGTCATCAGGTGAAGGTGCGGAGGAAGAGCTGGGAAAGGATGAAGGCTGCTTGTGACACACGGCTGCCTCCCTTAGCCTAAAGGTCAGGGCAGTTACCACAGGAAGACGGCCTGTTGTCAGCACTCATGTGTGTGAGCAGGCTGGATTATTCACACAGGGGACAGGGAGGCTTCAGACTGCTTGGGCAGGGAAGGAGGTGAGAGAAGCACGGTGGGGAGCGAGCTCAGGGGAGGTTTCTGGCGTGCAACGAGCCGCTGCCCCTCTGCGCACACCTTCCAGAGGCCTGGGTCCAGCTGCACCCAAAGGGGACGCGGGAGCAGCTCTGCAAGCCCTGTGAAAGTAATCCACTTGTTTGTTTTTCGGAACATTACCTTTTAGGAGGGATCAAGTCGTAACCTGCTCTCTCCCAACCCATCATTAGAAACCAGCCACTGCTCTGCTGGTACTGCCTCTCGCCTCTCCGGACAGACGAGGGACTTCCCTGTGACTTCAGAGAACCGAGTTTTATTCTCCAGCTAAACAGAAGTGACAATAAAGTTCTCTTTATTACAGACCTACAAAAGGAGATCCATAAAATACTTCTATTTTCTCTTATAAAATCATGAGAGGAGCCTGAGGATTTGCAGAGCATTTGTACCTGTCCCAGGGACGTGAGGACAGCGGGACAAAAACACAGGTTTCACAGACAAGGCAGAGGCATTCCCGGCTTGAAACGAACCCACCCAGGGCAGATGGGCACCCGCACGTTGTAGGGAGCAGCTGCCCTCCGCTCTGGGCTATCAGATGCTAGGTGAAGGAGAGACATTCCTCCTCTTAGCAGCAGTTCTACACGTCGCCTCTTTGCTGATAAATGCGGGCTCCTAATCCCTGCCGCATTCCCCGTTTTGAGAAAAAGCAGCCCTGCTCCTCGACACTCTTTACAACTACTGCTGCTCAAGAGAAGGGGGGAGCAGGAAGGAAGGGTTACAACACCGCCCACCTCCTCAAAACCCCCCAAAAAAGAAAACCCCAGGCAGGCAGCCCACGTGCCCCTCAGCTCTCCCGGGCAAGGAATGCACAAGATGGACACAGCCGGAGGCAGAGGTACAGCCACCCTTTTACTTCAGGCTCCGATGAGTTTCTTGAGGAATGCTTCCAGCTGATCCTCGTCCTTTATCCCCACAAACTTATCCACAACGTCTCCGTTCTTCATAGCCAGCACGGTTGGCACTGCCGACACCTGGGGGCAAGAGAAACACAGAGAGCAGAGTCTGTGAGGAGCCCAACGTCACCCAGATCCCAAATGGAGCCCTATAGCTGCCCCCCTGCTCCCGGGGACAGCAAGACAACGGTGGCTAGCAAGGGACTGAAAGCTTTTCTCTTAGCTAAAGCTTTGCTTCTGAATTTCAGGGACTTGGCTTTTGGAAGCTGAAGGAATCAGTTTGGAAGCAGCTTCGAGGGCCCTACCTACAGGTCAAGGAGCTGACCCCACACTGCTCAAAGTCCCCTACAAGTAACACCATTTAAAAGGCAAAACCAAGCCTAATATAAAAGGAAAAGGTGAAGCTTTTTCTCCTCTCCAGTACAAATTCTGCTTCTCTTTCCCTCTTATCCTATCATAAGCAAACAAACCCAGTCTTTTATCAGTATACCTCTCACGCGTGATGATCTTCAGACATTTTATGGCCAGGGCCGTACCAGAGTGGAGCCACGTTCTTCTCCAAACAGGACAGGAGCGAGAGCATGGCTCCCCACCCATCACTGAACAGTGATGGCCGACCAGAGTAATGACAACCCCAACCCATCTTTCATTTTCTGCCTCAGCTTTTAGCTGTTGAGCTGGATTCCCGATGATGGAGTAAGAGGAGAAGTCCCTCCAGCCAGTGCCAGCAGGCAGCTGCGCTGCTCTGGATGCTATTTTCCTGGTCCCAAACAAAAATTGCTGGGAATTATTGGAGAGGACAGCAGTGGAAGTGACGACGCTCCTCAGGGACTCGCTGGGGGTACTGCTTCAGAAGAAACCTCGTAGACACGATCGCAAGGAGCCGGCAGAGCTCAGAGCTCTGACCCTGCGTGCTGCTGAACGGACAGCTGGCACGACCACCCTCAGCTCGGCGCTCTTATCTCCGCAAAGCCTCTCCCCCCGAACACGTCCCGCTCTTATCTCGCTTGCTGCCCATCTGCCAGCCCGCACGGCCTTCCCGTGTGCTCCCAGCTGTCCCAGCCCCGCTGCCAGCAAGGATCTGCCACGCTCGCAAATCCTTCCTGCAGGAAACCCTTCGGAGGCCTGGCTTTTCTCCCAGCGGGAGGCAGAGATGAAAGGGACATTTTGTTCTTCCCTTCCCGCCCCGCGCTGTTCCTGCAGTCTGTCCTCGGGGGTTTTTGTGCATGGGATGGGAGCGACGGGGCTGCGGTGACGCAGGTTCTTCAGCTCCTCCTAGTGACCGGCTGGAGCTCGGAAACAGGCCTCAGAGGTGCTGATGGAGCTCAAGACGTGTTCCTTTAGGGTTTTAGGGGTGAGAAAGGACAAATCAGAGCGGCATTTGGCTGGTCTCCTCCTCTCCCTGATGGGCAACGCTCTGCTGAGCCTCCCCTTGGTTTGCAGAGTGGGGCAGTAACCAGCACAGCTCCTTCCTAAAAAACAGTGCATCCAACCAGCAACGTTAAACATCACCCCAGTACGGCCGGGAGAGGTCCAGACGACTCTCTGAAGCACTACAGAGGACCAGACAAAAAAAAACCACGAGTCACTGGGCTCGCTTCACGCGTACTTGCTCCCTCCACCTCCTCCCACGCGTCCCTGAGTTGGGCGAAACATCCGTGCTGGGGGCAGCGTGCCAGGGGGCAGCAGCAGGGCCCCGTTCTGCGCGTTCCGAAGTCGCAGAAACACCCAGCAGCCTCCGGGAGAAAGGCACAAAGGCAGTTTTAGACCCGCGCACCTCATAGTTGGAAGCTGTGGCCTCGGCTCCCCGTTTTGTGGCAGGGAGGAAATCCTGAGGTTCTTGGGTTTGCTGCTTGCGAAGCCAATGTCTTGGGAATTTCTAGAAGGGAAAGTTTAGGTTTGTTTCTTTTTTGGGGGAACCAGTCTGCGCTGAACCTAAATAAACCCTCCTCTTACTTCAAAGCGTTTATGGAGGAAATAGGCTGCTTTTGATCAGCACTGCCCAAGCAGATAAACAAATAAAAGCAGCCACGCGGGCTATTCCTGGCAGCACTCGCACTCAGGGAATTCTCTCCCATCTGAAACTGGGGCTTCTGTACAACCCCGGACACCAGCGGGGGAAGGGTTTCACCCAGCTTCAGGAACGAGGCGTAACGGGAAGGAGCTCTGTGGATGAGCGATGTCCCCGTGCCCATCGGCTCTTCGGGGCTGCCCACGGCTCACGTGTCCACCCGCAGCAGCAGCAGCAGGGGCTGCTCCTTCCCAAGGGGCACGGGCAACGGGCCAAGGCAAAAAAGAAAATGGACGTAAGGAATTTCAAGAGAAAGCAAATTAAACAGAAGTCCTCCTCCCTTCCTGCTCGCGGGGCTCGAGGTCAAGAGCAGGCTGCGGCAGCAGCAAGAGGCGAAGCTGGCGAAGAAGGGCGCCAGACAAAAGGAGGAATCCTCAGAGAAAGAACTTCTGTGCCGCGCTAACCAGACGGAGGAGGGTGCCTGGATTTTTCTGGATGCAGGAAACACGTCTGGGCTTCGTGCTAGCTGGAATTGTTTGGAGCCAAGGGCAGGGAGAAGCAGGCGTGAAGGCATGCAGCGACATTCCGCAGCTCCCCCCGGGGCTCTCCGTTCGCTCCCCAGGCTGAGGAGCCCGCAGGAGACGACGCTGTGCCATTGGGCAGCGAGCTGGGGGCCATGCACGTGGCAGGGGAATAGGCACGGATGGCAGGAGGCTTCCTGGCAGCAAGGGGAGGAGCCGTGAGGGTAACACCGACACTGAAAACACCAAACAAAATCCTTCTCAGCCTGCAGATACCTAATCTCAGATGGAAAGGCCTTAAAATAATCCCTCTGGATTCCCTGATCTTTCCCAGATACCACCCCTGGTCCCTCTTTGATCCTGACTCAAGGTTTTCCCGTCAGCTCTTCTGCTCACATCTCCTTAGCTGGCAGCTTCACAGCAAGACCAAGCACGTGCCCAGTGCCCGAACCAAGCTTCTGCCTCGAAAAGGATCCCCCAAACCACGAAGACCAAACCAAGCACTTCTCCTTTACCCATTGGCAGCTGTCCTACTCGCCAACACTACCTAGGGACGGGGTTTAGCTGCAGGCAGAAGGCTCTGAAAGAAGCTCGGCCTCTCCCACTTGCTCTCAGCGGCACCCTCAAGCTGCACAGCCCTCAGGCTTGCAACACGCAGCCCTGTCGGCGAGCCAGCACTCATCCCCCTCGGCGCTGGCATGCCCGAGAGCACGCCACCACCTAAAAAAAGCACGGGAGGCTCTCGTGCTCAACCGGTGGAAGTCACAAGTGACATTTGCAGGCAGCGGCCGGGCAGACGCTCCACCACAGCACAGGCAGAAAGTTCTCCCTGGGAAGGAGTGGGAGGGAATGAGCTGGTTCGGCCTCTTCCTCCTCGAACAGCAGGGTTTGGGAACAGGACAGAGCCATCTCCTCAAGCTTCTTGTGCTCGCCTCAGCCCCGGGAGCAGGACGGTGCAGGGACAGACACAGGGCAGGTGTGTGAAATACTGACCCAAGCACCAGGGCCACGCTTGCCAAGAGCAGGATGTGTGCTCCTGCTGTGCACAGGCGCTCTGCGACCTGCCTTCCACTTGTCCCAACAAAGCCCACGCCGTCTCCTCGTGATGCAGCTTAAGGACAGGACGCTGTCACCCAGCAAGAAATCCTCAGCGAGGGAGGGAAAGAGAGGACGAGATGACCGCCTGGAGAACAGTGTCAAGGAGTGAAACAGCCTGGGGCTTATTGCTTCATGTCCCTGCCCCACACCTGAGCAGCCTGTCTCTTCTCAGTCGTGCCTGACGAGAGGCAACGGGCACAAACTGAAGCACAGGAGGTTCTGGCTGAGTACGAGGGGGCATTTCTTTACTCTGAGGGTGACGGAGCACTGGGACATGTTGCCCAGAGAGGCTGTGGAGTCTCCTCCTCTGGAGGTATTCAAAACCTGCCTGGATGCCATCCTGCAACGTGCTCTAGGTGATGCTGCTGGGCAGGGGTTGCTCCAGGTGATCCCCAGAGGTCCCTTCCAACCTCGGCCGTTCTGTGACACGCTGCGTTTACACTGACAAACTTCTGCACGGCCTAGAGGACACATTTCTGCAGATTTAGAGGTGGGGACGCTGAATACGAGCAGCAGAGCTGGAGGAGGGGCATGCAGTGAAATCCACCCACTGCAGAGTGACCCAACGGAGCAGCACCAGGCAGGCAGCAGCCCCGGGCTTCCCCTCCCTGCCCAGGCTGCCGCTGTGCAGACGCCTCTCCCTGGAGAGGGACCTGCTACGGACTACCACCACCGGTGAGCCCGTGCTCTTCCAGCTCCTACCTCGTACTCAATGGCAAGGTCTGTGTGGTCATCAATGTCCACTTTGGCCATCACCACCTTCCCGTCCTGCTTGGCCACCATCTTCTCTAACCTGGGGCCTAGGATCTTGCAGGGACCGCACCACCTGAGGAGAAAGAGAGCAGGCGTGAGGGGAGGCAAATACAGCTAAAACACAGGTGCCTTTACCACCGTTTCACCTCTCTTGGTCTTCAACCCAACCTCTATACTACAGGACACTGTTAAACACCGAGCATAAACATTAACCAGCTCCCCCAGCCCAGGCTGTCCTCTTTCTTCTGCTGCTCAACAACTCGTCCCTGCCCTGCTCACGTGTTGAACTGCAACCCAGATGACCACAACGCTGCCGTGGTGCAAGTGTTACTGTTGTGTACGGGGGCAGCCACTTGCACGCCTATCAGCTCATGCTGGTTATCGTAGACTTGCCTGTGTACTTACTGCAGAAATTGCAGGCACAGCAGCTGGTTGAAGCAAGAAGATGGCAGCCACGGCAGATTTTGCAAGGCCCCATACAGGGAAAACTGTGCTGCCCCTAAACACGCTGGTTAGGGAGATGTGAATTCCCTCTGACCAAGGAAAATACAAGTTAAAGCTCTGGGTGCCCTTTTCACGTAAAACATAAGCTCTGGTAAACTTTGTGCCTCCTTCCACGTTGGGTTTCAGGCTTTCCACTATTTGTCTTCTTCTCCCTGGATGACCCCAGTTAACGTGGGTTTTGGTTTGTCAGTTTGGTCTGTTCAGAGCAGCTCTTTGCCCAGAATCAGCCACAGCTCATACGACAGCACTACAGGACCATGAAAACACTTGAAAAAGCAATATAATCGGTACTGTTAATCCAGCAGATAACATCCAGGAATCCTTTAACTGGCAGGATTATAACAACAGTTTTATCGACCACAAACTTTGCTGCTGGTACCACGAGGCTGTCAAGAGCTCTGGCTCAAGAGCACACGGCGCCAGAACCGCAAGGACACAGCGTGCGCCCGCGGGAAGGCACGAAACGCGCGTTAACATCGCTCAGTGTTTTTTCGGGTGGCGTTTAGCCCTGAGAAGCGATGAAGGCCCCGGGGCTCGGCGCTGCCGGGCACTTACTGCGCGTGGAAGTCCACCACCACGGGCTTGGCGCTGTTGACCACCCGCTCCTGGAAGTCGCCGCCGTCCTGCACGTTGAAGGCGCTCGGGCGGCCGGCGGAGGTGCCCAAGGCCCTGCCGGGGACGGCCAGCAGCCGACGGAGCGCCAACCTCTGCGCCATCTGCGGGGAGAAGAGGGGGGCGTGAGGGTGGAGGGGGCCGATCCCCGTCCCGATCGCGACCCGCCTCCCTATCGCGACCGCGGCCCCGCACCTCACCCTGCCCGCAGGTGCCCCGAGCCGCTTCCGGCCGTGTGTGCGGATGGAGCCGCCCCTGCTCCGTTTGCGGGATCCCAGTGGCTGCGGCTGCCGTCACTCGTACACACCCCGGGGCGGAGCGCCACGCCGCGTTGGAGCCCTTTTTCATGCCTGCTGGGGGAGCTTTTTGGCGCCCCCCCCCCAATTCATCGGGATTTAGGGGACCGGCCCCGCGTGGAGATAAGAAAGGGGCAGGGAAAGCGCAGCCCACCACCCCGACAGCCCTTGGGAGAGGGGTTTGGGGGGAGCGGAGGGGAGAGAAAGAAACAGGACGAGCGTTTTTATCACCAAAGTGCACCTGGAATTTTCTTGTCGGGACACAGTGCAAATAGGAAGGGTGGCGGACATGCTTTATAAAACACCGGGGGGAACTTTTGGGGTGTTTGGTACCAGAGAAGAAAAATGTTCGGACAGCAGGGCCATGCTCAGTATGAGTCTCTCTGCCCTAGGACTGCAGGCAGGCTGCTCACCCTTTGCCCCACGAGGCTGTCTTGTAGTGCTCTCCTGGAAATGAGAAATGATCCCACCTGGACTTAGTGAAAACCCCTCTGCCCTAAGCCAACAGGCATCAAAAATAAAGTTTTCCCAGAGAACCGCTCCTGGATTCAGTACACAAACAGATCTCGAAGCACACACAGCACCCAGCCAGCAGCGCGCCCCAGAACACGAGAGGGAGGCGACAATTTGTCACCCCAACGTCCCTCAGACCTCCCCCCTTGCAGCCCTGGGTGTCGCTGCAGATGCTGGCCTAGGGTATAGCCACCACCTTCAGGCAACTCTGAGCACCGCAAGGCCAAAGCAGGCGCCTCAGCACCGCTGGATTTCAGCCCCGTTTGTCCTCGGGAGCACGTCACTCCTTTCTGTAACAGCGAGATCTGAGCAGGTCTTTGGCAACTCGTGAAGGGTGGAAGAAGGGATGGGGATGGAAGAGGCGCGCGGGAGAGGGGAGAGTCCTGCCGGGGATCTCCGTTACAGCATGGTCACAACAGCACCCATGGGTTTCTGCGCGGCCTGAGAAACGTTAGAGTTCGTCCTTAGCGTTAACGAGATGCTGCAGGGGACGGACGGGTACGACGTGGTCCTTCAGCAGCTGGTCCCCGTCGGGGAGTTTGTCACCTGAGAAGTCCGTAGCAGCAAAATCCTCCAGCAGGCCGGCTGCTACCGCGTGGCGCCGGAGCCTCTCGCTCCCCGCCAGTCCTTGCATCCTCGCGTAGCCCTGCTGGCAGAAGGGAGGCAGCTTCTGGCGGGTGAGGGCGAAGAGGAAACAGGATTCTGCCAGGGAGAGCACAAAAAAATAAATCAGATTCACCAGGGATGCCCCAGAGAGAACAATTCCCGAAGGCTTTTGGGAACACACATGCAGCACCAGCACTTTTTGCTGTCAGAGAGGTGTGACTGATCTCAGTTATTTGCAGAAGAGCTCGCTCCTGTCCCGCGTCCCTCACATCCCTCCTCCACCTCAACCCGAGGCTCCGATTACCTGCGAAGAAACTGCGCAGGTCGGTGCTGAGGCAGTTCTCCAAGAAACGCCTCAGCGGCAGGATGTGAGCGTTCGGGGCCGTCCAGTCGGTCAGAAAATCCTCCACGATGTGATGGATGGCAGCTGGGCGGGGGAGAGGCCAGTCTGGGGGACGAAGTTTCACCTCCCGCTCTGCCGAGAGACCGTTGAGGGAAACTCTCGGAATCAAAATGGAATTAAGAAGGGGAAAAAGAAAGCAACCACAACAGCTGTTGCATTTTTTGCCCTGACCTAATCCCTGCCTTACCCTCATTTGCAATCCCCTCTGCTAGCTCTGCCCTGAGGAGCCCTGCCACCGCAGCATTTCACGCTGTTTCACTTTGGCCAGTCAGGCCAAACCGCGCTCAAGCTTTAGTGCTGCCACCCACCAAGCTGCTTTCCGTGCGGGTCGGGCTGCACCCTGAGCTGATCTTTCCAGAAGTGAAGATTCAGTGCAGACACTGGCTGCACAGAGGCTCCACAGAGGCTGGAACGCTCACCTGTTGGGAGGCGTTTGTAGTAGTAAATGACAGGGTGCAGGAAGTTGGACTGCCAGGCATGCTGCGCCTCTCCCACAGCTCGGTTGTAATAGAAGACATCCTTGTCAGCCCCCGAGAAATTCCTCCCGTACTCCATGACGACGACGAACAGCCCCTCGGGAGCGCTCCTCCCCGTCTGCGTTTCCAGCTCAGCCAGGATTCCGACCGGGTACTCTTCCAGGTATTCAAAGGCGGTGGCGTTCCTAAGAATTGCAACCAAAATTGTAACATTTTTCTGCCAGAGAAAAGCCAGGTGGGATCCAACACCCCTGAGCAAGTCGAGGCTAAGGCCAAAGAGCCATCATCAGCTACCAATTATTTTGGTAACTGCAGATCTGGGCTGGACTTGACGAAGTGCTCACAAAGGCTGCATTTACTGTTGCAAGACTCCTCTGAGCCCAGCCTGGGCCGTTTCAGCCCTTTAAGAGAAGGAAAAAATGGGCAGAATTTGGTACGGGGCACAGTGGCACAGGTTTTGAGGTGTCTGCCTAAGGGACGGCAGCGTCCTCAGGCAGCAAGGATTTGCGTGGCGGCACCACGGGCAGAGAAGAACGTGGAAGGAGACGATGGAGCGCAGCGCTGGGAGTAATCGCTCACTCACTCACTCTCTCAGCAGTACGACGTCAGCCAGGACCCCGAACATCTGGTAGAGGCCCGAGGCCTCGTTCACCCGCTTGAGGATGGAATTGGTCAGCTGTGTAACGGGGCGGACTGCGGATGGCCAGGGGACGCCGTGGTGACGGTTCTCCAACAGGCGGTGGACAGCGCGGGCTGAGGCATTAAGAAAAACAAAGACGGTTTGTTTAAAAATCCAGGCTTACATTTACCAAACCTGACGGCTCTGTTGCACACGATCATGGCAGGACACGAGAAAGAAGCTGAAGAGCTCGTCTGCGCGCAGGATCTGCCACCCAGCTCGCTGGTAGCTGCAGTGGGGATGCCCTCGGAAAGCTGATGCGATGCGAAGCGGCTGGTGAGGGGAGAGGGGTCCCCGGGGATGTTTCATTACTCCTGAGCAGGCCGTGCACGGGAAGGCTGCACGCGCACACACACAGAAATTCTCCCTGCTCAAAGCTGCCGGGTTTTAATGCCGCAGCGCAGACCTCTCACCCACAGCCTGTCACCAGGCCGAGTATCTGGCAGGCAGAAATCTATTGTTACGCAACTAACAGACAACAGGCAGCACAAGGACAAGACAAAACAAAGACAGGCAACCACAGGCTTCAGATATGACCCCGAGTCACTTCCATGGCCTCTCCTCCCCTGTGCAGCTGCAGCTTGGCTGCGTGCTGTTATTCTCGCTGCCAGCGGAGGATGAAGGGTCATCCCTTTCCAGCAGTGAGCTCTGAATTGTTCCTTCCAAGGGAGTGCCGAAGCCCAGCCTCTGCCCTTCTGTACGCCCCGGCACTCACTTGTGTACCGGAAGCCGTGGATGAAGCCCCCTGCGGATTTCCTGAAGTCGATGGAGTGGCTAGCAGTACCGAGAACAAAAAGCCCCCGAGCGCCTCTGGACTCGTAGCTGGGTTTGATCTGAGGATATTTGTTTTTGTTCCCTCTTCCTGGCATCATTCTAAGAGATCTGACGTGCAAAAGAGAAGAGCAGGCTGTCAGAAAGGGCAGGGGTGGAAAAACAAAATGGGTTTCTTATACGACACGCTCTAGACTGCAGACACAAGACACTGCTTCGTGTCCCCACTGCCTTCCATGGGATTCACGAGTCTCCCAAGAGCATAACGTCACCAAGAACCTTCCAGAAGGTGAGGGTTCATCTCCAGCTAGCTGTGGCCACGATCAGATTCCAGCCTGAGCCACTGATGACGAACTTCAGAAGACACTGAAGTTAACAATATCATTTTCAGGCTGTAGTAGGAGACAAACCAAGGTGGAGTGCAGGCTGCATCCTCAGGGAAAAAAAGCAGACAAAACCTTTCTGTAGCGATCTGCCCATCCTGCAGAGGAGCCTCCACTGCCCTACTTGCCCTCCCCTCCCCTCCCAGGTCAGCCCCTTCAGCGTCTTGCTATCAACACCTGCTTCCCCCAGGCCCTGGTCGTCCCCCACCTGTTGTAGATGGAGAAGTCAAACTTCCAGCCCAGGCAGCGGATGACACGGTCGTAAGGCGCGCGGGTCGCAAAATTATCCAGCTCGTCCTGGGGGAGGGTGACGGAGTCCATGCCTGCACTCGTATTCCTGTTCTCCAGGTAGAAGCGGAGCGTGATGTGCAGCTTCCCCTGCTTGTCCTTGACGATGGCCAGATCTTCCAGGTCCCCCTCCAGAAGTCCATCCAGAGATTTCAGCTGGTACGTGTCCAGCAGGCCGTTGTTAATCGCTCTACAAAGGAAGGAGAGGGTGAGAAAGGCTAGGAGAAGGAAGAGAGGTGGGATCCGGGGCTTGGGGTCAGCTCCTGGGAACGGGACGAGTCTACCAGGAGAGGTTTACCCCATGTTCCTCACCCCCGTGAGCAATGTGTGCGCTCCCTGGTGTGCCTGGCACAACAGAGGGGAGCTCGGCCTCCCCTGGCCCCGCTCCTGAGCGCTCATTAATGCCTTCATTCTCAGCCAGCAGGAGCGCAGCGCAGCAGCGCTATTAGCCTCGCTGGAAGACGGGGCGGAGAGGCACAGAGCGTGCTCGCAGTCGGCCAAGGAGTCCGCAGCAGAGCAATTAACCGCATGTGGGGCTGCCGAGCCCCAGGCTTAATCTCTGATCACAGCGCTGCCCTTGTGGGAGGCATTCAGCATCTGAGCTCTCTTCTGTGATTGCGAGCAGGGGAACAACTCGGGCGCCAGCACTTTGCAACAATGCAAATTCCACGGGAACACTTTCCGATTTCACGCTGACCTCGAAGAGCTCTCGTAAAGCTCCTGTGCTCAGCAGCTGCAACCTGGGCTGCTTTAAACCAAGGACCTACGGGTGAAAGGCCCCATGTTCCCTCAGCAAGCCCCAGAACTGCCGAGCCTCCCGGGCACGCAGCCACTCTCATTTGTTTGCGTTCCAGCTCCATCAGGAAGAAGAAGAGCAGTTTCCTACCTCAGATCCCCAACGTAGTGCGTGGCCCAGGAGAGGCGCACGCGGGAGCGGCTCACCATGTGGATGAAATTTGTGACGCCCAGAATGTTCTCTGCCGTCTCAAAGGCCGAGTTTCCTCGGCCCAAGATCAGCACAGTTTGGCCAGCAAAATCTTCCGGGTTGATGGACACCGTCTCATAGCCCTCCACGTTCTCGGAGCCGGGGAAGTTGACCACGTTGGGGACCCACGTGCCAGTGGCAACCAACAAAGAGCTGCAAAAAAGCGGGGCAGCATTAGGGAACACAGGGACTGCAGGAAATCAGACTGCCTTCCCATCTCATTGCTCCTGCCGCTGGGGACGTGTTCCCTCCACTCACGCTGAGTCGGCTGATGAGGTCGATCGGTGCTACGTATGCTCTGCTTTTGAGAGAAACCTCTTCCAAATCCTCTCCCCAGCTTCACCTAACGACCCGCTCCCACCTTCCCTGGCTTTAGGCCACTGAAGAGGACTCCCGATGTTATTACGTACGGCGAAAGTCAGTGGGGATGCAGCCCGTATAAGCTGCACTTGTCTCCTGATCTCCCTCAGTTATCTGCGGATGCTGCTAATGCATTCCACAGGTGATGACACGCCGCATACAAAATTACTTTGATTTAAAACGTGCGCTGCGTTTTCACAGAACGGAACAAAAGCCGTTCTTAAGAGGGATGGAAAATGGTTTCGACATTTTAAAATACAACTCCTATTCATAAAAATATGCTAGCCGCAATTCTACGTGTTAACACTAAAAGCAAATACGGTAATCCTTTTATATCCTTCCCTAAGAGTCTTTGCTTAAATATTAGGGAAATCTTTGCAATTTGGAAAGCAGCAGCAGGCAGCCGAGGCTCGCAGCAGCGCCTGCCGTCCCAGCCTTGCTTACACAGCTCCTGCGAGGAATGAACTCGCGCTGCGTGGGTGCCCGATACCGCATCCTGTCCCCTCCAAGCCTGCCAGGCAGCGCACCTCCGAGTGACAGCCAGCACGACCTGCTGGCGTAGATCTGAGGCTCTCAGGAGAACCGAGAAACACGCTCCGTATGTTCACATGAGTAACTCGTAGATGTTTTTGAAGAATGCAGTCGAGTAACAGCGCGGGGTGTGTGAGCGTGACAAGGGGAAGGGTGATTCAGGGATCTGTAGTAGCCTTGTCTGTGATTCCTCGCGGTCTGCTCCTGCTCTCATGGCAACCCCACCGTTCCCCCATTTCCTCCTGCTGGTTCTGTGCCAGCAAAGGGCTTCAGCTAACTGGGGCATGCTTCTAAACACTGTTTTTTTTCTAAACGCATGCAGGTTAATTGAGGTTAGGCATCACAGCACCGATTCACACCAGCTTAGGCATCAGGCACGCAAATCACAGCAATGGCAGCCAGCTCGTGTCTGCCCTGCCAGCTCCTCAGGTACCTGAAACACAACATTGCAACGCTTTCCCAGGAGCTGTTACTTCCCCCACACACCCTGCTGAACCCTGCAAAATGTTTTTCACCACGATGGTGGGTAAGGGCTGGGACACGGGCTCTGAGAGGCTGTGAAATCTCCACTCTTGGAGATGTTTATTCCTCAAGCGGGCAAGGCTTTGAACAACCCAATAGAGCTGGCTCAGCTTTGAGTCAAGGGTGTGGACAAAACGACCTTTAAAGGTCTCTGCCAACCTAACTTATTCCATGAATCTGTTAGTTTAGGAACATGTGTGGAAAGCTGTGTGGCTGGCCCCCGGCTCGCCCACTACCTGCATTTGTAGTTCTGCCTGTTCTGGTCCGTCAGAACAAAGTAGTGGCCGTTCCAGGCCTGCGGATCCTTGTCCAGCGTGACGTGGACGATGGCCGTGTTGTACTGAACCCGCAGCTCCAGCAAGGCGGCGAAGTCCTCCAGGTACCGCACCATGGCGTCGGCATGGGGGAAGAACTGGCGGGAGTAGCGGCGGAAGAGCAGCCGGGGGTCGTGGCTGAGGAGCGAGTTCCAGTCGTGGCGGAGGTTGAACTCGCTGTTGGCCTTGCCCGTGTACCGCTTGTTGATGCTGATCAGCTTGCGGTGCCGGGGGTAGATGGCGAAGAAGCTGCCAGGCGCGTGGCTGCGCTCGAAGACGAGGTAGTCGCGGCCGGCCTGCTGCAGGAAGTAGGCTGCCTGCAGGCCCGAGGGGCCAGCCCCCAGCACGCAGTAGTCGTGGTAGAGGAAAGCAGCACCGCAAGCCGCGCAGAGGGCACCAGCACAGAGGGCGAGGCGCAAGAGGGTGCCACGGGCCATGACGGGGCGGCCGCTGTGGGGAGAGGAGCAGGAGCGTCGCCGGAGGGGACAGAAGACAAGATGGCACCGCCGCCCAACATGGCGCCGCCACCACCCAACATGGCGTCTTTCCCCTCAGCGCCTCGCCCCGGCAAGCCCCGCCCCCCGCAGGGAGTTAGCCAATAGGGACGCGACTCCGCTGCCCCCCGCCCTCCCCTGCCCAATAGCGTGCGGGGCGTGGCCGCGCGCCTCACCTGCCACCCCCCGCCCGCCGCCGTACCTGCAGCGCGAGCCGCTCGCCCCGGGGGGGGGGGGGAGGGGGGAGGGAGAGGAGGGGGCAGCAGGCGCGCGCCGAGGAGCCGCCGCCGCTGCCCGGCGTCACGTGACCGCGCCGCCGCTGCCGCTTCCCGCCGCCGGCAGCAGGGCGCCGCCGCCCACGTGGGCGAGGGGCGGGGAGCGCGCTTAAAGGGACAGGCGCCCACAGGGAGGAGCGCGGGGGGTGGGGGAGGGAGCCCGGCCCCGTCCCCTCCCCTCCCCGCACACAGAAGACAGGAGGCTGCCGTGAGCGAAGTGATTTTATTCCGGCCGTGCGGCCCCGCTGCCGGCTCCTGGGGTGCGGGTCGGTCCTCTCCGTGCAGCCCCACAGCTCAGCTCTCCTCCTCTGGAAGGGAAGAGAAGGGTCAGGGAACGAGGCGGCTATGGGGAGGAAAAAGCAAGCCCTGAGCCCTGCAGCAGTGCCCTGACCCCACAGCTGCTTCGGTTCCCTGCTGTAACGGGCCAGTTCCTGCCCCACAGCCCCCCAAAACCCCACGTGCCACGGGCAGTCGTTAGGTAGCAGCCTAACACTGCTGCCATAAAATAGGTAGAGCCTGGGTAAGGCCACAGCCTGAAGGGAAGAAGCTGGGAGCTGTTTTTCTGATCAAGGAGAGGAGGCTGAGGGCAGCTGCGCCCCCCAGCTGACAGCAAGTGCCCGCAGAGCCCCTGGCAGGGAGCTGGAAGAAGAGCAGCAGCACCCACCTGCTCATTCACACAGGCAGCTCGCGCACAGGTGGCAGCCACACGCTGGCATTCTGCAGTCACTCCTACTTCTAAAACCACAGTTAAAAACAATCCCAGGACCCGCAGAACTCAGTGCCTGCTACTGTCTGAAATTAATTAACATCACCCCTAATCCCAGCAGCGCTCAATGAGGCTCCGTGGCTTCACCCCCGCCCCTCAAGTGCTCAGGCACCCCCTTCCTCCAGCGGTGGTACATCATTTAAAAGCATCAACTATCAACCATGCTACAAACCTTCCTCTTCCTCCTCCTCCTCTTCATCCTCCTCATCCTCATCCGAGCTGAAGGTGCCGTCAGGCAGGCTGTAGATTCGGATCACCTGCTTGTTGGGGTCCTTGAGGATGAGGTACTTGCCCTCGTCCAGCTTCATGCAGATGTCAATGACGCAGCGCAGGATGCCCCAGGCGTTCTCTATGCTCAGGTTTATCTGGCTGGCAAACTCATTGGGCTTGAACTGCTGCGTGCCCAGGATCACGTGGCGGGCAGAATCCTTCACGTGGTAACGGGACACGTACCTAGTGGGGCAGGGGGAAGAGGGGAGCAGCAGGAGATTAGTTCCAGCCACCGGAAGACCACCACCAAGGAAGGCAGAACGATGGGTTTGGTTTTCTTCTCTGGGCGGAGGAGGAAGAGCCATCCTCATCCTGACACTAACAGCTAACAGGAGCTCCTGGCTACAAGCTTACTCCATTACCAGCGTACCTGGAATCCTTCCACTATCCCAAATCAGATGTGACAGCACAGAAGAATTAGTTTCACAGAAAAAAAAGACTAACTGCATAGTGATTAGTGAGTATGGACTCTAAACAGATGTCCCATATCCAAGAACAGAATTGGGAGTTGCAGAACCACCAGAACCGAGCCTTTTCCGTTACCCTCATTACAGACAGGTACCAGCCACATCATCTGTGGTGAAACCTACTGCTGGGAGTCCCAGCTAGGGGCCCACCTGCTCTGTGCTGTGCGAAGAAACCACCCAAAGAGCACTCAGACTGGGGTGTCTGGGAAACGGGATGAGTGGCAGAAGCTAGCACAGCAAGTGGTTCGTTTGGGCCATCAATAACGGGGCACATTCTTGACTGATTTTAAGCCGACAGCTCCAAATGGGCTGTGGTGATACCTCCTCTCCACCCAATTTCTCAGCAGCGGTGCACCGAGGATTTCAATCAAGCCCCTGACAGGTAGCACGGCCACTGCATTTATTTCCCTTGTCGGCGATCTCAGCAAATAGGCTGGGAATGGCAGAGGCTGCCAGCCTGTCACAGACAGGAGGTCTCCCAAGGTCAGCCACAACGGAGGGCACATCAATCAGATGCTGAGGAGAAGCGGCTCATGCTGAAGCCTGGGTCACCAGCGGCACCGTTACTGCGAGCTTCCCCCGCTGCCGCTCAAACTGTGAGGCAATTTTATGATTGCTTACATTCTGCCGATGTTTCGCTGTGAAATGTACCACGTTAAATCATGGAAAACACACCTGCAAGATGTTTGGTGTGAAAAGCCTGCCTTACCCGAGTTTAAGGTACTCCGATCCAGCCAGCAGCGCGCAGCATGTCCAGCGGGCTAATTTGTAGCTGTTGTTTTTCAGCTCCGTGGCAATCACAGCTCCTCTCTGCGAGTCAAGCTTCTGGCGCCAGTCTACTCCATTGCAGTACTGAGAGAGAATCAAAACCAAGGTGAACCTAACAGGCTAGAAGCAGTCACAGTGTACGCAAGTTTCTTCTATCTACCTTACGATACCACACAAGGGAATGTGAACTGCAACTTGCAGAGCAAGGCCCCGCACTGGGAAGGGAGAAATGTGAACAGCGTGGATTACATAGCACTGGTTAAGAGGAAGTTTGTGAGGGAAGAGCTCATGAGGGCAGCACTGGAACATGCAGACTACTGCACACAACACCTGGGGGCAATGATAGGGTTCAAACCAACTACCTTGCACCTGGGGGAGACTTATATCAGCGCTGCTAGCCCACCAAAACATCTTTGGTGGAAGGTAGCAGCCCAGGGGGCACCGCCAGATGTTGGTCTCGTCTTGCCTGCTGCACCCGGCGTGTCAGGCAGCAGGGAAGCAGTTAGAGCTAGCTTTGGGGTCTCGTTCTTCCTCACCCTGGAATCCCATTCGTTCAGCGTTTTGATGTTGATGAAGGACACTTCTCCGTTCGCTCCCGTCATCACTCCGTCGTGCTC
This sequence comes from Nettapus auritus, assembly GCA_011076525.1. Classification (NCBI taxonomy): domain Eukaryota; kingdom Metazoa; phylum Chordata; class Aves; order Anseriformes; family Anatidae; genus Nettapus; species Nettapus auritus. Next base: position 54,664,244 of record CM021765.1, on the reverse strand, counting down.
ACAGCGGACAATGAGATCGATGTCATCTCCCAGCTTCCACCTTCGGTATCTGCAAACACGCAATCCAGCTGGTTATTTCTCAGCCTTGTTCCCTTCCAGATGCAAAAACCCAGCAAAGTCCTTTCACCCTCTGTCTGTTCACTAGTTCTGTCTAGTTTTGCCTGCAAACCACACCAACATTCTGCATCCTCACCAAAGCTGGGAGTCAGAGAGAAATTCCCATACCTGTACGCAACAGAAGCTACTTCATTTTTATCCATGTCATCCTCCACAAAGGGATTCGGGTTGGGAAACTTGTATTTCTCCTTTCCCTGCGGAATAAATCAGAAGGGTTTATTAGGAGGCAGAAACAAAAAGAAAAAAATAAAACCAATAAAAAACCCACAAGAGCTCTCCTATTGGATAATTATGCTATTATAGCAACAATAACTAACTTCCCCTACATAGAAGAACAGTAAAAAATTAAGACAGCAGATGAGAACGCTCATCTCCACAACGATTTGCTGTAAACATTACTTCTATTGGCATTTCTGCTTTAATTAATGTACTCAGAAGCCTGCCTCCTTCACCGATGGGAGTGGGATTTCTTCTTTGGGGGATAAAGGTGAAAATCTTTCTACAAAAAAAGTTGCTCACCGTAAGTAATCCCACCTCCTTCAAAACTGCAATGACATCAGTGTAAAGTACCTTGTTAATTATAACGCTTTTGTACTGAACTGCTTTATTAAAGCAGTCTGAATAAAGTCTCTCCTCCAGACTCTCCAAAACACAGCCCCTACTACCCAGGGCTGCTTGGCCTTACCATCCTCAGACACTGCTGGGAGAAGTTATGGTTGATGTAGGTGGCTTCCATGGCAAGGTTGCGAGGAGAATTAAAGGAGTTGCCCTCTTCCTGCGGTGGTTCGTTAGCTGTTTCACTCACTGTCAGGAGGTCTGGGAAGAAAACCAGTCAAAAAACAGTTACACTTGGGGAGTAACTACCTCTGCTTGGAGGATTTTCTAGCCCCACACTAAAGCAGATCAGTACTGAAAGTTCCACAATGTGCTGCAGCAATCAGGTTGTTCCAGGTGTCTCAGTTTGGACACTGAACCTAATAATAATAAGTATAAAGAAAAGTGAGACTACCATAATGGAAATTACTTTCAGGACTTTTCCTCACCAAAATCTGAATTGTCCCTCTTGTCAAAGAAGAGCTTGGATCCAACTCTCTGGACAATGATGTCCCAGGAATACACCGAGCGAGTGCAGCTCATCAGTGTGGCCAGGATGGCATCTGTGGCAAACACGTTCCCTTGGGTCTTGGCCAGCTACGGGTACAGAAGAAGGAAAACACTGCGTTTAAACAATACCAACCAAAATTCCCTTCCCTTTCCCGGCCAAGATCAGAAGTTTTGGCAAACCAGGTCATGAATTTCTTCTCCCACACTCGGGAAACTACACTGGTGAGTATATTACCGACTGCTAGGTAAATCGTGAGTGCTACCCAGCAATCCAGGCTCAACCCCGATCAGACAAAGGATAAAGTAGGGAACCCATTATCAAGTGGGAATCTGTTGTTGAAAAGACTCGGTTCCATACTGCTGGCAGAGTCATAAAGAGAAATCTCCAAGACTTTCTCATCTCCAAAAGCAGAAACCTCTCAAAGCAGGTCTCTGGCACAAAAGTTTCTTTTCCATCATAGCCCAAGTTTGGTTTGCCTGCCCTTCCAGAACTACAGCTTTTCCTTGGCCCATAAAACCAGTTTTTCCTTACTTTATGTCTACTTTAAGAAAAGTAACAATACCAGCTAATGCTTTTTGTCCTTAGTAAGCTGAGGATTTTGTAAGCATGGATTTTTTTCTGCTCGCCTCTTAACTTTGCTCTGACCGTGACAGCAGGTCTCAAGCATCAGCAAGCAACGAAAAGCACACTGCAGGGTTTGGCAAAGCAGTGAGCGTACCTTTCGGATAACTGGGTCATCAGTGGTGGTGACGGTATGGAAGATGCGCTTAATGCTCCTCAGCAGCTTCTCATTCCTTGTTGTAATGCGGTCAAAGGCTTTGTCGTAGTATTCTAGGGCTCCGCAGCACTCTCTACAGAGAGAAAAGGAGGGTCTTCTCGATATCCTCGCGCAAATACCATCACCCATAAACAACACAAGACTGAGGGGGTGGTTGGGTCTGCCACTACCACTCCCTGCTTTGGGTACCTCAATGTGAACAACAGGACTAGGTCAGGAGACCCCCACCCTCCTGCTTTCCAAAAATGGGGTCAGTTCAGGAAACACGCCCCTGGCTGCTTTAGGAACTCACATGTCCTGTGGCTCTGACACCTCCAGGTAGCGCATCTTCATCAGCCGAGGGAAATCCATCTCCTCCTTCACCTCCCAGTCACTGCGAACTTCAACAGAGGAGTCACGAGGCTTCTGCTGTGCGGCCAGAGGCGAAACAGAGAGAGAAACAGACACAGCACATCAGGATTGGTGCAGGAGAAGTTTCCCCTCGAGCACAGCAGAGAAACCAAGCCATCACAGGGAGTCAGAACCAGCTAGTTTACCTGTGATTTTTGGTCCCATTTCTGCCTCACTCCAAACTGCTTCTGAAACTTCTTTTGTAGACGCAGACGATCTCTAAAGTGATAAACAGGTGAAAAGCCATGAAGACAATTTCTCGGTTCCTGCATGCCACAATGACTCCTACACTTCCAAATTATCACTGGAGGAACAAGGCTTTTAGGCACCAAGCCACTGACACATTTGCTGAGCGTCCTGTTGATCAAAATGCCTGAGGCACCGAAAGCTGTTCTTCACTCTGAACGCTCCAAGTATTTTTATCCTTAATGACTGCAACACAGTTTTCAGAAAGGGCACAACCTGCTTTAAATCGTCACGTTCACCTTCCAAATTCAATTCAAAATTTCTCCTAAGAATTCAGGAGATTCTCCTAAGGATTCTCCTGCTTGAAACCCAAACTACCACTCACGTCAGTAAAACACTGGACTCGAAATACCCTGAAATTTTTTTTTGCTGTTAGCTCTTGTGGATTCCGTTGCAGCAACAAAACCGATTTGTCGACAGCACGTTTGCACACTCCAACACACGTACAGAACGCTCATATCTGAGGCCCTCACCTCTCCTTCTGCTTGGCACTCTTTGGCAGCGTCTGCATGCTGAACTGCAGCATGTTCCGCCGGTCCTTGTCTCTCCGCAGGTTCCTCTGTAGAAATGCAGGGAAAAAAAAAAAGAGGATGTTTTAGTGACAAAGTAATCCTGTATCTCTCAATCTCTCCTTTGGGGATGTTTCTGAAAACAAGCATTACCTGAGCAAATCGCATACGATTCCTCTGGTACGCAGTTTTCTGCGTCCGGGCTGTGTCTACCAGCTGGAAGCTCGTCTCATCCTCCTCGTGGAAATACGCATATTGACTTCCACCACCAAACTGCGACGAGTACTTGTCTAGAAATAAAGAAGATCATCTTGCTTCCAAGCTTGTAGAAAAAAAAAACCACAACCAGATACTCCAGCCCCCTGAAATTCCCTCCGACAGCCTTCACTCAAGCCTGATGCATGAAGTGGGGCTCCTGCCTTATGCCACGCTTCCTCCTTGCTTCAGCCCTCCCGGAGAAGTGTCAGCCATGAGGCAGAACAAACCCCTGAGAAAACCCTAAGGACAGGGAGAGTCCCATGGAGCTCTCCCAGTGGTGAGCCATGCTTCTGAATTTAAGGAGCCTCTTTTGCTGAGGCGTGCAGGAAGCCACTACAGAGCCAGTGCGGAACATGAAAGGAGGAATGACGTTTGAAGGAAGCTTTGCATAAAGTAAATGAGAGGGGCAGCTACCGGACAACACGTACTTGTGTATCTCTTATCCTGATACGTGGCTCCTGTCCAATCAGCCACCTGAGGACAAATAGAAAAAGTCAAAATAAGTAAGTATTAACATTATGTTTTTCAGATTTTATACATGCAGGACTACAAGCAGCTGAAGCAAATGTTGCTGTGGTCTCCAGAAGTAACCCTCAACTCCCAGCTCTGCCTGCCAGCCCTACCAACAGTTTGCGCTTGCCCCAACCGGCACACACCACAGAGCAGCCGCAGCACAACACGAAGCAGGCCAGCAGCGTGCAGGGCAGGCTGTCGGGGTGAGCACGGTGCCCATAACACCTCACGGAACGACTCCGGTACCTTCCCCAGGCGGTCTCCTTTGCTGAAGGGCTGGTAGGGCATGTCCCTGAATTGCTCGGGCACAGCGCACGGCCCCCAGCCGGACGGGTTGTCCTGGATCACGGGGGTCACGAACTTGGCCATGGCTTACACCTCCTGTGAGGGCACAAACGGGAAAAAATCCCCTCAGTTACCGGGCCCTGACGGGAAGGGCCCGGGGAGGGGCTGGGGCCCGGCCCACCGGAACCGGCGGCGGGGTCGGGGCGGGGCCGGGGGTCCCGGTGCCCACGGGGAGAGTCCCAGGAAGGTTTCGGGGGGGTCCCGGTAAGGTTTGTAGGGGTTCCTTGAGGGGTTTCGGGGCGGCCCCGGCGCCCCCCTGACCTGCACGGCCCCGATGGCGGCGGATGGCGGCGGGCAAAGAGGCGGCGGCGGCGCCCGGCCCGCCCTCAGAGCGTCATCGCCACACGACTGTCGCAAAAGGGGAACAGGGAGAGGAGCGCGGCTGCCGTAAAGCGCGGAAGTCGGTGGAGGGAGGAGGGGGAGGTGGATCCGTCATGGCGGCCGGGCGGGGTGGTGGCGGGGAGAGCCCTCAGGTTATGGGGTATAAAGTCCTGTAAAGGAAAGATTCCGGCCCACCCGTCAGTAAAATAAGCACTCCTGATAGTAAAATAAACGCTAGTACTGGTAAAATAAACGCTTAGTAAAATAAGTGCTTCACTTCCCATCTTGAAGCCAGTGATAGAGGAATGGGGGCTTGTTTAATCACATTAATGATTTCTAAATAAAATAATCGTTATCATTCAAGCCAGGAATGGAAGAATGAGGGCTCGCTTAATCACATTAAAATAGATGTTGCTGAGTGTCTTTGCTTAACTACTGTGCAAATTAACTGAAACGGGGAGACTCGGGGCCCCTCACAGAGGATATTTCCTGACAAAATGGGGAACCTGTCTCAAAAACCCGCTGAGACCGACCCTGTAGTTTGGACAAGAGCCAAGGAGCAGCTGAGTCTGTACAAAGGCAGGGGGTCAACTAGTGGTGATGAAGAAGAGTTACCAGCCTTCATCCCCCCGACTACCACCACCAGAAGGCACTGCGCAGGCGCAGTGGGGAGGAGTTTATGGAAATGACTTTTTGGAGCTAATTTTAATACAAAGCAGGGATAGATTATGCATATGTATAAGCATATTGGGAAACTTCATGCATATGTAACTCTTTAGTGCATATAACCAAGGCAAGTTGCCACGTTGGGGAGCGCATGCCTTTGGGAGCTATCTTGCATGAACCTGGCACCGAAATAAACCACATACCTACTTTATAACTCATTTGCTTTGAGCTGTAGAGTTCGTCCACAAATCAGTTTCACATCCCTTCACACCCCTTAGTAAAACCATCTCACATCCCCCCCATCTGGTTGTGCCATGGTTGTCCTGCAGATGGGGGGAGGACTTGCCGTGAAGTCCGCTGGTCCTGTTTTCACAGATAAACAAGGAGGAGGAAATTAAGAGATGTGTGATTTCGATAGAGAACAGACAGGACGAGGAACGTATCAGGCTGTGCATCAGGATAGGAAGCATAATTTAATGCAGTGCCTCTTAATTTTCTCAGACCTGCAGCCTCTTGAAATAAAGATAAATTACAAACTATGTAGGAAAGCAAATACTACGTTCATACAACTAACTGTGTTCTAGAGGTTTTTACAAAATACTTGACTTTGGGGGGCAAAGATGTGTGAAGAACTGGAATGGCGGCTGTCCTTGTGCTGGCAGCGTGGTGTTCCATGTTTTGTATTGTCCCTGATGGCTTTCCTCGACCTGCTGGAGGGGAGACGAGGGGCTGGAACAGGGGTTCAGCTCCATAGCTTCTCGAGGAGGCTGCGGAGAAAGCATTTCATACAGCATGTGCCTCAGATCCCTCTCTCTATAATATAGAAAGTGTTTCTCCCCCTTTCAGGAGAATAAGAAGAAAAATCCATCCATAAATCTCAGCTGTTCATGTCAGAGAGACTGAAATTTTCTCTACCCTTAAAAAGCGCAGGATCCAGTTTACAGATGTCTTTAGCTCACAGGCTATATAGCCCAACTCTTTAGAGCATTTCAGTGGTCATCTTTCACCTGAGAAGAGCCTAGATCAATATTTTTCAGGCAGAGTGCTGTGCATTTCTTCTTTTATTTACCACTTTTAATTCCTCCTCAAGAAAGAACCGAAGCAGTCACTGCTTTGCCAGGAGGCTGTGCCATTAATCAGATGTAGGATTATTAAAGCAGTTTTCCCCGCTAGCAAAAAAAAAATCCACTTATAGAAACGTGGTTTATAAAATACCATTTGTAACTGTCTCACCCTATACAGCCTTTGTGGAGACAAAAGTCGCCAGCACTGGAGCAGCCCCGGGGTGGCGGCAGGTGCGGTACTGGCTCCAGGTAAGCTGGCACCGGGCTCCTGCAGCACCCATCCCTCATCTCCTGACCTGAGCAGGGCTGGCTGGGCTTTAAAATAAGATAAATCCATGCTGTCCATCTGGATACGTTAGACTCAGCCTGAATATGGCTACGTTCATGTCCTGCTTTGGGACTTCTGCTCCTTTTATGTCTCCTAAGAGAAAACTGGACTAGGGAATGAATGAAGAAAAAGCAAGTAGACTGATAAACAAAAATCCTGTATTTTCCTTGCTTGCCTGTTCCTTCCCAATCCTGTGTGAGGTGCTAAAAAGCAAGCACAGTTCTGCTGCTGTCTTTTGAAGATGAGAGATTATTTGCACTTTGGGCCTAGCACATCAAGCTGCCTTTCCTGGGAATGGAGTAGTGTGTAAGCGTGTTTCAGAGGAGAAAACATGCACAGGGAGCAGCCAGTGAGGAATAAATACTGCTCTGGGCACGGCATAACCTAACAGTTCCTTATCAAGAGGAAAGTTCTTAAGTTCTAAGAAAAACCTAGCCTTTAGGAGGGTGAGATTTGATGCCCCATTTAGGTGAGATTAACTAGAAGAGGGACGGAGTGGCCTTGCTTCATTTTTTTTTTTTTAAGCACCAGACCTTACCCCCAACATCTCCTGCCCCAGCACTTGCAGATGATTTGCTGAAGGGCCTTCATTAATGGCACGTGAGATGTGCAGTTTCCCAGAAAAGTGCTGACTTTGCCCAAAATACACTTGCTTGCAATCACTTAATCTTTGATCCGTAATTTCAGTTAATCAGTTAATTAATCAGTTAATAAGGCTAATCACTTTTCCCTGGAAGATGCTTATGAAACAGCTAGGATAAATTGCTCCCATCTGGTTTTACAGTCTTGTTTCCCACTTCTCCGTTTCTGGAATCTGCGCTGATGTTTGCAGATCCACAAGAGAAGGGGCTTGTTCCAGCAGTGCTCTGGTCCGAAACCTTCACAGCCATAACTCAGTGCTCTCCCTCCAGTGCTTCTGCATCCCACAGCAACTTGGGGCTCACCCCAGAGCTGTTGCTCTGTGCTGAGCAGCTGGCTTGTCCTGCTGACCGGATGCAGTACGCAGCTCGGGCAGTTTGCTTTCCATCTTCCATGGCTACTCTGAGAGGCAGACTAGCACTAGAAGACTTATGTTCACATTAAACCACTCTTTTCCAGTATTTTCTTTCCTAATTCTTACAACAAAAGCATCAAAAATAGCCAATTGTTTCTCATCAGACAACAAATGCACGGTATACCTGTACCATATTTAGTCTTCATGGTACTGAGCTCCTTGAGAAGCCCAAAGAAAATAATCTTCAGCCTTGACACCTTCCCACAGCTGAGAAGCCAAACAGCTCTCAAGTCAGATTCCTTCTCTAAAGTCTTTGTATTTAAAACAGCAAAGCTCACTGCTGGCTCCTGGGTTTTCATTTCAGCCAACCATCCCTGTGTGTGCAGCAGCTCCTGCTGTGGGTTGCCCACTGCCTGGCTGCTCAGCTGTGCAGGAGGCTCACATCCACCAGAAAAGCTGCATTTCCATCCCTCTCCCTCTGTTCACATCCAGGGAAGCCCTTCTTCCTCCCTGGCATTCCTCTTCCCATCCCCTCCTTCTCATTGCACTTTTATCTGCCTCCTCAGTCTGCTGTTTTCTCAGGCCAAGTACTTTACTGCTACATTTTTCCTGGGGAAAAAAAAATGGCCATAGAGCAACTTCCCTGTGCCATGAATCTGGGTTTAAATTTGCTGCCTGTGCAGCCGAGCGGGGCCAGGAGCAGGTGGCACCTGGCAGATTTGCTGCGCGTGCTGGGAGCCATCATCTCTATACAGAAAGGTCCGAGCCGGGAATGTTCTGAGTTTGTTCTTGGCAGGGGGGATTGTGCTTTCAGTGCTAAGCTTCCTCCCTCTTCTTCCTCCAGCCATGCTGAGTGCTCCCCGTGTCTGCTGGGACAGACCTTTGAGGGTGGACAGAAACCTGACAAGCTTCCCTGTCTGTAAATTGTATTTCTTCTTTGCATTCAGTCTTGCCCTAGATTATCTGCTCCTTTCATGGTGCTAAGAAAAGGCTGTCAGGCAAAGCTTCCTGGAATTTAGGGTGCACCCCAAGATTATCTCAACTATAGCTGTCTCTTGCCTGGCTTTGGCTGTTTCTATCACCCGTGTCAGACCTCTCTCAGGACATCTGTAACTTTGACCACTGGGGCCTGGACCAAACACACCATCAAAGAGGCAACGTGTATCACGCTCCGTCCCCAGCTGCTGAATGCTGCCCCTTCCAGAGCAAAGCTGTCGGGGAGATTGTCTTCTCTGATCTGCATTCAGCGCTGGATTTGATCCCGGCAGCCAACAGGCTAATTCCATGAGTTTATTCTACAAAGCTCAATGAGAGCAGCTGGTGCCGGCAGCATCCCTGCTGGCTCCAAGCCTGCGGAAGGCGGGGAGGGCTGGGGTAGGAGCCTGGCACTCCGCAGAGCGAGCTGCGGATCCTCACCGTGCTGCAGTCCTGCTGGAGACCCTGGGAAGGCTCCTCGGTGGGTGCCTGGGTGCTCTGCAGGGTTGGGGCCGGGGAGCAGTGCTGCAGGGCAGCGTTCCCCCACCTCACCAGGAGGAGAAGCGCATCAGAGACAAGAGCTGCTCCTGAAATGGGGGTGATGGGGCTGGGTACATAGAGGCAGAAATAGATCATTCCCAGACTGCTGCATCAGGGAAACACTGCATGGACCCAATTAGACCGACAGGATGTGGCCTCAGGTGACGAAGTGCATGGGGCATGAGGTTCCTTCTCTCCACAGTGCCTTTCAGCTGTGGGAGTCCTGCTCCCTGCCCTGCAGCACTTGGTGCCTAAGTCACGTTGCTGCTTCCTTGGACAGCTCTTGGTGTGCACAGAGGGCTTCAGGCAACATGGGCTTTCTTCACAAGGGCCCTGCAAGTGCCCACAGCTGCTTCCTTCAGCATCAGCAGTGTAGCAGTAACCTCTGTGAAAAAAATCAGCATTTTCTGGGGTTAAACGTGCTCTGTAAACGCTCTTGCCCAGCTTGTCCCTCCTCTGGAAGGCTTGCTGCTTATGCCAGCTGGGCAAAGAGGGCTAAGCAGGACTTCGCCGGGAGCTGAGGCAGATCTGGATCTGCTCTAGCTTCTTTCTCCTCAACTCCCTAAAGTAATATTACAGGACAATGATGAAGGCACAGGACAGCCCCCTGCCCTCTGCCCCATGGCTCCTAGGGCAGCTGGCTTCAGCCTCCAGGAGGAAAAGCCCCCAAAAAAGGGAGCGGGGGCAAGGGACACAGAGCAGCCCTGCATTGCCATCTCTCCCCTGCCCTCGGTCAGCCAGAGATGCTTGGACGGGGACAAATGTGCGTCTGGAGGTACGCAGGGAGCCGAGCCCTGGGGCTGTTCCTTTCTCTCCTCTTGAGCAGATTTCGGTGCCATCTGCTCTCTGCTGGCTTCGGAGGAGTCAGCCGTGTGCTTTTGTCTCCTCGGGCAAAGCCGTGCCATGTACGTCTCCCGCTGGGCTGCGGGTGCTGCGGGGCAGCCGGCAGGGATGCACACCCTTATCCCTGCTGCTGGGAGCTCCTGCTGCAGCAGCCCAAGGTGTTTCTTTCTCTCCTTCTCCCTGCCTGTCCCTCTGAAGCTGGCACCTCCCAAGGTCACTGCTGACACCCAAGGCTGGTCCCTGGTTTTGCTCCTGAACCGATGCAGCCTCGGCTGCTGCATTTTGAGGATAGAAGGGGGCTAGGAAGGGACTGAACTGGCAACTTTTGGTCTCCAGATGGGCCAGCAAGTGATGTGGAGGGACTGAGAGAGCCTTGTGTCTGTTCTGCCCTCCTAACACCATACCTTCCCTCTGGTTGGATGGAGCCTGTCCCATCGGGGCGAGCCAAATCCCCACATGCAAATGGATTATGTCCTTGGGTCTGCTCCCAGATTCTCAGCAGAAGGGAGAGAGATCAGGAGCAGGGAGCCTAGAAAAATGGAATTTGTCCCCAGCCACCCCTGTGCAGCAGCAGGACACCGGTCCAGGTCCTGCAGCCCAGGGCTGGGACATCCCTACAGGTCCACGCTGCCGCCAGCTCTGCACAGTGCGGTTTTGGGACTCGGCTGCTGTGCTGGGCTCATCCCACGGGATGGCACTGCCTGCTCAGCTATGGGCACGGCCCCGAGCTGCCAGCAGCCGTGCATTCGGCAAATTAAACGGCGGTGGCAGATTCTGATTGACGGGTCCCCAGAGAGCAAAGTCCCTCGTTTCCTTCATCCCAGAGGGGATGAGGAGCAGCAGGAGGAGCAGCAGCAATGCAAACCTGTTCCCTAGCCCAGGACTTTGCCCTTGCAGATTCTTTCTGGGACTCAGCCCGAAGCCGTACATCTTGACCCCTTTGCAGAAGCTGACGGCTTCTTCAGTGTCGAATTTGCGCAATGTCAAGAGCCGGTGGCTGCAGAGGGCACCGAAACCTCCTCACCTTGGTGCACGGACCCTGGCACCCTCACTGCTGCACATCCGGGGTGCGTGGTGCCACGGGTGGCTCCGCACCCCATCTCCTACCTCTGCACCAGCCTGGAGGTTTCAATAAAGGGCAAGCAAAAGGAGGCCAGCAGGGTTTGGCGTCATTCACACGTTGCTCCTCTCGGTGGTGGAAAACCAGCACAAGTGACAACGCTCTGCCAGAACAGCTCACGTCGGCACCGGGGCTGGGTCAGGGCTGGGGTTTGTCACGGGGATCACGTCCCTGTGGCTGTGCCCAAGGGAAGCAGCGTGGCCCTTGCTCCTCTAGTGGGGTCCCTCTGTTGTTAGGAGCTTGAGTTCCTCAGGCCTGCACTGGCAGCAGCAGCAGGACAGCACGTCCAGGCACTCCTGGTGCTTGTACGACCACCCCTGGGCATGCTGCTTGCTTGCCTTCAGGTGGTGTTCTCCATGTGGGGCCTCCTGGCAGCAGCTGGAGGTCTCCTGGCTGTGGAGGTGGCCTGTGCTCTGCTGGGAGACTCTGGGAGAAGGCCTCTGTAGAACCTGTCCTGGGCTCTGGGGACAGGTCCTGGTCCCCATCCTGGGCTGGAGGGGAATTTTTTCTCTCTTTGGGGGATTTCGGCTCTTGGGGCCTCCCAAAGGACCCTCCCTGCTGCTACCAGTACTCAGGGAGGTTGGGAAGAGCACGTGTAGTCACAGCCATGCATGCCAGCAGGGAGAGGATGGTGGGACAAGTCACCCATCCGTGACCCCCTTCCAACCTTACCGTCCCCTTACTCTATGCAGGTCCTTGGCCATGCTTGCAATTTGCCCTTCCTCTGCCTCCCTTCTTTACCCAAACCTCTCCCCAGCAGCTGGGAAGCAGCAGGAGGGTGCCAGGTCCTCTGGAGCCAACCCTGCACTAGGACAGACCTCAGGACACTTGGCCAGCCTGTCCTCGGCCAGCCTCACTCACACAGTGCCTTTGTCATGGCAGCACCCCACAGAGACCCCATCCCCACCACTGCTCCTTCTCCATGCTTGGCTTCGGCGTGTCGTTTCTGAAAGGTGAGTTTTTTTTGAAAGGAGCAGCTCCCTTCCTCCCCCACCAAAGTCCTCCCATGCAAATACAACGAGCGGTGTACGCGCCTGGCGCTTGGCCTCTCCCTGTAGTCATTTGGCACTGAAAATTATCTGCGGAGAAAAGCACCGGGCTCCATACCTGGGTCTTAATTTCCTCCCTCACCAAACCATTACTACTAATTAGCGCTCCGAGGTGTTTAAACCGTTTCGACGATGCTGTTAAATGCCCTGTGCTAATTTAATCGCCAAGGAGCTGGGTTTCCCCACGCTCTGATCTCCCGCAGAAGCAAACCCAAGGCTGTCATCTACACCGGAGAGCAGCTGCCGGCAGCCCCACTGCCCCGTGCTGGTCCCTTTCTTTCTTCAGGGGACAAAATACTATAGCTGGCCTCCCAGTCACAGGGCAGGAGGTCTCCAGCATCCCATGGGCCTCATCCAGCATAGCCAGGGACTGGGGGAGACGAGCAGGTGGCAAGAGGAGCACCACGACCCGGGGCAGGGGGACAGGGCTCGCACCCACCCAAAATGTCCTTGTACCCCAGGGGAAGGGGGAGATGAGTGCTCCCACCCATGCACAGGCCCTTCACATCCACTGCAGCCCCCTGTAAGACATCTTTTGTGACAATTAATTAGCGGATGTCTGTGAAGTGCTTTGAACATGAAAAGTGCTGAGTCTTGCTGTTAATTGCTGTTATTCGGAGGCTGGCCCAGTCTGGGGCACTGGGCAGGATTCAGTAGGCCCGATTTCCAGATGTTGCCTTCCTCCTCCATTACCCCGACCTGTAAAAGTGAGGGATGAAGCAGAGGGGAAGAAGGGAGACCATCTTTTGTCCTTGCGAGGGAGGGGGACAAGCTGTACCCCCTGTTCCTGGGGTTTCGTGGGGGACATGGGGCTGGATCCATGTCTCCCCACTGCCCTGCTTGCAGGGGGGCAGACGACGGCCTCCACCGGGATGGCAGCCGCATCCCGTCCCGCTTCGCCGCCTCCTCCCTCCCCGCTGGTGCCCTCATTTTGTGTGGAAGAGTCCCCCGGGAGGAGCCAAAATGGGGCGGCGGGCGGAGGGAGCGGTGCGATGCCTGGGGGGGGACCAGGGGCTCGCTTGGAGATCTGGGGAGGAGACAGGGAAGGCCTGCGATGAGCCCAGCCTCGTGGCCTCTTTTTGAGGCCGGATGAAGGCATGGCCGGGGTTTACCTGCGCTCACTCCACAAGCAAGGTGGCAAAGCCAGCTCCTCTTGCTGCATCCACACTCGGGGCGAAAGCATCCTTGGTAGTTGACCCTGTTGCTTGTTTTCCAGGTGCTCCTCCAGTGCATCGGTGTTTTCCTTTCCAAGTTCCCCACCATCCACCCCCAAGAAATCCATTTAAACAAGGACCAGGTTATATAAAAAAAAAAATCTTTATTTCATGTACCAGGATTTTTTTTTTTTTGTCATTTTTCTCTTTTTAAAATTTTTTTTTCTTTTTAACAGTCTGAAAAAAACCCACAAAAGAAAGAAAATGGAGGTCGGTTTTCTTGTACTGCTTTGAGCTGGACATGAGCAATATCCTCGGAAAAAGGCTTCCCCGCCAGCCCTCGTCCCTTCCCATCCCTCGCATGGGGGGCTCCTGCGCTCGGCCCCTGCCTCCCCCTGTGAATGCTCCCCAGCTCCATGGGGGCTTTGGGTTTAACCCCAAACATCCCCCCACCCCCCAACGCCACAGTCTGGGACACCGAGCTTCACTCATCCCCATATACCAGGGGGGTCATTTGAATTTTGTACCCCTTTATTTATTTTTAAGAGGAGGGGCTTTCAGCAGGGGTCTGGACACCCACCTGCTCCCCTCGCCCTGCCAGCCCACCTCAGGGGCTGAAGCCGAAGTATTTGGGGGCGATGGGGGGGGGGTCAAGATGTTTTTTAAGCAGAAACCCCACGGGGAGCCGAAGCGGGAGCCTTCCAGGCTCCTGAAACTGGAGCAGCAGGGACGGGAACAGAAAAGAAAAAAAAAAAAAAAGAAAAAAAAAAAAAAAAAGAAAAAGAAAGAAAAAAGCTAAAAACCAAAAAGTCGAAAAAGTGGGTCTGAGCTGCCCCAGGGCTCGGCGCACCCATCCTGCACACCGTGCTGCTTTGGGGGGGGGGTGAGGAGCAGCCCCCAGGGGTCCCCTCCCCACGGTTCCCTCCCCCCATACCTCTTGTCGGGGTGTACCAATTCCGTTTTAATACATCCGAATCCCTGCGGGATGGCGGGGGCCCAAATGGCCACGATGAAAGGAACCCCCCCATACAGGAGAGGTGAGTGTCCGGGGGGACTTGGAGGTGAGCTGACCACATTTTGGGCCCGGGGAGCCTCCGAGCATTCACAGGGGGGTGTATGTGCGTGCCCCCGCCCCACAGCAGCCCTCGGGGATGGGCTCTGGTGCCCCCCTGCAGCAGCACAGTGAGCGGTGGGAGCCCCGCGCCCCCTCCCGGCCCCCCACCCCGCGGCCCCCCAAGCCCACCCCTGCTGCCCGCTTTGTTTTTTCACAGTTTAAAGCTGGAGAAAATAAAAATGAAAAGAAAACCAAAAATACTATCTGTTTCTCTTGCAAGTAAATCCACTTATTATATTTACATTTATTTATAGTTGCTGTTTTATTAAAAAAATTGCCACTTTTTTTTTTTAAGAAACCTTTTTTTGTCTTTTTTTTTTTTTTTTTTTTTTTTTTTTTTTTTTTTGTCATTGCGTGTCTCTGCTTTTTGCACTGTCACTGCTGACCCCAGGGTCCCCAGGGCCAGGGTGGCCCTCGGGACCACCGGGGACACTGAGGGCGGTGACTTGGTGGCAGCTCCTGCGCTCCCTGGGGACAGCGGCCACCCTTACCCCCGGGGACCCGCAAGGGACAAGTGGCTCCAGGGTCCCGGGAGGGGCCTGAGCGGGCTGTGGTCGTCCCCCCCGGCACCCCGGGTTCCCCTGCAACCCTTGGGAGCCCCAGGACAGGGAAGTCACTGCCAGTCCAGCCCCCCTCTGCTCCCCCAGGAGCCTGCGTTGGGATAAAGTAAGTGGGAAACAAACCACAAAATTA
>CM021765.1:54636682-54648722 GCA_011076525.1 Nettapus auritus | reverse complement strand
TTTTTTTTTTTTTTTTTTTTAACTTTTATATATATATATTTTTTGCGATTGGAAGGGCCCCACCCCAGGGGCGCTCGCGCCTCCTCCTCCTCCCCCCCCGCCGCACCCTGCCCTCGCCCCCCGCCCGCCCCCCATCCCACCCCCCGTCCTCCTGCCTCCTCCTGCCCCGCTTCCAGCTCCTGGCGACGGCTTCATACCGGGGTGGTCCGGCGGTTGGCTGTGTTGGTGTGGATAGAGTCCTTGTTCTCCTTCTGGATACAGTTGTGAACCTGGAGGAAGCTGTTATCCCTGTCGGAGTTGTAGGTAGCGGTGGGGGTGGTGGTGGCCTTCAGCGGGTCCCTGCTCAGGGTGTACATCGAGATCTCTGTTGATGGGAGGGTGTTGAACCCTTTGATCCCGACGGGAGAGGCATCCCTGGAGTGTGAAGGCTCGGTGGAGCGGGAGCTGGAGCGGCTGCGTCTCTGGTAGCGGTACCGGTAGCTGGGGATGCGGGTGATGGCGGAGGACTGGAGGTAGTCCGTGGCGCGAGCACTGGCACGCAGCTGTTTGTGCCGGTCTATGAACATGTGGACGGCCAGCACTCCCACCATCTCAGCTATAATGAAGGACAGGGCCCCGAAGTAGAAGGACCAGCCGTAGGAGTAGCTGTTCTTCTTGGAGTCGCTCTTCGAGGGGTCTCCAGCGTTGGCTGATATGTATACGATGATGCCAATTATATTACTCAGACCTGAGAGAGAGACATCCGTCAGGAGAACAACGTGGCAAGAATGACCCCGGGGAGGGGGTGATGGGGGACCCCAGCTCCACCCCACTGGTGGGCTTCACCACAGCTTTCCTCAGGTGGGACCATGCTCTTGCATCCCTGCACCGCTCTCCCATGCCGGTCCCAAAAAGTCACCAGACATGGGGACACCCTCCCCACACCATGGTCTGACAAATGGAGAGGCTTCCTCAGAGGTTGTTGTCTTCACCCCCAAAAAGGCTCATAGGGGCTGGGAAACACAGCCCACCCATGCCGCAGAGCCCGTCCCGCACGTGTCCCGTTACCTGCAGACACGAAGAAGATGCCGGCACTAAGGATGATGTTGTGTCGGGTTTTGTAGAACTCGCTGGCTGCAATGCAGAGTCCACCCATGAAAAGCAGAATCACACTCAGGATCGGAAAAATACTAGAGGCTCTAACAGCCCCTGTGGAGGAGAGAGGGAGAGGGACAGAGATAACAGTGCACGTGTCAGAGAGAGGAAACGGGGGTGCGGAGGCAGCATGGGGTGAAGGGGGACTGGGGGGCGCGAGTGCATTTTGTAGGTGCGGGGATAATGAGGGGAGTAATTCAGGAGGGAGTAAAAAGAGGGAGGGAGAGGAGAGAAAGTGTGCCATAGGAAGAGAGCGGTCGCAAGCAGCTCTCGCAGAAGTTGCTGTGGCTGGAGCAGGGAGATGAAGGCTGGCAGAGCTGGGGGCTCCCCTCACCGCCTGCCTCCCACCTTCTCCCCAGCATTGGTGGGACTGTGGGTGGAGGAGAGCCCCGACACTGATGCTGCTCAAGCCCATGTGTCAAAGAGCATCAGCCTCACTGCATCCTACAGCACCACTCGGTCTCAAAACATCCCCGAAATGCACCATTCTCTCAGGGGAGGAGACTTTTTCAGGGCTGGGAAGCAGCTCTTGGTGCTGCTTGCTGCTCTGTGACTGCAGTGAGGGCTGAGGAGCAAAACTCCCAAGCGCTGCGTGCCGGCACACAGGGCTTTATCCTGGTGATTAAACAACTGGGCTCCTTCCAGAGGACAGGGATGGGTGCGTGTGTGCCAGCTCCCACACACACGCGCGCCATCGGTCGATACAGAAGAGCTCAGCCAGCAGAGGGCAATGGCATAGATGCACGCAGATGTTCACACAGGCACGCACAATGTACCCCAGAGCTTCGGGAGGACTCAGACGTATTTGGGCAGTCTGCATCAGTTTGTGTTGCCGATATTCTTATTTTTTATGAGGAAGGTTTTCCTTCCTCCCTTCCCAAGAGAAAATAAGCTGTGAAGTGTGAAATGAAGCCTTGCTTGGTAAAGAAAGGTATCAGACACGCTGGTGCAATTCTGCTTGTGGAGCAAAGATTTGGAAGAGGGATGAAAGCCAACCCCTCCTTGCCTACAAGAATGAACCTTACTGAAGCAAAGATGTGACTTTTCATGAAGCAAGGAGAGATTGTGCTTCAAAGACCCTGCTGGTGTCGGGATACCACCAGGAGGACAAAATAGGCTTTTTGTGGGGGGTCCTAGCCCCCTGCCTGCACATAGGGAATGGAAAAGACAGGGAGAAAGCCTCTCTTGCTTGCTTTCCAGTTCTGCCTGGCTGTGTTTCAGGGAACAGGCGAGTGATAATAACCTTCTTAATAGCTTCTGGAAGGCAAGGCAGGATTCGACAAGGCGAAGCTAAGTGCGGTGAGCAAATATCAAGCAGACATCCTCTGTTCGGAGGGTTTCTAGAGGGATGCTCACAACCCCACCCTGACCTCATCGGTTTTAATTGGGTCTGAATTCTGAAATTCCCATCTGCTGGGAGAACTCAAGTTGCTGGCTAACATGGGGAGCTGCAGGCACCATGCAAAGGGTGAGGGCAGCCCCTGCCTCCTGGCCCTCTGGAAGACCATGCAAGCAAGAGAGGGGCAGGATCTCATCCAGTCTTCTGGGATCCTTGGGGCTAATGAGATTTATGATGGTGTTTGAATACTCTCTCATAGCATCTGATTATTTTCTAAGTCAGATTCCTCCTAGCAAAGAGGCATAGGGATGCTGCTGCTTCCTCTCTAACTGGTGTTTAATTTCCAGAAACATAAGACACCTTCTGTAGATGGCTGGCAGGCATAAAATCTAAGCCCTTCTAGATTGGCCATAGACCCTGTCCCACAATTATGCTGGTCCTCCAACCAAAGGAATCACCTAGTTTGATAATAATATCTTCGTAGCTGCTCTTGCTAATACCTCCAGGTGTTGCCTGTGCAGAGTAGCTGGGGACCCCAATTTGGCAGAAGTCCTGAGAAGAGGCTGTTCGGTGAGGTTCCTCTCCAGCATGGGCTAAGGCAGAAGAAGCCCCACTTCCCTCAGGAGTGACCCAAGAAGTCCTTAAAGGACCAGCCAAATCACACTTTGAACCCAGTTCTTACATGAAAGGGGTTCTGCCCTGGGGACACTGTCAGGTCCTGACAGTTTTTGCCTTCAGACCTTCTTCCCTCTGAGGGAACAGATCCACAGCTCTTGGGATGCTCACCCCCTTCCCCCAGCTCTCCCTCCTGAAGCGCAGTGGATGCTTGCAGCCTCCTCACTCCCAAACGACTGTGCAAGAGCAGATTTGTCCTTGGAGGCAGCCTGCACAGCTGCTGTGCCAAAACGGATCACAGCCGAGCCTCCTGCTCTGCCATGCAGGGGCCATGCAGCCATGAAGAGACCAAGGCTGCGGAAAGGCAATCTCCCCGGGTTATTTACAATAACAGTGGGCGAAGGAGTGTTTGAGAAACCAAGAGGAAGCAGCATAAGAGCTTTCTCTTTTCACATACAAATGAGCTTTCCAGAGCCTAAATTATCTCTCTCATCTCTGCCACAGGGCTGGGCCTCCACAGCTGGCTTCCAGCACACCTGGCAGACAAGAAGCAGTTCTGAGAGGCTGCAGGCCTTTGGAGGCCTCTGGTGCTTCACCTTGGGGGGTCAAAAGCTCTTGTCTCAGGTTCCTGAAGGGAGAAGATCTCTTCTCACGTTGTCAGAGGACATTGTGCTTGTAGAGAGAAGAACGGAGAGTGGGGTGGGGACACGGGAGGGGGGTTCAGCTGAGACAAAGGAAGAGCAAGCTCCTGCTCCCAGGGTGGGAGGAAATGGTGGCTTGCTATGGGCCTGCTCTGCAGGAAAGTGGTGTCTGGGGAGATGTGGCACAAGAGAGAAATGGGTGCTCCTTGGACACAGCCCAGGGAAATTCTTAAATCCGATGCAACCGGAGCATGAGGCAAGGGACTATAACCTTGCTCTGCGTTAGGTGGGCGCACACATTTGGCATTCAAAGCAGGGATGCGGAGGGGAGTGCGGGTGGTCCTGTGCCCAAGCTGTGGCTGCAGAACCAGCTGCAACCATGACCTGCACTGGGGCACAGCCCCTGAGCCCACCCCGTGTTCCCAAGTGGCTTGTGCCTTGGAGAGGGCTTCAGAGAGCATTATTGCATGTGTCAGGCTGTGCTCTCCAGCTCTCCGATGGATTTGGGTTAAGAGACTCCAGATTTCTTTCATAATTGGTTGTCATTAATAAAAATATGCCATTGGTTGTCACGAGTTAGAACCTGCAGGTCCCAGGGAGGTGAGATGGGAGACAGCTGGGGGAGATGCAGAGGCTCAGGGGCATGGAAAGGCCTGGCCCACCCCTCAACAGCCATCGCTCCCTCGGCCCCTCCGAGCCCTCCAGGGCCCAGAGTTACACTGCATTGCCTTCAGAGAGCAAAAGGCACCCAACGCCAGCACCTACAAGCAGTTGCAAAGAAAAGGGCCTGCGAACTTACGGAGGAAATATTCTGCTGTATCGGCTTCATAATCTGCATCCTCAGGGAAGTGATCGATTTGCTTACACAGACCTTTAAAATTCCCTAGGGAACAAGAGAGAGAAAAAAAAAGAACAAATGAGAACACCAGAAACCTCCATGAAGGAACAACTGCCCTCTGCATCCTCTTTACACCTTCCCTTCCTTTCTCCCAGGCAGCACCCGCGCTCATGTATGGACCACCAGATGCTCTCCTCGCATGCTCATACATACATCTCCCTCTTATTCACACAGGATGGATGCAAACTCGTGTACACCCAGAGCTGTATCCCTTGCTTTGTGGCAGGCAGCACTGAAGACCTTGGCCACGGATAGACAGGAGTTGGCTGCCCACCTCTGCAGGGGGTGGAACAGGGGTTGCAGGCTGGGTTAAGCGGCGAAGCACGCGGGTTAATATCCCTTCTGTTAGCATCCACTGGCGCAACTTTGGGTATTTGTGTAGCTATAGAAAAGCCCACTCTCCATTTGAATTTCACCTGGCGTGGCCTCGGTGGATTCCAGCAGTGCTGCGTACAGCGGACTGATTGTGTTTGTGCGGAGAAGTGTTTGTTTTTCTCAGCTGTGAATTTGCTATACCTATTCATTTCACTGGCGGGATATATTTCATTGTTCCAGTGTTGTACGAGAAGAACAAAAGCTCCTAATCTACTTTCCCCATATGACTGCTTGTTTTGTGTACCTTTACCAGGCCTCCTCTTGTGTCCTCTCACAGATTAAGCCTGCAAGAAGCTTGGCACGAGTGTGTGGGTGCAGCTCTGTAGCCAAGCACCCCGTGCACTGCGGGAGTCAAATCTTCTGCCTTAGATGAGAAGCTGGGCTGGTCACCTGAAGATTCACCAGGCTTTCCTGATTTCTATACATGGCCTTCTCCACACCTCTCTGCTTCTGTGGGTACCTTTTTTCACACCCTCCATAACCAACAAAGGAGGCCAGAGAGATCTGCCTAGTTCTTCATCATCTGGGATTTCTACCAGTTTCTTATTCTCACCATTCTTGTCATTCTTCTCTTGAATTCAGCAATACTGCTCCAGAGTGGTAATCCTTGAGCATCAGCATCATGACCAATGGTTGACCAGGCATTGGTTGACTAGTATCTTAAGGTATCAGGTTGTTCATGGTGGGACAGGGGTGGCTGTTTGGGAAGGAGGGATGCAGTGTACACATGTGGTGCATGGCTGGGTGTGGTGGTCCCAAGGGTCTCCTAACTGGGGACAGATGGTTTGGGTTAGAAGGGACCTTAAAGAT
Organism: Nettapus auritus; assembly: GCA_011076525.1. Classification (NCBI taxonomy): domain Eukaryota; kingdom Metazoa; phylum Chordata; class Aves; order Anseriformes; family Anatidae; genus Nettapus; species Nettapus auritus. Next base: position 54,642,910 of record CM021765.1, on the reverse strand, counting down.
CACCCAGTTCCAACCCACTGCCATTGGCAGGGACAACTCCCACCAGACCACGTTGTCAAGGCCCCATCCAGCCTGGCCTTGAACACCTCCAGGTATGGGGCATCCACAGTTCTCTGGACAATCTGTTCCAGTGCCTCACCACCCTCATAGTAAAGAATTTCTTCCTAATATCTACTCTAAACCTACCCTCTTTTAGTTTAAAGCCTCTTGTCCTAACACTACACTCCCTGATAAAGAGATCATTCCCTGATCTCTTAGGTATTTGGGCCTATCTGCAAGAGAGACCAAGCACAAAGGGTTCCCCCTGAGTTTTTTTTTTTTTTTTTTTTTTTTTTTTTTTTTTTTTTTTTCCAGGCCAGGCCTTGCTGAAGTAAGGTTTGGGATGCTCTGGGAGGCTGCACTGAGCAGATAGCTGTAGATCTGCTGGGTCAACTCCCAGGCTCGGCTCTTCTGCATCCTGTTGGCTTGTGCCTGGTACTTCTGAGATACCCATTGCCTTTAGCTGCTAGTTCAAAGAGCTTCCATGAAGAGGCTAGACGCAGTGGAGAGGAGTGTGTGTAAGAGGTAAGTAGCAGGAAAAGAAAGTAGGAGCAAAGTCTCTCCATAGACCTCTGAAGTGTTGTTCCCACAGTGAACCTGTGGGCTGTGAAAGGAGGTTATTAATCACCCTTCCCCAGCACAGTTACTTCATCCAAGTGTCTGCTTCTCAGCCATGGCTCTCCTGGAAGGAAAGCTTCACAGCTAAGCAAATTTCCCCACCACACTCCCACCTGCTACTTGCCCACACACTACCAGCAAGGAGGGCTGATACAGCATGAGGGACTCCTTTCCCTTGCTGTGCTTTGTGGACTTGTGTGGCACAGCTAGCTAGAGGCTCAGGTGCTTAGACAAGGTGAGGTGACATGCAGGCACTTTGAAAACTTGCTCCTGGTGCTGGATGTCCTGTGGGTGTTACAGTAGTGGCTCAGCAGGGTGCTTGGTCATTGGGGTGTCCAACCCCAGCTTGTTTAAAATGCTGTGGCATTGAGGAGCTGCTCTTCATCTTCATGTGCTGCTCCGGACTGGTTCACCTCCTGGTTCAGCCCTGCTGGTGCGTTGAGGGCAGGGTGAGCAGCACTGATCCCACCTTAGCTGCTGCTTTGTGTGTGATACCAGCACAGAGCACCGTGGCTCTGGATGACAGCAGTTTGTCTGTGTTACCACAGCCTCTCCTCCAATGCCTCCTAGCTCATACGGGCGATGGATGGAGAAAGGATGCAGATTTAGGTCATTAATGCGGTGACTGGGAATAGGAGAGAACAAGATTCATTTTCTGCTCTGCCACAGGCGTGCTGCTAAAACCATTTCTTATCTCTGCCTTGGAGGCCCACCTTGTGAGATGGGGGAACAGCACTGCTCTGCATGAGATGCTATGGGGATGTGCTCCAGAGGGCACAGGGTGGCTGCATGGACGTTGGAGGCTGAACAAGTGCTCAGGATGCTTTGGGGAATGGAATATCCTTGTGGATATTCCATGATTCTAGGGCAGGTGGCAGCAGCTCAGGAAACAGCTCAGTGTGGAGAAGTCACTTCTGGCACCAAGGTGGCTCAACAGTTCTCTCATGGACATCCGTAGCCTGCTGGGATGGTGGAATAGCCTTCTCAGCATCTGTGCCAGTGGAAATGCCTCAGCCGTATGTGGGGAGGGGGATGAGGCTGCTCAGAGGTGTTTTGGAGATCTGACACAAGGCCCTTCTCCCATTCATTCGCAGAACCAGGGAGGGAAGAGCCATGTGCCACGCTACAGCTCCTGAGCAGAAGCACATTGTTATTTGGAAACCCCACTTGACACACCACTGTGGGGCTCCTTAGGGCAGCCTGATTTGGGATGTGCAAAGCAATCGGGGAAGAGCTCTGACTTGTCTCAGGAACGAAAAGCGGAGGATGCCCAGGTCCATGGAAAATACCCCTAATCCTAGCCCTCAGCCTTCTGACACGACAGCAAGATACCGGAGCAGCCCCCAAATCCCCTGGGTGTTATCGTGAGTCTTTCAGCGAGATCCCTAGCACTTACTTGTCACCTGCCGGAGCTTTGGGAAGCTTAGGAGCAGAGACAGCGTGGTGGGCTGTGACCTGCCATACTGCCAAGAGGGACCGAATGTCTAAGGTGCACAGACATCAGCCTTGACTGAATTTTTAGTCTCAGAGACCTCCTCCGATGCGGCCAGGCCACCGTTTGGGTACATGTTGTCTATCCAGGGCAGCTGGCAGCCGCCAGCTCTGCTGCAGCGCGATCCGGACTGAGTTACCCCCGATGAGAGCCTGGCTTGGTGCTGTTGATGGCACGGTTTATTTTTGTGCCGCTTTGTGCAGCCCTGGCTGTTTCAGAAGTCTTGCCTGCCTGCAGAGTGCAATCCACTGGCAAATAGTAAGTTCCAAAGAATACAAAGCTGCTCCCTTCCTGCAGGGCAGGGAGCACTTTTAAATGGTCAGGTCTGTACATCTGAAAACTGGGAGCCAGAGGGAGAGAAAGAGACGTCCAAAAGGAGAGAAGCAGACAAAGAGGGAAGAGAACAGAAAGACCTGTTTTCCCAGAATGATTTGTGATATTTCCATTTATGGGAAAAAGCAATCCACTGAAAGCTTTCCTCTAGCCTCCCTCTCTAATTTAGCAGAGGTTTTGGCATGGTGGCTTGTGAAGAAATAAATAAAGTGGCTGGATATAGCTGTTGTCTCTAAAAGCTCAGAACGACGGCGCGGTGTTAGCCAAGGATTCAGCACCTCTTGCTGCCACACGCTTCCTGTATCATTTTAGCAAGTCACTTAACCCCTCTCTTCTGTCACCGACAGTAGGAATAATGGTATTTCCCTGCCTCAGGGAAATAGCCTGAGGATATTTGTATTAAAAACATGAAGGTGATCAGACACTGGAGTAATTTGGGCCAGATAATTCTCCCCACCTTCCATTTCAAATGTAACGTGCTTCTCTTTGATGTGACCTTCTCGCAAATAAATGCAAAAGCTGTGCCCATGTGAAAGACCTCCCAGATCCACACTTGTGATTCGTGCCTTAGAAGTAAACCTCATTGCAGATTAAATGGATACTTGCTATTTACCTGTGAAACAAATGCATGAAATGACCCATGAAAGGCAGGTGGACAGTCAAAAAGCAAAAACATTTCTTTCTGCTCCAGGTCCCCATTTCTGAGCTGAGTCTCTTTGGTGCCAGGTGGTGAAGCTCAGAGTCAGCCTTCAGGCTGGGAGGACAAGCTCCACAGCTATATGGCAAAGTGTTGGCATGCCTGACATATCCTGGCAAAGGATTTCCAAACCTGGAGTGGAAGTTTGTCGTCACCATCCAGAAATGATGCTAATGATGCTGACTCTCTGGTTGATGATGCTCAACCTGACAATAGTTTCAAGAGAAAGGAGTGAGGTTTCATGATATGCCAAGAGAAGCACAGGAAACACCCTTTAAAGGCATTTTGACTCAGCTCCACCCTTCCAAGGACGAAGCACACAAAAGCACTCATCTTTTGGGGAGATTTGGAGCTGGTGAAGACTGCAGTGGCGCGGAGCAGATGCTTATGGGCATCTGCTTTTATCTGCCTGTGCTGAGGCACCCTAAAGAAAAGCCAGTTTCCCCAAAGTGCTATCTCCCTAGAATGGCATCTTATGAAACTTCACGTCTCAGTATGGATTTAAAGGCCTTGGTTACAGGTTGTAGGGTTATACACGAGGGATGGTCATTTTGAGGGATGGGGGCTTGAGGAGGTGCTGCTCTAGCAGCTCTGGCCCTGCACAGCAGCAGGCGATGCTGTGGCAGTGTCAATGCCTTTCGATTCAGGTGGTAGTTTTAAGTCCAAAAAACCCACAGCTCTTCTCCTTAGGGACAGAGGAACTTTCTATTATGAGGTGAAGCTCAGTGGGGTGGCAAGTGGGGTCTGCAGGGGTTGCATCTGGAGAAATAGCAGAGATCCAATGAGGACAAAGGGCCATCCGAAATCTTGGCACCTTCCCATATAGTTGCAACGTGCCTGCTTTGATGTGGCCTCCTCCAACATAAACATGCAGCAGTGCATATGTTAAAAAAAAGAAAAAAAGAAAAAAAAAAAAAGAAAAAAAAAAAAAAAGAAAAGAACACAAACAAAACCCTAGCAACATAACCAGTATGTTGCATACATAATTCTCTCCCTGGGGAGAGGATAAAAGAACAAACCACATGTGACTGATATCAAGCCCCATCACTTAATGTGCCACTGGAAATCATTCAGATATTGTGGTGAAGAAGACTGTAAAAGGACTGATGCAAAATAGAAATTGATCTTATAGTTATGAAAGAATATCCCCCCTGCCTACAAGGGAGAACCATTATACCAGCTCTCCTCGACGTATTATTAATAATCATGTTTATTACAGCTGTTGCTAAGGATCAGATAATAACGGGGTTTTACTGTAGCAAAAATGGTACAAACACTGCCTTACAGTGCCTCGATGAGCCCGAAGGAAGGGCTGTATCGCAGCGCAGTAACCATGACCAAAGCTACAGCAGTGAATGGCCTGACAGTACCAATTCCGGCAAGATGACTTTGGTCAGGAGGCGGTTAATAGAAAGAAAAATGCGGATGTAGCTGGGCAAGGAACAGCAAAGTGGGAGATGTCAGCACTGGGGAGGAGAGGGTGAGTGGAGCCCTGGCCTCAAAGCCTCCTCCTGGGGCAGCAGCCTCCTCCCTGCATCCCCTAGCTGCGGCTCCATCCTCCGCTGCCCCCCAGCTGGCTCACGCTCTGCCACGTAGTGCAGCAGTAGCAAAAGCAGTTATTAAGATTATCTGAAGATTTACGTTTATAAACTCCCTCTTTTTACAGGGTTGTAACTTTCAAAAATATCCACGGCGGCGTTGCTTGGAATTTCCCGAGCTTTGTTGCAGGCAGAGAGGGGGGTTGGCTGGGGAAGCTGTGCACAGGCTCTGGAAGGCGTTTTGGTGCAAAGACAAATCCAGCATGCTTGAGCTTTACAAGCTGAAGCATTGCGGGTGGCTGGTTTTCAGGCACTGCTAGACATCTGTCCAAGTTACAAATTAAAAACCTCAACACAGCAATAAGAAAAGTCATTCAAAAAATCCCCCTTTTTTTTTGCATACATCCAGTACAAACATCTCCCCTGGTAAGCTATTGACTCTATTTTCTAGATGCTGCCAGAATCAAACCTGAGCTGAATTTCTTCTGAAAACAGTACTAAACACAAAAATATAGTAGGCTTATCTAAAGCTACGGATATTTTCTCCTGCTAATGTTGTATTTCTTGCATTTCCCAGCTGCGATGGGTTTCTGGAATTGAAAATAGTTTTACTTCTACATACATAGCAAATGCAGGTTGTGATTTCATATATACACATCAATGAAAGCGTTTGTGTTTTTCTTACTGATATTTTCCCGTGTGGTTCGATGGATGTGTAAAGCACTGACGATACCTCTGATTCCTCAGCAGAGAGGTTAGGAACTATTTCTGCTGCCGTGAGAGTGTCTGGTGCACAAAACCATGTGAACTTCCATGCGTACAAGCCCTGTCGCAGAGTTTTCAAGGCATGGCAGCTGAGCCAGTAAAAGCTATTACCTCTGCCTTGCAAGAAGAGGCAGAACTGGTGTGTGAATGAGATGGGAACCAGAAAGGGGATTGAGAAAAGGGTTTGTAAATAGTTGTGCTCAGATATTGCGGTGTGATGTTGGGGCTTAGCCACCCCAGAGCACAGCCGGAGAGCTGGAGCTGCTGGAGGGAGGGTGGAAGAGTGAAGGCAGAAGATGATCAGGACATGGAGAGAAGTCCTGACAAAATAGAAAGGGCAAGTGAAAGAAATCAAGATATTCTGGATGGATAAAAAAAAAGAAGAAGAAAAAAAAAACAAACACCAACCAACAAACCACCAAACTGGCAATTTGTAGCAAGAACATTTGTGTGTGTGTGGAAAACGAGTCAAATGTGACACTACAACTGTGAGCCGAGTGACAGGAAGGGTGATGCAATTATCTGCAGTGAGAGAGAAATGATGTGCATAAGGTGTGGGAGGAGAGGAGCTGCTCCACCGCTACCACAGGCAATCCCAAGCTGCAGCGGCACATCCAGATGTCAGAGGAAGGGAGATACTAATGGAAGCCTGGGGGGAAAAGGGTGGATGGGATGAAGGGCTTCAGAATTTAAGAGCTGTGCCTTCTTCTTCTTCTTTTTTTTTTTTTTTTTTTTTTTTTTTTTTT
>CM021765.1:54549835-54636582 GCA_011076525.1 Nettapus auritus | reverse complement strand
TCCCAGCTGCTGGGGATGTAGGGACTGAACAGCCCCAAACTTGAGCTTGAAGACCCAGAGCTCAGCTGGTCTGGGTCCTCCCCAGAAGCACACAGAGGATATCCTTGTGGTGGAAGATGTATAATTCACCTCCTTTGGCTGGGTTGCATTTTTTTTTCTCCCCAAAACTGTGATGCTGATCTCTGAGAGTACATCAGAGGACAGGGCCAGGCTCACCCTGATGGGCTGTATTTTGGGTGGGAGGTGAGACCAGAGCTCTGGGAGTGATTGGAAGTCATGGTGCACAGGCATGGATGCTTGCAATTGCAGTGCTGTGGTCAGAAGGCTTTCTGAAAGCCATTTCCTTAGTCATTTTCAAATTATCAAGGAGGAAAAAAGGCAACTCAATTCTTTCACCTCCAACCGTACGCTGCATTTGTCTCTGACATATCCTGCTGGTTCTATAGGGAGAGGCTGTCTTCGGTTAAACTGGTGCAAACCCAGTGTGACCCTGAGCTGCACCTTCAGCTGATATGGTCACAACCAAGCAAGGAATTAGGCTCACAGCTGGCAATTAACTTATGAAGTATGTGGTGTGCTTTAGGGTCCTTCAGAATGAAAAGTGCTGTATAAAAATTAGTTATTAATAATAAAAATACCCGAGTACCCCAGGGAAATAATCCAGGGAATGGAGCAAGGCAATGACAGTAATAGCTTTTGCTCCATCCTGCCTGTCTCCTGCCCCTTCCCCTCTGAGGCTCAGACACACAGGGGAAGGGTGAGACCCCATCCCACTTATTTAGCAATTGTTTTATTTAATGATCTCAGGGTGAGAACTAGGGGACTGGCTGCACTGCAAGAATTGGGCTGAGTGGCTTCACCAGGGTTAGAAAGCCTGTTTTATCTCTTCCAGACCAGAAGAGAAGCGTGGAGATGATTTTAGGCAAGGAAGCAGAGCAAGAGCAGTGCTGGGTTTCCGCCAGCACGACTGACACTGGGGGAACCCAAAGCCCTTCACGCAAGGCTGAGGAAGGTCCCCTGGCGCGGGGCTGCCACAGACGAGCGCCACGGCCATTATGTGCTCGCTGAGCTTGCCCAGGCTTTGCCCAGCCGGGGAGCATCACTCATCCCTCGCTGCAGCCAGATAAAGTGCCCTGGGGGTTTTGCTGTCCCCTCAGGCAGCAAATGCCCAAAAAACAATAAAGGAATGGGAGGGAGGATGCAGCAGATACAATGCACATTGAGCCTGTTCTTGCCAGCCACTGGGGACAAAACCATTGGTGTCCCCAGCAGCTGTAAGGGGAGGCCCCTGCCCTGGCAGACCCTTCTCCAGTTCAAAATGTGTTGGCAAACACAGATTACACCCCATGGGGTCAAACAGGGTATCTGGCCCACATGAACCTGACCAGAGCATGCTGCCCAGCTACACTGCAGCTCCCAACACCTCCCAGGGAGCAGCTGCTGCTCCAGCTCACTGCTCTGCTCCCAGCCCACGTCGAACACTGGCTGTTGGAGCAGCTATTGCACAGATTTAATTTCAAGTCCCATCTTCATGCAGCCCAGCAAGAACAAATGCCAAGCCTTGCGAGCAGTGTTAGCTTTTGGAGGCTGCTTATAGAACGTTAATAATTTTATTAATGTTATTTCTCCTGAGTTGCGGGTACCCCTGTGCTTTACAAGGAAACAAAGTGCCTTGGCCCTCTTCTGAAGCACTTGTAACAAAAGTTAGGCTTAAGCACAGCACTGGGCTTATTTAACAAGCAAACAGTGCCAGCAGGGTGTTTGGAAGAGGGAGGTTTATTGCAGCACAGGACTGTGAGACATTTACGGTTGCGTGCGTGTGTGTATCCTGTTAAGTTTATGTTTGCTTTTAAAAAGAAATCGGCGGAGAGGAGAAGTGTGCCAGATTTAGGGATGGCGCCTGCAAGAAAGGTGAGTGGAGGTCGGTGAGGGGTGGATGATTTGGAAAGGAGCAGGCAGAGGGGAAGCTGCAAAGGATGAGCGTGAAAGCCCCTGCGGCACGGCTGGAGCAGGTAGCGCTGCTCAGCCACCAGAACCCCTTTGAAGCTTGACTGCAAGCCGTGCTGCTGCACCAATATTTTTTCATCCATTGAGCACACTAATTCATTACAGAAGAGTCTGGAGGTGTGAGCTATGTGCTAGGGCTAATCTCTGAAGCGTTTTCAGCTTCACTACATGTAACATTGCTCTTGCGTCCTGGGGAGGAGGCTATTCATAACGGGATAAAATTTACTTGCAGTACTAGACTGGAGAATATTATTTCTAACGTGATCTGGTCCGGTTACACTCAGTTAGAAACCTGAAGGGCCGTTTCAGGGGTTTGAATCATGTCCAAGCCACCTTGTGTGGCTGGGATCGCATCCCCTGGAGACATGCCCAGCAGAGCTTCCTGCACCAAACTGCGCTTCCCCGCCTGCCCCACACGGTAGGTAAGGTCGGTCTCTGAGCTGAAACTCTCCGTGGAGCCTGTAAAACAAGAACCTGGCTCCTGAAGGCTGCTGAAATTCCTTCCAGGTCTGCCCACTTTTCCATGAAAAAATTCCCAGTTCTCCACTGGAAACGCCGAAAGGAAATTCCAGCCCCCTCCCCAGTTTCTAATTGACTGCTACACTTTCAGCAGCCTGTGAAGCAGCGGAGCCTTAAAATGCTGTGCTGCACGTTAGATCTTACCCTCGTGATCTTATCATCGCGCTGGAGCTGCCTGTCAGGACGTGTGCCAAGATCAAAGAACTGCAGCATTTCAGCTTCACTTTGTGTTTGCCTTTCCATGAGTAAATCCTTTTTTTTTTTTTTTTTTTCTTTCCCCAATGCTACAGCCACTGCAGAAAGCCTTTCTCTCTATCAGCTGGTCAGGGTTTTTCAATGAAAATTTCTCTGAGGGGTACAGAAGCTTTGACTTGATCCCAGATGAATGAGGTGAATACACGAACTGCTGGCTGACTGACAATTTCAGTGCATTGAACCCATGATTTTTTTATTTTTTTTATTTTTTATTTTTTTTCTGTCCCACCCCAGTGTAGAACAGGAAGCTTTATAATTTCAAAGTGGTGTGGAACACAAAGATAGATCTCTATGTTCTGCAAGCCCAGTCTCTGAATCAACCTGTCTTCACATCAGCTGCTGTGCACCTTTCCCCCCATTCCTGGCACGTGTTTGCAACTTGCCTGTGAGGCCTGCTGGGCCAGCTGTGGCCGCTTGTGCACTTAGCCCTACCCACAGCTGCTGTTCCTCAGCTCCTCAGCCCGTTCCGTCAAAACCAACTCTGAGGTACGCTGTGCACCAAGACCTGGTACTCCTGGCCTCTCAGTTAGCCCGGCCTCCCAGGCCTGTGGCCTTGGTTTTGCTAAGCCAGCACCAGAGCTGTTTCAAACCAAATGTGAAACCAGTCTGCCTTGTTCCTCTATGCACCAGTCTCTGGTCTAAACCATTTTTCCTGGAGCCACTTTTAGTGAACATCAGAACGAGGTTTGGCCAAGCTAGGATTCAAACCGTGCTGGTTTTCCTCTCGCTTCACCTATGACCTGACATAGCATGGACACTGTGCAAATGCCTCTGAAGGGCTGGCCTCCATCCCTACTGAAGAGCTCCTCTCCTCCCGCAGTACACTCAATGGTGTGCTGTGGAGCAGAAGTGTTTAATATATCAGAGCGAGAGCGCATGGATTTGCCTTGCCATCAGGATCCTGTAAAAACCCTGGAGCTTGGAGATTCCCTGGCGGGGGGGAGAGGAGAGAGCATTTCTTGACTAGCTGGAAGCCCTGTGTACAGAATACCTGTGGAGACTGGCAGAGCAAGCGCACGAGCTGGGACTGGATGCCTTCCAAGCATCAGAGCAAAACCGAGTCTCTCGGTGGAGGATGGGATGCTAAATTTTGACAACGGGAAAGAAGCAGATAGACAAAGGGTGAGTGGGAGGGGAAAGCCTTTCCCTGCTAATGCTGTCTGTTGGTAGCGTGAGGCATTATTATGTATTTCCACATGCCATCAAGTGTGCACGACATTTTACTGGCAGCTAAAAAGGCAGGATCTTGCCCCCTGGATTTCATTGTATGAATACCCCAGCCTTTGGGGCACCAGTAAGCAATGATGCTTGGCTCTTCCAAGGATGCCTTCAGCAGCTTGCAGAGTCAGGCCACTGGGCTTCATCCACAAAGCCTGGATCCTGCTTCTAGTAAGGTCAGCGGGAAAATATTGGGAACTCGATTAGGTCTGAGACTTGCAGGCTGGAAGGAGGGAAGGAAGCAGCTGAGAAAGGTCACAGGCTGAGCTATTGCATGTTCATATCTTGTTTGCTCCTGGCTTTAGCCGGTTATCTCTGAATCATTCCACATTCTGAAGATGCAGTGTAGTAAACAAAGTTAATAGTCAGAAGGGGCAATGCTTGCCGAGGGCGTAGGCGAAGTGGAAGTCATTAGCACAGGAAGACTAGCTGCAGTGAATGAGCCCTTAGGGCAGGCAGGAGGGAGGTGGACAAGGCTGGGTGGTGAAAAGGGGAGAGAGGGGGCTGTGGGAGAGAAGGAGGAGAGCTGTTGCTTTAGGGAGATGGATGGGGCTGGGGAGGGGAGAAGTGCTGAGCAAGCACAGGGTAGGGTTGGAGAGGAAAGGGGGGGATGAGCCCCAGCAGAGCCACGTGAGGCCTTGGAGATGAAACAAGGAGCTGAACTTTGATGTAGAAGGAGACTGGGACTCAAGGCAGGCATTCGAGCAGAGAGAGTGACACAAGTGGAACAGCAGGTAAGGAAAAGATGCTGCTGCTGCACGCTGGATGTTTTAGTGTGAGTATTAAGCCTACCCTATACTACCCATTGGGCTGCAGGGGTAGGCATCTGCAATCTTTGCCCGCAGGTGTCGGGCACAGAGACTTTCTACAGAGAGGAACGCAATGGGATTGTCTCTATCCTCAGATTTTCCATCTCCCACACTCTGCAGGGTACCAAGGAGATCAATGCCACCATCTCTGATGCTTCTCTGGATCATCTCTGACCAAGGGTGGTCCCTGCAGGACAGAACTGCTAGCACGTGCAAGAAACTTTCCCGTTCCTGTGGTTCCCTTGCAGAAGCCCCATCACCCATCTTCTGCCCAGCTTAACAGCTGGGATAGAAGGAGCTGAAATCACAAAACAGTCCCTGAACAACAGCCTCTTTTCCTGAAACTCCTGGGAAATAAGGGTGAAAGGAAGAGCACCATGGAAGGGGGAAAGAGGTCACCTCTGCTCGGCAGCCAGGAATGGGATGTGCCAGACCTGGGGACAAGGTTTCGGTTTTAAGCTCAGTTAGGTCATTGTGAGAGCAAGGGCAGCATCTGGACCACTAAGCTATGAAATAAGATGGATTCACATCCTGAATCCCTGAGTAGGTTCTATGTCTTTTCTATTTTCTTTTTTAACAGCTCAGCTCTCCTTTCACTCCTTAAACAACTTCTTGCATGTGAATTTCTTCTGCTTTCTTACCTTTCCTCACACTTCCTCACACTGCTCCTTCCTCTTCTTTCTCATTGCTCCCCAGATATTGGCATGCAGTTTCTCTCCTTCAGCTTCCTGACCTCTGTCACTGTCTCCTAATGAGCCCAACTTTTCCATCCCTACCCAGTGCTGCCTTCCTTGGTTTGCACCACTTCCCTGGTGTCTCTTCATCTCAGGATCATGCTGAACCTTTGATTCCCTTCAAATATTCTCCCACATGCTTGATAGTGCTTGTCTGCTGTGTCACTGGCTCCCTTCTTTCCTCTCTCAGTTCATTATGGCAATACCTGCCGGGCTGGGGTAATCTCCATTTCTGTCCAACACTGGCTGCATTAAAGAGCAGGGAAAAAAAAAAAAAAAAAAAAAAAAAAAAAAAAGTCCATCACTTCAAGACCTTCTTCAGGACAATTTGTCCAGTCTCTGATTTTCAATCATTTGGGTTGTACCTTCAGAAATGATAATATGAATCCCTTCTCCAGGTCCAGCTGGAGACTTAGGACAGTTCATTATGGATAGTCCTGTTCCTATTTCTCCATCAATTCTCTAACTGCTTTTAGCCATTTCTCAGACACTGCTATTCTTCCCAACACACCCATGTTGTTGTCACCTCCTAGCCCTTTTCCAGACATGTACAACATACTTTTAGTTTTTTTCCCTAGTCACAGATTGCCCTGATTTAGCTCACCTAGACTTTACACCTCCCTTTCCCGAGTCTTTCTCATGCCTCTCCTCCTACTCTCTTTGCGGCCCTGGAAACGTCTGACATAATTCAGTCACTCAAGAGAACAACTACTTCTCTTGACCCTGCTATCTCTCATCATTTAGGCCTATCTCCTTACTCTGTCTTTTTACTTTACTCCTGTATCCAGTAATTCCTTAGCTTCTGGTACTCTGCTCAGCTCTTTGAAAATAAGCCATTATCTGCTGTGTCCTCAGGCTCCTCCATCGACACTGGCTTTCCATTTAACAAGCACCCAGAGCCTCCTTATTCTTCATAGAGTGCTTAAGAGAGTCACTCCCTCTTATCTTTCCTACTTGATTGTCCTTGGCCATTTTTGCTGTAGGTTCATGCAGACCGTAGTGCAGGAATCTAATGATCTCCTTGCTGTTAATGATGCCTGGTCCCATCTCTTTTTTACCTTGTGGCAGCTTTGTGAGATGGTTGCCCACTCCGTCCCTCTCAGGGTATTCATTGGGATGAAGGTACTCAGGTTTCTTAGCAACTGTTCAACTTCCAGGCAGTTCTTCAGACAGGGTTGCCTCTTCTGAACTGGGATCCCTTCTCCAGGGATAAAAATCCTTTAAACCTTTTCCTAATAAAAATGATAATCATACTTAACATTCATTCTGCTTTTCATCTGTAGAGCTCAAAGTGTTTTGAAAAATCAGTAAGCATCGTTTTCTCCATTGTAGAAATGGAAAAGCTGAGTCACAGAGATATTAGGGCCAATATTTTCATGTGTTCATTCACTTTATGCATCTCCATTTCTGGGAATCCAGTCTGAAATAACTTAACCTAATTGCTACGTCGTAGGCCTTGAAAGGGAGCAGTAGGTCTTCAGCACCTTTGAACAATACAGAATAGAACAGGAAGTGCAAAATATCTCAGATGAGGCACTCAAAAAAGAACACCTATGAAAATGCAGTTGTACACCATCTGATCAAGATCATGTAGAGCTCGGTTACTTCTGGCTTCAGAGCCAGAGACCTCCATTCAGGAGGATATTGCTGCTTTACGGTCTTCTTTCTGCCTTAAGACATGGAGAGATGGTGATGCTAGAAAGCACACGGGTATTTTAGAAGTTTCAAATTAAATCTCCAGTTTGTACCGTGACATATCCCGGTTCATCAGTTGTAAATTTTTTCAGTCTAAGGAAGGGAAAAAACCCTGCCTTAGAAGAACTAGCAGTCTAGCAGCTGGGCTTGCTGTTGAAATTGTGAAAACATTGGTTCAAAATTCTTCTTCTCACCCAGCAAAGTCTTCACCCTGGATTTTCTCCGTTCTAAATGAGGTAAGTAATTATTTGGGTCCTCTGATTGCCTCTTTTCTTTCTTTTCTTCCAGTTAGTGATCCCGTCTCAGGTCTAAGCAATCTTTTCTGCTGAGACTAGAAAGTATGTTTCAGCAGAGTGCTTATTTCAACAAACTGATGTTCACAGACAAAAAATGTGTTTTGGTAGAAAATTCTTGCGAGTTCTACCAGCCAGTTTTATGTCAGTAATGCTCGAATACACCCACCTTTTGTGACTTCAGTGGCTCTTCCCTGCTTACCTGCAGTCTCTCTTGCTTGAGAAAGCTTCTGGATTTGTATCAGCTTTTCTCAGTTAACTCCTTCACAACTAGAATACGTCCTCTTAATCTGAATTTATTCTGTATTTGTAATTCATCCTCTCTACCTAGTTATGTCCTAGCTGCAGGTCTACCACTCACCTTGTTTATAGCATGGTCTGACCTTTGCAGCTTTCTTACTCCATTCTTTCCCAGATTTGTGTGCACAACAAAACACAACTAGAATTGAATCTTTGCCTGATCACTTTGGACTCTTGGTTTCCTATTCATTTCAAGGCAAAAATTCAAATTCCTCTCCTTTGTTTCCAAAACTGATTTGCTCCCATGTATGCCATTACTCACATTTCCCTGCCAGTGCCAGCTTCCTCGGGGTCCCACAGCTTCAGTGGTTGACCTATCTTTTTCAAATACTATTTCTTTGGCCTGGACTAACGTTTCCATCTATCTGCTTTTTTGACTTTCTCTCTCTTTCCCTGTCTTGATTTCAATTGATCTCAGATTTGTTTTCATTTTTTTTTTTTTTTAAAAACTTCATTCTTTTGTTTTTCCACTGTGAACTAGTCCAACCTGCGTTCTTCTAGCACACGGTACAAATGTTACAAAAGACAGGATTTAAAAGCAAAGTAAAAGTACAGTTCTGTGCATGATCAACAGAAAATCCTTCTCTTTTTTGAAGAACTTTGGAAATATTCACTCCCACAGAACTATTAATCTTTACTCCCATCTGTTTTCAAATCTTTCTTGGAGGAAAGTCATAATTTCCCTTAATTTGTTTGTTGATTGACATCTTTTGACAACACAAGGTCAATTCAACCTCTGATCTGTTTGTTAAACTGCTTCTGCCAGCATTGCTTTAAGTGTATGAAATGTGAAATTCAGTTCTTTTGTGACTGGGCACATATATTGAGTGACTTTTAACCTATGCCACCAACAGCAAATGCAAAATGTTTTACTTTCTATTGCCTCTCCCCCCTTAAGGGAAAAATGTTTAAAAATATGTCCCAAAAACCAGATATTTGGCAAATCATGTCATTTTGTGTAAATTCTTGGTTTCTGTCAAATAAACATTTCCAGCAATAATTTAGTAGTGGCTTTAACTCATTGATAGCAGTGTCTTATCAGAGCAAATGCTTTCAGATTGTAGCTTCAACATTTGCTTTTTACAAATGTGTTCACTTAAATGTTGCTGTTTGAGTGAAAATCCGTGCCAGTAAATATGTTGCTGGAACATTCACAGAAGGCAGACACAAATGGAGTGGGAACACAATCGAAGCAAATTTGTTTAAAGTAAATTGAATGATCACACACAAATATTTAATGTGCTGTTTACCAAAATCTATCTCCTCGTGCAAAGTAAGAGGAGGTCCTGTTGACAGGCCCATCGGAGGCCAAACCGCCCTGCCGGATGATAGGAGTTAACCAGTGGCAGGAGAGGCAGCACAATGAGTTTTCATTAGAGGAGTAGTCTGAGAGGCTACTCCAAAATTCAGGTCACATACACCCTGCACTCCAAATGTATGCACGCGCTCAGTCCCGCTTTGACTGCAGCTGCAGAATACCTCCTTGATGAAATAAGCCATTTAACAAAGAAAATGTGACTGGGGAATCAATACTTAAGGATAATGATAGGTAGAGGGTATGAATTGCTACCTTCTCCTGGCGGAAATATATCAGCTTTCTCAATTACTGGTCTACCCAGCTACGTTTCTTTTCCTGGCTGCTCTAGGAACGCTTCTGCTGTGGCACAGGGCAGCCATGCAGGTGCTATTACGAGCACCACATCACTATCCTCTTTATTGGACGGCAAGGGACAAACGCGGGGGAGTCCATCGGCAGTTAAGATAGTTGGAGTTGTGTGAGTTATGTGCCGGCAGGACAGAGAAAATGACATATTACAGCAGTTCACACTGCCTCCAATTCACTTAGCTCAAGCTGTGAATGCAGCCAAATGTATACGATTTTGCTGGCGTTTTTATTACTTATAAACTTCCATCTTCTCCATCCCAGCCAGTGGAACTGCTCTTGTGGCTTGCCGGACGAAAGGCCTTTGCTCCTAGGTGGGGAAATCCTGGAGCTAATTCCCAGATGTTGTGTGCAGTGAAATGGCTGCAGTGCAGTCATGGCTGCGGGTAAATCAAGGTGGTACAGGAGCTTGCATTGCAAACATCTGATGAACCGTTTAAAGAGAGCTGACAGAGCCGGCAGTGCTACCACATCTAGCTCTGGATCGATCAGCCTCCTGCACACCATTACATGCCTAACATATAGATTATAAGCTGGCTATAAAACTGATAAGCAGCCCTTGAAAACACTCACATTCTGAACCCAACAAAATGCCAAGTGCTCATCTACCATATGTAGCGCAGCGATGCTCTGTGCCACAGAGTGAATATGAGCAAACAAACTGGGGGCCATTTGCAAACTCATTTGTCTGTGTTCCTCTGGCTACACAACTCTGAGTTTGTAGTGCAGGGGCTGTCTCTAACACAGCCCCAGCTCCCAACTGGCCTGGGCATTTGGCTCCAGGAGAGTGGGATTAATTGCAACCGATACGGGTGCACGCAAGGAATGAATAGAGGTGAGAGAAAAGAGGAGATGTCTGAGACCAATGCAGCCACTGACATGGCACATGGGAAGGTTTGTGGTCGTATAAAAGGCCTCAGCTGTTACCGAGGGTCTTCAAAAAGCTGGTGGCAGCCCAATGGCCCCTGTCTCTGGAGCATCAGTGGGCAGCACCATCAGGAGGTGCAGCCCCTTCCAAAATTTGGGGAGTCGCCTCTGGCTGTGGGTTCATCTGCTTTGACTGAACTAGATCCAAAAGGCCGGCTTAGAGCCTTTTTCTGTGTTTATCTAACATGTATCACAGCAGGAGATACTGCTTTATGAAATACTTACTGTTTCTAATTACAACCCAGGGTTTTTCAGGACTGTGGCAGTGGCTGACAGGCAGTCACGTGGCCTCAGATTGCTTTTTAGTGTGTTTTTATCCTCTCATTTGTCCATTGGGCCATTGAACTATTGAGCAGAGCAGCCCCAGCTGACACAGTTTTGCAGCCCTGGGACTTACAGCAGCAAATCCTCAGCACATGGGGGCTATGAACTCTTGTCACATTTAGGAGAGAAAATAATAATAATAAAAAAGCAACTTTTTATCTGATACAGCTAAGTTCATTGGTGTTGTGGTTAAACCTTTCCCGTCCAGTTTGCACTACATGATGAGACTAGCAAAATCCCTATGCTGTTGTCCAGTTTTCTGGATAAAGCGCCAAACAAATGGGACTTCACATGGATATGTTTCTCCTTGTCCCTCCTGACATCAGCAGGGCATTGGATCCTGGTGCGGGAATCCAAACCCAGAAGCCAAGCTGACCAAAGATAGTTGCACAGGGTTCAGATGCCTGCCCTGGCTCCCAGGACTCTGAGGATGACCCTGATGGCTGGCATTGCCTCCAGCCTCACCCTGAAGGCTCTTGCCAGCAGAAAGTCACAAATTCCAGTAAGGCACTCACCTCATGTATGAGGTGACTCACAAAGAGGAGCCCGCTCATCCTCAGGGCAGGGGAGAGCCCCACGTGCATCTGACTGCAGGGACAAGACATGGGGTGTGTGGGATTTCACCTTCTGGTCAAGAGAAGCACAAGAGATGTTCCCATGGGTTCACAGCTTCTGGTGTGCATACACTGAGCATTTGTACTGTAGATCATGTTTTCCTACGTGCCTCACTCTCTGGCCTCTCTCCATCTATTGTGGTAAGGAAGATGAAGCCCTTCCTTGATCTTCCAAGTCAAACCTCAGGACTGGGAGTTCACCTCTCCACCACCAGACATGACAAAGCTCTGTCTGAATATGCGTCCCTTTCTGCCTACTCGTGTGCACCACCTAGAAGAAGTCACACAAAGTACCTTCTTTGGCTTTTTTACAAATATATGGCCCATGTAGGACTTACAGCATATGCTGGTTTGAGATCTAAGGTAGGATATTTTCAGTCTTTGATCAGTACCTAAAGAAGGCTGCTAGAGTGAGGAGCTAAGTTTCAAAGGTGTGATGCACAAAACACTAAGACCAAAGTACTATTTTTTAAAAAGCCATACGCCTCTGGAAGTTTGAACATCACTGCTCTTCAGTGATACACAACATCCATTTGAAGTTCTGTTGGGATATGATATCAAACCTATCTCCAGCTCTAAAAAGCCCTGAGCAAACTGGCCTGGCCTTGTCACTGACCCTGCTTTGAGCAGTGCGTTGGACAAGAGACTCTGTGAGTTTCCTTCCCACTGAAACGCTTCAGTGATCCTGCAATTCAAACTTGACTAACACAGCTGCCTGACCGACCTTTTCTTTCCCAATTCCAACTTCCCTGTGATTGGAGGGTGTCTACAAGCAAGCACAACGAGAGGTGAAAGTCAGTGTTATGTCATTGCAAAGCCTGGAAACCCAGTACTAAAATACATACACAGCATGATAATGGCCAGACTATAAATACCTACAGAGCAACTGTAAAATTTTGTCCTGTCACAGGATCCAGCTGCTGAACTTGTGCTGTAACTAGAACTTACAAGGAGAAAAGGAATGAGATTGAAAAACATGGGTAGGGAAAAACAGACATTCCCAGACTAGCTGCATGTTGACAGACTTCTGCCAGTAAATTTTATTATTAAAGAAAAAGAAGTGTCCGTGCTAGTCTAAACAGATGAAATGTGTGTGTTCTGGCAGACCCGCTCCGTTGGCTGGTCATGGTGTTTTTCGTAATTGATAAGCCTTTGGGATTGTCTGGGACGGAAACCCAGGCTTAACCTAAAATGCAATATTATTACCAACTTACCAGTGAAACCAAATCAGAGAAAATGACTGAAACTGAACTCTAATTTTGTTAATGGGTACCTTTTTTGACTTGGGATAACCATGGGTCCCACTACACGTGAGAAGTGCTATGCACAAAGCAGGAAAATGGGATTCTTGAAATTCTGATGAAGCAGCCTCAGCAGCCAAAATGCAGTACACATCACTGGATGTTGCTGCATTTAGACGGAAAGTAAAAATTCAGCTTGTAGTTCATAAGAAACTGCAGCAAGAATCCAAAACCTGCTGACTCTCCAAATGACCAGTAAACACCAGTTCCTTCCCTCCTCAGCCCTGGGCATCAGGTTTCCTCTGAGACTTGCCAGGTCATTTCTGGACATGCGCTTGTTGTAGAAGAGAAGATCGGGGTTATTAGCTTTGTCCCTTCTCCAGTGGGGTTTGTACAAGCTCATTCCATTATTGCAATGATGAGGCTCTTGCAGGCAATGAGGTCATGACTGCAGTTACCTTGGACCTTCGAGGGTCTCTGGGGAACTGTAGCCCTCTTCTCTAGGAATGCAGCTGCACGCTTTCAACCTGCATTTATCTTACAAAGCAGCGCGTCTGGAATCGAAGTTCTGCACAACAGGATTCTTTATAATGGACTTGACAAATCTGGGGCAGTACATAGAAAATCTCCTTGTGAAGGAACAGGTTCAGGTGCACTGACACGGATTTTCACTCTTCAGCAGATGGAGGGCTATTTGGAGGTGGAACATTGATGACGGTGTTATTGCCAAGACTTGCACCCTGGGGCTGTGGGGAAGGGAACTGCAAACAGGAAAGTTATGCTGTTAAGAAACTCCCAGATCATCCCAACTCCATTCCAGCAGAAGGAATGAATGATCAGTGACCTTGGGCAGATTATTCTATTATGAGGGTTGAGGACTTAAATAAAGAAAATATGTCCTTGAGGAACGTGTCCAAGGAGAGTTATGAGATGTGTCTGAAGAAAGAAGCTAAGATGAAAAAAAAAGTATACAGCCATCCAAGCAGATGGAAAGTGGTAGTGTTGACTGGCCTGACATTTGTTTGTACGTGTATGGTGAAGCCTGGAGTCGAGCTGCCAGGAATGACTGTCTTCTGTCCCTGAGGACTTCTGCACAGGATCCTCAGTCTGGGATCTCCCTGTGGACTCACTGGAGTGTTCACCAGTTTCAGACTGTGTTGCCATGCTCTATAGCCTCTGGAAGAGTAGTGTACAGACAGACTCATCACCTGCACTCCTCTGCTGCAATGAAGGAAATGCCCAAGGCAGGAATAGAGTCCCAGGGGAGTCATAAAGGATAAACCTAAGATGGACACACTTCAGCTTCTGATGAATGGCAAAAGAAGAAGGAAGAAAGAACAGGCTTTTCCTGTTGTGTGACCTATCCTGACAGTAGGTTTTGGACTCTGTAAGGCTAACTCACTGTGGTACAGTCTGCTTGTAACTCCCCATGGATAAAGAGAGGATTGAGGGCTTATTTGTGAAAAGGCAAAAAGAGATGGAGTACAGAATAGATCTTGGAAGGAAACCCAAGGGTAATCAGATATAGTCATGATGCTTTGGCTGAGATATATACTGAATAATACTTCCGAGTTGCCCGTAAAGTCAAGAACCTGGCAGAGGATGGCTCTGGATGCTAGCTCAGCATTTGTGTGCTGAGAATGTGGTGAGAATACCACAGGGACTCAGTCCATTTTCCTCCATTTTCCTCATTGAAACGATCAACTTAAATAAAGTGAATTAACTCAGTATCCACCTCACCCAGCCTAAATCATCCTCCTTTGAAGTTCTCCTTCCTCATTCATGCTATGTCTGTGCCCTATATATAAAATCCATTGCGTCTCAAGGGCAGCTAGAGTAGAAACCACAGAAGGGACAGAGAGGCCTTTTATCCTAAACAGACTTACACAGAAGATTAATCCTGTTTTGGGACACTGCAACAGCTCTCAGATTAGAGAGACAGAAGAAGGGAGCATGGCTGGACTGCTGACTATACTTCCGCTTGCTGCCCTTGAAAGGGACTGTTCCAGGGGACTTTGTTCACACACACTGAAATGCTTGGTGAGACAGAGGTGGAAAACCTTGTTCTGTTGCTATGTAAGCACACTGTGTAACTTAAACTAAGGGATCAGTTCAACCCTTTCACTGTGAGCAGGCATAACCGTGGTGGAGTAAAATCGCTCTAAGGAGAGAGAAGGGGTTTAGGGACTAAATTTTCTGTCATATCTCTCAGGGAGAAAATCTCAATGAAAGCCACCAGTATTAATGAAAGCCAATTGGAACTTGATAGGAATTATTTTGCTATTTTGTCAGCGTTGGTTGGAACACAGGGATTTAGAAAGATTTCCTTTGTAGAGGCACATCTAGGAACACAGTGCTGTCTCCTCTGGGCTGCGAGATGCATGAGCTTTGAGAATTTGTATTTCTCTTAGGATCTGGCTTGTGTACGTGTTTTCAGATTTTTATGGAAGAACAACAAACCCACTTCACAGGACCCATTAACTGGATGAGAATGCAAGAGCACTGACATAAGTCCTACCTGAATGCTATGAGGGAAACAGAAGAAAGGAAGGGAAATTCAGGTTGCTATCTCTAAACACTGCACTTCTTCTACGTATCACCCCCATGAACTAAAGAGAGGAGCACCGGGAAGGATAAACATGTAAATTTTCACACTGGAGTAAGCTGCCAAGTCCCAAAGGATGGGCTTCAAGAAATTCCCTCACAAATTATTAAATAGGTCATATCAAAGAAATGGCACATGGGGAAGTGGTCTGTATTGCCCACTGCTTGCTTCTGTCATGCCGAGGCATTAGATTCACGTCTGCCATGCCCAGAGGGGAATCTACAGAGCAGAAATTCGGTGGTGTGTCATGATGCTGTGAGGGTCTAGGGACTGGAGTGGGCAGGGGACATGGTAAGTGGGGACCAGCTTAGCTTGTAGGGCTCCCAGAGAGAGGCGCCTGCTTCAGCTGAGAAATTTCCTAATTGTATTTGCTGGTGTTACACCTGGACTCTGACCAGAGCCATTTGTTGCTCATTCTTGGTAGCACACAGATGCTCCCTCCCATTTAAGAAAAAGAAAGAAGAGCTCAGCTGCAGGGGAGAACAGAGAAATCAGAGAGCGAGGGAGGGAGCAGCGGAGGGAAGAGCAGGTGTAATGCGCGTCTGATGATGTCCATCTGTTCCTCATTAACCAGATGTCCCCCACCCACCTCCTGAAGTGCCATTGACTGTACATTGTCAGGACAAGAAGGGGATAACAATGCCACCATGGTGCAGACATTCATACACCAACAGGGGTCCTGCCATGCAGCCATCCTTCCCTCTACTATCCTTCCAGATTGGATGCCAAGTCCCTCTTTTCCTAATCAGCTTTTAAACAGTTACATCCTCATAAAGCTTCTTGCATTATAATTGCCATGTGTTTCATCCTGCTCTGAAAATGGCAAGTTATCTCAGACTTGTTTAGCAGGGTCAGATCTTACTTCCTGTAAGCGTGTCACCACTTCCTGCAGCATTTGAAGGAGGGCAGAATGAATCCTTGATCTAAAAAGTGGTTTCTGCTTGCCAAACTTCATCATTTTAAGAGTCAGGGAGTCCTTGGATTCACACCTGTATCCAAAGAACAGCAAATAGATTTATGGACAATTCAACCCACTAAAGATTATTCAGAAATGCAGGAAGTGCCATAAATTACTTTGTCTTATGTTTGTAGCCAGGGATCATTTGTAATAAGAGCCCATCAAGCCTTCTTTACTCCAAGGGTGATCTGTGCATTGGTCTGTGTGTGGGCATGTCAGTGTAGGAAGATTCTGCCTCACACCCTAGGCTGTGCTCATAGCTTTTTGTGGAAATTTTTCCCTTACCTCCACATCCCTGATGAAACCAAAGCATTCTGTCGTCTAAATCATACCTCATAATGGCTCATAAATTGTAGTGTGCAAATGGAGCACCTGCTGAGCCACAGTCATGGATGATGTGATGCTTCCACCTATTTCTCTTCCACCTATAAAAACATGCCCTGGGTCCCTGACTCACACGACATCTAGAAGATGACCTGTGTCCTCATCTTGTCCTCATGCTCTCAGCTCCCATGCAACGAACTTGGATGGCTGGAGGAGACACAGGTGAGCAGTTATCCTCCAAAACCAGCCAGATGAGGAGCTGAAGGGCCCAGTTACTTGCTGAGATAAATGCCTCTACCTTTTGCGAAGCACCTATCAAACCTAGCACTAGGTTTAAATGCCTCTTCCCTGTGTGCCAGCTTTTGAGCAGCTAGTCCTGATCCTCATTGTTGACGTGGGACCTCTGTATGAGCTGAGCTTGATGTTACAGTGTTGCTACATTGCTTTTCCTCTGGGAATGGTTTCAGCATGGATGCGTGCTCACTGTTAGACAGAAGAGACTGTGGAACCCTTCGCACATCGCTGGTGGTAGCTGGTCCTCGAATCCTGGTGGGTGATGACTGAGATCCAACACAGGGATGGCAAGATTGCTGAGGACTGAGCAGGTTATGAAAAGCTGAACAAAGCTACATAGGGGTGGAAAGGATTAAAGAAAGGCTTGGATGAGGAACAAAACAGCAAACTTCATCAAGAGGCAGGAGAGTGTAGATGGCGGAGAGGGGAGTGAATGTTCTTTGAAAGAAAAGCTAAATTTAGTGAAGGGAATAACCACGTTCAGAAAAGACAAATTATGAGCTGGCAACCTGAAGGCAGTAGATCCCCCACAGAGTCAAAGAGAGAGGGAGCTGTGCGTAGGGCATTGTGTTTGTTGTTTTCTCATGATCTGTATTTTTTGAGTGATGCTGGGTTCAGGCATTATGTGCAAAGTTCATCTTTATTGCATATTTGTTACATCTAGCAGTGCCTGATGAATTAAAGGTTAACCCAGAAGGCTCATGCCTCACAATAGCATTCTGTGAGAGGCTGCTTTTAAGCTACCTGGAGAAGTTGTAGGAGCCTGCAGGGAGAAGTAACTGTAGCAGGAGCTCAAGCTCTTGGGAGGGGATGGTCAATAAAGGCTCTGTGCCCCTCAGACATCCCTGGAGATGCCCAGTCAGGTGTAGGACTCATCTCTCTTTATGCTCATGGGCCTAAAGCGCACTGGAAACTCAGCATCTGCATTCTGTGGTAGCAATCTGATGAGTGTCCAATGGATGGCTCCCAGCCAGGTTTGTGACAACCTGATCAATCAAATTCAGAAAATCCCTTTTTAGCTTCACAGCTGACATTGGAAAAGATCTGGGAACATGGCTGGGGACTGAAGGCACCTGCTGAACATGAATGAGGAAAAAAAAAAAAAAGATAGGCAGGTGGAGAAAGAAATGAGAGGGTGATGGTGAAAGTGATTCCTTGTGCTGTTGCATGGAAGAAATACGAGGTGCCAAACCGTGTCTTTGGCTGCATCATGTAGCATACACGAGGCTGCTCTGCTGTGGCAAGCTAATGTGGATGTATAGCCATGGCTTGCTTTTGTGTCAGAAGAACACATCTGAAAATGTCTCCAGGTGGGCTACAACCAACATGGGAAGCCTCAGGAGTAAGCTGGAATCCAGCAAGAAGTGGAAAGGCATACCCACAGTGACTGTGTTGCTATTAAACTCCATCTGTTGCAGACATACACAGGAACTCAGTATTGGGTCCTGCTTATATCACACAGGTTAAATGAGATATTCTACTTAACCACACTGGCATTACAAAGTAAGAATCAGTGGTTTACGCTCACTTGTTCCAGCGATGGGTTTGATCCAGTATGTCAACTGCAGGCCTTACTTCCCTGACAGCCTCACTGCCCTAGACTTCAACAGCAAGGATTTCCTTTCCTTTTTTCCTTTCATTTTTTTCTTCTTCTCACTCAAAGCATCGTAGAGTTGGTTTGTTTTTTAATAAAATCTCTTTTAGGTACCAAGTATGTCTGCAATTGCAGCAAGAACAATACCCCAGTGTTCTCTCCTTCCCCTTTGCTTTAACAATCTCAAATGGGTTCAAAGGGGCTTTGCTTTGGAGAGAAAAAAAGATAATAATGAATGACTTAAAATAGCTCTGCTGAGGAAAATATGAGTTTGATTGGAATTGCAGAGGGAATAAGATTTTTTTTTTTTTTTTTTTTTTTTTTTTTTTTTTTCTGGCTTTCTCACTGACTCCAGTAGAGGACCAGCAAGATCTGATGCAGTTTCTGCAGAGATCTCCTGTGTCTGAAGAACCCAGGAGCTTGCAAGAAGTTCTGTAGAGCTTGTGTCAGCTTTAACAGTTTGCTGATTGCACTCCCTAACATTTTAGTGGTTCTTTAGAGATCATCTACATAGTTCACTCTTGGAAAACAGGCCATGTCCTTCTGTGGTGAGATAGACAGCAAAGCCAGGTAAACTGTGTTGTGGAAGGAGAGTGGAGTGATCTGGATATGGACTTAAGAACTGGAGAAAAGTGAGTTCAGTTCTGTCACCGTCTTTGTGTACTTGGCAAACCACTTAACCTTCCCGTGTCCCAAATTTTCCATGTATATCATGGGCCTGTGAGCATTTCCTTGTTCTCCAGGGACAATGGGTGCTGAAATGCATCAAAGAGTGAGAAATAATGCTCTAACAGAATGACTTCAGTTGCCCTGAGCAGAAGACAGCAATGGTGTGCATAGAATGTACAAGTTGAAACCTCACCAGCAGCATTGTTTTTGCTGATGGAAAATGGGACGTTTCCTTCAGTAAATCATCTGCTAGTCTTTGTTTTCCTGACCAGCGATGGCACCAGTAGGCTGGGCATGTCATGCTGATTGGTACCAGTAAAAAATTCATGCCACAATCTGCCACTGTCTATTCTGGAGGTGCCATATGTGTCATGGAAAATAAATTTATTTTGAGAGGCTTAAAAATGTTATTGAGACTATTCTTGTGTTCCTTCTCTGTGAAAGCAATCATCAGTTACTACTAAACTAACCACACAGACCTCACAGGATGCCATAATGATCCTAAAAACAAAACAAAACAACAACAAAAAAAATGAATTGCCCTTCTTTGCATAAAAATGTCATCATTTTAAACTCCTGTCTTCTGAATGAGTTCTGTAGAGAAGCTGAGAATTTCCAGCTTCCTCAGTGGTATCTGAAACAGGATGGATGGTGAGGCAGCTAAAGGTGGCTTTATGCAGCCTTTGTATTTTTATGACCATTAGGCCAGAAAGGATTGGCTTAGTATCTGATGCAAGGTAGAGACACCTCAGGGCTGTTCTAATATATAGCTGACCAAATCGTAACTCAAAACAAGATATCACTGAAGAGCGGGACTGTTGGAACAAGAAGTCCTGTTATTTGTGTTCTTCTTCCCTTGGCCAGGTCCCCTAATTGAGGAGAAGTTTTACATTTCTTGGCTATGTGGAGATTTCCCTATAACAGGGTTATCCCCAAGCAGCCACTTAAACCAATGATGTGCAGCAATATGCAGTGATGTGTTAGCAGAGGGCAGGATCTCCTTCTGACTCTGTGGAGTCAGGCAGCAATATAATCAACTGGAATAGCATGATGTTTTCTGCTCTGAAAAAGAGGTCACTGGCTCAAGACTAGATCTCGCCTGTTTTGGGCCTAGGGCAGGTGGTGTTTTCTGGGGGGATAAATCACAAAAATCACAGTGGCTGTTCAAACCAATAAAGGAGACTAATGCAGATTCTCCAGGGAAGAGGTACTTCACCCATGAGAAGAGGCAGGACCCAGGTGCTCTGAAGGCTAAGTGGCACACCGTTATCATTCCCCGATATACTCCAGGAGGGATCCTGGCAAGTTCAGGAGATGCCATCTGAGGAACCAACCCAGCATGACCCCATGACCCAGCAAAAACCTGTATGACACAGCAGTACCTGATCTAACAGCGCACAATCGCCATGATAACCTAGTGTGACCCGCTGGGTTGACCCTGTGACAGGATTTGATTTATTACAATTGACATGGATTTAATCACTCACCAGAGAATGCCAAATGACGCAGCACAGCATTGCTCACTGTGTCTCTGCTGAACTGGCATGCTCGGATTGGCTTAGGGAGCACACCCATTGGGTGATTCATCCAATTAAAGAGCGGCCAATCCTCCAATCCTCCCATCGCTAAC
The DNA here is from genome assembly GCA_011076525.1 of Nettapus auritus. Taxonomy (NCBI): domain Eukaryota; kingdom Metazoa; phylum Chordata; class Aves; order Anseriformes; family Anatidae; genus Nettapus; species Nettapus auritus. The sequence continues at coordinate 54,615,909 of CM021765.1, read as the reverse complement.
GAAATACAGCTCTATTTTACTTGGAGCACTTTCTAGCAACCCATTTAGGCTTTTCTGCTGCTCTCATCACCCTAATGTATGAGCACGTTGCAGTTGATGGACAGTTGGTTTGCAGTCGGGATTAAAAGGAAAACCTGGCTACTAATAGGATAGAATTGAATAATCTGTGAAATTATAATCAAAATATAAATGTTCAGCTAATTAATTACTATACTGACTCAGAACAGGTTGGATGTGGCCCCAAAAAACACAGAGGTAGAACTTTTAAAGACTATGTGTACCAAGCCAACCGGTGTTAAAACATTGCTGTAAAGTGCATAAACTTTATCTCAAATATAGTGTGAGATTTCCTGCAGACCATGAGAAAGACATTGTGGTTCTTCTCCACTGGAAACGAGAGTGTAGATAGCTTCAGGGTACATAGCAAGCTGAAATCACAGATGTATTAGCATATGTCACCGAGCGTAGATATGGGGCTCAGTCCCCAAATTCATTCCAATTGTTTCATGCCACTTAATAACACAAATCAGAAAACAAACTTGTTTAAATTCCTTTTGAAGACATTCTGACTGGATGACATAAATCCAGGGACATGCAAATACCAAGGTAGTGTGAGGCTGTCTTTTCTCCTCCGTTGTCATTTTGAATCAAATATAATACACACAGTCCAGGTGGTCTAGTCCAAATGTGAAGGCCAGCCAATAGGATCTGTCATGAACTGCCCCAGTTCAATAGTATGTTTCAGCCCTCATAATAGATCTATTTTTTTTCTGTAAAACCTCAGTTTCCCTTACCCTTTTTTGCATAACCCTTGGCCTAATACCCATGAAGTCCCAGCTCATTTTCCTCCATGCAAGAAAATGAAATCTCCCCTCAGTTGCAGACTTTACCCCAACTTTTTTTTTTTTTTGCTGCTGTACAATCCAAAACCAGATTCTCCTTCACTTGTTCTCACCACCTTCCTAATCTGATGCCCTGGTGTTATTTTCATAACAGCGTGTAGAGATGTGAACTGATATGCTTGTCATCTTCTCTCACATATCCGACCCAGTTCCCAGGGTCTGATTTTGTAGAATTATGGGCATTTATTCTTGAAAATTGATGACTTGCCCAGAGGCTAAATATTTGTTATCTGGAAAAAAGAAGGCAACATAACATTTTTTTTTTTTTTTTTCTTGAATTAGGTCCTGAAGAGGACAGAAATTCCTACTGCATTAGCAGAGAAAGGAACAAGGGTGGCTCAAGAGGGTCTTGACAGGTTCATAGAGTCACAGCATTTGAAAGCAGAGTCCACATTTGATCACCTATCAACCATTTATCAATAGCTCAGTGATTAAAAACAAAGCTCTTTCACTTCATTAAACACATTCAGTGCCATTTGCTCTACATTCCAAATGGCTGAACTGATGTTCCAATGCAGCCTATTTTTAGTTTTTCTGATTAGTTCATTATTTGGGAAAAGCTACTGACTATGTATCAGTTGCAGAGATCTAATTCTTCACATGGTTCCCAAAGTGGAATGGTGTTCCATGTGGGTCTTAGGAATTTATCTGCATGTGAGTTCAACCTCCAAACCTGCAGTGGTACAGCTCAGGGAAGAGGTGTCCATGGAGTTTTCCTTTCCTTTATTTATTTTATTTTATTTTATTTTATTTTATTTTATTTTATTTTATTATTTTATTTTACTTTTATTTCTATTTTGTTATTATAGGGAAGAAGCCGTGTAACGTATTATACCTTTTTTTTTTTTTTTTTCCAAGAAAACTAAGATCAAGAATGACAGAAAATGAGCAGTCTCAGTGAGAATTAAACAAGATACTCAAAATAAGTGATCTCTTGGGTGTCTGAGTAAATTACCACCCCCAGATCAGATTTTTATTTATTTTCAGAACAAACTATTTCTTTGCTGGTAAATCCTGCAGTTTTGTCATGAATCCAATGAATTTTCACTGGTAAGTGACAACCCTAGAGACAGAAGTGGCCATGTATCCCCAGGGCAGCTACCACATGGGCAAAAGCATTCCAGCGTTGCCTCTTCAGCAAGCTTCAGCCCTCATAGGAAAGGACAGAATCTGCAGGTCACATGGAGATTAGGCTCTGTGTCCTTCAGCCCTGCCTGCTAAAAACACGAAGGAGAAATCCAGCTGTGTCTTCTGGCTCCAGATCTCCCAAGCATTCAGAGACACACCAGGGACCAAGCTCCCTTTCAGAATCCCAAATAACATGGTACTCCTCCCAGAGGAACTGAAATGCAATATGGACCATTCATTTCTTTCAGACTACCTGTGGCTACCTAATAAAGGAAAAAAACCTCCAAGCACACAGGCATGCCTGTTTGGGGATATGGGAATTAGACCGAGAGCTGAGAGAGACTCCTGCTGTAAGTCTCCATGGCACAACATAATGTGACCTCACATGGGTCTTGGAAGCAGCACACCTGAGTAAGCGCTGTGTCCTGACAGCTCTCAGACACGCTGTTAATTCGCCTGTGCAGAGCATCATGCTTGAGTAGCCAGTAGGGCTTGAAATACCTAAGCTAACATACTTTGAGCTATTCAGGTATCTTTTTCTGGCACTGCCTGGTGCCAGGCAGATGTGTCCTGATCTGCATTATTCTGCTCTCCCTACTCTGGAGAAGGAGATGAAGTCAGGTCTTGGTGTAATCTTGCTGATGTCAAAAACAACAATGCAGAAACAGGTTTTACACCTTTGCTGTGTTTTGCTTTGCTGCCTTTCATATGTCATTTGTCATCTTAGGTTATCACTTCTTTGACGTAGGGATGAGATTTTCTGTGTATGCACAGTGTCTAGCATAAGGTGTTTCCAACCTACGTGAAATGTTTTGGTGTAGCTGCAATGGCCCAGTGGTGATAACAAATGAAATGCTCATAACCTTTGGCTGAAGAGCAGCAGCCAGAGAAAAGCATTAAATTTTGGTTGCCTTGCTTTACCAAAGATAATCTGGCCAAATGTTAGGTTCTCTGCCACCAAAATTACCCCAGGCCTGCAAAAGTACAAATTCATGGGCTTACAAGACCAGCAGAGAGACTCAGTGTAAGAGATGTCCACATCTGCTTGAAGTTGCTTGCATGGATAAATTTCTTGGCTTCACCAAGAAAAACCTGGGACAAAATAATTACACTTCAGCTCCTTTGACTCTTCCTCTTGCCAGCTCTCCTTTGTTAGTCTTTTATTGCATGGAGCCATGACCACTGGTCACGCTTTCCATGTTGGTGCAGTTCCATGGTTGATTGGTGTGATTGACCCTGCCCTATCTATGTGTATCTAAATCCTTCTTTATCCCATGGGATGGAGCAGGGGAGAGAGGGAGAAAATGCTTCCCTTCACCACTGAGTCAGCCTGTTCCCAGGAACAACCCAAGCCCAAAGTTTCTGCAGAAGGTGGTGAATCCTTTCTGGTGCTGGTGCCTCCGCATCCTCACAGTGTTCTTTCTGTGGTCTTGCTTTGCTCTGAATACTTTCCCCTCACCATTCCTGTAAATGTGGGCCAAGCTGTAATGATGCAGCACACAGAAAAACGCCTTTCTCTTGTGATCTTAGACAGCCCCTGGAATTAATTCCTGGAAAGCTGCTCTTGGCTTTACTGAGATATTCTTTCCTGTGTATGCAGGGACAAAGTGATGAGTGAAGTGGGGAAGAGTGGTGCAATGATTGGGGAAGAGTGGTGCAATGATTACACAGTCACCTGAAATTTAGGAAAATTGTCAATCCTAGTTTTTCCTGTGTGCTGTGCTGCTCTTTGCATTGCACTTCACTCTACAGGGCAGACATATTCGTTTCTCTGTTTCTCCTTCTCCCAGTCATGAAATAGCTGCACCACTCTGCTCTAATTATTTTTTTCCCTTCAAGACTATGAGGTGCTTGAGTACAGTTGCAATGGATGTGTCTTAGCTAGAGGAACTGTGAAACCTTCTGCTCCATTAATCCCAAGCCTGTCCACATTCACTATGCTACCCCAAGCCCTTGAACTTCAAGACAGACCCTGCAATCCCCTCTGGTTTCCTTCCAAGCCTCCTATTGACTTTCTCTGTGAACTTTCACTTCCTTGAAAGGAATACATGGCTCCTACTTTTGGAGACACGAAGAGAGCAGGAGAGATGTAGACTTCTTCATGACTAGAAGAGTTAGGATTTAGCATGATGTCAAATCCCTCCCAGCCTAGAAGATAGGAAGAATCCTAGCTCTGGTTATTTTTTTTTAGGGAGATGATTCATGTCTACACTTCTGTTGTTTTACAGGTCAGCTTACAACTTTGCTTTGTGCTGGGTTCGGGCACACTCCAGGCTCCAGGCAGGCAAATCATTTGGGGAGTTTCTGGGACAGATGCTTCCACAACAAACCATAGCACCCCTGAAAGCACACACTGCAGGGGTGATTTGAAGCCAGCTGGAGGAGATAGGAGCCCACAGCTGGCTACTCCTGGACATTTCCTCTCCCCTGGGCTGCATTTCCACAGTGCATTGGAAATCGGTGTCTCTCACTCAGCTGTTTCCTCTGAACATCAGCTCTGCTTACTGTCCCCCAAATAACCTAAGACACCTTGTTCACCCTGCCTACAGTGCTCCCACTGTCTGTGTCCAAGAGTGAACTCCCAAACACAGGAAAACCATCCATCCTCCAGTCATGTCATTTAATAAGGCTTTCTTCAAACTATTCCCTGTACTGTATTTTACCTTTCAAGCACCATTCATTACTCTGTGAATATTTGATTTCTGCCTCCTTCCTTCATGCAGGATGACATTCTTTTCTTCTTGAGTCCTTTCAGGCACTGCTGATCTTGAAGCTCCCCAATTACCACCACTTTTCTTGTGCTGGTGACACCTTAAGAGACAACAGCAGCTGCCTATAAAGGGCCTCTACCATCTGTTTCCTCTGCCACTTCTCTGAGACAGCTCTAGCTATATACAGAAAAATATTTATCACAGTTCATTCATTCTCTCACTCAAAAATGAGCAAGAGAAAAATGTCTTCTTTCATGATTCTGCCACTGCCCTTCAAAAAACCATGACCCTCAGCCTAAGGAAAAGGGCAATGCTTGAATCTAAAAAGAAGCAGCAGAAATTCTTGATGATTGATCCCTTGGGACCCTGTACTCTGAAGGCAATTCTGAGGGGCATCTGCATTCAGAAATGACTCCTCAGGTCTCTCTGAAAGGTGAAAGTCAGAGCCAGGACACTTCATTTCAGACACCAAGCTTTCTAAGTGACCGCATCTGAAAGAAGATGTACATATGTGCGCACACACATGCACGCGCTTAGTTTCAACCCATTTTCACTACATTTCCATAGAGTCTGAATGGGATGGGATCGTGGGTAGTTCCTACCCAGGGAAAAGAAGAAACAGGGGATAAAATGGCAGACACGAGACCTGAAGTGGAGAAAAAAGGAAGAAAAGAAGAAGCAGTGAATTCTGAAGGGGCCTGGTGGAGGGAGTGTAGGAAAAACAAACAAACAAACAAACAAACAAACAAAACTAGAAAGAAAAGTATGAGGCAACATCTTCATGTGGAAATAAAGCCCCCAGAACAGGCTCTCAGAAATGCGCTAGTTGCAGTGGACAGCCCACAGCTAGGTTGCAGGAGTCAGCAAACAGGGTTGGGTGAAAAGTGGTTTGAGTGACAATGCTCAGTATATGACACTGAATGAACATGACCATAAACCTGGGAATTATTCAGTGTTCAAGTGTGATCCATAGCACTGCAGCTACGCTGCTGGTATAAACAAGACCTGAAGGAAGAGGGAAGCTCGCTGAGTGATAGCAAATTTAAGAATGAAATGTAGTTATGAAGCAGTGGGAGGAGAAAAATAAAACAGGCACTAAAAAAAATCATGTTTGGGGGGAGAATGAAAACTGAGAAATAGGAAGAGAAAAATCAGAAACAGATAGAAAATCCAGGGGACGGAGGTGGATAGTGTTATTCTTTATTTGACAGAATGTATACTTTATACAACAAGCTAAATCAGAAATTTAGTTGTTCTGCTTCTAGCAAAAACACACATCAGAGGAATTCCTACCCATGGATAGGATGGCACTGCATTCTCAAGTTTTTGTATACCATCCTCATTTTCTGTTTTTCGAAGATAGCAGGTAGAAGTATATGCTCTGGGGGAATAGGAGGTGTAGGATAAAGTCCATATGCTTCTCTGGGGAGTTATAGATTTGATAGGAAGCTGGTATAAAAACTTCAGCAGCCTGTGCCACAGAAACAGAAGTGGATTTCACCTATCCTGCAGGGCTTGTTACGGAAAGTCTTGATTGTGTAGTTGGGAATTTTATGAGGGAGGTTTTCCGTAACACAAAGGGGATAAATGGGGCTGGGAGACAGAAAGCTGTCAGTAAATGGAAGAGATTCGATGAAAGACAGAAATGCAGAAGGAAGAACAAGAGAAAGTTTTATGCCAGGGGGTGCATGGTCCCCTCTATTTCACACTTCCACCAACCCAAGGTGAGGAGCCCATAAAAGGACTTTTCCCCCACAGGGAGGGATGCCAGCTCAAATTTTTCTAGCAAGGATGAAAAATGTTGAAAATGGAAATAGTTTTTAAAAAGGGACTGCTGGATAGCAGGACAGCTGGCATAAAGGAGTGCAGAATGTCATTGGCTTTGGGGCTGTCGCACCCCCACACACTGGAGTTGAACTGAGTCCCTGGATTTTTGGGTACAGCAATGGTGAAGCAGGGCACATGGTGACCTTCGGGGGCATGGATGTTTAAAGCAGGCACAGCCCTTTCTCATCCTGATCCTCCTCTTTCCTGTGTGGACCATGAAAACAACACAGCTCCATCCAAGTCACTGAGGTTACACCAGAGCAAACGGGGGGAGAATTGGGCCTTCATCCCCTGTGCATAAAAACACTACAGTGCTGTACGTCATCAGATGCCAGTTCAGTAATCATTTCCACAGATGCAAGAGGAAAGAGACAACCTCGTTTCTAATTTAGTCATGATAGCATCAAAGAGACCCAAAGCCTATTGCTTTCTGGGAAGCAGGGACTTCAACAATAATAATTCTTTGCACATATATAGCACCTTCACTGCTAACTACTTGCTTTATACCCTGGGGTGTGAAGAAAAAGGACTCCACTTAATTCCATATGCTCTTAATTGCTCTGTATCCCAGATCCTTCCTAGCAAAATATGATAGAAATACCTAAACTCACAGTTAATTTGTCAAATTAGGGCAGTCATTGACACCAGCAGAAACGCAGGCCTAGTTTGCACCTTATGGTGCAGCTGCATAGCATAGCATCTAGAAACAAAAGAAATGCCAGACTAAGTAAATCTGAGCTCCGTTTAATCCCTGACAAATGTTTCAGGGAAGAGGCAAGAAGCACATGGCAGTCAGATAGGGGATAGGCTGTCCTTGTGAAATGTTATCCTAGTTTTTATGGAGCCAGGCTTAATTGCCGAATTACGAAACACCCAAAACGCTGTTCATATCCATTATGAGGACGCTTAATTTTCGTGAACTCTGTTGTAAATGCCCACTTGCTTGCTAAATGTGGTTAAAATCTTGGCCACGGGAGCTCTGGTGGCAATGAGATCCACAGCCCTGATACGCATCAGATGAGAAAGCTTTAACTGGGTCTCCGGTGACTCACGTCAGGTCCTCTTGTCTCTGTGTTACAAAATGGGGAAATCAAGAGCTACTGATCCATCTTCTCTAGCCCATTCATTATTCAACACAATCCAATTGCTTTCCCGCTCATTCACCTCCTTTCCCAGGCAAACACGTCTAGTCTTTCAGGCTGTCCTCATACACATGGTCTTTCTTACTCCTCCTTGTCCCTGTCCCCCATTTTTGAACCCTCCTCTGGCTTTGCAGTCCCCCCTCTTGGACAGACCTTGCTCCTTGTGCTGTTATACCCCCTGCTCTACTCATGGAGGCTGGGGACTTGCTGCTGGTGGGTTTTCTGTCTGCAGCCACGCTCTGCCCTGGGCCACTGGCAGCAATTTTCCTGTTTCTGGCATCCAAGGAGCTGCTGCAGTTCATTTAGAGCCCTGCATGCCTCACAGCCCCCTTTTCTCACCAGCCAGCAGTATCCTCTACCTGGTTCACTGAGATTCGTTCACCTAGCCATTGAGTCTGACTTTGGAGTCCCCAGCCCCATTCATCTCATCTCCATGGGTGATCCTGAGGCTCTCAGAGAAAATCCTCCCCCTGTAAACAGCTTGCAAAGGATGACTGCTTGCTGAGACACTGCTTGCTGACAGACAGAGATCCCTCCCTGTAGTGCACAACAACGACCCCAGGGTGAAGGCTACAGAGACCCTGATTTTCCCTTTGGACCCCGGCCTGATTCGTGTCTGAGGGCTGCCAGGGAGGGTATTTAGGGCTGCCGGGAGCTCCTTCCAGCCCAATTGCTGGCTACATGCAGATGAGCCAGCTCATCAGCTGCGCTGCCAGTGAGCCCTCCGGCCACGGGAGGTTGGAGGCAGCAAAGTGGAGGGATGTTGGCTTGACCACAGGCAACTAGCAATGAGGGAGCAGAGGGAGGGGGGCTGGGTCTCACCCCCCATCTCAGAGGGAGCTGTGGTGCCCTGGGGTGAGAGCAGACTGAGACAGCAACCAGTGTCATAGGCTGCTTTGAGGAGGGGTGCCACGGGCCAGAGAAAGGAGGAGGGGGACATCCATCATGACGGGCTGCAGAAGTGTTGCATGAGAAAGGAGCTCCAAAAGGATGGGGTCCTCAGCTGGGGGAATGACTGTTTGTGATAGGGGACAGCCAGGGTGGTATGACGGCAGAGAGAAGAGGAAAGAGGACAGACAGATGAGATGGCAGGAGCAAAGGGGAGAGAGGAAAGCAAGGACAAGATAATGTAACAGAGGAAAGAGCAAGGGGGATGGGCCTCGGAGAACTTGGAATCAGGGAGAAATAATGAAGAGGAAGCTGCCTCTAAGAGAGAGCACAGAAGAGACGTGAAGATGAAAGAGAAAAATAAAGAGGAAAAACAGGGGAGGGAAACAAGAACAAATTAAAATGGAGATGGATAGAATGAGTCAAAGATGGAGGGCGAGGAAAGATCTGGGGTCAGGCAGGCAAGGGAAAAATAACTTTGGGGTGCGTTGCATTTGCGGTCTGTTCTGTGCATCCCCGACCCCTTCCATGATCTGCATTTCCCCCTCAGAGCAGCTGCAGCCCTGGGGCTGGGAGCCCTGCTGGTGACCCTTCCTCTGTCAGGAGACCCTGTCCCTCCCCGAGAGCCCCTGCAAGGGGGATGCAGCAGCACGTCCCCACAGCCAGAGCAATATGGAAGGGGGAAGCAGTGCAGAACGGAGCGGCGAGGGCACACCCCAAGGGTATGCTTGGTTGGGAATCCTGCTCTTAAAACAGGGGCAGGAGGCAGAGCCATCCGACAGCCTGAAATGTTCCCCGCTCCCCCTGGCATCCTCCTCGCTCTGCTTTTAAATGAGATAAATATGGAGATGCTGCTGGCGAACCTTGGCGGCCCTCCTCCCCCAAACTCCTGATGAGGTGGCACCAAACTGCAGCCAAGCGAGACAGGGGCTGGGGGGCCTGTGTGGGGAAAGGGATGAGTTAAAGTGGAAACACGGGATAGGAATAGCTCCTGGTCTCCCTGGCAAGGAGACATTTGTTCTATCTCTGTGTAATTTCTTTATACATTACTGCTGCCACACTGCATCTCCACGTCCCTCCCACTGCATTTCGCTCTCACTCTCTTCAGCGAGGCAATTTCTGGTGCATTTCAGGACAATATTAACCCATTCCTCTTTCTCTGTCAGCAGGAAGATTCAGAATTTAAAAGCAATTTAGAAGTCACTTCTAGCAACTGACTGGTGAGAAACAGCTTCTGCTTGTCAAATCTTACAGATGAAGTGAGCTTGCAGGTCTCAGCCCATCAAATCCCTGGCTCCCCAGTGATGTACAGCCAGGTGTGAATTTAAGCTGAGAGGAGAACCAAACCCACCCGTGCCTGGGATGCCAGGTACTTCCCCCTCACCACCTGCCACCCCACTTTTGGAAATCCTCTGCCTTCTTCCTGCCAGGCCCGTGCAGCTCTGCATCCTCCTGCTCCCCGGCAGATGCAATAGCGGCAGCAGTCAGAGCTGCACTGGGCCATTGCCTCCTGCTGCATCTCAGGGCCGTGCCGTGGGCTGCTCCTGCACCACCAAGGCATAGAGAACCTTGCTTAATCTACTGCTATTTTCAATGTTTCCTCAGAAAAGCCCCTGGCATATGACAGCAAGAGTTGGGGAAAAAGGACCCCAGTGGATTTTTGGATGCTTAGAAGTAGAACGGCAGTTCTGCAGGGTGGAACTGGGGACACTGACAGAAATGAAGGGTAAGAGAAAGATAAGAAGGGAGACAAGGAAAAAACGCTCATAAGACCATTCAAAAAGAAAAAGTGGCTCAGAAGCAGCCAGGGGTGGGAGAAGGCAGCGCGGGGAAGAGACGCAGTGCCAGGATTGTGTCCAGTGCCTGTGTCCTGCCTCGCTTTGCCATCAGCTCTTCGTTTGTGCAAACCCTGAAACTGCACTTAACTCTCATGCGTTGTTCAGATGTAACAAGCTGGAAAGGGAACAGATCAGCTCATTAATTTTCCTTGGGAAGGGTCTCTAGGCAGGAATTATTTTCTGCACCAACATCCATTCAATTACTTGCCTTCACACCAGTCAGATCTACAGGGATGTCTAACCCCATGCGCATCACTCATGCCTGCCTGCCCTGGACTCCTCTCTCCCTCCTTCTTAGTATAAAAGCCTCCCAGACCTATCCCTTTCCTAATAATAATGACAACATGACAAAACCAATAACCTACAGATATAAAATACATTTCATTTACTTGCTTCATAAGACCCCGATAAGGCATCGTCACTCACTTTTTGAGATCCTGTAGGAGATCTACAGGAGCTAATGAAAGAATTAGACAAGGCATCACTCATAATAAAAAAAGTGTTTTAAAAGCATTCGGTGCCAAGGAGGAATTAGGCTGGAAGATCTGCAGCCATTTCGAAGTTGTAAGAGGTGCAGCATCCATATGTAGCATGAGCTTGCAGATCTCAGCTGCTGGATTTATGTACGTGTGCTGTGCACACGCAGTCAGGGGTCCGAGAAAGGCAGTCGCTCTGCCATTTTTCTTGAAGGGCAAAGATTTTTTGAATGGTCCAGGGACACATTTAGGCAATTCCAAAGTCTGAGAAGGAGTTATCTGAAGGAAGATTAGGAAAGGAATAGGAAGTGTGATCTGCAGTAACGTGAACAACCACCACCTTTCTGCTCCAGCCTCAGCACTGAACAGGAGCTCTATTTAGGACTCAGGAAAGAGGGGAGAGGAATCCCAGTAGAGGAGGAACACCCAAAATGGCACTGCTGTTTGGAGCAGTGCAAAGATCTGAAAATACTGATGGAAAGTGTTGAATAACTGAACCGAGGGGAACCCTAAAACTGAAAGTCCAGGAACCAAATTATTTGAGGGGAACTCACATTATGACTGCGGTGTATCTGTGTGCACAGCCTGAGCCCCCACATTCCTTTTTGCTGTTGGGCATTTTGGCCAAGAAGAGAAAAGACAATCTACCACTGCATTTTGAACACAAGGAGTCCACCATTTCTGACAGCCTACAGTGCTGGCTAGTGCCAGCATTCCCCCACATGCCCCCAAATGAAGGTAACCTCATAGGCTTCCTACCATTAGCAGAGGAATGTTTTGGCTCCTTCCTTGATTATTTTATCATTAAAAATCCTCCTGCCCTCCTCTGCACTGCCTCTCCTCACCCTATGGGCCTGTCCTGATGCCTCCCCACCCCTAGGCACCTTTTTTGTCTCACACCCTTTGCCAGCCTCCTTTGCCACACCATGGACAGAGTGAATGTGAGCAGAGCTTTGGCCATTTTCTCAGCCTCCTGGGAAGAAGCCCTTCCCTTCACAGACCTGTCCACCCCCTGCACCATGGGGACAAGGAGCCCCTGCTGCACTCTTCCTGCACCAACTTGCAGCTTTCGCTGGGGAGGGTGAGTGACCCGGGGACACCTTTTTTGATTCCTTCTGCTGAGAAGGAAACTAACTTCTGGCTGATCAGACACAACAGCAAGAGTCTTGCTGCCCAGAGCCTGCTTGTGGCTGCCCACTGGGGATATCTGGCTGTGTTGTCCTGGAAGCAAGGGGGCACCAGGGCCATGCTGCCCCACAGGGCCTGGTCCTCCTTGGTATGTGGCCATGGGGCTGCTTCTGCATACTGTGGAGATGTTTTGCTACCTTGCTCATACTGAAGTTTTGGTGCAACCTGTGCCCTCAGGTTAGGGATGCCCTGGCTCAGAGCAGGGCTTGCTCCTGAGTGGTTCCTTGCACTCTCTAGCCCCGCTTACTGCTCTTGCCCCATGTTGCATGGCAAGGGCCCAACCCTTGCATGGCAGGGGCAAGATAGCATCCCATGGGTATACACAGCTTGCTCTCAAGCTGCCTTTTGTAGCCCTCGTGCAGGGCTTAAGTGTGAGCCATGACAGCACAGGCAGGGGATGGTGCTGGCAGTGGGGGGGCCGGGGGCACTTCTGAGCTTTTAATTGGAAGCATCCTGGCACTTTCCCCTGCCACACAAACCACTTCTGCAGGGCGCCTGTGGGGTCCTGTCAGATGGAAAGGCGAAGGAGCCCCAAGCTCCTCCGATCTGACAAACCTCACCCGCCCCTTCCTCCTCCCCCTCAGACCGCGTCCCTCTGGATCCGGCTCTGTGGGCAGATAGACATGATCTGAATTCAGTGCCTCTCCCGGCCGGGGTCCTCATACCTCTTGTCTCCATCCCAGTCTCCCTTCGCCCTCCAGCTTGGGGACACAGCTCAGGAAGGGAGTTCTTCCCCACAGCCTCCCTCCCTCCCTGCATGGCTTCGCATTTGGGCTTTTTTTTTTTTTTTTTTTTTTTTTCCCTCTCATTAATTTTTAATTAAGGAGATGTCTCTTTCCCTGGTTGTAATGAATAGCTGTGTGAAAGGCTTTTCATTCTTTATTAATATATATCTATATATATTTATCTATTTGGAGGAAATGTGTGTGTGAGTGAGTGTGTTTAAAACATCCCCCATTAATTTACTGCTATTGATTTTCTGGCGTGGAGACAGCATATAGTATTCAGCATAGAGCTCCTCTGCAGGATATGTTAAAAGGCAGCAGTTTGGGTTGACAAAGGGCACTAAATGCAGTATGCGTCAAATAGACCATCGCTCAATGAAGTCACTTAGCTATTCAAAACATGTCCAGCCATCACTCAACCGTTTGCACCAAGAACAGGGGGGAAATTCGCGCTTCTTCCCGGACACAACCATTTCTAAACAGCAGCTTTAGCTTGCTTTGGTGAGAGACATTAGGACATACACAGTTTATTCTCCCCTCCCCCCTGCCTTCCATCTCCCAGTGCCGGTCTTAGAAAATCCGTCCTGCGGTACCCACTTCCCCTTCTCTCCCATCGGGGAGCTCCAGGCACACCCAGCTCTGGCGGACACCGGCAGACACATACGTTATCTGTGGATGTCCATAAACCCCCGGCAGCCCACCCTCCAGCTGGGAGCTGATTCATAAGCAGGGGTTTTACAATGGGCTGTAATATGCGCTCTTGCTCCCTCCTCGCTACGTGTGTAACATAAACCATGCGTTTCCATCAGTTGCCCCTATCCCTCCAGCACCGGCTGAAGACCACCTCCCCAGCCCACACGTACGCCAATAGCAGTACGGAGCAACACATATTTAAAAGCGAATCACTGGCCCCTCTCTTCTTTCCCCCTCCCTTAGGAACGTCTGATTCCAGAAGTTGGCTGCGGCGGTGTCTGTTCTGCCATCAGACATGTCACTGAGTTGCTGTTCAGTTTCACCACATCAGACTTAGGCTGATTTTTCTATACAGGCACTGGTTTATTTTTAGTCTTTACCATAAACCTTAAAGAAAAGCCCAAAACAAAAAACCACCCCCAACAACAAACGGACAGGGGAAAAATCCCAGCCCCAAAACAAACCAATCAGCCGCCAAATAGACCCCTCTGCACCCAACCCAGTGAGATGTGGTTGCTTACAGACATTACGAAATGCTCTGAACTCTGCTCGAGATGACTGGAATCATCAGATTTACCATGCGAGGCATTCTGGACATAACAGGGTTGCTTCCCTTTCTCTCTTTTTCCCTCCTAAAGTGAACTAATAATTGCATCCGAATTGCTTTGCAGTCACCCTCTCCCCACATTGCCTCTCACTCCCAGTCTTGTCTTTGCAAATAAGCTGTTTGCGAAGAGACAAATGATTTCACTCTGTGGTTGCAGCCGGAGCACAACAATAATACAGCATTTTGGCATTGCTTTCCCAGGCAATACAAACAATCTGAAGACAGGCAGACCACACGGTTGCTTTCTGAAAGGGTCTCTCGGTGTTTTTGTAACACACACATCGTTCCCATCAGAGGGGGGAAGTGAATTTTTGGGGAGGGTGTGTGGGGGAGGGTGAGGAAGAGGAAGGGAGAAGAAAACAGAGCAAAGAATAATTTTTCTGTCTTCTTGCCTCCATGCCCTGAGTAACTGAGCCCACCACTCTCAATCGTGGTGAAGGGAATGAAGTGAGAAAATGGTGGAATGCAAAGGGATTTATTTGGGGGGGAGGGGGGCATGGGGTGGTGGGATAGGAAGGGGGGGGGGGGGGGGGGGTTGGAGATCCAGAATCAAATACCTTCCAGGCAGCAGGTTCTCCATAATCCAGAATGGGTCATGACTTCCTCGTTCTTTTTGCTGGTTTCGTTCTCACTGACAGTTTTAGTCTTGCAAACCCCTCTGGAGTAAAGCCAGTAGTCGGTCCCCACAGCTATGGTCATCAGGCTGAAGGCAGCGAAAGCACCAACGGTGGTTAAAAGCATCTGAACACCTCTGTCAAAGAGCCCCATAATTCTTCATTATACAAATACCCAACCGCCTTCTGACTCTTGGGGTGTGTGTGTTTTATAAAATAAAAGAATAATAATTCCGACTAATAATATAATGGGTATATATAGAGAGATAGATATCAAAAAAGGGAGGTAAGAAAGCCCACGGAAAAGAGTGTAAATTAGAAAGACCACACGGGAAGAGGCTTGCCTTTTAAATCGGAAACGTTCTGGTTGAAATATAAAAAAAAAGGAAAAAGGAAAAAGAAAAAAAAGAGAGAGAAAAGAACCAAGAAAAAAAAAAAAAAAAAAAAAAGAAACAAATAAAGAGAGAACCCCCCCCAAAACGAGACGCCTTAATCCCTTTTTCTAAAATTCTGGTCTCCAGTTTCCATATGTAATGGCTAATTTGGAGATGGCTTCCACAGTGAACAGGGGAGCAGCAGCAGCATCCTCAACACAATCTCTCATTATCTGGACCTAGACAGTTAGAGACTGTAAGAGCAGAGATGCAACCTTCAGTCTTCTTGCTTAGCTCTGCAGCCTGCGCCATGAAAATCCTTTTCCTTCCCAGTTATCTTCCTTGGGTTTTTATTTTTTTATTTTTTTCCCGGCAGCGGCAGTCGCTCCAATCCTCTCTCACTTTTTTTCTCGCTTGCTTCTCCTTCCTTTCGCTCGCTCCTACCACCAAGCCAGACTGCCCAGTATACTGTAAGCCCTTGATTTCAGCTGAACAGGTGCCGAGGTCTCGCCTCCCATGGCTTTTCCGCACAGCCGCGGCGCTCGCTCCCGGCGGAGGTGGGCGAAGAGAGAGGGGGGCTCCTGGGGGGTGGCGATGGGGAGGGGAGGCGGGGGACAGGCGCGGCGCCCCTCCCGGGCGGGGGTCTCGGAGCTGCGCCCGGCTGCGGCACCCCCTCGCCCGGCGGCGTCCCCCCCGGCGGCTCCCGGGCCCGCTACTGCATCAAGGCGGCGGCGGCGGCGGCGGCCGGAGGTGCTGAAGGACAGCTCCCCGGCCGGCGGGGCGGGCGGAGCGCTCCGGGGCGCCGGGCGCTGCAGGGCAGCTCGCCGGGCGGCGGTGCCGGAGGAGCTTTCCGCGGTGCTGCAGGACAGACCCCCCGCCCGCCCTGCCCGCCGCGCCGCCCGCCCTGCATCCACAGCATCCGCGGGCGGCGGCCGCCCTCCTCCGCTCTGCGCGGGCAGGCGGGCGGGCGGGCGGGCAGGGAGGGGCGGAGGGGGCAGCCCTAAACACCCCCCCTCTTTCCTTCTCCGCTGCCTTTCCCCGCCGCTGCCAGCCCCGGGCAGGGCTGCTGCTCCCCCCGGCAGCCGGAGCTCGGAGGAAGGCGTATGTGGCTGGGGCTCTCCCTCTTTTCTCGCTTTCTGCCTTTGGCTCCCACCCGCTCCCCCCTGCCGCCCCCCGGCCCGGCTGCCTTCGCATCCCCGCCGTTAAGAGCCCGGAGCTGCGAGCGCAACCCGCGCGCCGCAGTGAGACCCGCACAAAACTTCAGTCAGGCGTTTCTCTCCCCAGGAGACGGGGGAAATGTAACGTGGAAGGGTAATTTAGAAATAAGCGTCTATTTCCCTTATTGTGGCTGTCGCTATTATTTTTAAGTGCTTGCTCTTTACTCTTCCCGGGTTCGCTGCAAGTTGCATATGTTTTTGGTGTTGTTTGTTTTCTGTCCCTCTGTCTCCCCCTGACCAGTGCTGTGTGAATGCCTGCGTCCTGACTTTCTCTTTGTAGCTTTCTGTGAAATCCCGAAGCCTGCTCCAAGAAGCAGACATTTTGGGAAGATTCTTCACAAGAAAGGGCGATTTCTTATTATTAGTATGATTTTGTAAAGGAAAGGAACCGCCAACCCGAATTCCTTCCCCCTCAACCCTCAGAAAGCAACCCGCCTTTCAGTCCTCATTTCACACAGAAAGATGCATGAGCTGAATGAATGCAGACTGAAATCTATCGCTGCTTAAGTTTCCTATGTCAGACTCATCCTGATAGTACCAAGAACGTATGCAAAATTGTGCAATGCTAACATCTAAGTATGTCATAATCCTCTCTCCCTTCCTCAGCAGTATCATTACACCAGGTTAATTACATTAGTCACCTCCTGGTTCTATACATGTAGCTGCTCATTAATGCAACAATCATAAAGAAAAGAAATTATTTAATTCTCGATGCTGCCGATTTTCTTTCTCTCTGATCGGATTCATTGTTCAGTGAACAAGAGACCAGAAGGGTTGCTTTAGGTTCACTGCTGTTTGGAGGGAGAGAAGGGGGAGAAGAGCTAAGGGGAGGGGGTGCTGGGAAGTTGAACCACTTGGAGGGCTTCAGCTACAGAGTAATTTCGTAAATCCATTTCTCTTTCCTCCCCACTTTCTCTCTGGGTGCAGCCTGGGACTGCCCTTTCAGGACAATCTCCCCCAGGACCGTAGATTGCCACTAGCAGGCAGGAAATATCCTAGGGGAGGCAGGAGAAGGGATGCGGTGAAGGAGGGAGGTGACGGAGCAGCATGAGCACACTGACACATTGCTGGGGGACAACCACAGTCCCTAGCCTCATCTGGGGAACTCCTGGCCTTTTCCTCTCTCACAGGAGCCAGGGGTTTCTTTCTGCATTCATGGAGCTGCCAAACAGCTGAGGATGGGCAAGTGGGGACATGGATATCCCTTTAGAACTCTGAGTATGGCCTGCTGGAACGCTGGGGAGTATGGCAGCTCTAGGCAGGCTCTCTGGCCTGTTGGCCTTGGTTTAAACAAATCTGAGAGGTGGAGAGATGCAGAGAATTCCCCTAAGCTGGTGGGAGATTATGGCTCTGCAGAGCCTGCATCCTAGGACCTCTCCTCCCCTTCTGAAAGCTTTCCACTGAAAGAGGGAAGGCATAAGGGAGGAACGAGTCATTCTGGGGTCTCTGAGCTATGCTGTTTTTGTGTTGCTCTCCAAGCTCACCCCAGCATTCAAGTCTTCTCATTCTTCAAAAGAAGGTAGAAAAGCTGGGCCAGGAGCCCAGAAGACTCCAAGGGTGAAACACTTCTGCAGACTATGCCAGCACTAAAATCCATCGAGCACCAATATCACATGTATGGAAGAGAAAGTCATGCTGGAAATCTGTGGAGCTCATAGCTCCAGGGAAAGTGAGCTACTCAGTTACTCTGTGCTCATAAAGAAGTGCAACACAGCTCTTCTAGTAATGTCACACAAGCAACTTGTGTGGAGTGAGTGGAAGCAGGAAGAGCTCAGGCCCTCTGAAAGCTCACTTGTCCTTACACAGCAGGGTCATTCAAAGAGGAGAGGGAGAGAAGGTGTGATGCTGTTTCTTCACTTAAGGCTCTCCTGTGCGGCTAAGTGTTCATTTTGTTGTGACAAAATGGAATGCGCCTGTGGATCAGGGTGTGCCAGGCTGCACAAATGGGGCTGAGGAGCTTGATTCTGCTGGTTTGAGTCTAGCAAGACAAGTATGGTGAGTGAGCAATCACTGCAGAGGTTGTAGACTGGGGCTCTCAGGGCACCCTGACACAGTGAGAAAATACAAATTTCATCTATAACAAGAAATATGCCGGTGAAATATCTAGATTACATATCTTTAAATTTGACTAATCCAGTCAGGTTTTAGAGAGTGAGACAGAAGCTGGGCCAAAACAGAGATTCTCAAACCAATCTGTGACTGTTGCCTTTATTACATATTTCTACAGATTCAACAAGTTTGACTTCAAATGGCTGCAGCAAAAGGGCAGGGACACGTTTTCCCCAGAGAAACTGTCAGTACAAAAAGGCCAGGCCTGCAGAGTACTGAGTTCTTTAATCTCTGGCTAAGAGGAGTGGGACCTATGATGGTTCAGTATGTCTCAAGATCAAGACTAAAGGGGGCTTCCTGCCTTACACTTCCCAAATTCCAGAAATAATTCTCTTCCTGATATCCTACTTATATGCTCTTAGGCCATTCACAATAATCCCTCTACAGTTCTAAATGCCACAGGAGAAAAATGGAACAAAGGCAATGCAAATGCCAGAATGTCCTGTGCGACTGCTTGTGCTGTGGCTAGATGCTGTGCTGAGATTTTATCTTTCCTACAAAGAATCATTAAAAATGATAATACAAAATGAGAATACAGACTGAAAACACTGTGGCAGATTTTTACAACAGTCGCATCTTACTGAATAGTGCAAAACAGAATGACATCTATAGAAGAGTAAGGAGAGAGAAATTAATAGTCTGGAGGAAATAGAGAGATTTTAAATTACATTTTAAATTACTTGAAATGAGAAGCTGATGAGACAGGGAGCCGCAGGAAGTCTGCTTCCAATGGCAAACCAAGAGTGCTGCTATTTGTGGAGAGAAGGGGCAGTGCTGTAGGAAAGAAAGGGCCACGAGAAAGATGCAGGAAGGGAGATGAAGGGCACGAAGTCGGAAGAAGCTCCATGGGATGGTAATGGAACTGAATAGAGTATTTGTGCATTGAGTGCTGCAGTGGGGCTTTTCAGCTCGTAGGAGAAAAATCAGGCAGTGATCTGGTATCTAGGAATCTTCATACTGGGCAGGCCATCTCAGAAGGAGCTGCTGTAATGAGATGTAAAAGAGATGGAGTTGATGCAGCTGTTCTGCAGGCAGAGCAGAGGTGTTAATAGGCAGATACACCAGCAGAGAAGATGTTAGGAAAAATAAATTGGGGTTAGGGTGATGATTATAGAACTGAAAGCCAATGGAGCAGAAAAGATGGAAGTGAGATATGATCCAGAAAAAGAATTAATATTAAAGAAATTTCACTGGAGAAGGTTGAAAAAAGCCATATATCTGTATAGTTAAGCAAGCAGGAGGGGTGACCAGAGCAGTCATCACTGGCATCCAAAGCTGAGGGACCAAAAGTTCATAAGAAACATTACTCACATCATATCTTCATGCTGGTGGTTTTCTTAGACCAAATTAGCAAACTAGTAAAGTGAATAAAGATTTTTTTTTTTTTTTTTTTTTTTTTTGCCAGAAAATCACAGGTAGAGATGATAAAGACAGAAATACAGATAGAAAAATAAACAACAACAAAAAAAACCACAGTGCTCATCTCTCATTATCTTGAGGTCTTTTAACATGACAATAAACATAAAAGATAATGTAAATATCAAATATTCAAATACTACAGGAGATTCATCTCTAGCATAACACTGTGACTGGAAAGGAAGAAAGAAGAAGAGAGATACATGGTACAGAGACCTAACGATTAAACTGAGGAGGACTCTGTGCAAAAGCAGTGCTGGTGCCACCGTGAGAGTGCATGAAAGTTCCTGCATTAGATATGAGTGGAACTCTAACAGGGAATAAATACAAGGGTATAAGGCTACAATACATAAGTCCTTCAGTTTCTGACCTATATACACTTCTAAACTAAATCTTTTGGAAAAAGAAACAAAAAAAAACAACAAAAAACCAAACTCTTATACACTCATAATGCAACACTTTCATCAGTTTGTGGAGGCACTGAAACAAATCCCAAAGCCCACCAAAGTCTATCCACTGGTTTTAGTAAGATCTGGGTACTCTCATAAATGAATTGGGTACTAGTGTTGTCCAAGAAATCTGTTGCAGATTGAGTCTTGAAGTTAAATCTCTTGTGCCTTCAGTGCAAGGCTCCTTTGTCTCATACAACCTTTTCTTCCATTGAATGGCAGCCTTTGAAATGTTTGCTCCTTGAAGATGGCTGGAAAAAGCAGTGTCATTTCATGTGCCTTGTGGGTTGAATTCTTCAGAAAGGGAAAGGCTTCCTTCGTTACTTGAAAAAGATAGTGGGAGAAGATTGGGATTCCCAGGATGAATTTTCCGCCATGATGAATTGCTGGGATGAGAACTGCTTTGCCTCTCTTCCTCTTTCCATGTTGTGCTGAGGTTTGTGTGTACAGCAGCCTCCTAATCAATAGGAATAGAAAAAAAAAAATCAATGCCTGCAACCCATTAACTGTAACAAAGGGCAGGCTGCTAACCAGTCACTCTAGCTGGAATTACAGTATTTGGTAAAGTGTCCTCAGTGATGAGATATGAGGAGATATATATATATATATATATACACATTGACATGTAAACTTACTGAATAAAGCTAGCAGAGAAAATCAGTTGTGGGAACATTCCCCTATCTCAACAGAATGTCTATCCCACTTATTTGCATAGCTATGTTAAATTAAAGAACTACCCCCCCCACACCCCAGATGTTGTCCCTCATACTTTTTCACTCCAGAATGTACATTTTTCTACACTTGATCTATAATCCCAGGTTACCTTCGTGCTGGCCCATCCTGTGTATAAATGAATGCATGTCTCTGTGCACCCATACTCCTGCATAAACCATGGCCCATAGAAATCCTATTTAAGACCCATTTTTTTACATGTCATTCCTACTACTTTGTTGTATCCTCAGATCCTTCATGTAAACCTTTGTGTGTTTTCCCCTCCCCCCGCCTTTTTTTTTTTTTTTTTTTTTTTTTTTTTTTTTTTTTTTTTCCCTTCTTCCTATCCATATACAAAATCAAATCAGGCACAGATTGTTCTCACAGCCGTCCATAAACCTCCAGCCCTGGAAGCGTATTCCAGGAAACAGGGCCAAGAGGTACAGAGCCTTGACACCTGGATAAGCAAATACCTGAAAATCAGAGCTAAAGAAAACAAAGAAGAGGAGGAAAGAACCCAAACTGAATCACACTTTGTTCTCAAAAAGTTGGTGAAAAGAGTACAGCACAGGTTTTGTGATCAGAATTTTCTCTTAAGTCAAGATGCAGGTAAAAGGTCTCCTGAATAGATCACAGAGCAATGCGTCTCACTGGAACTGCATGAAATATGGGCACAAGTAACTCAGTCTTGTTTGAAATAAATCCTTTTTCTATTCATTCATTAACCAGGACTAGAACTCACCCCAGACCTGCCTCTTGTCTCCTGGTCAGAATCCACGGGTTAAAAATCCATCATTTCTTGACAAACAGGTATATGAAATGCCAGAGAGGAAATGTGCAGCAGCTGTAGTAGGACTCTTAAAGAAGAAAAAAGCCCATTTTCAGGTAAACATGGCAATAAACAGAGAAAAGAAATGTAAAGAATAAGGCTAGAAAGAGAAGTTGTTGGTTTCTTTTTTTCTGAACTGAAGATTTTCAGAAGCTTCCTGGAAATATTAGTACAGTGATAAATGCTGGGGGAAATCGAGGCCTACAGTGAAGATGCTCCATGTCGACCCTGATCAATATTCCCTGATATCAGACTTTCTTCCAGAGTAAAGGGCGCAGAGGAGGACAGAGAAGAGGATCCTGTGCAGCTTCATCTATTTGGTTTTACCATTTAAAGCCAAAATCCAGCCTAAACACCAGCTTTTGTCATCTGGTCCTCAACTGCCACAGAGGCATTGCTGAGCCTTGTTGTACTGGGCAGACTTGCTCTCCTAGGTCTGGTGGTACTGCTGCAGGTGACCCTTCTGCAAACCAGCTATATACCCATCTGTCTTCTCTAGGACGCTAGCTCTTGTTTTGTCAGATAGCCTAGGATGTCAGGGATGGAATATAGAACTTTTAATTTTTCTGATGCTCAGTAATAAATCAGGGTTAAAAGAGACTCTAGAAGGAACATCCTAAGTGAAATAAAATAAGTGGTTAGGCTCTGGGATAGTTTATGTTGTCGCTCTGATTTTTCAAATCAAGAGAAGCATGTTTCCCAACACCTAATCAGGAGCTCAGTGAGTGGGGAATCTTAGAAGGCTCAAAATCACGGGGTCCCACTGATATCAGTGATAACAGGCTACAGATTTTAACGTGAGGAGGGTTTCTTTTTGAAGTCTCACATAGTCAGGGAGGCATCTTGTGAGATGTGCGTGTACTTTACACACTGTTCCAGTGAAAGCCAGCTGGTGTATTGTGACCACAGAGCCATTGTATGAATTCCTCGGATTTGGTTCTATATTACCATCACAATGGTTTAGGGGCCGCAGTGTGAATTCCTAGAGAGGAAGTAGGCTAAACACATTGGATTAAGCCAGTCAGATGCTAGACTGGAGCATTCTGGTATGCACAGAAGAGTACACCATGGACAGAAGTTGAAGATGGGTGACATTCCCTGCCTTGTGAATGGAGACCTATTTTAAAAAGAAAACAAAACACATATGTCTATTTAGGCTCCTAACTCCATGTTTAGACACTGAAGAACTGTCCTGATTTTCAGTTGTGCTGAGCAGTCAGCATCTCACTTTGATTTTACAGAGCTGTATAGGCTCCAAGTACCTCTGAAAATCTGGATGTCTGTTTTGATATCAAGATGTCATTTTAGCAGATTAACCTCCTATAGCAACAAAACTCTTATTAGAAATGAAATCAGAAGTTCCGAGGCCAAATGCTGGGCTCATCAGGACTTGCCACTTTCAGTCATTTGCTGCAACTACTAACCACTTGTGAAAATCTCTGGGAACGGTATGTGCAGAGTTTACACATACTGTGGCAAATCATGACGAGTGAGGACTCTTACGCAGAGCAAATCAACTCCCAGCAGTGCCAGGGAGAGCACCCTGGCTCTTCCAGCTCAACCAGGCCAGGCCCAGAGCTTTGGTGACCTCTCCCTGCTGGCTGTGTGGGGCTCCTCGGCAGCACCAACCCCAGCAGAGGCTGGCCACACACCTCAGGACATCCTTCAAGGTTCTGTTGTTGTCCACCTGGGCCCAGTGATCAGGTGTGGCAGGGGTCATCGGGAGGTTTACTTTGGCCTTGCTCCCCTCTCCATCTGGGGACAGAGGAACATACACAGGAGAAGACAGCTCGGAGGGAGGAATAGGGAATCTCAGCCGGTTATTCCATGGGTTAGGGAGGAGGCCGGAGACGAGTTGTGCAGGGCTTGGCTCTCCTCCCCTGCTTGCCACCGCTGCACTCTTTGACAGGACACTTTTCCAGGTTGCTCGCGTCATTTGGATAAAATTGTTCAGCTGCCATCTTTGCAGTAGCCGGTCTGACGCGACAAACTGCTTCTCTGCTTCACAGACCACTGGGACTCTTCTCTGCAACTGACCTATATTAGTTTTAAGCTTCATTCGTTCTGGCCTGCACTCCCCTCTCTTCTCCCACATGGAGCACATGCACTGCTCCTCCCCCTCAAACAAACACCTTTATACATCCAAGGACATTGTAAAAATAAAATGATCACAACCTGGCCCTCCGGGAACCTCGGTTTTACAGTTTGTCCCACTCTGATGCCAACAGAATTCACAACCCAGTTCAAAAGAGACAGACAGTGAATGAGAGAAAGCAGGCAGACAGGCAGACAGAAGGAGATGGAGGAATCAGGGAGAGATTAAAAGGAGCAAAAGAAAAGAAACAGGGCAACCAGGAGGAATAAGCTGAAACGACAAGGGGAGGCACATAACCTAGAAGTCAGGAGCACCACAGAGAAGGGGGGATGGAGTTACAGGGAAGAGTAAAAATTTAAGATGATAGAAAGTTGAAGGAAGACGTAAGGAAGGAGATGAAAAAAAGACAGCAAAGGACAGAAAAGAAAATAAATGGTCAAGGGGAGGGGTGGTGGTAGAGTCAGGCAGCAAAGCAATGTGGTGAGTATGACATGAGGTGGAAGAATTAAGAAGGTGCCTATGAATTCGGGCACTGCGTTTTTCATGTATCATTTTCCATTGAGAGCACTCTGCGAGGATAAAGGGCAAGAGGGAGGAGAAGAAAACGATAAATAAATGCTTGACCTGCCATCTTAAACAGCTCCCAGCAGCCAAGCAGGTACACTGGCAATAGGCAGCCCACAGGTTGCAGATGCTCAGGTACTCTGCAGTTCAGCAGGCAGGAAACAACCGGCGCCTGCACGCTGGCATTTACATTCCCTGGTCCACTGGGTCCCTGCACCAGCAGTGAGTCGTGCGTGCATGGAAATGCTTCCTTTTAGTATGGGAGATTTGTGCTCTGATCTCTGCCCTGTGTCCTCTCTCCGGTCCCAGTAAGAGAACCTCAGCCCCAAATACACCAGTGCTAGCACTGTTAGTCTCCCTTCTTCTTGTATGAGCCCCCTCCTGTCCCCCTGCCAAATCCCAATTCTCGTTTGCGCTGCGAGGCTGCCTCGCCTTCCCACATCTCTCTTTTTCCCACGGTTCATCTCTAGATTTGCTCTTTTGCTCCTTCTTATAGCTCTGCTTTATCTCTCTCCTCGTTTCTTATGGCTGTTCTCCCTCCCTGTCATTCACTCAGCTCCCCCTTGCACAGCCATACACAAACACGCGCACGCACACACGCAATCGCTTTATCTCCATCTCTGTAGTTATCCAGTTACCTATTACCGTAGCGCCTGGCTGACACACATCTCTCTCCCACAGACAATCCATCTCTCTCCCCGCCACACACCGACCGAATCCGCCTGCTTGTCCTTCCTGCTCAGCCTTCCTCTCGCTGTGCCCCCTCCAGCCTGTTTCTTTGTCTCCCCCCACCCCAATTCTTCTGTGTGTCTTTCCCTCCCACCAATCAGTTCCTCATCCCCTCTCCCCATCTGTCCGTCTGTCCCTCCTTCCCCCGATCCTCTCGAGCTGATACCCATGGACCCTGGCGCATCTCCCCTCGCCTGCCTCCCCCCCTTCACATATTTCATCTCTTTGTGTCTCCTACACACCCAGGCCCACGCTCGCTCTCTCCCATACTGAGAGGAGGCGGCGGCAAAGAATTTGCTGCTGACCGCTGCATTGCTAGGAGGCAAACACATGGCCGGCCTTGTGCAGGCCAGTTTCTGCCTGAGTGCCCCAAGTCACATATCCCCAGCATCATCTCCGGCACTGGGAAAACAGATGGTATAATAAATGAGAGCAGTCTGATAAAAGGAGGAAAGGGTGCCTGCCTCGGATGCCCCTCACCCGCATGGAGACACGCATCCAACGCAGGCACAGCTCTCTCGCTCCCATACCAGTCCAGTTTTCTAGTTTTTTTCCCAGTTTCAGTGCCAGAACTAGCCAGCTGAGCAGGGCATAGGCTCTAGCCTTGCACAGATGGAGAGTAGAGGGCTAGGGGAGGGTGGCAGTGTACAGAAAGACCAGTGTTTTTTCCTGGCATTGATTTATAACCCCAGTGAGAGGCAAGAGGCATGAAGAGTGTAGAGGAATCGGATATCAGAAAGGTTGTGGACCCAGGTGGCATCCAGTGATCACTTCTGCCTTACTGAAGAGGGAAAGCCACCCTAGCAGCAGCCTCAGCTGGGTGGGCACCAACAGCAATGACTCAGTCCGCTTAAAAGAAACATCCCCAGGTCTTAGCGGGTACAGAGACTAGAAAGGACAGAAGGAGCTGTATTAACCTGCTTGTGTCTGTACCCAAAATATCCCCCTGCCCTTCCCCAGTTTCATGTCACTGTCCAAGAAAGCTACTTTACCTCCTCCACCACCTTCCCTGACATCCAGAGACTTGCAGCTTCTTTACGTTTTACCTCAGCTCCAAGAAACACACCGTTATCGCCTGTTTCCAAACCTACCAGCACTCCTACCCCATCTAACGTTTTCCCATTCCTTGCAGCCTGACACCTCTGCTGACAACGGCAGTGAAAAGCATTATCTTAACTCTGTGGGACTCTTTCCCAGCCTCTGTTCTGCTGCCCTCACAAACCGATTTCATGCCTGATGCTCAGTTCCAACACGTCCTGGCTCACAGTCCCCACAATGAAGCCATCCAACATCACAAAACCAAAGCCCTAGAAATAGCCCGCAATGGCCATGCACAACTGTTAGAGTACGTGACGCTTTGAATCAAAAGAGATCAGCAAAACCAAAGAAAGGAAACCAACACAGATTCCTCCCACGCAGAGCTGAGGGCATTTTTAATTGTAGTTTTTATTCATGAACAAGGTGATTTCTACCTGCTTTACATTGACCGCTCACACATTGCATTTTTCTATTTTTTGAGGTTACTTATTGGTGTTTTGGGGAGGTCTTCTGCAGGACAAACTGGTCACGAAGTTTTTGCTGTGCAATGTCAATGCTCAAGTTGTAGCCATCGCATCTGCTTGGTCAGGTGAAGTGCAAGTTCTCTTTCCATTTTCTGAATGGATGGATATAACGTATTAAGGAGGCTGCAGCACAGTTATGCATAAATATTATGGGTTGGTTGCCCCCTCCCACCCCCAAAAAAGGTTTGAGCAAACGTATCACCCAGTTTTTAGTAAAAGAAACAACAGAATTAATTTGTGTTGTAATAATACAAAGCTCTGTGGGTAATAATCGTAGGTGTCTATTTCCCTCTGCTCAGAAATCCCCTTAGAAGAACTGAACTCGATCGGAATTTCCAGCATCTCTTCACACTCTTCCACCGTTTCAGTCTGACAGTGTCTGTGGCCTACCTGCTTTCTCTGGTCTCACCTGAGAGCATCGCAGAGTACTACAATTATCTCCCCACATTACTTGTCCTTATGGGTTCTCACTGTTGCCCTATCAAACCCCAGCCCCGACCCTGTCACGCAGACTCTAATTCACCCTGCCTTGTTCTAATGCAGGCCCTACATCTTGAACCTAAACTGATGGCTACCGTTGACCTTACTCATCACAGCTCTGAATTCCCCAAACCGACCTTGGCCCAGAGATCTGGGCCCTGACAGTCTACGTTCAGTTATTTATTCTCGCCACCTGCTCTCCAACCTGCAGCACTAGCATGTATCCTCACTTTCCCTCAATGGCTCAAGCAAAAATTACTTTTCCTCCCACTTGATTTCCATACATAATTCTACAAGCGAGGAAAACCCTTAGGCCTTTCCACTCATATTTCCCACCCTCCCACTCTGCCTCGGCAAATCCCTTGGGCTTTTCGTGAGGGAATACACACCCCACTCTTTCCTACACTCGCCTGTTCTCTGACTGCTCCTGCATTTCCACTGTTCAAGACACAGCAGCTCATCGGTTCTGCCTATGTACCTGTTCTAACAGACCCTAACTTAAGGTCCTCACACTGTGTATTTTTCCAGAACTTGTGCAGAAAGATTACAGGTTCCACATTTCTCCAGTTGATGCATATCTGGCTGGAGGGAAGCTCATCAAACTGACCCCGTCCCCGACCCCAGCTTGGCATGTAGGGTCTGTCACATTTCCCTTTTAAACACTACCAAATTTGGATGTGATCTCAGAGACCAGGAAAGAGAGCAATTCTGGGCTTTTCTTGACAAACAGCTCTAGGGGAGGAAATATGTGGAGCTGTGACAGAAAAATGAGAGAAAGACCCCCAAGGAGTAAAAAACATGATAATAAAAAATCCACAACTCCAAGTCAGAATGAGAACAGCCAGAGTCTGTGAAAGTTACGCTGCGGCAAGCTCTCAAGAGCCAAGATGAGGCTGCCAGGACTCTGCTGGGGGTCTTCTGCCAGGAAATTACACTCTGGACTGAGCAACGTCCTGATCTCTCAGGGGACTTTGACAGGGAGCCACAACACCTAAGTGCACTGAAAGGGCCAGAGATTGAGGGGCTCTCTGCTTTCTCCCTCCCCCAAACATTGTTGTTCCGGGTCAACAGAGCCAAGGGCAACTGGCACAGAAGACATTGTTCTCAAGGCAAGATGACAGCAGGAGGAGGAAATGGGATGCGAGGAGCAGAGAGATGATGTGCCCTCGGGCTAAGAGGGACGTGGGGGGCCCAACATGGCCCTTGAATAGCTCCTGCTCAGAATCCACCTCTGCTGCAGAAGGTCCTGGAAATCTCTTAGCTGCAGGACCACGGAGTACCATCTGCAAGACGAAAAGATTACTTGCTAAGAACAAACAGAGGTGGCTATTCTCCATCAAGAAGTGGATACGAGATAGGAAAAGAAAGACCGAGACCCCATGGAGAGAGAGGGGTCCCATAACGGATGGTATCAAGAATATGAACGTCTTCCTGCTACTGGCAGAGATCTGCCATCACGCTGCTGGCTTTGTACAGGCAGATGAGACAACAACTGCAAGCAGTTGCCACCTGAACATCACAGATACAGTAATTATTAAAAGCAGAGCACAGTCTCGAGCAGGGTATGGACCCCCACGGATCTGTGTAAGCACCAGTAGAAAGCATTTGCTGCCCGCAGAACAGAAATACAGTGTTTTCCCTGCTGTCAGCACCTGCGTCAGGCTCCTGCTTTCTCTTGAGATACAGCTCTTAATTGGGATAGATTGTACGTTTTCTGCTGTAGCCCGGCCCAGCTCCCAGTTTAATTGCTAGTTTATGACTTAGCCTGTTTTGTGCTTTCCACACTACTTCTTTCCCCACTTAATCTAATAGAATTATATAAAGTATTGCTTGGAGGACCTCAGGAGGCCACACGGTTTATCTTTCTGCCCCAAGGCAGTATTTCATTTTCAACAACATCATGTGTCTTTTGCTATCAGTTCAGATTGGCCCAAGATGTATAGAAGGTAAAGAAATGAAGCTTACCCAAGGGAGTCAATTGGAATAAAAGGCTAAATCCAGCCCTTCAAGTCGCCGAAGTTATATCTGAAATAACCCTGGACCAAATGGCGTAATTTATCAGATCAGTTTTCTGAAAGATATCTTTTCTAAAGTTTTAAGTCTCTAAAATGAATAAATCTCTACAAGGAACTTTTTCACAGCCCCATTTCAGTATATTTAATGCTTTATTATGAACAGCAGTGACCACTCCATTGTTAAGACTGAACAGCTCTTATCACAGTATGATCAGCTTTGAAACTCCTATTAAATCCCACAATAAAACCTGATCTTTCTGCAGTTCTACATCCTGCATTTCACTTCATGGTAGAATATGTCTGGCAAAACCAAACCAAACCACTGAAGCATCTTTAATACGACAACTTTACAAAAATGGATTTCCAGTAAAATTTCAGAATGTCAGTCAGCTTCCTAAAGTTCATTCTCCCATGACAACTTGACTAAAAAATCCACTTTTTTTTTTTTTGTCTATTAATCTCTCTAAGATGAAAAGTAGCCTTGGGAATAGTCAACGGGGAAATTAGAAGGCTTTAAAAATCAGCTGGTAATGTTTCAAGCCATGTAAAGCAGGGCACAAGTGTAACAGGGATTCTATGGAGCAGAAACATGAGAAACGAGGACCAAAGAAAAGGTAAGGAGGGACTCTGAGGAGGAATTTTTTTTGTTTTTGTTTTTAAATCAAATTAGCAAGCAGGAAAAAATGACTATATATTAATCTCTTATAGATGGATAAAAATGCTGCTTGTTTTCTCTCCTTTCTTTTGAAATTTCAGTTCTGGTTGAGCTGGGGCTCTTCTAGGTTGTAAACATTCAGTGCTGCAGGTGCTCAGCATGCACAGCTGGACAAGGTAGGGGAGCTGTAAGAAGACAACAAGCTTCCCGGTCAGCAGACATGCTTTCTGCTTTCCTCCCACTGTCCTCCACGGTGTCTGTAATTCAGGGAATTGCAAAGGCTATAAGCAGCAAAAAGCATCCTCGCTCTATAGATATGACCACAACAGCTGCTGGCCACAGTAAGAGAAATTACTAATGGCTTCAGACTCTTACTCGTCCTGCTCATCTAGCTCACCTACTCACTCTCCAAGCTCCTTCACACAGACACAAAACTCTTTTTCACAGCCTGCCTGTATCCGGCTCCCATGGACTCCACTCACCTTTCACTACTAGTCTCTACAATCAAGGTCAAATTAGGAAAACAGCATCGCCTGCATCGTGCTGGTATCGTACAGCACATTAGCCAGGAAGGAACAATATACCGCGCTTTTAAAATGCATTTGGAATGACTGAGATGGTTATGGCCAAACACACCATTTTGACAGACATTAAATCGCGTCTACGTTAGTCCTTGAAATAGAGCCGTAAAATCAAGTTGGGCTACATGCTTTAGAGACAACCTTTTTTCTAATTCTAGTCCTGGCCCGTGGAAAGAAGGAAAGGGGCAGTGGGTGAATCCCTACTGATAGCTAATTAGATTGTATGTTTCCTCTCTCAGGCAATATATCTTTCCCTGCATGGGATGCATTTTTCTTCACTAACCTATCAAAAGCAGCTTCCCTATAAATCACAAGTCACCTCTGCAAGCACTCCCTTAATGAGATCCTCCAGCTTTTGTGTTCATTTAATAAAACAACGTTCACTAATCTTCATCGTACTGGTGCATTTTGACTGTTTATTTGAAGCTATGGGAAGCCTTTCTGGGGCAGAGAGATTGAACTCCCTAGTTAAAGATCATACAGGATTCATTTCATCACCTATTCCCAAGGCATTCGTTCCCCCATACACCACGTCACAGGTGGCAGACACACCTGGCACGATATTTTCAGTATGAAAAAATATCCGTGTTGTGTTGTAATCACATCATCAGTAGAACTCGGGGCAAATGAGATACCAAATCAAAACAAACCTTCTTTAGTTCTTTAACTAGATCAGCACAGCATCCAAAATAGCTTTTATTCTTAATAGTCAGAGGCTCTAACATCTGCAGGCAAACCTCTACTGAGCCCATGTAAATAGAGACAGCCCCCCAGAATTCACAAGGCAACCCATGTACGACAAGGACGCCAATTCAAGTCAAAAAGGGGGAATCTTCTAGTGACCCTAAACCCATGGAGCAGTCCTCCTTATCTGGAGGAAGTAAAAGCTTTCCCAACTAGTACTGTTGTATTTTCCCAAGTGGCTTCTTGAGGGAAACAAACAAACAAATAAAAACATATTCATTTTCTTTCCTAGAGGGCTCAGCTCCTGCTTAACCCCTTTAGCTGGTATTCATGCTCCCTAGCTAATTCCCAGCATCGACATGCTGTTGCCAGTGAAACGAGCCCAGATTCTTGAGGTGTTTCATAAAGTCTGCTACAACATCTACAGTCATATCCCTAGCACTGGGCATAAAAATGGTTATAAAATATATAAAAGTCTTGAAACACAGATTCCTCAAAAGCCTGCCTGAAAAATCCCTCAGTGTTTACCCTCCATGAAAATGACCTTGCCCAAGGGAGGCTAATGTAATTCTGGGAGGAGAGAAAGGTTACAGTTTTGAGCTCCTCAGTGTTAGGCCCAGCTGCAAAGCAGTGCCTAACCATGGATACTTTCACATACCGCATTAGCGAATAGATTCTTACACAGGCAACATCAATGCACCACACAAAAGAGCGTTCTCTCTGGGCTTTTGCCCTTTCTGACACAAACCTTCCAGCCAGACACGGTTAAATCAAAGTAACTTAGCTAGGTTGTTTTTCATTTACTGAGTCTTGCTTCCACTAGTGACATGGGCTTTGCTCTGAAATTCAGGGATAGGCAGGGAAAGTTTAACAACAAAGATGAGTCTGATTCTAGTAAGTGATTGAGAACTGAATCTAATGAGAACACGGAATTGAAAAGCTCAGCTGACAAGATGAAAAATGACACAAACCCACATAAAATAACAAATGCATGAAGAAAGAAAGATAATGTAAGTCTTAGATTTGTCCCTGGAATAAAAGAAGTATTCTTACTATATGACCCCATTCTGCAGATATGCCAATTTGGATGTGACAGTGGAAAGTCCTGCTTGCTTCATCAGAGGCAGCTTCTTCAGAAATCTTGTGACCTGGGGCCAGCAGAGGGCACTGCATTACCAAGTGACAGTGGTACAGATGCAAGACAGACAGCTCCTGCCAGGCAGCGAAAGAGAGCCTCATTGAAGAAAAGAACCAGATACCACAAGTTAGAAAAAGATATTAGTCATCAGCCTACCAGTCCTACAAACGATATGGGTAAGACTGTTAAAAAAGGCCTCAAACTTTGGGTGCTCCCAGAAACACACCTAAATCCACCTCAATCGCCAGATATCTGAGTCTCCATGCATCAACTATAAAGCATGATCTTCCTACTGGAAATGCTTTTCAAGTAGTAGGACAGAGTCAGCCCTGTCCTGCAAGGCTGGGTTGCTTAAGTTGAAAAATACCCTGTCAGCTTCCTCTCTCCTCCTCCAAACCTCTATATCCTTGTTTGTAGCAGCAGGAAGTCTGCTGAGACATGAGACAAGGCACTATCAAAGCAAAAAGCTGGCAATTTCCATTCTGCCCTCCCCCTTTTACTCCCCGCCTCCTCCAACCTACCAGACTTCCAGTGAGCAGAGAACCAAGTTAGAGGACACAAAAGGAATGCTGAGGTAGCAACTCCAAAAGAACGTCTTTCCACTTGCTTATTCCTAGTTTATTTTGAATTACCAGAAGATAACCATGAGGGAGCAATCATCTTTTTTCTTCTCTCTGTATCCCAGTCCGCAGGATTCTGGGCCCCAGAAGAAGCTCAAAAGCTAATTAAGTCATTCCCAGTCACGGCCCTCAAGCTAGCGAGTGAAAGGTTTCCACTTTCTCTTTGTACAGTTGGTGGAATGACTTTGCCAGGATGTGGAAAGGGGCCTCAAAATTTCTCATCTCCTTCTGAAAAGAAACAAGAAAGTTGTGAATGACAGATGGGATAAGCATTTTACTATTTATGCTCTCACAGCTTCACAAAAGACAGATTAAAACTGAGGGTGAGTTAGAGGACAAATAAGCGGAATTCAGCCCCCAGTTATCTTTCCTCACCTGAAAGAGAAGATAACTTTACAACACCCACTTCCACAGATGGTGAAAAGAGCAGATACTCACCACTGACATCTCACAGTATTCCAGGCCATGCTTCTCAGCCCACTCCTGTGCTTGTTTCTGCTCCACAACTCGACGACCAACCAGATCTGTTTTATTCCCCACTAAGACACCTACGGGAAAAAAAGAGAAACAAAGGAAAACCAGAAATGATGATTTGTTAGTAATAAATGTTGGAACATTAGTAGAAGTATCTAATAAAGTCGGAGGCATGGATAACAGTCTAAAACTATCTAGAAAAGGCTCCACAAAGGCATCATCTGAAACATACTCATGTCTTATCTGAGCTGTGACAAAAGCAGATGAATCAGAGGAAGCCATGCCTGCACCTGCCTTAAAATAAATATTCTCTGCCACATCTCAACAGGAACAACTGCTGCCATATAAAAGGGGAGCAGACAACAAGAATATCACCCATTTCTTACCTGGGACGTGCATTCCAACTGCTTGAGCCTTCAGCTTCTCCAGCCACTTGGCACAGTTGTTGAAAGATTGCTCATTAGTGACATCATACACAAGGCACAGGACGTTGGGTTGCTCCCACTGCACAGCAAGAAAGGAACGTTGTCAGCTCTAATGAGAATGATGTGGTCAACAGCCAGCCTGCATCTGCATGGCAAACACAGATGCTAAGACAAAAATAAAAAGCCTAATATAGAGGAACCCTACGCCCAAGCTGAGGTTTCTCATCTCTGTTGATTAAAGGGGTAGGTGGCAGTGAGAGAGGTGGTCCTGCTTTCCTTCCCCTTTCCTGTCTGTGTGGTCCTGCTCCTTTACTCGTACCAGCTCTGGCACGCATCTGATCCCTGAGGAAGCTGATCCTTCATGCTGAATCAGTACAAAATTAATCCTAGAGAAAAAAGTAAAAAGGTTTTCTGCCAGTTTGAGAAGCTGAGTCAGCTTTCAGAGGGGTCCCTTGCAAACCAGACGTGGTGCAAGGGCAACAGTGCAACTGCCTCTTGTAGACCAACGAACCATTGGGTTGACTTTGCCATCTTATCAAACTTGGCATCAATTAATTGATCCTAGACCTTTTCAAATGAGATAGCACCATGGAGAACTGTACAGGTAAGGACAGGAATGAGTGAAGGGGAAAAAAAATAAAAAAATAAAGGACAGTGTTATGCTCAAGGACAAGAATGTGTCCTGTTGCAAAGACATCACTGTAACAAAAAAAAAAAAAAAAAAAAAAAAAAAAACACCACCAACAAAACAAAACACAAACAACAAACCACTGCTGGAACAGCAGCAAAATAGATGTTTTTCTAAGAAATAAAAATAACTTTAAGCAAGAGCACACAACTATTGCCAGTTAAAATCCCTATTTCTTTTGTGAGAAAACTGAAGGGTTATCTGCCTGCTTTCTTCTTGAAAGTATTCTAGTACTTTTACAAGTTTCAGATAGGTAGAACAGGAAGCATTGGCAATTGAGGTAATCACTCCCATTCATGTTAAAGACAAAGTTTGCTGTATCTGTCAGACTGGGGAGTTCAGATCTTCAAAGCACAAGCACTCCTTTGGAAGGAGAGGACTGTTACATAATACTTACCAGTTTCTCCAGCATCTCAGAAAATAGATCTTTTCCTGCAGAGTCAAAAATGAAGAATTCCTGAAAGCAGAAGCAGAGAGAAGGTTCTTGCCAGGAATACCACAGTGTAGGGCAAGCTTTTGGAGGTAAATACTGGAACTTGCCACTCCTGCATTTTGTTCAGTACAGCAGTCTCGTGTCCCTAAGAGAGAAGCTCTCTGCACTAAGCATTCCCAGGTTCAGACAGGACGAGAAAATAAATGGCTACTTTTCATGAATAAACAATAAAAGGATTACCTCCGGGCCCCTGGGTATGGTTTCTGCCCCTACTGGAAACAGAATACGTGGAGTGAGATAGTAAGAGGCTAACTTGCACTATTTGTACAAAATGATACACATGTCCACATCCCAGTAGTGGGACCGTAGGGCATTAAGGAAAATAACAGATGAGTTTCAACTTCCAACATAAACTGAACTGAGTGTCTTAAAAGACAGAACAGAAACCTAACAATGCTGGCAACAGCTTTGGTTTAACATGCCCTGTTAGATACAACTATGTAAAATATATTTTAAGATTAAACTAACCCTGGAGTCTCAGCAATTGTATACTACCAGCCTCATTTCCTTAATGCAACTTAATGGCCTTATGAACATGCAGTGCAATCTTCCACTAGAACGAGATAGAAAGTGAGGCTTGAGCTCCGGATGTCTCTTTCTGACCCAATTTATGTCACAGAAAAACTCACCACACTATCACTTGTCTCTGGAACTGATACAGCCTTCACCAACAGTTCAATGCCCGTTGTCTGTCAAAAAGAATCAGGAAAACAAGGTTCAGAAGACTTTTTAAGAGCCTGTCCAACTGCAGACCAACTACGCATTGGATTGAGGCAATTCTTGTGAATCATTACAATCCCATCAAACAGGCTGATGGGAACTCAGCAACGCTCCTCATAGCTCGGGTAACGTAGTGCCGCTTACATGTCAGAGCTGTGTAATTTGCTCAGAAGGAAAAAAAACGCAGAAGTACCAATGTCCAGATCTTTGCCTGTATACTAGGGTATTAGCTGATATCTGTGGGGCCACATTTACTATCACGTTGCTGCTCTAATGCATGCCTTAGAACGTTTTGCACCAACCATGTGAGCAGCTAACATATGGGACTGAGATTATTCATGCCTCTTCCACCTTTTATCTCATTCTGCTTTGTAGCTTGTTTGTTTGTTCTATTTCTATCCTTAACTTCTGGTTTCCATCTTTATTTCAATGAATAAACATCTTTTAGGTTTTTTTCCTCACACTCATATTTTCCTTTTTTTACTTAACTTATATTTACTTTTATTTTTATCCTGCTTCTGATTAGTCATCACCATTGATTCTCTCACTGAAAGACTGCAAACTGTATCCTCTTCATCTGGGAACAGTTTCTGTAGATTATAATTATCTTGGGGCTGTGCAGCACATCTTCGTGTTTGCATAGTGATAAGCACACTGTCCACACGCACATTTAATAGTTGGAATTAAGAGCTTTTCTCCTTCAGCAATGCTTTTTTGTAGAGCATTCCCTAAGGGGGGAAATTCTCTCACACCGCAAAAGCTTGTGAAAATATTTGTTCCGCAGGAAAACTATAAAAATTAATTAATTTACTCTGCATTGTTTCAAAACCAGCACCCACTTCATGTAAGGACTTACAGAACTTTACACAGTTTCTCTTCAGAATCTAAGGTGCGAGAAGAAGAAAACCACATAAGATCTGCCTTGAACACCTCAACTTAAAACCACATTATTTATTTTGCTCTAGAGCTTCCAATTTTTCTCTTGTGTGACGTAGAGAAGTTGTTGACTGGCAGTTTGAGCCTGTTGTGTCATTTTTGCCTACCAGTGTGTAGTTCTTCTGAAAATGAGCCCCATCGCTGCGGAACATCTGGGCTAAAGCACTCTTCCCCACGGCCGGATCACCTGAAAAAAACAAAGATTAAAAAAATTGTTTATCTTAGAGAATCTAATTTTACCTCAGTTCTATTCCTATCTTATGCCATAAGAACTTGGACACTGCAAATCTGAATACAGGCAAGATAACTGTCACAAGAAGCACAAAATAATCTAAAAGACACTACCTATGGGATGAAATAAATATTGCCATTATGTATATTGATGCTGATACCAGATTTCTACTCCTTGCGTAACAGTAAAGGGTCCCCAGATCAGGCTTGACTTGCTGTTTGTTCTACAATTCATGTCTACCTCGTAGCCTTTCCCAAAGAACTCCAATTTTCCAGATACAGCGTTGTATCAACAAAAACATACCAGGATGTGGGAGACTGGGCTGCACAGGCTGATTTCTCTCCTTGGAATACACATTTCCACAAATTCAAATTCTTGTTATATACTGAGATTAAGGGAGAGCCAGGTCATTTATATACTACAAAACTGTTTAAGCTGGTAACATTCCTCGATGAACTCTTCTTGCTGACCCTGCTAAGTGAGCAACTCTTGCTGACTCAATGCTGCCGGTGGCTCATTAGTTGCATCCTGGGCATAACAGAAGCAAATGTCACTTGGCTGGAGAGAAAGAGCCTGCTGATTCATCCCTGTATGGAAGGCAAACCAAGGGGCTTTAGTTTTTGCTCTTCTAGAGCCAAGGTTTACCCGTGTGGTTTGCAAAACACTTTGGGCAAAGCTGAGAGCTGCCCGGCTTTGAGTTGCTGTTATGATCTTACTCTCTAAGACCCAAAGCAATGGCAGAGAACTGCAGAATTTACCTATGCTCAAATCATTCCATGAAACATAACATTATCCTTGCAAAACAAAGAGTTAACAACGTTCCCTGAGGGCTTACCCTCTCTTCACATATCCTTTCACCAGCCTGGATGGTTCAAAAGGACAGAAACCAGGAATTAAATATCTCAGTGTTTGAGCTTTATCCTGAAAGGAACATTAACAACAGCCAAGGGTGGGATACCAATCCTCTGTGTTACATTGTTAATAAATCAATCCAGAAAGGGGTATCTTTTGCCCCTAATTACAGCTTCCTAGATGGGGTTGTGAAGGAGACTGAGAAAATTACCTTCTTGCATGACACTGTAGTGTAGGAAGGGTATTTTGGATAGTGCCAATTGCTCCTAGATGCATTAACTAAATGCAGTTCTTGTTAAAACATTTTTAGCATGCTTGCTTACTTTGAGCTGAGTTGGGCTCATAATATTTAGACAGGAAAATCTGGTAAATCAGCTTGTTTGTTCCCTGATCAATCCAAGCTGTGCTGAAGACAACACTCTGTTCTGGGTGGAAGCTATTCTGTATTTCAATAGACAATTAGATCTGTCTTTGTGAAATGAGTTAGAGAAGCATATACTGCTCAGAAGTGCATAGACTGCTTTTATTTTCATCATCCAGTACAAATTCTTACCTAATGTGTTGCTTTTCTTTAATTTGACAGCCCCATTTTTTTCCCTTCTTTTATTCTTCTTCGCCATCCTCTTAGCCCATTATATCATTACACTTTCTCAAAATAAGTTTCCTCGCCCTTCTCATTTAGTTTGGTGTCATCTGCAAGTGCTGCATCCCACAGCTTTTCTTCCATCCACATTTCCGTTAATCTGCCAGAAACTGCAGCAGGTCTGTAAAATGCCTGCTGCTGACAACTATCTCTTTACAAAGGAAACCCCTTCATAGCATCTCCACAGTGAGCTCAAACAACAGTATCTTTGGCTTTGTGTCCGTAAATTACCCTTGAGATAACATAGGAATCGCTTTCTATTGTCAAGTTAACGGTCTCTCTTTTGCTTATAAAAGCCCTTTCCTCTCTGCTCTTCTCCTTGACCCCAGTGCAGCTCCCAATACTGTAATCCACTCTATTCTTCATAATTTCCTTAGGTACACAAGCGTTTCTTGATCTACCTCTGATGTTTTCACTCCTACCAATGTAAGCGCTTTTCTCTCGTTCCCTCCAGACTGTGGCAGTTACTCATCGCTCATATCCATTTCATTATAGCTCTCTCTTCTGGAAGAAAGAAGTTACTTTGCCAGGTATGCTACATTAACTTATAATTTTCAGGAATATATGGATATTATCCTAGTACTTAGGAGCACTGCATATGGAACAAGGCATTTCTGTTGTTTGCATTGTGAACAGAACTGAAGAGGCAGCTCCAAACCCAATTAGGTTTAAGCACATAACTGGGTAATCCAAGGAAAACCTACAAGAATCTAGACCTGTCATGGAATTGGTGTTTGATAACATAAGCATCAAGACCTGAAAGACTTCAGCAAAGCCTATAGACTGGGACCTGAGAAGTTCCACGTGAGAAGGAGTGTGCAAGTTTCAAGTCTAGAAGACAGGCCACAGTACTGTCCAGAGTAATCGCCAACAAAGACAGGAGGAAGAATAACTGCTCTGTGTTTGCCAAGCTTGCATCTGGCTTTGTGCAACCTGATGGCTATCTGTTTCTGAGTGGAGAAAAAGAAGGCAAAGGCTTTATTCTGGGTGAAAGAAAATAGGTTTGGAGCAAAGAGTGAAACCCACATGTCTGCACACAAAGGTTTAAGGTCTTCTGCTTTGGGGCTTCTGCTTCAAACTGCACAGCTTCCATGAAGAGAATGAAATAAAAACAGCGATTAAGATTTCCTCCAACAGCGTCCACAGCCAGCTGGACCCACTTCCAGCCCCCCCCCGCCCCCCCGGGCGGTATGCCGCGGGGGGGCCCCGGCCCCGCGATTTTTTTCCTCTTTTAAAGTCGCTCAGGAAGAAATGCCCCCTATGCGTGCCGCCGAGCCCCCCCCCCCACAGGACACCCCCCCCCCCATCCCCTGACAGGCCTTTTCTCTCCACCCCCAGGCCCCCCAACGCCCGGGCGAGGCCAGCCCCAGCCGCCCACCCGCTCCCTCTCCCTCCTCCCCCGCCTCGGGGACGCCTCCCCACGCTGCCGTTCCTCACCGCCTGGCGGATGGGGCCAGACCCACCTGCCAGCAGGCACTTGGCGCCCAGCTTCACCATGGCCCCGGCCCGGCCCGGCCCGGCCCGGCCCGGCCCGATCCGGGGGAAGGCGGCGGCCGCCACCCGGCTCTGCCGCGGCCTTAGCAACGCCGCGGCCCTAGCAACGGGGCGCCCCGCCTCCTTCAGCATTCTCCGATTCCATTGGTCGCGAGCCGTGCTCATCAACGCTACCGCGAGTTACGATTGGTTTGCACGGTTTTCCCGCCCTCCGAGCGACCTGTCATTTAAACACGAGTCCCCTCCCCCTTCTGGGGCGGTGCCGTAGTGATAAGGAGGCAAGAGGGTGATTTCTGCCTAGCAACTGTTACGTTTTCAGAGACCGGCTTCTTATTGGATAAAACACAGAGGACCGTACCACCTAGACGAAATTAATCCACAGGGCAGACGGCAGGAAACACTAAAACTACGAGCAAAGAACTATAGAACAGTGTTTTGGTAGCACTGAAGAGGGAAAAAAATGAGAATAATGGAGAGAAGTTTCCATTTCCCATCTCCCCCCTTCCCAAACGAATGGAATCTTCCGTGCAGGAGCGCCCTCACCCGTCCTCCTGGCTGAGTCCCTGCCCGCGCATGCGCATGACCGCACCGCCCCCCCAACCTTCATGTCCGAGGGTGGCTGTGCGCGTGCGCCTAACGGCTGAGGGCTCGCGCCCCTGGTGGCCGTTACGCACCCGTGTTTTGGCTCTAAGTGTGCGTTGAAAGGGGGCAGTTGTTTAGAAGTGATTTTTTTCCCTCAGTTTTTTTCTTTTTTTTTGTTTGTTTGTTTGTTTGTTTGTTTGTTTGAACCTCAAAGTAATGCCAGTTTAGAAGGCAACTTTTGGATTCTTTTCTGGCGTGAATGCCCCGTTTTGCACGTTCGGGGCTCTGGTGCTGGTGTGTTTGCCATAAGTCATGTCAGACAAGCACATAACAACACTAATAAATACTTGTAGGAAAAACAATGCAGTCTGCTATATGCAAATGAAAATAATTGTGTCTGCAATCAGAGTATGAAAGGAGTTCTCTAAGTTGTGGCGGCCAGAGACTAGGATTGTGGGTGATGAGAGAAGTGTAATGGGAGTTCCTTTACTCCCCAGGGAGTTCCCTGGGGGTTCCTTTAAAAGTAGAATGATCCCAAGTCTGATTATTCCCTTCAGTGATTTCTTCTCCATCGCTGAATCCTCCCATCATGTAAAAAATGTGTGCTTTTAACTACATCCTCCATCACATCTAAATAGTTTACCTTCTTCTCATCTTTCTTGCCACCCACTTCGTCCTCCAGGAAATCCACTCATCTCTGCCCTGCTCTTTGTTTTTACAGTCCTTGCATTATCCTTTGTCTATTTGTAATACTGTCCCAGTTTACTGACAGGTTTGTATGCACAGGCTTTGAGGCTCCATTATGATGTACTTGAGATTTATTGATCGTGTCTGTGCTGTAGTAGTAACCATCAACATTTACACAGGTCTCAAACGTCTCTACCATTTTACACTGGGATCAGTGTAATAGAAAGGATAGATTATCTTGGAGGTGAAATTTTCATTGCCATTGAAATACTCTTCTTAGACCCTGTCTATCTCCTTTCTCCTATTTGCTACTTTTCTATGAGCACCCTGGTCCTTTGTCCCATTCCCTCAGTTCCTGCTTACTTCTGCATGTGGTTGTCCATGCAGCTCTTAAAGAGAGGGCACAAGCCCCTTATTTCAGCTGTCCTTTTGCCCCCCACTTTTTTTTTTTTTTTTTTTTTTTTTTTTTTTTTTTTCCCAATCTCAATATTTTCCTCTGCCTGATTTCTCATAGGTAAAAGTTCTTCCCTTACCTGCATTGACAGTGACAGATTAAGGATCAAGTTACTTGTCCATACCTTGTAATCCAAGCAGAATCACATTTTGCTGTTAGCAGTCCACAGAGGTTGCTGCTGAATAAATTGGAATACAGGTCTCTGTGCTCACTGAAGCTTCTCTCATCTTGAATACATGAAGAAAAGGGAGGGGGAAAAAGAAACCCTGCAGGTTTAAAAAAACAACAGCAACACAGCACAGGATGAGATCCGTATCCCACAGAAGTATTGATTATGTTAAATCCTGTACTTAGGAGCTAAAGAGAAATAGAGCACTCCTTTATTCACGTTTCATTTCTTTACTAAATATAGCAAGATTCCTATGAGTGGGAAGTGCCCCTTCTCTAACAGGAGCAGGGTAAATTGTCCTGGTAGCCGTGGGACCCTGAAATCTGAAGTCATGTTCCTTTAGGAAATGGTCACAAAACAGCAGATAAACCACAGTTCCTCAGGCTCCAGAAAGGAGTGATGTTGGCACTGTAGCTCTGGTAGGAGTGGCAAGGAATGACAAAAGCAAGGTGAGGTAAGGCTTTACAATGACAATTAAACCAAGGTCATGTGGTATTTTAGACTGTTAAATGATTTTTACTTCTAATTCTGCAGGGCAAACAATTCATTTCACTGTCTCCATCATAACATTTTAACATACTTGTTAAAATGTGATTTTGGTGAGGTAGAACTCCCTAATTTTCCTAGGACTTGTTTTTGTGTTTCAGATTCAAAGATTCTGGTTCTGTTCTGGTTGAGTAGGTTACAACCTGTAACTTGAATGTGCTGCCTAATATAAAGGCTGCTGAGGAGCTAATGTAGCTATCCTTGGAGTCAGCAATGCTTCTCAGGAGGGCATTAATGTTGAGGAAAAGAATTAGTAGATTGTTATGCAAGAAATTGCTTAAATACAGGCCATCTCATCTCTTCTTAAAACTTATGTTACTAAAACCAAAAATTGTGACAAAACAGCATCAGAAATACCTTGAAAATAGATGAATATTCAGAGTTCACGTGGATCTTCATCTGTATAGATTCTTACAGAATTAGCTGTATTCAGTGATGTGTCTGGAGAGCTTTGAAAACTGCAAAAACTGATGTGTAAATTTTATTTCTTTACACTTTCCAAAGATAGTATAAGAAACGGAAGCTTCATCTGGTTTTGAGGGCTACTTCATATCACCTCCTCCCAAATGGCCTTTTGTTTCTTTTCTTCAAAGTGAGGCTATTAGTACAGAAGTATGAATTTGGATGTTTTCTGTATCACTGTTGATAATAGCATTATAGTTCCAGGTCTTCTGATCTTGCTTTTTTGTGGTCAGGACTGAGACACGGATATGAAGGCTTTTTGTCTGAGACTCGGTGGACTGAAATTTAAGATGATTACAAAATGGTGGAATCAGCCAAAGGATTTGTTGGCAGCTACAACAGCGCTTCTGACTGATCTGGCATATCTGTCATTTGTTTTTGATGTACTACACTGGGAACGTGGAAGTCAGAAATGAATGGTGGTTGTAGCATTAATAAAAAGTGGTAAATCGTTGTTGTAGAGTAGGTATTTCTACAAGGCTATAAACTTGGTTCGAGTATGCTAATTTTAAGTGTTTTGTCCTCTCCACTGAATACGGAATGAGGGACAGATTTCTCAAGGATGTGTTCAAATCCACAAGGATAAAGATAGAGAGTTATTGGGGAATAATTGTTCTGAGTATGTCTGGAAAAATTCCAGCTGAATCTTTATTTGTTTGCTCTTGCATATAGTAGATAGGAAAATCAGAGTAACAGTTCTGTATTAGACTGCACTAAAAATAATAAAGCTAGGAAAAGTTATGGGAACAAACTCTAATTTTTTATGTTGATTTTAGCAATAAGTCCCAAAGCATTAGACCACAGTTTCTGATTTGGGATCCATATCTCTGAATGGGGGTTGTACCTGTGACAGACCAAGGACTTACTGTAGCCCTCTGTGTGGCCTGAACCTTTCTCATACCTGAGTACGCTCTTCCTGGAGCAGTCACTGCTGGGCTGTTTTGCACAGTGTTGTGTATTGGGTGTTCCAATGCCAGTGAGCACTGAGAATGCTTCTGCATTGTGGGACTGTGGCTGTACAACTCAGAACATGCGAATCTATGATATACGAGCTATGGGTAGCTCATCTATGAGCTATCCATAATTCCAGTATGCCATTCAT
Source organism: Nettapus auritus (assembly GCA_011076525.1). Classification (NCBI taxonomy): domain Eukaryota; kingdom Metazoa; phylum Chordata; class Aves; order Anseriformes; family Anatidae; genus Nettapus; species Nettapus auritus. Next base: position 54,571,983 of record CM021765.1, on the reverse strand, counting down.
TGTATGGTGATGAATATTATGTTATCAGCTGGGAGTCATCTTTTTGGTTCTCTAGCTGCTGTCAATGCTTAGAAAGCACCTGCTAGCTTTACACTAATGCTACTTCCTAGGTTAAAAACTGTAAGATAAACTACATTCAAATCTTGAGATTTAATAAAAATGATAATGTTTTATGTTGTGCTGAAGTTTTTAGGGTTTGAATTTTTCAGGTTTTCTCTGCTGCCATGACAGCTAGAAATTTTTTGCCTTTGCTGAAAACTGAGTCAGCCACGTGACTCCAGTAGCTGGAGCTTTAATGGGGGATGGAAAAAAAAAATACTTGAGACTCCTAAGAAATGCCAAGAGTCTGCAATACTCTGTTTTCTATCATCCCCTATTGTCTAAAAGGTTAATTTTTAAGCACAGGCTTTTTCATGTTATCCATGTCCTTTCTTTTCAAGGTCAATTTATTACAATGTGTTTACATTATAATAAAACCTCTTCATCTCTACGCTTTTCAAAACCTCCCTCTAATAATCTCCAATCCTTCCTGCTCATTATATCCGTCTCCCCAAGTCCCAGACCCTGAATTTCTGTGGTGTTCACCCTCTCATCCCTACCTTAGAGCTTTCTCTGTATATTGTTTGTTTCCCTCTCCTACTTCAAAATCAAAGCTCCCCCTTGCAGATTCCCACAGCTGTGCACACCAGCTACTTCCTTCCCATTTGCTGTTAAGCCTTCCTGGATGAACTCTTCATCACTTTCATAACTACAGAGTAGAGCCTTGGTTCCTGCTTCTGATAGTCTTAAACATCTGGGTTACAGAATGAGCTAATAAAAATTCTGAGTGAGTAGGATCCTGAGCTTGTAAAAATAGGATATGTCCAGGAAGAAAAAAAAAATTACATGGGGAGCCCTTCATTGTTACCTGCTCTGTGTTTTGTATTTGTGAGACCAGATAAAATTTTAGGTTAATTTTGACCTATCAGGCCTTCAGTGAGAAATAATTTAAGTTACATTATACCAGTTATCTTCCTTTGGAACATTTAAAATGAAGATACACTTGAACACTAGGATCCTCAGCAGGCAAAAAGAAGATGTAGACTCATTAAATTTATGGGCAAATGTCTCTTAAGATTCCTCTGCTTTACTAAGAAGGCTATCACGTGTGAACAGGAAAGTTAATGCATGCAGGGAGGAACAGAAAAACACTGGCTCCAGTAATGGAGGTTGTTACAGAACATAATTGAACACTGACTGCAGCAAAGCTAAAAGGAGACTTGCATTACAATTACATAAAGTCTTTATTTTTTCCCCTAACCTCTGATTTGAGCTGTCTGACTAAGAGCAGGTGCTGGGCAATAGCTCAATTTCAACAACCCATTGCAGCTGAAGGAGTGGATGCAGTTGTGCTGTATCCAGCAAAATTGAAAATTACTTTAAGAAGGGCGATGGAATGCAAATGTTTTAAGACAGAAAATCTTCATTCATCTACAGAAGGAAGCCTAAAATTAGCACAGCCACATAATTCTGATTTGTCTCTATATTAGAGCAGTAATAAGTGCTTGATAATTTGTTATTACCTATATATTTTAGTATCTAGTGATATATATAGAGAGAATTTTAAACTGCATTTCATTGTGAAGCTACTGGAAGCGAAGTTTGTTAACAATTAAGATATTAGAATTTAGAAAACAAAACAAAGACCCCACATCCATCAAGGCAACATTTCTAAAATCAGAAAAAGACTCTGAGCCATTCGGCTTCTCACCAACCCACAGCCCTTCCCTCTGGTGGTGCCTCCCTGTTAGCCAGTTGACCTCTGTTCTTCTGTTCTTTCTGACCGTCTCAAAGCTCTACAGTGGCAAAGTTGCATTTAATAGGTAGTTACTGTGTTCTTACCACCAGAAGCCCTGAGTATCTGTTAATGCCAGCGTTGTTCCACTGTAACTAGTGAAACCAACTGGGGTTTTGTATGTGAGCCGTTAATGGCTCAAGGCGAGCATCCCCCGGAATTACAAATTGTAATAAGAGTTGGCCATTCTCATTCAGGCAGCGACAAGATCTTTTCACTTAGATTTTCCTAGATGGAAGACTAAATAAGTTTATGAAAAAGCATCTTTTGTAACGGAATGTTCTGCAGCCTGCTTAAGTGCCCCCCAGTGTTTTCATTTATATCCTTATATTATCATATCTTCTATATTATTGTAGCTATTGCAGCTCCCAGCTCCTTCTATTTGTCCGCAGCTGGAGAAACGACTCCAGTATTTGTATTTATAATAATTTCTGCCTTTAAAACTGTACCAAGCTTTGTTGCGTTATTAACCAGGAGAGCACTAACCAGAAACGTACCTCCTCCCATGTGAAGTAATTGTCCCACACTAAAGGATTCTACTGTCTGGGAAAGTTTTGACAACTGGTCTCTCATTAGCACAGCCTTTTTTTTTTTTTTTTTTTTCCCTTTAGAAACATTTTGCTTTGCGCTCACTTATTTAGCAGAAAAGTTGTTTTAGATGTTGGAGCTCTAGCACGTTTGGGATTTCTCAAGCGTGGATCTCTTTGGAAAAGAGAACCTGCCAAAATACTCTCTGAAGGAAGGTAGGATTGTGCAGCAGCTCAGGTTCAGGCAAACCTTGGCAATGAGAGAGTCCAGGACTTGGAGGTGGTATTCTAATTACTTGCATGTGGTGAAGTCTGCACTCTTGTATCTTTGTTACCCATGGTTCCTGGGTGGTGGTAGCACGAGAACGCCAGCACAAACTGTAATCACAGCTTGATTTTGGTGGCTTAATGTACACTATAAAATTTCTCTTTCGTTTGCAGTTGGTTTATGAATAAAAATGTGTTCTCTATCCACTGACCACTTAGTTCTCTGCCTGGGATTTTGTAAATTCATAATCTTTGGTGTCGAATTATGTTATTGAGACAGAACTTGTTTATAATATTGTGAAATGCTGTAATTTTTAATTCCATAATTACAACAGTATTAACTGTTTCAGATATTAACATGTTTGGATACTAGAGTAGAGAGGCTTTGTTAAAACTGTGTGTAGCTGGAAAGGAGAGTGTGAACTGCATTTCCAGTCACTGAAAGTACTTAGAAACTAGGGAGAAGTGTCCTTACTTTCCCCCAAAAGACGCAAAGTCAGAAAAGGCAAAAGAAGTAAATGAGCAAACTTTGCTTTGATGAAGTGAAGAGTGGAAGCAAACATGGGACGTTAGGCAGTGATGAGCTCAGGACGAGTGGATAGACAGTAATTATGAATTCTAGCTCAGTTTCTGCAAAATGAACAGGTGTTATGGCCTCCAGTCCATTGATTCCCAAAATAAGGCATGTGGAAAATTGCTGATCCATGAAACTCCATTAAAAGCTTGGCAGGACCCTGTAAAGCATAAACAAGTAAGAATTTGATGGTTAAAGGTTTAGTAATGGTAAAATGGTGATCTGAGAAATGTTAAGAGGTTGGCAATGGTCTGTTGGTGTAAATCGTTTTTGTTAAGTCGTGATGTCATTTGTCAGGAAATCATGTTTTGTCTATGACTTGAGGATTTGGCTCTTACCTTTAAGCTGCAGCTGAGAGAGAGCTGTATTTCTTTCCTAACAATATATAATATCAATATAAACAATGAGTACCTTTTTCATAGGGCCAAACACGATTTTCATACCTTAAATCATTCAGTTGTCTTGTTACAACGCATTGGCTATGTATCTAATGAAAAGATGTGTATAGATTTTTAAGATTTTGTCTTCAGTGTGATGGCTGGAGGTAGGTTTTTTTTTGTTTATTTATTTATTTATTTTGTAACTTGTACTCTATTACAACAGGAAAGAAAATTACAGAACACTTACTGTCCATGACAAAGATGATGAAAGATGCCAATTAAGAAAATTAAGGTAAATGTTTCTTATAGAAATTTAATTTCTCACCTTTGCTTATCCATGTGAAGATTAACACATCTTTCTGTATGAAATAGTACCTCACAGGGTAATGTGGATTTTTTTATGTTTTTGGTGTTTGTCAAGCATATTATAATCTACACTCAGCTGAAGGCCCAATTTGATTTTGTAGCAAATTCATCTTTCTTCAGTTTTCAAAGTAATTTCTATGACAGCCTTAATGACATTAAAATGCATGATATGAAAATGAATGATTTAATACATTTTATATAAAGTTCTATTTTATATTTTACTATAACTTTTAAATGCTGGTTTTAATTTTGCTGCATTTGGAGCTGCAACTAGGTAACTTCCACCAAAAACAGAAGCAGTCATGAAAATTCTGAGAGTTTTTCTTTATTGGAAATAGAACAATTCAAGATTTGGGGAAGGTCTGGAAGCAACATGGGAGGCAGAAATAAGAATCTAAGATAAACACTGAGGAATCGACAGTGATAGTTGAATAAATGATAAAACAGTCATTTTAGGTTCGGGCAGAAATGTATTTTTATTAGACACCTGATTTTTTTTCCCCTCTAGTGGTAAAGGCATGAAATGTTGAACTTTGAAGTTTGAATTTAAAATACAGTTAACAATAACTGTTTAGAACAGATTTTGAGAGTTTTGATGGCATGGGGCATCTAAGTATGGTAGTTGCATATTTGAATAAACTGAACAAATGTATGGCTAATGAGGTTTTAGTTCATGTTTAGAATATCAAGTACTGTCTACCATGAAAAGTGTAGGTGCTAGTTTGGGAGTCGCTGTATCAATTGTAAGTGGTATCCATATTTTAAAATTTTCTATTTGAAAGTCAAAGGATATTTCTCTTAATCTTATCCATTACTGAGTAGTGGAAAATTTTAGGTCAGATTTGGCCCTGATTGTTGCTTGTTCAGGAATGATTGAGGGAATAATGGGAATAAAGCCAGATGCAGGAATCATTGGAGTCTTCAGATTTGTACCAGTAAATTATCCCCATTAATGTTTCTGTAACATATTTTATTTCCAATAATTTCCTGTAAATAATTTTTTAGGCTCATCAATGGCTAGGTTTATTTGCTCTTTGTACTATTGTGCTATTTTTTTGGTACAGCCCTGGAAAAAATCAGTTTTCATGCCATACAGAGATGTATTAAATACAAGTCCTTGCTTGTTCAAAAACAGACAGAGAATATAAAAAGCTTTGATTATATAGTGATTTTTATGGCAATACTGTGATTCTGTGGATCTTTATTCATGATACTTCAGTAGCTGGATTCCTAATGTTTTTCTGTACCGCAGTATACTCCTGTAATTATGCTTTATTACCACTTGAGGTCAGCAACTGCCGAGAAAAAAATAAACAAACCGCTTAATTGCAATCCATTTTCATTTGCTTTATTTGGGTACTTAAAAATCAATACATTTTTTCACATCCATATATACATTGTGCAAAACCAGAGGCTTTCTTTTGAATGAACAGCAGCTTCAGCAAAAAAATCTTCCTTGTAAGTGGCTATAGAGTGAAAATCTAGAATGGCTTTAGGGGTCGTTTGTTGGCTTTGCAAGTAGCATTGGTAATTGCTGTGGCAGAGAATGGTATTCTGTAGAATGTGATGGTAACAGTGTTTCAGTCTTACCTTTTTTTACAATACTAATTAGTGATAATCAGAATGGAGCAAGGTATTATTGCTGCAGGGAAGAATTCGTAATCAAAAAATGTCAAATATCCTTTTTTATTGCAGTAGTAATCAATGTTCTGTCAAGATGTGGGGAAAATGTTGCCTAAAAGTGATTTTTCCTCCCTCATTTATTCTTTGATTTAAAAAAAAATAAGGAGAGAAAAAAAAAAAAAAAAAAAAAATAAAAAGCAATAGCTTGGTTTCAAAGTTACTGACCGGGATTTGGGAAACAAGGCTCTGCCATGGCTTACTATTGGCTAGTTGCTTCCTTAGCTCGAGTCTCAGTTTCCTGTACTTAACTCAAAGAAAGATATTTACTTTTTTTTGGTAAAATTTTAGAAGATTTTTTTTTTTTTTTTTTGTATGCTAGTTTAACAGCAGGAGTGTCAACAGTAACGTCACAGCCAAGACTTGGTGCCCCCTTTCCTGAAATTCCTAATGCTGTTTCTCTGTTCTTTCTGTCCTAGATAGTTGTGTAAGACTGCTAGTAAATATATCCTGCATTTAAAAAATGACTGTATTTTAATAGATTATGAGGTTATCCATATTCATGATTGGCACTGATTGATATTCCTGTCAAATCTTTTAGCCAAAAATCCCCCTCCACCAGGCAAATTTAGCAAATGATGCAAATAATTTACTGATCGCCAATAATTTACTGATCACCACCATGCAGCAGGGAGGATGTAGGCTAACAATTAGGAAATATGTTTTAGCTGTAACATTGATTAAGTCAAAAGAACAAGCTGCCAAATGAAGTTGGGTAATTGCCATCACTAGAGATTTTCCAGGCTATGATTATGCATCCATCTAGTAGGGATGGCTTAAAAATAATGAAGTCCGTTCTGCCACGTTTCGGAACTTGAACTGCATTTTATACACGTTTTATCCCAAATTATTATTATTATTTTTTTAATTTCTTCTCACTTTACCCTAACTAGGGATAAAGCAGCAGTGGGGTCAGCAGAGGGAGGGGGAAGTAGAATTTTCACTCAATGTGTGTCAAGCCTATATGAAATAAGTGATAGTGAGAGAGAATAAAGCCCAGATTGATGTGACCTTTATTATTTTAACAGTGTCTTTCAGCACAATTACAGAGTTGCAGGATTGCAGAGAACAGAGCTGGAGTATAAAATAGCATAAATAAATAGAACAGGAGCCAAAGCAGTCAGCAGGAGGTGGTTGGAATTGGGCAGTGAAGGATGGGTGAAGGGTTTGCATTGGTTAAAGCCTTTATGATTCAGCCACCATAGTTGCAAATTCTGGAGAAGGGAAAAAAAATAAAATATTAAAAAGGAAGGTGTAAAGAAGGAGGAAGCATATTACAATGATTACAGAGTCACTGATGTAGCAGAAACATCACAATAAAAGAAGAGCAAAGAAACCCAAGTTAATTAAAGTGAAAGTATGACTTAGGAAATCTTATAGTGACATGAAAGAATTTTCTGAGGGTAAGGGAGAGGAATGCTATACGTGCCAGACTGTCAAAAATGTCCACTGCTTTTCATGTGAGGAACTTGATTAGTTTCCCGTTATTCCTTTGTAAATCTCAATGGGATGAATGCAAGAACTCAAAATTTAATTTTGCAGTCAGATAAATTTCCTTTATATCAGAGTTTGGCAAAGAGACTTAATAATGAGTCTTTCAGAGTACTTGTGTCCCTATATTATATTACATTCAAACTGGATTTTGTACTGGCAAATTGATGGAAAATGACAGAGTACACAAAGAGCAGGCTGACTCTGCTGTAAAAACATACATAGCAATCTTGACCACAATGGTGATAATGAGAAAAATTCCTGTGATTTCAAAGGGCCCTGTAGCTTTTACTGGTGTTATATCCATAATATTTATATAAATGTATCTATTTGCAGTTTGGGGTTATTTTATGCTTTAATATATAGAATGCATTCCAGCAGGGTGATAAAGCATGGAAAAGGCACATTTGTATCTCAGTAAGTAGCTGCCTGGCCCACTGCACTCTGTGAATATTGTATTACCCTTGGAGGTTAAAATTCCTAACTCCATCTAACCTTGGACCATTCACACATGAGGATACCTTGAACAGTAGTTGTGTGTGCCTCGGAGCGTTAAAAATGAGAGGCTGGAGGGAATCCCAAGAAGGGAAACAAAGATGATAAAAGGATTAGAGGATACACAGAGTGGTTTATGGGTTTAACATAATCAGCTGAGAGGAAAATGACAAATAGGGGAGGTAGCCATCTGTAAAGGCTCAAGAGGACATTATTGAAGTTTGACATAATGAAGAGTAATGTCTTTCAACTAAAAGAGGTAGAATGCAAAATTAGGCATTTTAGAGAACATTCTGATGTTTAACTGAAAAATACTCGTCTCTAAATCAGTGAAATCTTTACTGATTGGCTTATACAGATAGCACTTTTGATAGACATGTCCAGAAAACATTTTGCCAAATACTGACAAGCCAGACTGAGAAATAAGTGTCAGAGGGTTTAAATTAAGTCCACAATTGTCCATCATTTTGAAAGATGTAAATCCAAATTAGGATTAGTTATGCAGATTACTTAACATAAAACATGCATAAATCCTGTACATAGTGGGGGTACATAGATCGAAAGTGTTGCAAACTGAATTTAAGTGATAACATAAAGCACTTGTGACTATTCTGGGCAGAAAAGGAAAATAATGATTATTAAATCACTGTGTGAATAAATCCTACAGCGAGAAACGTGAACTCCCAGGGATGAAACCTTTCCAAAAGGGAAAACTAACAATGTATATTCTATTAGAACAAGTTGTTGTACTTGCTGCTGCTAAATTAAATCCTTTTTAAAGCAAGTTGTATCTACAGAATATATTTGGAAAAGGTTATTTAACTTGCAGCCAAAATTTTTCTATAATACATTATGATAGTGATATTATCACTTAATGGCAATATTTTCAAAGGTACTTTCTGATAGCCACCAAACCGTAAAATAGTCCTTCATGAATAACTACTATGCACTTTATACTTTTTCCAGGATTTTCAATGTACTTTAAATATTTCAGAGATGTTCCAGCTGAATAATTTCATTAACTAGTTTGCCATTTATTTTCATATGAAGGTTAGCTTCACTCCAGGCAGGTTGTGTTAGAAAGCATATTCATATATGCAAAACTCCTGAGATAAGGCACTATGCACTAGCCCCTGCATGTTGGGCATTTTTGTCAATGTTTATTGCCTCTGAATGGCCTGTTAATGAGATAAATCTTCTGACTGACTATATCCTCTTCTCAGGTCACAACTTGCCTTCCAAACAAAATCAATAATGCCCATATAGTAGTTTTCAATTACAGGGTTCTAGACTACTTTGTCAGGTAAAGTAATTTTTCTGATCACATTTTTAAAAAATATGTTATCAAATCTATTTAGGAAACTTTGTAAACAATGACCTAAAATAATTTATTTCAGAAAATATTAGAGCACAAAGATGGTTAAGAAAAGAAAAACTTCCAAAAGGTTTTTTCTCTTTTGTGATGACTTTTATCTGTGTCAAGGTCATGGTTTACCAGTTGTAATCTTGAATGTACGATGCCTCATTTTAGCAACTGTTAAAGAAAATAACTGCACTATTCACACATATTTTTAGAAGTTGAACTGTATTGAGTAAAAGACTTTGACTTACAGTCAACTTTTTTTTTTGATTTGTTTTATCTATGGTGCCCACTCGTTGAAAATTCTCTATGTACTTTCTCAAGTTTATTGAAAAATAAAAGGCAGGGCATGCATGTCTACTGCTAGCACTCAGAACAGATTTCAAAAAAACATTTTGAGCAGAAATTTTCATTTTTGTTTCTATCTCTGTTCTGACAGTGTTGCTTCAGCGTCATTTCCCAATCTGATCTGAAAGCTAATGTTTGTAGTTTTATTAGGTAACCTGGATTTCGACTGCATTTTTTTCAGGTACCTCAGCTTCTGTTCACGTCAATGGAAAATGGAGGGGGCTTGGCATCACATAGAAGGTGATCATGTCTTGCATGAACAGGCTACACATTCTCAACTATTTGAGACTGGCAGATCAGCCTCAAATTACAGATCTCAAAACAAGTGGTAAGTTGGCAAATTAATTTCAGAGCCAAACAGTCTTGCAGAAATTTAAAAAGTCCTTAAGCAGCAGACCTAAGAGAAAAAAATGCACTAACCTAAGAAATGCTGGTTAGAAAGTTCAGAATAGTGTTTGTGATGATACAGCTGAGATATGATTCTATGAGGTGGTAAAAAATCCAGGAAGACCAGCTGCTGTGGGCTGAGTTCAAGGGATAGAGATCAAGGGCCATATTGTGAAATAGCATTAACTGCTATGAAAGGCTTTGTGTTCATGCTCATTTAGTGACATATGAGGCTGATTGAAACAAGGAATAAAGGTGGTGCCCTGACAAGGAAACAAACCAGTGGTTTGTAAGAGAAATACAGCATTACAATATTGAATATTAATGTGATGTACACTTGTGACTTTACATTTTATTTAGGTAGGCAGTTATAATCTGGAAGCCTTTCCAGTGTAATAGTTTGTTGTTGGGGTCATATTTAAGAAATAGAAAAGGAACGTATGCTTTATAGTAGGGATATGGCTAGAAAATGCAAAATGGAAAACAAACAAACAAACAAACAAACCAAACCACTTTCATTCTCATTATCTAGTGTAAATTCAGAATAATTCCAGCTCGGAGTTAAGGAAGAGTAAAAGTTGCAGAAGAAAGAGATAGGGAAAAGGGGAGGTGTTTCATATCGCCTTGTTATTAGGTACCAACTTTCAGGCATTGTTTCAATTAAAAAAAAAAGTTACAGTCAATCTTGCATCAACATATTAATGCTGTGTTTTTTCATATAAGCCAAAATGATTCTGCAAAGTATTTATTTTATTCCAATTGAGGTAGTTTTTCGTTTGCAGCCTTCTGGGAGTAACTGAGAATGTATCTGATGTGAGGTTGCCCAATCAGCTGCAAGCTTACTTACCTGAATCAAGTTTTCTTCTGAAAATTGTGCCCACTAATTTTAGTATCAGTGCCACTCATTTTAATGGGAATAAGAAGGAACCATATAAAATAGCATATGAAATGTCAGATAATGACACACTCCTCAGGCTCAATAATGCTGCTAAAGTTTAGCAGAAATTTCCCCTGGATGCTTCACAATTGTTCCTCTGCAACCATAATATAATCACGATCTGATAAATAAAGAGGCTTTAGACTGGAAACAAGATCATAGTCACTGATATGCCAGTGTGCTATGAACAGGCCATTTAGCTGATATATCACCTGACTAACATCTGTGGGTGATGGTATATGCCATTTTTTCAGCTTCAAAACTAGGAGACATTGTCAAATAATTATTTGTTTTATTCCTTTCTTAATTGCTTTTTATTTGGACATAATCTCAGAGATCAGGTAACAGAAATATAAATATATATAGTTTAAGACACGTTTAGATTTCATCCTATCATGTGGCTTATCAGTATGGTGAAAACTTAGCAATTGCCTGCTGTCTGGCTGATTTAGTACTCTCACCGCAAACCCCTGCTATTATCTCCTGTGGTGAGGAACGATGTAATTCAGAAATGCATCTCTTCATGTCTCTTCCAGTGTGTTTCAGGGATACAGAGGGGAAAAAAATAAAAATAAAGGGAAAAGGAGTTTTTCTTTTTTGTGGGCTAATTTGATTCATAGCAAGGGGGAACTGAAAACAGTATTTTTTTTTTTTATTTTTATTTTTTTAGCAATACTGTGAGAGGAATTTTTTCCCCTCTCAGTTCTCCCTTTAGAAAAGGGAGTGATAAGCTTTCTTAGCTGTGAAGACCCACATAAGCACTAGCAAAAGCTGGATAGACTGTTGTAGCATACAAGTGCCATACCAGACTGACTGTACTTTGAATTTTAAGAACATTGTGAGACTTTGCATGACTTAGCAAAGCATTAGTTTTTTTTCTTTACTAATGATCAAGGAGAAATGCAGATATTCTTTCAGATCTTTAGAAAAATCTGCAAGATTTTTGCTTCTTTTTTCTAAGTTTTATAGTCAGGCCTCTCTGTAAAGTCTCAGTGTCCTGACCCTCACCACACTGAAATCAGCAGAAAAATGAAACTGATTTTAATAGAAGTTGTGTCGGTACTTAGCCTTGCGCCTTAGTGAGCCTTAACTACATCTCGGTTTCTGTAAGCTCTTGCCCCCTCTAGTGTCAGAATTCGGCTCCTGTTTCCCCTAAAGCCTGCAAGTAAGGTATGGAAAATATAGCAAGACTTCACATCTCATTAAATCCAAATTGTGCCCTTCAGAAGGTCACAGCCCCCAGTGTTTCCTAGAGTTACCCAGTTCTTGTTATGTAAGAGTGATATAGTAATATTCGATCTTTACTATCAAAGTTTATTTCTCTGGTTACATACCATCAGCGCCAATTTTACCATCGCCGTCCTTATCTCCAGCAGCCAGAAGAGCTTTTGTTTCTTTGTCTGATAGGTCTCTGCCATCTGGGGTAAAGCCCTTCAGTACAAACCTAAAGAGGAGGCATGGAAAAAAAAAAAAAAGGAAGAAAGAAAAGTCTTTTTCAGAACAGTTTGACTTTGTATTTATTTGTATCACTGTTTTGATATATGAAGTGGAATCCAGATGGATATAACGATATAACCCTCTTTTTTTTTGTCAGTCAGGAAGAGTGCTTTACTCTGAAAATTCATTTTAACTGAAGAGCTGTCTGTGAGGTATTGATAATTGATGTGTTTGAGGGATCCTGCAGTGAAAGCTACAACTAGTACCTCCAACATGCTTTAGAACATATAATCAGCAAACAACTGATTACTGCACACAAATACTAGGCAGGAGATTGAACTGTATGTATGTTATTATCTAGAGTCTTGTGGGAAAAAATAAAAATAAAAAAAAGAATAAGGAATTAGACTCTTAAGGTGAGATTGTTTGGGAAAGGACATATCTTTACTCACTTTAATTCTTCCTCTTCAATGAAGCCACTCCGGTCCTTATCAAGAATATGGAAAACCTTCTTCACATCTTCTGGGCTCTTCTTTTTCAATCCTACCATCTCGAAAAACTTCTTGTAGTTAAAAGATTCAGCTGCTACAGGAGATGAAAGGCCAGACAACTGCTTAGAAAAATTATTAAAACAAATACACATACATTTTCTTCCTTACTACTGCATGTCCTACCCTGGCAGCCAAAAGCACATTATATCCTAGATGTGGCAAGTGCTAGATATCTGTAATGTAACAGTCCATGCTTCACAAACACTAATTTAAATAAACAAAGGGTGAGAGGGTCAGTGTCTCTGTTTTGCAGATGAAGAGCTGAGCTAGAGAGGGATGGAGACTTGCCCAAGGTCACGAAGAAATTCTGTGACAGAGCTGGAAACTGAAGTCTAACCTGCTTGCTCTCATTTCAGTGTCTTAATTCCCCCTGCACTCCCTTTTTTTCCCCAAAGTTTTACACTAAAACAGTCTTCTGAGACCAAACCTTGACTGTTAGATCACTGCTACTTTTTGACTATTCCACCCCTGGAAAAAACCACTCTTACTCACCCACGGAGCCTAACACTGACAAAACCTGTTTCAGAACACACGGCTATTTCAGTTCTGTTCCATTTTTCCTGAAGATTTACTCGAAATCAGAGAATTGCATTTCTGCCTCTAAAGGTATGTGCGATCGTGATTTGTAAGCTCAGGCACTGCAAGGGAGCGCTGTGCTCTGCTGCCTGCAGGACCTTGTAGGCACAATCACCGGGGAAAAAAACAGAGCCCTGGAAATCGGAGAGGGGAACAGTGGGTTTACCTGCTCCACCTGTCCTGTCCTTTAACCGCTCAGGTAGCCTTAAATCTAATAGAGTGACCTCCGAGACACGCTGTGGACTTATTTATTTATTTATTTTAAACGCATCCTTATTCCTACCGCAGCTTTTCCTATTACATAAAATGAAGGAGGCTCAGTCATTCGGGATCTGCTTGACTGAGATCTGTCATTAGTTGCTCCTAACTGCATCTGCTCCGGGACTTGGAGACGGCCCTAGAAGAATGGAAGCTAATGAGAAAAACAGCTGCTGGATGGAGCAAAGCAGTTTGTTGGTCCCTGCGACTCTCCGGCTGCTGAGTTTGTTCGGGCTCAGCGGGTTTTGCGCTTGTGCCTGTTTGGGAAGGTCACGGCACAGACCGGGACGGAAAGAGGCTGCTATCCCGGGTGGTAGGGGCAGCCAGGTGGTTTGGGGCTCAGGGAGCAACCTTAACAATCTGGGGCTCCGGAAGCACCAAGGGGGGTGCTGTCGGCTTTCAGGGGTCTCCATGAATAAATGAGATAGGGGATATCTGAAATCTGGGGGAGTCTGCGAGGGCTGCAAGGACCGCTGCAGCCATTTGTCCTGCAGAAAGCTTCTGCAGTGGAGTAGTGCACCCACCCGCTTGCTCTGCTACGGAGCCTTCTGCTCCATCCCGAAAAGCAAAGCCCACCCGAGGGGGGTCCGCAGAGAAAGTGAGAAAAGAGCGGTTCCTCGTCTCCTTGAAACGCGAAGGAGCAATTCTGCAAGACTTGAAACCGAATGTCGGGGGTGATGGATAAGCTGTCGCCATCCGCGGCTGGCTCCCCTGTCCTGCATCAGGACGCAATCCGCCCTAGTTCGGCCAGGGTTTTGTTCCCTCAAAAAGTCTCCTGTCGTTAGAAGCAAAGTCTGTCTGCAGTCACTGCTCGCCTCCCTTTAAAAATGAATGAGTATTTCTCCTCTGTAATGTGCAGAGCAACTTTGCTGAGGATGCAGCCCTGCGCTTGATAAACCTGTCATGCCTCCGCTGCACTTCTGAAAACACATCCTCTTTGATATTTTATCTAGCCGGATCCTCTAATCTTCCCCGAGCTGAAAAAAATCCACTGCTATCCTAGGCTGAAGAGACGAAAGGGAGGAGAAAAAAAAGGAAAAAAAAAAAAAAAAAAGGCACTCACCTGAAAAGGCTCCCACAGCCTTCTTGATATCCTCAGCGCTGAGCACGTCAGTCATAGCCATCCTGCAACTGTTTGAACAGGGAAGCAAGTGCGAAAAGATTAAAAAAGTGCTTTTCTCATCATTTCTGCTCATATGACCAAAGCTGCAGTGCTGTGTGGGGATGGCACACCGGGAGAGGCTGGCCCGGCGCCAGCTCCGTTAGCGGCGGGTGGCCAAGTGCCACGGGGCTGGGTCCCCCCCGGGTCCCGCTGTGGGGAGGGGGGGGACGGGGATGCCTTTTCGTGGGGCTGGGGAAGGGAGGGAGGTAAAAAAGGGGAGGGGGTGGTCGCCCCCCGCGGAAATTTGGAGGCTGGAGCAGTGCCAGAGCGGAGGGGGAGTTGTGCCAAGGTCAAGTTCTCGGGTGCGGTGGAAGAGCCGGTGGTGCAGAGCCGGGTCCTTTTTTTTTTTATTATTATTTTATTATTTATTCTTTTTTTTTTTTTTTTTTTTTTTCTTTTAGGGAGTCGGGACGAGCTTTACCGGTTAGGTTCGGTGCCGAGCGAGGAGCTGCGGCATATGCCAAGCTTCAAGCCGCTCTCGGGGTCGGCGAGCGAATGCAATGGAGCTTTGGAGCATTTGCCTTCAGAGCCTGGAGACGTCTCCCCCTTCTGCCTCCCCCCACCCCTCCCCTTCGCGCACCCGTTCCTTGTAGACCTCGTTTCTTTCGGGCCACTCCATATTAAGCATCATCCTCGCTGAATTAATTATCACATCCCTGCGAGTCCCACAGCTCCCGTTGGTAATGCACAATATGCTGCAGAGCCTCCCGCGACACGATGTGGCGAGGCGAGACGGGAGGGTGACAACGCGCTCGTGCCGGGCTCCTGCGCAGCGCCGGCGGCCTCGGGAAGGGACCGGGAGCTCCCCGGCATCGTCGGAAGAGCCGGCACCAAGCCTGAGGAAGCCCAGCCTGTTTTCTGGCTTTGCTTTGCCCCAAAAACCCGTGCCAGTTTCTCGCGGCAAGCGCGGCGGGTAGCGCAACTCGGGCTGAGGGATGGGCAGGAGCCAGCAGGATGAGGCAGCCAAGGTTTTAGGGCCCTGTAGTAGGGCAGAGCTCGGCAGGAACATTATGAGCATCTCAGAGTGGGCATCTCAGTGCGGACATCTCAGTGTGGGCATCTCAGTGTGGGCATCTCGGCTTTAGGAAGGACGTGGGAGGGAGGCAGCGTGGCCGCAGCATCCCCGCGCTGCTCTCAGCAGATGCAGCCCGACCCCACTAACGCGCTGGCCCCGTGTCCTGAAACGAGAGAGCGGCCTGAGAAAGGAGGAGGAGGCTGCTGCGAAAGCTCTGCTTCCCCTCGGTAATCCCTCAGCTCATTTTTTTTTTTTTTTTTTTTTTTTTCCTCTTCCTTTTCTTTTTTAAACAGAGTGCCTTCGTTGTGGGAGGGACTGTCATTCTTCTCTCCTTGGATTTTTTTTTTTTCTTCCTTCCCTCTATTTCTATATATTTCCTAGGATACAAGAGAGGCTTTGTTTTCTCCAAGGACAAACAGCGGTGATGGATGGGGGAGCGGAGTCCACCTCCCCAGGGAAAACGGGGCAAGGCCGGGGCTGTGCTTGGGGCCCTGCCTTTAGCGGGGTTGAGCTGGGAGGATGGGGCCGGGAAAGCCTCGCCTAGCCCAGGTTTAAACCCGGTAGCCTGTTTTACACGGGTCGAATGCGGTCCCATCAAAGCACAACTCTCTATGAGAGTTATCAACGTGCTGGTTGCACGATCTTCTGTAACTGGCGTCTCTTTGCTTCTGCTTAACCGATGGAAGAGAGAAAAGTCCCTTCTTGTTTCCAGTGGAGACGCCTCCAGCCTGACCCGACATCCTCATCCACCTCCCTTTGCCAGGCTCAGCATCGGTGCGATCTGCAGAGGAGCCGGGCTTCCCTCTCCACGCCTTCTCCGCTTTCCTACGACCCTCTTGAAAGCCCCTCGCTGGTGTTCCCTTTCCCTTAGAGCCCCAGCGCCTCCCTTCAGGTCCCTACAACGGGTGGCCGCTGTCCATCTGCCGACCGAGTCGTATTTCGGTGTCAGCCTCACTGTGCTGACCACGCATCGATTTTGGAGGGCTGCCCCCGCCAGCAACACAAGCCCGTAGCAGGCTCCTTCTGCGCGCAAGGGGCCTGAGCGTGGAAAGAAATGAGGGAGAGGTGCCAAAAACAAAAAACAAACCACACGCCAAAACCCGCTTTGAGGACAGCCAACAGCCTTCTAGAAGCTCTGAACCTCTGAACCTCCAAGCTTTAGTCAAGGCTGGTATGTTATTCCGATCGAAAAGGCGTTTCACGAATCGGCAGCTTCACGCCCGACCCTTCGCCTTTTTTCCGTCATCCCTCCGAGATGAGTGACGCGTTTTTCTTTCTTGCTGAGGTTTTGCCAATTTTGCTGCCCGAACGATTTGCAAAACCGACACCGTGGGTTCCCAAGTTGGCTGCACAGAAGCTTTCATATAGCTCAGCTCCCCCTTCCACTGGTACTCTCACCAAGTAAACCACCATGGAAATGAAGTAGAAATCAACCCCCCCCTCGTCCAAAGCAAGCGAGTCAGGGAGAGTTGAATGAACAGCAAGAAGAAGCCCCCACGCCAAAGTTCAAGCTGCAGACAAGCAGAAAGCCGGGAGTTCTTTGCAAAGAGGGTGATAACTTTAATCTTCCTAATGAGCCCATCAAGGAGAGCAAATCCATCCCATCTCTTACGGCAAAGAGCGATTTCCTTTCTGCCACGTGTTTTGGAGCTTTTTTTTCTTTTTACCTGCTGTGTATGACTGAGTACTTCAGTAAATCCTGTCCAACGAGCCCTCGAGTTCTCGTTCACTTTCTCCCCTCCCTTCCCTCTTTTGTTATTTCAATTTTCTCACTTTCTCCCTGCTTTTCTCCTCTCTCCCCCTCAACTCCTTCGCCCATTTCCCCCTCCTAACGGCCCTTTCTTCTCGGTTGGAGTCCTCTCTGCGGGAAGCCACTCCTCTGTGTTTGGAAGATTTGCACCTCATTGTCTCTCGGGTTTTGGTTGTGGGAAGGGCTCTAGGGCCGGAGGGATGGAGGAATTTATTTCCCTTCAGGCAAAGGTCCTCGGCTGCTGCCGGGAGCAGGCGAATCCACGTTGGCTATGGAAGTCTGAACGTTTTTTTGCTACTTACCTTTCGGGTCTCTCCTAAGGAGGCTCGAACAGGTTGTTAGATATGGAGGTGGTCAAAAAGAGGTGAAACTCGGGGTAGGAACCCCCCTTATATAACCTCTCTCGCTCCTTCTATTTTCGGCAGGTGATACCCACTCCTCAGTGGTATCAGGTATTCAGGGATTTTGGTGACGGTGTCACATTTATCTTTCCCTTAAGTAATCAAGGAACACTATTAATAATCCTTGGCACTCACCTTCCCCTGGCTGTGAAAACCTATTACCTCGGCAAACCGACGAGGGAACTTTATTGATAAGGGAGAGGCAGGAGGGCTCTTCATCTCCCATCAGACGAAGGCAGCTTCGGAGGGACCCAGCGCGGTGAATCAGGTTCAGCTTGGGAGACGGGACTCTGCTCAGAAGGAAGGGGCCAGGAAGATGCAACCACCCGGTCAGAGAGAAGAAAAGCAAAGACATTCAGGAGTTTGCCCTTTTTTCCTCCAGCTCTGGCAGACACTGCTCGAAACAAGAGGAAACAGCCCTAAGCTGCCTCTCGCACCTAAGGCTGCAACATTCATCTCTCCCTCCTGGCCTTGGCAGAAGGCAGAAATACTCTTTATTTATTTATTTATTTATTTATTTATTTATTTATTTATTTTCCTTCTACAGGCCACAGTCAAGATGTGGTCGTCTTTACCGCAGGGTATTCAGAGAGGTGCTTCCTGCAGGCAGCAACAAGCTCCATTTGGGTAGTGCTGGTTGTTCATCCTTCCAGGGGCAGCCAAAATCTCTGATCTGGGCTTCGCTGGACGAGAAATCTAAAAAGATTTACATCCTGAGCTTACCTAGGAGAGGCAGAGGGTTGTACATGAAGAGTTACAATATATACAGGCATAATAAGTTGACTGCAACTTTTTCATGAATTCTCTTTACGCCGAATTGCTTATTTGGGGGAAACATACCTTTGAAGATGCTTCTATTTTCTACTCTATCAAGCAATAATAACAACAATAAAAATGCCATTGAGACCTATTCACCGCTCTGTAATCCACCTGGGGACACTTTTCTTGATATTTATTTATTTATTTATTTTCTGGCAAGGGGAAACATTTTACAAAGGACTGTGAACCATATTTATGT
Organism: Nettapus auritus; assembly: GCA_011076525.1. Classification (NCBI taxonomy): domain Eukaryota; kingdom Metazoa; phylum Chordata; class Aves; order Anseriformes; family Anatidae; genus Nettapus; species Nettapus auritus. Next base: position 54,553,169 of record CM021765.1, on the reverse strand, counting down.
CCGGAGTATATTCTTAAGTAAGAAAATATCTTTTCAGTTGCAGGATGCAAACCCAATAGCTGGTAGGTTAAAAAGTGACCAAGGCTGTTGTGATACAACTGAAATTATCTTGCAGGAAGGGCAGGTGCTGCAAAAATTAGATTTTATTTTTCTATCTTGATTAATTGGAAAAGGAAAATATAATTGAGGTATGTATGGGATAAGAATATTTAAAAATATTTTGCTAATGCCAACATCATTTTGATGCCGAGTTCTGTGAAAAACTGGAAATTCTCCAGGAGCTTTAGATAATTTCAAAAGAAGGAAGCTTTATTGAATCAAATATGACAAGGGTTAATATAATCAGTTTAATATTCTCTCTCTCGTATATTTGTATTACATTTCCTTTAGTGGTCTTCGATTTTTGCTTGTGCTACAGTTAGTGGGGAAAGTAATATTACATTTCAGGCAGCCTCCTTTCTTCCTCACTTTGACAAACACTCTCTCTGTGCCCTAGCTTAGAGCAGGTGAGACTTTGTATTTAATTACCTTGTGAAATCCCTGACTCTTGTGGGTCCACAAACAGTGTGCTGCCTTTGGAGCATTATGATTCATAGTACGCTGTTTGCTACGTTCAGTGGTGTGGAGTTTGCATTATGCTTTCACATATTATACCCCTTTGATTTAGAACCACGATTAGATTCTGGTTTAGAGATACCAGCATCTCGTGGTTATTAGCAGGATGCCGCATTTCCATGTGGTAGCTGGCAGAGCAATGTTTCCCTCTTATCTTCTTTTGGCAGCTTAGAGGGGATATGGATTGTAGGACTTTTTGTCCACTGGAGTGTGACTTCCATTTCTGTCTGATCCATTGGAATTAGTGCGTTTGTCCACTGGTGAAACGAGAGCAAGTGCAGAGCTAGCCATGATTCCTCTGTGTAATTCAGCCGTGAGAAAGGATTTCCACTAATCAGGATAGCTTTCTTTAGCTTTCTTATCCATTTACTTAGTTCCCGCTAATGCTTATTTGCAAAGAGAGAAGCAGACTTATGACCTCTTCAGGCAGATAGTGAGGTCTGTGTTATATGCCAAGTATCTCATTTATTAAAATGTTTGCTTTTTTTTTTTTTTTTTTTTTTTTTTTTTTTTTTGTCAAAATAATACATTCAAAATCTGATCCTTCTAGGTTATTAGTACAAATCTGGCTGAAGCTGAAAGACATAGAGCATCGTGGCAACAGGGCATCTGATCACTGAGAATTCACCTATGTGAAGTGATAGAATTCAGGGAGGATGTTTGTCTTACAGCAGTCGTCATCTCAATCAGGTTCGGTCAGGAAAAAAATAGAACTGGGCTTCCCCTTTGAGATACTTATATGCAGCAGAACTAATGGTGACTCTCATCCATTTTCACTTTTTCTTTTTCTTTTTTTTTTTTTTTTTACTTTTGCCACACAAACAGCTGTGATCTGAGTAATAAGGTGCTTCAAGTCCATATCAGCCAATGTACCTGAAATTTTTGGTCTTAGCATCATGTGCATTAGTGTCACTTTAAAAAGGAAGCTTACCCTGCTTCTATCTTCTGTGTCTAGTACATGTAAGCCATATGACATCCCTTATTTGAAAGCATATTCTAAAATTCAGAGGTTTCATTGATAAAAATGTGTCTTGGTTGCCAGTTAACATTTCTCCTATATTTTTAACTTACCAGTCTTTCACATAAATTTCTGTATTAGTCTTCTTTTTGTACTGTCTTTTTCACTGTTTAGGCCTTCCATTTGATTTTACAGTTATATCCTCCAGTCCTTGGATTAGGTGGGTATGGCCTCTATACAGAATTATCTGTTTTACATCCTCATGAAACACTTTCTCTAAACCTGTAATGTTTTTTCCCTGCTTGTTTTTGGTATTCTCACAGTTCTGTTGACATTTTTGTGGTAGTGTGGTGCCCAGCATAACACAGAGTTACTTTGCTGACTGAGCTTGTAAAATATTCTAAAATATCTGTTATAGTCTCTAACCTGTTCCTAGGATATAAGCTAAGAATGATAAATCTGGTTGAATTTGCTGCAGTTCAGGACACATATATGCCCATCCACATTGTATTTAGATTTGGAAAAAATTCCCACAAACATTTAAAATCTTAAAATAAATAGATAAACAAATATTGCACGCCTACTATATATTTCAGCTAAATAACATCTTGAAGCATTTTATAGCTGTCATTCATTATATGGGAACCCCTTCATCTTCCTCTATAGCAAAGCTCAGCAAACCTCACCTAAGTTTAGAGGCAGCATAGGATTCCTTACAATGTAATTATTTTCTTTGGTGTTTTCCTTGTACATTAAGATGTAAATGTATGTTTTTTCATCCTGCTCTTGCTGTCAGACTTGCTTCTTCTTACAGTATCCCTGGTATATAGTCCTCTTACATATTACTTCTAAATAAAGGAAGGAAGAAGTGTCATATTGGTGTTTATCTTCTCTGAAATGAGATGTTTTAGCTGCTTTATATAACCATAAACCATACAATATTGGGGTTCTGGATTCTAGAAATGCTGTACCAAAATCCAAATATTAAAAAGCCTTTGGAACAATGTAAGCAAAAGGCAAACACATTATGAAACTTTTCCCTAATTTGTACCAAATATTAGTTTTAATTAACGTAACATAACTGGGAGTTATTAGGAAGATGAAATATCATTGCCCACATCAGAAATTGCCCAGAGTTTTAGGGCAAACCACTCCTGGAGAAAGGAGCACTAAACCTTTCATATTGGTGAGTACAACTTGCAACTTTTTTGAAGGATGCATACACATAGTAAAGGATGTAGCACATGTCAAACGTATTCTGGCAAACTGTTTGCCAAGGATTTTGTGGTGCTGAGACCTTTAATGTGTTGAAGAGGGGAATAGTCAGATTTGTGGAAGAGAGCTCCAGTGAAGGTTACCAAACTTATATAGGCCACATACAGCCTGGGAAGTTCCTGAGCAAAAGTGGTTGGGATTTGGAGTAGCATTAGGGAAAAAGTTTCATAATGTGTTTGCTTTTTGCTTACATTGTTCCAAAGGCTTTTGTATACATCCATGGTTAGGGACAAAATCACAGGCTAGAGGGAACTCTTCCCTTCCCTTCCCTTCCCTTCCCTTCCCTTCCCTTCCCTTCCCTTCCCTTCCCTATGCAGTGTGGTAGTTCTTAACTTATTTTCCTTGGTGTAGTTTATTATAATCACACGTGTGAAAAGTGGAAGGATCAGGTGGAAAGAATGTATGTGAGAAATACATCAGTTAAAAGAATGACTCACAGTATCCATAGGAAAAAAAAAAAAAAAAAAAAAAAAAAAAAAAAAAAAA
>CM021765.1:54414751-54549735 GCA_011076525.1 Nettapus auritus | reverse complement strand
AAAAAAGTTTGATTCCTAATAACAAAATAGGAAACTTCTGTCCTTGTTTACTGTGACTTTTTGCTTATATGCTGCTTTTTGCTACTTATCTGTCTTCTTTAGTCTGCATATAAGCATGCCTATTCAGGTACACACATATTTTACGATACTACTCTGTGATTGAAAATGTCAATTTTTTGTATAATAATTATCTTTTTGTCCTGCCAGATATAGTATATCAGACTGGTTCAGGCTTTTTTTAGCTTCTATTACTTCTTAATAGTCCTTGCAATGGACTGTTCTTTGGTTTGCCTGATAGAAGTTTGTACTCCTAGGATCCAAGTTTAGTGATTCTGTTTTTACACGACTCCTCTAATAATTGGCTCAAAAGCTGAAAATAGCAAATGGCTACAACAGATACCCTGGAGGCTAGAAGTAGGTCACTAATAGTCCATGCCACCAGTGAGTTTTGGGAATTCCACAGCTTTTATTGCAAATTATGTGGAAAAGAAAGTGAAATGTCATGAGCTGTATCACCCAAAGGAGATAATACAAATAAAAACCAGTGATAGGTGTTTCTATGTAAACCCCCAATGAGAGCTAGTCTCAGATTACCAAACAAGAAAAAGCTAGTGCTGAAAGAGCAGGTCTGTGCATCCTAACACCTTCTAGCAACTCTCAAATGGATACTTACAGCAGGAAAAAAAAAAGCTGTTACTCCCAGTGGGAAACCCTGACCCCAGGTTAAGAGAATGCAAACAGTTGGTTTTCTTTACAAGACACTCGTGGGTATCAGACGTTTGTCATAATTGACACTCTGGTGTTGTTCACACTGGGATGGATAAGCCCATGTAATTATTACCACAGGGGTTATATTCTAGGAAAATTAGCACAGCAGAAGATGGCTTCATTACTTATTCCCATTTATAATAGACTGCTGGTAGGAGAGCAGTCAAAGCATTTAGATCAGGGTAAACAGCTTTTGGGGAAATATGACTTCAGTTTAGCAATTGGAATCCTGGGGTAAGCCAAATTTTGTTAGTTATTTTCTAATGAATCTGTTGTTTTTTTTTTTTTTTTTTTTTTTTTTTTTTTTTTTTCCTCTCCTCTTATGCTTTTATAATTTGTTTCAGAGTTGTTAGTGCACAGTGAGATGTATTTAAAAGTCAGAGGTTTGTAAAAGTTTATATATTTCTGGGTAAACTGAGTAGAAATAATCCATAGCAGTGATGCTTAAATGGCAAGTTTGGGCTTTTCCTGCCAACCTCTCAAGTGGAAAGTGCTGGCTAAGAAAGTCTATAACTAACATCAGAAAAGGAGCACAGTTGAGTCAGCTGTTTGTTTATTGTCAATATTTCATTAGAAAAACAATTCTTCCATGTACAGAATTGGTAAATGGGATATCTTCTCAGGTTTAGGTCATGATTTCCATTCAGCCAAGGAGAATATCAGTAAATAAAAGTAATTATTCTGTAATATTGTTTTAGTCACCCTGATGAAAATAATTCAGCAGTCCCATTTCAGTTGCTAATATACAGATGCACACAAAACAAACTTGCTGGCACTGAATAAATATCTCCATGTAGTTTGCAGATTGAATCATACTCAGACACTGATTTCTCCTATACTTTCTCTCCTTTATCTCTTTAGGTTGCTTAAAGGGAGGACTGCAGGAAGAAAATCTCTAGTTTTGCTACCTATGCTAAACTTCTCACATGAATGGACCTGCACTGGTGTTATCAATCCGGCAGCATTCTCTTCTGCTGAATCTGGGATTCCCTTGGTTATATATCACATTGAAATTTCCAGTTTATCTTTTGTAACATCCTTATTCTCTTGTCTTCGCAGAAGAAAATTTATCAAAGAAAGGCTCACCAGCATATGCCTAGAGCGTAATGGCATCTTCCCTGACATTACCAGTGTACTGCAACTTCTTACAATTCCTTTTTAGACATTTCTTTTGCTAATAATCTCATCACCTTGTTAATAATCTTATGTAGGGGGATTTCACTTTTTCCTAGGTAGTGTGAAAAAGTTTGACATGATTTACATGATTGACAGTATTATTTGAAAAAAAAAATAATATTGGACTAAACCATGTTATAAAAACTCACATCGCCTTTTTGTATTCTTCACATCTGAATTGATGCTCATTATGGGCTTATATTTTGTTCTTGGATGTTAATATTTTTGGCAATCTCTTACGTAAATTATTGCTAGGCCTTTTTGCACCTCACCTTTCATAACAATGTGAGTCTTCCATGTTTAGGTAAAAGAAATGTAATCTAGAAGGGAGCATCAAATGTAGCATGTGGTACAGACTTGACTGATGTGCAACAGAGCTTTTAGCTTGTGTTGTGGTGTTTTCACAGCCAATCGTAACAGGCAGTAACTCCTAGGCCCTTTGAGTTTTGATCTCAGTGGGACACTGAAGCTGTTGTCTTGAAGAAGATTGAGATATTTTCAGTAAAGGGATCATTAATATCTTGCTTCTGGATCAAGCAGAGGCTTGCAAGATAAAAGTGATGTGCTGTTTGGCAGTATTTTGCCTCTTTGAAATGTATTATCTCTACTATTTTTCTGTGCTTCTGTTGACATGTCTCCCCTCTACTCTGAGAAAGAGAAAAGCAAGTAGCAGGTCATACCGAAAACCCCACTAATCTTTGAGTTAGTGTACCTCCATATCTTCCTTTACTTGTCTGACTCTCTTGGATTTTTGTTTTCCAACACCACTTTCTCCTGTTATAGGGCAGAAAACATAGACTCCAACAGATTAACTGATTGCATGAGACCACACAATATGGTGGTCTCATGCAAGGAACCAAATATTGCATCCTTTTTGAGACAGTATCTTCAATAATGAAGCATCCTTTTATCTTTTTTTTTTGTTGTTGTTGTTGCTTTGGATCTTAATCATGAGAAGTACAGCCCACAAAAGTTTCACTTGGGTGGAGCAAGGGTATCCTCTTTCACAGAGAGGATCTGTTTGCTACTCAACTTCTTCTCTGCTACCAAGTTCACCCTGTGTACCACACAGAGTATGGTCTCTTTTCAGTGGGGCTTCCCTTGCCTTTTCTTAATAGAGCTGGATTTTTTTTTATTTTATTTTTTTGTAACTATTAACATTAGTCATAAGCATGTATAGTATAAAAAAGCTTAAAGCTGTAATTGCGAGAGGCAGGGGAAAGAAAGTGGCTCTTTATCTCAGGAGAGAGAAAGTTTGCTAATGCCCTGTGAGGGAATGACAGATGATTTCTCTCTCAGGTTACACACGCTCTAAATCCTCTTCACCATTTCTCTCCAGCAATGGGGAGACCAGATGCTACTGAAACAGCACAGAGCTTGTGCGAATCCCTTACAAGGACCTTTTATTACTGCTATGAGTAAAAACAAGTGACTTGCATAGCCGTTCTCTATTTTTAGAGGGGTTTGTGTTTCTGAAGGACATATTTGCTCCCCTTACGTGGCTTTGGCTAATTTTCTGTTGTTGACTTCTCTTTTTTTCGTTCTTTTAGTGATATGGGAGGACGAAGGTGGGAGAAAGCTAGCGTCTGTTTCTCTGAGCTGTTGTGATGGAATTTGTTAACCTGACATTTTGTATGCTGTGATGTGCCCAATTCCCTTTCTAGCCGTTTCTAGTAGCTATGGGGATACAGACAGCAGAAATCACACCTCTCATACACACTTTCTTTGCTGAAAAAAAAAGCTGGTGAAAATGATAGACAAATGATTTTGGAAACAAATCTTTGATGTGTCCTCAAAGTAAATGCTATGAAGGTTTTGGATATGAAGTTTGTCTTTATTGCATCAGTATACTATTACCTGGTGTGCAAGAATTGCTTTTATATCCAAAGAGCTGTAGTATCTATTCAAATGTCTTTTTTGGACCTGAGCAGTCTTCCATGGTTGTCACTAGAACTCTTTTTGGTATTTTTAGTGGAGATTTGACCAGGCCTCTCTTCCAGACTTCCAGAGATTTTTACAGAAATTGCAGTGAGATAGGGGTCAATTACTAGCACTGAATAATTACTTTGTGGAGAGAGGAACACTTTGTCATGAATTTGATTGAGACTGTCAGTCTATGTTGGTACTGATGTCTTGTTACATATTGGTGACCTATGAAAATTACTGATAGTTTAGATCACAATTAGTCTTACAGGTGAAAAACCACTGTCTTATGCCAATTTCTCTTAAGCATTCATTTTTTTTTCTATATACTTTTTTACTTTTTTAGAAAGAGTAAGTCCTTTCATCCCTTTCTATGTTTTGTTGGATTTTGTTATTGTAAGGATACTTAATAGTCCTGCTTCTGCTGGAGGTACCATAGAAATGAAAAGTTCTGCAATAATAGGGGAATGTGATGTCTTGTCATGAAAACTAACCAAGTATTGATGTTGACATACAAATTATTTAAGATTGTATTTTACTATTCATCATAAGAGCAAGAAAGAGAGCAGGAGGGGTATCAGTTCTGATAAATAAGAGTGTGAGTATGAGAACAAGCAAGGGAATGATTGATTGGGTGAGGACAAGGGCTGGGGAACAGATACATAAACACACACACATAGATAAATACATAGATAAATACAACCACGTGTGTGGGTTGTAACAAATGTCTCAGGCGTGCATGCAGCCTTAACCTAAGTGTGTACACATACCTTTTTGATATATGAAGTACATACTTGTAGAGGAAAATGTGTACATCTGCAAAAATTTAGGCACGTGTAACATGCACACACCTGATACAGAGGTAAATGACAAGTTGTTTCAGTAATTCATTTCGTGCTTTTATAAAATCAGGGAAATTGTGGTGATCTTAAAAAATCTGAGGAAGCTTCGAGAAATTATGAGAGAAAAACATGGTTCACATGTCTCTTCGTAAGTAGAACATTTGGAGCTTTCTGCTCCACCTCCCCTACCAGAAGTGCATCTGATACATTGTACAGAGATTTCAAAGTTTAATTTAGCTTAACTCTTGGCTGCAATCAACTGCTGATAAATTTAGTTGGGGGATTAGGGAACCTAAAAGTCTAATAGCTCCTTAAAAGGAGCCTGGGGACGAGAAAGCAAAACAAAAACATCTGCTAAGAGTCTCCCTTAAAATGGTGGCACACCATAGAGCTTACAGAAATAAGTAGTTTATTTTAAGGAGAGAAGGGATTTTTGCAGATACAGATGCTTGGAGGAAGAAATCCAAAGGTGTAAATATTTAAGAGAGTTGTTTCTTTTGTAAAGACAAGGTTGATTGGATCAATAGCATGTAGCAAATATTCTTCTGTAGTTCTAGATAATTTGCTACTCCAGGAAGAAAAAAAAAAAAAAAAAAAGTGGGAAAAACAAACAAACAAACAAACAAACAAACAAAAAAAACAAAAAAAAACCTGTTGTTAACTTCTTTTGCCTGTTACATCTTTTGTGTAGACTGTCATGTTCAAGATAAGGTCTTTGTGCTTGTGTGGCAGCATTACTTCAAATGTGAATTCTTAACCATGACTACCTCATCTTCTTAACACTGTCTGTGGATAGTAAAGTAGATGTTTTGACGAGGATTTTACACGTACAGTCAAAAATGCAGACTCAGACCAAATCAATCCAAAAAAACCTCAGTCAGATATTTATTTGAAGAATAGATTTATTATAAAAGACCAGAAATTTCTTTCCCTGGATGCTTCTTTCTCATTTGTTTTTATCCTGCATCAGTTTTTGTAGATTCAGCTGTAACTAGGGCCTTTCATAAGTATTACACTTATATATCTCATAGCAAGAAATAACTCTTGTGCCAAAGACACTGCGATCTTGCACAGCCTTATGCATATGTTTTACTTTTTAACTATGAATAGTCCCTCTGAAGCCAGATCTAGGGCCTAAATGAGAACCTTCAGTAACCATTTCTTGCCTTTCCCCCCTTCTTTTGCTGTATTAGTTACATTTCAAGTTTTTCCATTGTCCTAGGTCCCAGAAAAGGACTTAGGCTAGAAAAGGTTAAAAAAAAAAAAAAAAAAGTATTTGAATAATTATTATTTAAATTAAGATGGAGTAATCATTTGATAAAAATTAAATCTTCTGAAAAAAAGAAATGTCCCTTCACACAATGTTTAATTATCTTGTGGGTTTAGCAGCTGGATGGCTATTATTTCAACAAAGAGTTTATTGAGATTTGAAAAAGGATTATATGTAAAAGTAGAGTATCTGTTGTTAGCCTAGCTAAATCTGGTAGGCTTTGAAGCATAAGACAATCATCAGAAGGAGTAAGTATGTGAACTATATTGCCAAAGGAGGAAAATGCATTCTGAATTCATTTGTTTTCTACAACATATGGATTAAGGAACTATTGGAAAGAAAGTATTCAGAGCAGGATTACAGGTCTGCTTTGAGGAATCAAGAGAGGAATTCAAGAGTGGGAGAAACTAAATATTTTTCCATGTAAAATTTTCTGATGTTCATAAAATCTTAGTATAGTTACATCGTGGCATAGTTGGACTCGTAAGTATTATGCCTGCCATTCAAACACGTGTGAACAGTGGGTTCTGCAGCTGAGAACAAAATTATACCCAATTTTCAAATGATGTCTCTGAAATACTAATTAGACTTAGTAGTTATGTGGTGAAAGCGTTAACCTTATTTGATTCTTGTTGTCTAAACAAGTTATATTTCTAAAACTCCGCAGCTTTTCTGTTTGGTTGCTAGTCAATAGCTGTAAGAGTTCAATTTCGAGCTGTATAATTTTTTCTTTATTCTTTTTTTTACATGCCAGATATATAGACAGACATACTAAGTTTATATAAATTATATATATTTTTTCAGTAAGTATCTTAAGCTCTAAAGGCCTCAGTACTAACAAGAATAAAGAAATGGGAACCAAACTTCTAAGACAAAAGAATAACTGAAGAACTACATTTATTGCTAGTAAAACTAGTGCAGTCCTAGTGCTTGTGCAATGTGTAAATTTAGTCACTATTCATTTTCATGGCAGCTGTCTTCCCCTCCTCCTCCAGTTTCAAGCAGCTTTCTATCCAGGTTGTCAATATTTCTCTTTTTTGGGCGGCTTGAAAGCTAGCAATAGTATTCCAGGAGAGCACTGTAAGCATTTACTAGACAAAAAAATTAATTTCTCATGACCTACTCATGTTCAGCTTGTTTTCCATCAGGACCTTCCAGGTCCTGTTTTGGCTACTTAGCCAACCCATCCCCACACTCCTTCTAACCTAGGTGCAGAACTTTACTTTTGCTGAATTTCATGATTTTACTGTTGTCCTATTTCTCCAGCTTGCCAAGGTCATTTTGAATGGCAGCCCTGCCCTCCAGTATATCTGTGGATATACTGTGGATACTGAAAAAAAAAAAAAAAAAAAAAAAAAAAGGTGCTTTAATCAAAAGTCAGGTAGGAAACAACGTATAGATCTTAATACCTGAGGAAAATGGTAAACCGAAGAAACACAAGTGCAGGCATATCCTACAGGTACAGTTCTTGCAGCTGCCTTTAACATCCCCTGGTCCTGGCAAATCCTTTTTTGTCAGCTAGCCAAATGCCCTCATAATGATTATTTTTCTCTAATGGTACTCCTCTTAAAATAGTCTTTCTCCAGTAAGGTGCATAAAGAAAATGTGAGAAATCAAAATGGAGAACAGTAAGAAGAATGGCAACAAGCAGATCAAAAGCAACAGAATGAGAACATAATTCAAAACTGGTTTTAGACTCTGTCTTTGGGGCAGGGATGGTCTTGCACTGTGTTTGCAGCAGACCATGCAGATGGGAGTTCTGATGCCTGCTAGGTCTCTCAATACAACTTCTATACAGAGAATAATAAAACAAGACAAAATAAAGGTGCATATATGGAGAGAATAAGATAAGCAAGAAAGGTATATGAAAGAAGAGGAAAATGAATGGACTTGAGCAAAGCCTGGTCAGCAAAATTGCTGGTAACATGGAGCTGAAAGTGTAGCTGCTCCATGCATCCATGCTGTCAGGCAGTAGAAAAAGGCTCTGATCTATTAGTTTTTATAACAATAACTTGTTATAAAGTTCTTGTCTTGGCAAGAAGTATAATCACCTCAGGATACCTGTAGATTTTTAGAGGCCAACAGAGTATATCTCAGGCAGTGGCCAAACAAGGAGGGCAAGGGGCATGGTTCTTATTCCTTAGTTTTCTCTTCCTCTCTCCTAATGTAAATCATCCTGTCTTATCTAAGAGAAGTAATTTATGGTCAGCCTGCTGGCTGGTCAGCTTCATGTCTCTCATAAATTAGATAGTCAGACACATGTGGGTCAAGTTTGGAAATGGCAATGCATGTCTTCAGAGGAGGGATGGATTCTTCCCAATCTTCCTTACCTTTGGTTGTTCTTACACACCCCAATTTATTCCCTTTACTAATTTATGTTCCTCTTTCTGCCCACTTTCCATTGCCTATATCTTTCCTCTTTTTCTTCAGTGAACATGACAGCTATGCTAGAATAATATAAGGAATTAAATTACTTCTTTGCCTTATCTTTTGTTTATCTCACATCCTAGATACGGAATAAAGGACTATGTTTCTCTTCCTGGTCTTTCCTCCTTTGTTGTATCTACATAGGCACATACTTCATGCTGAGAGGAACTGCAAAGAAAATTGTCTGGACATCAAAGCTCATTATGTTCTATTGCAGCTGAACACCAGTAAATATCTCAACTCTTCTAAAATTCTCAAGAAAGATTTTACTTAGTCTCATCTAGAGCTAGATCTCTGGACTATAATAGCACTTGCTGTGCAGATCTGCTGTGCAGGTCTGAGATTTTTTTTTTTTGCCGTCTTAAGACTGGGTCTGTAGTTAATACTGCTGTTCAATGTAATTATACCAGAAGAAACATTAGTGAGGACGATATCATGCCATCCAAAGAAGTCTTTATGCAATGGAGTTTATTTTGTTCTGGCATAAAGTGTTTTCAGTGAAGTTATTGATATAACTCTGTTATCAAAGTTGGCTTTTTGTTTGTTTGTTTAGTTTTTTAGTTTCTTTGTTCTTTTAATCTGTAGTTCCCTTATGTGTCTATTGGTTGATACAGTCACAAGAAAGAAAAAACAGAGTTGGGAGAAGACAGTGGTATGGGCTATCTCCTTCTGGCATTATCAGCACCAGGGTAGAAGTACGTAGTACTGAAAATGTATCTAATTAAATACTTTCTCTACTGTGGGAGATGATGATTCCACTAAAAAGTTTCAGCAAAAGTTGGTCCGGTTAGCTGGAAGCATGAAGGGGTATCTGGCACAGAAGTTTTTCTAGTCAGTTAATGGGAACACATCTAGTACTATCCCCTTTTGAGTATGATCAGGCCAGGCTTTAAAGGTTATTTGACCATTCTCATTTTGTTAGAACCTTGTGTAGTAGAGAATTTGTCTTTGAGATGCAGAGATCAACTAAGGTGCAGAAAAAGAGATACCAGCTTCACTTTTAAAACCTTGATTATGATCTTACAGTAATCGCTTCTTATTCTGCGTCACTGTAGTATTAAAAAAGCCCTGTGGCCAGCAGCCTGATTTAGTATTACAGCAGCCAGACAGAATCTAATACGGGAAAAAAGGGGAGAAGTGAGAGCCTCGAGTTCAGTGAATCTTTGTAACTGCTGTCAGATCCACTGGACTAGAATGTTGACAAACAGCACAGGGAGAGCTGAAGAAAGATCCCTGGTAGATCTGAGAGCCAAAAATCAGCTAAACACCTCTGAGAAGTTTAGAAGCTTGTCGCTTGTTTGGCTCATTTCCACCTGCCTTTCCCCATTTCTCTGCAGCAGAAGCAGTGTTGGAGGGTGCGTACTCTGGCTTGCAGGCTGTTGGAGGAGACTCTGGCCTCAAATTACACAGCATGAGAGCTCTGTGCATAAAATTAGCAGCAGAGTTCTGTGTATTAGGCGCCAGGGAAAAATGTCACATTCAGCAGAACTCAGAGGCGAGAGGTGGAACGGAACGAACTGGAACAGGACATCAATCCCCCTCCACTTCTGACTGGTTTGCAGCAGACATAACTGAGGGTGTCCTAAGCAGCTAGCTTGGAATAAAATTGTTTAGACAGGAACTGTATTTTATGTCTTAGTTATAAGAAAATTTGATTTTCTTTTCATCCTTTTTTTCCCCCCTTCACTTGCTCTTTCTCCTTTTATCTTCCTTATGTCTTTTCAAATGAAATCTCCCTTTACCCATGAAGAAGTGCTATTGACATACAGTTTTCTGCCTTCGTTTCCACACTTTTTGGTCTGATTCATAGTGAGAAACACACTGTAGTGGCATTACATTCAAATTTTATAGTGGATTCCACAAGCTGTTTGTAGTGAAGTCTGGAAAATTAAGTAAAGGGCTGGCAGACAGGGCAAAGGCACTAAAGCAGAGAGACACAGCTATTCAAGGACTGGATTCTTCAGATACTAACTTAGTAGCAGACATGTCATTCAGAAAAACTATTACAGAAAAGGTCACAGCTAAGGGTGTGTTTTGGCTCCTTCCTTACATCATAAAAACAGGAAAATCCTTACTGTGCCAGTCCTAGGTTGCCCCAAAGCACGTGTTGGAGACTGCATTGCCATCTGTACGTAGAGATGAATTGCCAAGAGATATAAGTGTACACTTGCCTGATTGTTTGGAGATGTACATGTACACATACACATTCACTCTGTAGTCAGAGTGTGTTTTCATAAGACAAAGTTGTCTGGCAGCAATGCTGTTTGATGCATTCTTCCCCATTTTTTCTCTATATTGATGTCTGTACTGTGAGCTGGGCTGGGAAATTGTTCTGTGGTTTAAAAAGAGTTTTAACAGCTCAATCAGTCAGCTGATGTGTTTTGCAGCACAGTCTCATGTGTGCCTTCCTGTGGTGCAGGAAAGAGCAGGATTATATGTGGACAGGGAATATCCTAAGATACATCACTGTGTGATCACAGCTTCAAAGTCCCCCGTTACTTTTGTTGGGCTCAGATTATTGAAGCAATCCACAAGCAGGGTGATGCATTCCCTGATTAGATAGCATTCTTGGGCAGAAAGCTATTCTTCATTTAATTTTCTTGTTCTCCTTTTCAGTAGTAGGGCAGGCCCATTGGCTTCTGCTGTTTAAGATATGTGATAATTTAGCAACTACATTCTTTTGGAATGGATTGGGAATCAGTTCTAAGGCCTGGCTTCAGAGCATACATTACCGGTATGTTTTTTTGTTCTTATATTTTCAATTGGAACTGTAGGCGATTTTGAGTGCAGGTGGGTTGCTAAGGATGATAGATGTAATTTATCACTTTTCACCTGACTTTCCCAGAGAGTTATTGCTCTATTGAGCCTATTTCTTTCCTCACCTTCTCCCTGTGGGAAAAAAAAAGTATTATTGACAACCCCATTTTGCAGATGGCAATGTTGAGGAATTAAGGAATCACATAGCAAGCCAGTGGCTGAACTGAATGCAGTTAATTGAGAGCTCTCTTATTTAGACCCAGCTTTACGTTACAAGGCAGCTTTCTGCCTGTTGAGGTGTGAGACACACAAACTCCACACTAGAAATGGACAGACTGGCAGATGGTTTGCGATCAGATTACTTATTTGTGCAGTTACTGCTGGGCTCAGTCTGCGGGTTTATCTTTCAAGGAATAAAGGCTGAGTTAATGGCAGCAGGTGAGGCAGCAGGTGAGGCAGGCTGTAAGTGTACACTATGAGGAATACTGGCAGAACAGAACTTTGAAATTCATAGCATTTTGATGTTTATTTCCTCTATGTTTTCCATTCTTCTTTCTATCTTAATCTCTAATCCCCTTGCCCCCCAGTTTTATTAGGGGATATTGTCCCAGTTTATGAATCATTAGTAAATGAGCCTTAAGCTTTCTGTAATAAGCAAACTGGATATGTCTGCACCAGAAAATTGTGCTTCTTTGACTATATCAGTGTTGCTAAAGTAGTACAACTCCCCTAGGGTAAAGACAATTATACCAGTGTAAAAGTGCATATCCAAATATAACTGAGTCCCTTATGGGAAGGCACCTCTATACCAGTAATAACTAGGTCCACAGTAAGGCACAGATTTATATTCCTAGCCTTAGGAACCTGAGGTGACCAAATCAGGAATGTAGGTACTTTATAATTCACGTATAGTCCAAGGAGACAGATAAAACCTTTAGAGGTGGAGTTGGCCACCTTGAGGTCTGATTTACTGACCAGAGGTGCCAGTCTCTCTTCATTATCCATTCAGAGAACTTCCACTTAACTAAAAGCACTTATCTGAGGTTTCTAAATTAACTCAGAGGAGTTTGGTCACAGGATTTCATCAAATGGATGGGGAAATTATTAGGAACAGTGTAGGATGGTTTAAATGTAGCTCTGCACAAATTCTAACAAATCCTAACCCTGTTTTGAGATTTGGGAAAGTTCAGTGAAAAAAAAAAAAAAAAAAAAAGTGAGTAATTTTGACAGGTCTTTGAACTTGTGAAACAGATGAAGCAGAATTTTCTTTGCCTTGAATAGCAATAACTGTGACTGACAGATTTCTGGCTATCTAGAGACTAGGAGTCTAAAACACAGAGAATATCCTGCCACAAAGGGTCACTGCTGCTGTGCACTTGGAACTAAGTCTTAAGATTTTGGAGGAATCGTTGTAGGCATATAATTCTCTCAGAGGTTCTCAAATGGAGCCACTCTGCTTCTGTGCCTGCAATAGCTGGTTGCCAGGCTTTGATGCTGGTAGTTAGCTATTCTGTATTGGTCCACGTCCAGCCCGCAACTGTCATACACAGTAGTAGTGACAGTGTCTGCCCTCTTTCTTCCTTCTTTGCCTCTTTTATCCTGGAAATGATATGCTAGCTGGTTAAAGAAATGTTCTGTTGCTGTTTCTGAGCTTCCATTTCTCTCACTTACCCTAGTCTTGGGCATGAGTATCCACCTGAGCTCTGCAAGAGCAAAAAACCCCATTGCTCATAAAGAAGTTACTATTGTTATGGTAAGACTTACATTATTTTTATTTCAAGTGATCATGCTATATCCAAGAGAAATCTTGCATCTTTTTGAATGTTTATAGTAAAGGTAGAATTGTTTTCCATAGAGAGGAAGACCATAATATTGTGTGTGATACTGCTCTGCATAAGAAAAGCTGTGAAGATCTGGCTATAGCACCCTGAACTAACAACGCCCAGAATGATAACGTTGAGTGCAAGTAGTTGAGAAAGACTAAACAATTTTTTTTTTTTTTTTTTTATTTTTTTGTGTGTGTGTGTGTGTGTGTGTTATTTTTTTGTCTTGCAATACTCATTCCCTCATGAGTGGTTTTATTCAAGCAATTAAGGTGCAAAGAACAGATTTAGTTATAGGATTTAATTTGATATTCCAAGGAAAATTCAATTGAAAAAGAACGCTACTGTTTCTTTAGGTTTTGGCTCTGTAAAACCTATTCATGTTGAGTACTAATTTATTATATAAATGACATTATTACATTCACTGTCGGAAAGAGTGGTAGATGCTGACCTTTATTTATTTATTTATTTATTTATTTATTTCAGTTCAGGGTAGATTGTGTAGTTGTGTTTATGTCAGCAGCACATGATCGTAGTCCTTTTCTGCAAATTCCTACCAGTTACTTTTCACCCTTAACAAGTAGTCACAGAAACTGCATCCAGCTTTAAATCTAGGCAAATTTTCAAAGTTCTACTTATCCATAATCCTGTGCTTTTTTGTCCCTCCATACTCAGTATGACAGGGAGAGTATCTGTGCACTCAGCCAGTATGGATTCAGCACTACTTGCAAAAGAACAATGAAGATTACAAGGCAGACATGAGTAGTTTATTTTATGTAACTTTTACAAAAAAGTTTTGTGGAGCCATAATTCAATATTAATGTGCTATCATGATATGGAGTTTAAGCATGACTCTATTTGAAAATATAATAAATGTTTATCAAAGCCTTCTGTAAAGCTGATGGTAGCCATAAAAGCAAAATCTGTACAGGTGTGTAATATGAATGGAAAATGGAATATATCTCCAAATCACTTTTTCCCAAATCAGTGTGATCAGTTACAGCTCAGCATCAAGCAACCGTAGAAGAAAGACATTCAACAGCTAATGCTGCATGTACTATAGAAACAAATATTCCACGTATCCTCTGAAAACAGTAAGTTAAATGAAAGTATTGTGCAAGTCAACTCTGCTGCTTGTGTTTCTGTTTGATGTTCAGTGTTTGGTGCAATATACCTTCCTTTACAGATTATTATGTGATGAGACCAGACATCTTTTAGCAATATTATTCATGTTCATTTTATTCAGTTACTTAACAAAATTCACTCTACGACTAGTGATGGAATGTAATTATGCAGTACTTTTCTAGGAATGGGTACATCAGACAAAAGTTATTTTTCTAGAGCTTACTTGTGTGCACAGTCAAAATTATACAGTAGCTGCTGCTCTAATAGACGTGGTATGTAGTGCTGTCATCAGAATTGATTCAGCTGAGGAATTTTATCATGTTCCTTTGATTAGTGGTTCACGTATCTTTAGTGATTTGGAACTACCTCCCCATATTCCGTGTTTGTTCTGGGTGTTTGGTTATAGGTGATAATCTTGGACTTCCGAGGTGTTTATGTATCCTTACAGTATTATATTCTAACAACATGTACATCAGTCAGAAGACCACAATTCCACAGTTCACAGGCATCCACAGCCAAAATAATATAGTAAGTGCTGTACTGGGAAAAAATATATAATGATGTCAGCATAAGCTCTTAATTCAGTCATCTGAGGATTTTCTTAGTAGTCTCCCATAATTAATTAATTTAGTGGTATTTCTTGCACCTGGATGCCTATTTTCTCTTACACATGGATAAATCAGCTATCTGGTTTTCTGAGGTGGTAATCTGCCTTTTATTCAGAAAACAAGTTCTTCGACTTGTTTTAGTTCAGGACAAGAACATATTTGCAGAATCAAGAACTTTCATAGCACGTTTACCATTATTCTGTCGGATCAATGTTATTACTGGCTACAATCTCTAGTAGACAGAAGTATGATCAAAGAACTTCTTTCAATTTATTTATTTTACTCAGCCTACAGCAAAGCAGTTATACAGACAATTTATCTATGAGGTTGTCTATCAACCTGTTCTTTGAAAACCATACCTTGGAAAGAGAAATAAACACTGGGAAAGCATTTTTGCACTGTCTCTTAAAAGATGTATCTGCATCATATCTAGGTTATCTTCCAAGAGATTTGAAAAGATTAGGATATCCTTTTTACGATTTTCTTATCAAAATGATGATATCCATCTAATATAAATAGTAATCTTAAAAGCATCACTCCCAACTTTCTCTTCTGTTACAGTTTACCTGGTTCTTGTGCCTTCCACAATCTTTTTGCACACCAGGAGGGCCCCTCTGAATTTTCATGAGTTCCTATATACTGATCTCATGATTAAGAGTTCTGGTGAAGATGATCTTTTATTATTTCTTTCCTAATGTCAGGAGAAAGCAAGAAGATTGAAGTTAGAAAATTTTGTTATGGTCACACTCATTCAAGGCAAAGGAAAGAGTCTGCCTTCAGGTTACATGAGAACTCCACATTTAGCAGGCCTCATCAAGAAAATGAAAAACACAGTGGAGTGTGAAGATCTAGGGAGATATTTAGATCCAACATCACCATCTTAAAACTACTGTGCTAAATCTTCATGTATAGCACAGAGTAGCAAATCACTCAGAAAATACAGTACAGAATTCTGTGACTTCTATTCCCTTTGATCAAGAGACGCTATACTCCCTCTCAAATTCTGTAATGCCTTCCATTCTTCATAGGAAAAAGAGGGGTGAAGAATTTACTTCATTAAAATGCAGTAAAATGAAGTTTACTCATAAGTCTGATGATTACAATTGTCAACAGAATTTTATGGTGAAGGATGCTAGTTGACTTTTGCTCCATTCAGATAAGATATTATTTATTTATTTATTTTTGGTTCTTGGCAGCAGAAGGATGAGAAGGAATGAAATATGTACCAAACATGAAAATGGAAGAGAGTTAAAGATGGAAATGTGGAGATAAAGATACTGCACATGACAGCTTTTTGACTAAAGCGGATGAGATATGCTGCAATTTATCTGCAGTGTTAGGAAATGATGGTTTCCTTGTCATTTTATTCCTTCTATGTTCTTCTTGAAAGATTTTCAACTGATGTTACACAAGTGCCATATCTCTACCCTTTGAGTACAGAGCAGAGCAGTTAGGATTCTCCTTGGGTGAACCATTACCTTGTCTTTGTGGGTGGCAAATGTGGATTGTTTGAAGCATTTAAAACTCTGCTCTTTGAAGGACTCATGTTTTACTTGTATTGTTACATCCTTCAGAACTCACTTCCTAACCTCCTGTACCTGATTTTCTGGTACCCAAGTGCTTGACCAGGTTGAATTTCCTGACCATCCTTTCTGTTCCCTAATGAAAATTTATCCTTTAGCTCCACCTCCTCGCTCTTGGTTCATGGAAGGGAGGATCCTTGGGAATCATAAAGGCTTAAGAAGCGATCAGAGGTATTCATCCTAGCTTATAAGCATTGTTAGTGTAGATGTGTATTTGGAATCATTACAGCTGGGGCAAAACAAAATTTGTTGAGTCCACTCATACTGGCTTTCCAGAGGCAAGAGTTTCTCTGCAGGGGAAGACAATGGCTCACAGTTTCTGCTTTTTGTTGGACTTTTGGTTTCTCAACTGTGGCAGTTTCGATACATGACAGACATCACAAAACAGCCTTTCTCTATGACTCTTTTCTTTAGTACTTCCTCAATTTCTTGGGGGTGGGGAAGTACAGAAAAAACTGACACTGAAACATCGGAAAAAAAGATTTCTGAGGCCTTGCAGAGGAGTCTTGATTCACACAGAGAGAAATGCTTTGACCAGGCTCATCCCATTCAATCAAGAACTGCCTAAGAAGCAGAGGAACAGAGCTTAGCCATCTGGATTTAGGAAACTGAAAAGCATGTCTCTTCCCCGACAGCTGCGAGAAAAGAGGTAATATGTCTGTCCCTCCTCCCACAAGCCTCCATGTAACTGCTACGATCTGTGCATTTAATTTTGATGGTTCTAACAGGCTGCTTCTTATCATAGCTTCCAGACTATTAGGTTTCTTAGCGTGGAGCAGAACACTTGTTAAGTTGGAGTGGATTTTCTTTCATCTTTTCTGGGCAATATTCACCACCTAGGACAACAGTGAGTCGTTGTCCTCTTTATAGCTGCAAACAGATTCACTCACTGGGTTTTTTTGTTAGGAGTGTTTGTGATATGACTAGTTGTATTTCTTGATCTCCATAACCACATCCCTCTTCACAGTAAGTGGTGGTATTTAGGGTATTGTGGGTGGTGCTGATTCATGCTATTCTTCTCATAGAGCAAGCGATTGCAAGACTTCACATCATTACTTCAGCCCTTCTGATAGGCTACACTTTGTGGAAACCCCTGCTTGGGATATTCTTATAGCAGAATAAATTAAGCCAACTGCTGTGGTTCTTTTGTAGGATCATAAAAATGTAACATTACTTCAGCTTGGCATTCCTTAGTGGATCCTTTTTGCAGTTTCTTTTTCTCTCTATTTCATTCTTGATCCTTTTTACTTAAATGCTAATATAAGTAGCACTCTAACATGACATAAGATTGAAGCAAAGCTGAATGTCTTCTGTTTGTCAAAGATACTGTGCCAAGGAGGAGGTCCAAGAGGAAAAAGTATCTGCCAGTCGATGCTGTTCTATTTCATGGACGATATAGACAAGAAATGAGAGGTCCTGGTCATATGGCTACTCTTTCAGTGTTCCTTTAGGGACCCTCCCTTCTCTTTTCCTTCAAATGCAACCTGTTCATATTCATTTTTAAGAATCTGAAAAACTCATTCTAATGCTGTCCTCTTTCATGTGTTCCTCCATGCACTTTTGACTTTTTCAAACTTGTACCTTTGTGCTCCTTTCAGGTTATCTGTTGTGGCTGGAAGGTCTACTTGTAAATATTTGCTAGGCTATTCCTTCTTTTTCCAAAACAACTTTAAGGTCTACCTTACTGTGAACTTTACAAGAAAACTTGGCAACATTTTGACAGCTGGTGCAGGAACCATTAGTTATGATATAGAACAATATTATATGTTTGTTTCTTGGCTTTTTTTCTGTTTGTGCTCATCTTTCTGTTGCTTCTTATTTTATATTTACAAACTACATCGTATGCATTTTACACATAAAATATAATGTTTTAACAAACTGCCTTTATGCTGACAGTTTCTACCGCATGTAACACAACAGGCTCTTTTCTCAGATCTGTTTCCTATTCCCTAATGTAATACAGTAATAGTAACAGCATAACTCACGGTATATAAAAATCTTCTTAAGAATAAGAAATAGCACTACCGAGTTTTAATTGTAAGCCTACTAGATGCTGTATGAAGGATTAAGAATGCATAAATGGTTGATCACATATATCAGGAAAGGCTTACCAGCTCAAACTTTTGTTTTGTAGTCCTGCTACTCTAGCAAGCCCAGCAGTAGTAGGGGCCTGTTTTTCAGGCTCATTGAGTTCCCACAAAGGTTGCTGACTTGTGCTGAAGTTACAGAACACAGTATCCTGCAAAGGAAGAGAAGGACACTACAGGTTTCTCTTGGTTTTGACACTAGATAACATGAGGTTGCCACCTAATCTTTGTTATGTATAGCATAGATATCTCCAAAGGCTAACAGTATGAGTAACTTAAATCTTTTTTTGCTTCACAGTGATTTTGACCAGCTTCCAGATGACGTACCTGTTTCAGCTAACATTGCAGATATAGAAGAAAAGAAAGGCTTTACTAATTATTATGTAAGAAAGAAGACTTATTTTGTCTTTATATGCTCTCATCTGTAACTGGTTTGGTTGTGGGAAGCAAGATGCAGTTAAACTGGTGTCGCTGCTTTTTGTAATGAGTAGTTCCTTGCTGAAAGCTTCTCAGTGCTTAACTTTTCTGAAATGGAGGTTAGTCTACCACAAACTTAGTATAAACATTTATTTTACTTGGTGAAACCTGACAGAGGTGTCCTCTAATATTGCTTGGTTTCTAAATTCTTAACTAACTTCTGATTTATTTCCTGTTAGAGTGCTATAAGCTTGGTGAAGAGAGTGGGTAAATGAATTCAAAGAGGGTAGAAGGGCAGGGTCTTGGCTTAATTTTTCTATGGTACTGTGAAGTTGGGATGTTTCCATTTCCACAAAAGGTAGTTTGTCTTTGATATCATATTTAGATCTTAAAATGAGTAATCTAAAAGTACGCAGGAAGGGAATAGAAGGGAAAGGCAATATGAGATTTTCTGAAGAGGGGTTTTGGATGAGCCCAGCTCAGTCCAGCTTCTACAGACTATGCTTCTTTTGCTGGAGACTTTGCTCATAAAAGCCTCCCACTGAAGTATGCAGGTTTTACTTTGGAATGTAGTGAAGTTTTGTTACTCTGCCTTTATGTTACCAAAGGATGTGGCTGCAACACGACTCAGAGTTCAGTGCCTGGAAATCAGGGGCTACTTTAGGGCAAAGCAATTTTGGTGAGAGATTACAAATACTATCAGGGTTGGAGGGGGAACATTAGAAGTGAAAGGACTAAGTTTTTTATTTTTATTATTATTACTATTAA
This sequence comes from Nettapus auritus, assembly GCA_011076525.1. Taxonomy (NCBI): domain Eukaryota; kingdom Metazoa; phylum Chordata; class Aves; order Anseriformes; family Anatidae; genus Nettapus; species Nettapus auritus. The sequence goes on along the minus strand of CM021765.1, from coordinate 54,530,161 downwards.
TATGGTTTTACTTTTGGCCAGATTACATTGACTATAGTTTCTGAAATTGCATACTTAAAAGTCAAAGAGAACTATGAATCTTTATCCTCTGGAAATCAACTCATTTAGACTTCTGTCTATAGATTTGGATGTTCAAAGCATCCTACTATACAAAATATTGTCTTTGATTCCTTAGTATCTTCATTCTATTTCAAATGGCAGTATTTATATTTACCTCCTTTTTGCTCCTCTCTGAGGGAAGGTATGTAAGCACAAAGTAACATCTAGTCATTCCAGGTTTTCTTTTAAAATCGGGTGATAGAAAGCAGCCACAGGGATATGATTCATGGAAAAGCTGGAGCCATACATATACCACACTGTCCGGTGCTAACTTGTTATTTTCTAGTACTTGACTGTGCAGATGCTTAACTGAAACATTGCTTTTCACTTTGCCCCTAAAACAACATTCCCACCACTGGAGCACTGCCTACTGTATGCCTTATTTTCGTCTTGTAAGTATGTATAAGTCTGAATGTCAGCCTGAGTCCCTCTTCTCTGTTTCAGTTGTTTGTCATTGAAGTAAAGATTAAAAGTGGTGGAAGATACCTGATTTTCAGACGCTATCGTCAGTTCTATGCCCTGCACACCAAACTAGAGGAGAGATATGGGGCAGAGAGCAAAAACAGCCCTTTTACCTGCACACTCCCCATATTGCCAGGTAAGCTGCGAGTACCAAATCTGTGTGATTAGTACCATTGTCAGTTCCAGGCTGTCCTTAAGAGGAGTGTGTTGTATGGAAGTACACAGGATTTCTAGCTGTGACAGGAATTAGTTCTCAGCAGTGGAAGCTGGAGAAGTGAAGCTTCACATGTGGTAAAATCATTTAGAAAGCTAAAATCCTTTAGATAATACCTATTTTCTTGGAGATCTTACTTTCTCTTGATTGCTTCATTTCTGTGACAGTCTCCATTATTTTTTCTTTAATAACTTTCACTGGTTTAATGTTTTCTAGGGAAGGTTTATGTTGGGGCCAAAAAAGAAATCGCAGAGAACAGAATTCCTATCCTAAATGTCTACATGAAGGTAAAGCTTCCTTCCTGGGGGTAAAGATTGCACTGAGCACTATAGAAAATTACCCCTTGCGATCAGCCGAGAGAGACATTACTGATGTAGCCCTAGGTACCTGCTTCTCTCTGTACCATTTTTTTCTGGAAGACACAGTGTCCGCACTGTGGGACAATCTGCAGTCCTGGTCGCCAGATTGTTCAGACTGTAGGGATCTGCTGGAGTACAGCGTTCACAAAGGCTGACTCCCTGCCTTCGTATATGGATAGCCTTACAAACAAACAAAACCAAGATGTATGAGAAAATGGTGAATTTTAGAGTGTTGAGTGAATAGGGAGTTAAGTAAGTGTGGAATACGGAGTTTGGCAAGTGCACCTAAGAGACTAGCAAAGCGGGATGGGCTTCTGAATATACCTGCTCCATGGTGAAGACAGCCAACAACATCAAGGAGAGAAATTATTCGAAATCCTGATGTTAAATCAGTAATGGTCTGAAGCACAGGTCAAGTCTTCCAGTACTTAAGGTTGCCCTCTTTCCACAGTCATTCATGTTCTGAAGGGAAACGGCAGGAATAATTTACTCCTGCAGTAAATCAGGCGCACAAAGAGTGAAGCGATACACTGGCCAACTCCAGGAGTAAACAGGAGAAACTGTCAGCTGTTCAGCTTTGTCCTGCTGAGTGAGAAGGGAGAGGAGGGAGATTTCTGGCAGTAATGAATATCCTTCATGATCCTGTAGGTCAGAGATGCATATTTGGTACTTGTAAATAAATAGAGAACTGATCTTTCCCACTGTTATTACTCTGTTTCCTACTTGCTCTTGGCACAGAACCTACTCTGCCTACCCGCTTGGGTGTTGATGGATGAAGAGGTACGGCTGTTCTTCTACCACTCAGATTTTGATAGTGAACAGGTGCCTAGAAGACTGAGACGGCTTCGCCCACGGACACGCCGAGTGTAAGCGATTGACATGTTTTTTTTTTCAGCATTGCTTGATGTAAGAGATGCTGTCCAGTTTTGTGAGAAAAGAGAGCTGACAATCACCACTGTGTTTCCCGAGTGAATCCCTGAAATCCTAATATGAGCATCTCTGGGGGAGAGTGAAAACATGCTATTTCTTGCTTACAAAAATCTAATATTTTTAAAGCATAGCTGGTATTTGCATCAAAAGGAAAAATTCAAATTGAGGAATTATAGCCTGTTTTTTTAAAAAAATGCTCTTTAACTCTATCTGTTGATAATCCTTGAATGGTAATATCTATTATAACCTGAAGAATACACAGGCCAAACTTAAGGACAAAGGCTTGCACCACTAAAGTCAACATGAGTTTTGGCACTGAATCAATGAGATCTGGTTCAGACACTAAATAAAACTGAATATTTAATTTGTTCCTGTCGTTTGTCTAAACAGGGGCCTATCGTACATAGCAGCATGGGCACCTCTTTGCTAAGTAGATATTTTACTTCATTACCCTTCAGAGAAATTAATTCTCCTTTCAGCACATCAAAGATGGACAAGATTCCTTTTCACTTATCACAATCTGTGCAAAACCTGCATGCGTGCATGCATTCCTGGATGTATATGTGATGGCAGACTTTGAACAGAGTGCCATAAATGCTAGAAACAGAATTGCCCAGATGGTAGAGTAAAGGGTCTGAGCAATGCTATGGAAGAGGCACACTGGCTGTATTGAAAATTATATCTGTTCTCAGCAGCAGACATCATCAGATTGCTGCTGCTCTGCACTGAAACAGAGAACTAGGGCAATGGTATTGCATCCATATCTATTTACTGCAATGCTGCACACACTCATGCAGTGGTCCTCCAGTGATCTGCAGTTTGCCTGCCTTGTATATAATGAAAACGTGAATGTATTACTGATCACGTAGTATTTTTGATGACTTGAAAGACAAATATACCTCCCTGTTGTCTCCTTTGTCTTCAGTAAAAGCATTTCACCTGAACTGCCTGTTTTGGACCGGGTGGCAAGTCCTCGGGCTGAGGTGAGTACGCTGCACAACCTGTCACAGGATAGGAGACAAAATTCTGTTTTACTCTGGTATGTCTTTGATCAAGATGTCTTTTCTAATTAGAGGTTGGGGAAGGAAGGGAAAGTGAAATCAGCACAGGAAACCAATTGTCTTTCACAATAGGGAATGAAATAAGGGACAGAAGAAAGTGTTCTGTTCCTCCTTAAATGAATAAGAATGAGGTCTATTGTGAAGTCAGAATGACAGGAGGTTCAAAATTTAAAGACATAAAACTCACTGCCAAATGGTCCACATATACATAGTGATACCCACAAACTAACTTTAAAGCAAGCAGAAGCTTCAGTCTCATTGACTTCAGCGTATTATTAAAGCTCTGCATGTGAGGCATCTTAGTAATTTCTGTAACATAAAGGTTCTACCGAAAAGTGCCTATAACCCTGTCTTTTGCCGTAAATTGTATTTTTATTAAGCATGTGGAACTGCCTTGTAACCACGACACTTGTCTGAGCATAGACTCACTTTCTGGAACACGTGACATTTTCAAGTAAGGTTAATAAACAACATGCATTTGCTTTGATGGTTTTTTTTGTTTTTACACGGATGATAGCAGCTCTTGGATCAGGAGTATCTCTTGGGTTTTATGTATTCTTTTGTTAATATTTAATCTACCCACCAAAACTTTTCAGTAGATGAAAGAAAGGTTTTTAAAAGGGCTATTGAATAGACATATGAACTACTAGCATGATAGCTTTTTTTTTAAAACAAAACAAAACAAACAAACAAACAAACAAAAAACTAGGAGAACTGTAAAGAGAGCCTTACTGGGCTCTGAAATTCGGCATTGACAAGACCAAAAGAGCCGTCTCAACACAGAATAATAAGGAACAGCTTTTCATTTTTGCTTTTATAAGAGCACTTAAATGGCTGCTGTGTTCTTGATGGACAATGGGCGGAATGTGTTTTTTTCATAACTCAGCAATTGTAATTTTTCAAGAATATCTTGTTAAGGTGGTAGTATGTACTTACCTCCATTTTATTATTATTAATATTTATTAATTTATTTTCCTGAAGGGGGCATCTAAGTTCCATTTTAACTACACGTTAATTTCCCAGACTTCCCCAAATTGCTCAGTTCAGCACACAGGCCTGAACACTAGATGTAAAAAGAACAGTTAGTTACTCTTGAATTAGGACACACCAATTCTAAGATTTACGGCTCTTTGTGACATTTTGCAGCAAATCAGAAAGCTTTAACACTGCAACAAGAAATAATACAATTTCTTTTGATTCTCAGGAGTTCAAGTTGTCAGGTTTTCAAGTTGCCAATTGTCTTCAGCTCTCTTGGCTTACTTGCTCTTACATGTTTTCAATGTCTTTATTTCTCTGGTGCTCTCTGTCTTGCCACTACTAGGTGTAGCCCTTTCAGAGCCATGCTTATCTTACTGCTTTCACTGCTCCCACAAAGCAATTTTGTATTTGCTGAGTATGAGAAGAAATTGTGAGAACTGTAGACTCCAGTCATATATATGACCTTACCCCAGAAATAAATTCTGTGATGACAAAGTACTTACTATCTTGCTGGTTTATACTCTGCGCATCTCAAGAACAGAATAGAAAGAAAGATTCACATTTATAATTCTATGAATTAGTAATTTGTGTTGCTGCTTTCCATAGGCACTATTTGATTTTTCTGGAACCAATAAACTAGAGCTCAGCTTTAAGAAGGGAGACTTGATCTATCTTCTCAGCAGAGTAAACAAAGACTGGTTGGAGGTAAGACTGTGATAGCGGTACTGAATTATTTACATACCTTGAAATACATGAGCAGGAAGGGCTATCCTACTTCTTGGGACCTTTCTCCTTCTTTCAAGAGGAGACTGTATCACAATCAGGTGTCACTGTCAGGAATAAATCCTTAACTCCAAATCTGAAATTGTTTCATTCCATGATGGTTTTAGCTTACAAACTTCCTGCCTGTTAGACTTCAGTTTTCTTTTGCATTTGCTTGCACTGGAATGTTTTTGAATTCTTTAGAAGTGATTAGAACACACACACATGCACAAAAAAAGCCTCAGAAAGGAGATGGAAACTCCATTTCAGTGATTAATTGGTTTCTTGCCTCAGGGTGAATTGCTGTATACTTCATGCTTCATACCACAACACACGTCAGCCTGATTACAGAGAGCATAGGAAATGCAGCAGTGTTCTGAAAAAAGATGAGGAAAACATACTGTGTGTTTGCTGATATGATATCTCTGCTTGCTCACACACCACAGCCTTTCTTAGTAACCATCTGACTTTCATTTTTTACACACAGTTTCACTCCTATGACTTCTATTTATTTGGCAACACAATTGTATAATCTTTCTATGGAGGTGGCATCAGGTCAATTCCATATCCTTTATATTCTTGCATATAACAAAAATAAATAAATAAAAATACTGTTGTTTCCATGGAAATTAATTAAATTCCAGAACGTATAATTTGTGGCCAAAATGGCATGGCATTCTTCATTCCAACCGTTCCTGTCTTTCCAGGGAACACTTAATGATACCACTGGGATTTTCCCATGTGCTTTTGTGAAAATCATAAAAGATTTACCACAGCAGGAAGACACAGTGAATAAAGTACGCTGTTATTACCATGATGAGACAGTAAGCACTATCAGGTAATAATAAAATAGTCTTCCAGGTTACTGCTGAAGAGATGCCAATAGTTTTCTATTCATGATATGCAATGATTAGATTTGTTGTTACAGAGATATCTCAGTGGAAGAGGACCTGAGCAGCATTCCATTATTCAACGATCTCATGGAATTGATAATGTAAGTGCAAACAGGTAGCTGTATATTTAATATCATTTAAACATTTGTCAAGTTCCTTCCAGTCCTAGCTTTTGTACGTTCTACTTGGCCATCACCCTGTTTTGAATGTGAAACACTTTTGAAGTGTTCTAAAGAATTTGTAATTTGTCTTGGCCAAGAGCCTTTTGGGATTGTCAGCAAGTACTGTATGCTATGTACTTCCAACTCAGTTGTGCTGCATAGAAATTTCTATTTCTTGTTCTAAGATCAGAACCATGCTCCCAACCAAGGATCTTTTGTCTAATATACTTCTTCAGGATGCAGGACAGTATCTTATAACACCCATTAAACTAGTGTTGAATTAGATTAAGTTAGTGTTGAACATCAAATCGTTAAAACATCAAATATTAGTAACAGAACACCTGTGTCCCTCAAAAAAGGCAACCATAAATAGGCAAAACTGGGGAGTAACTATAGTGAACTTGTACATATGGGGATTTTATCATACAGAGTAATTATGCTATCTGTATGGAGTTACTGAAGATGGTTCTGACAGGCTTCTTAGCTTAAATACAACACAGCAAGAATGCAGCTGTATGATTTCTAGTACTAGCTATATCAAGAATGCCAAAACACCCAAGGCTTAATGTGACTTCTAGCAGAATTAATTAGATTAATAGTATATTGTTCATCAGGCATTACCTCCCAGGCATTCCTTGATTTTGGGATCAATCAATTTTTCTTCTACCAGGCGGGAGTTTGACCAAGATGATATTGTTCTGAATTACCGGGACCTTGATGGTGATCTGATCCGGCTGCTCTCCGATCAGGACGTTGAGCTCATGGTGTCTCAGAGCAGGAAAAAGCCCTCAGAGAAGCATATCTTCCCTTGGAAATTGCACATCACTCACAAAGATGACTTCAGCGTCTACAACACAAGTCCAGGAATGGGTGCTATTTAAACAGTTAGAGCAACATGAGTGCTGTAGAGTAGCAGTTCCTACAGGTATCTACATTGTCCTTCAGTAATCCTCAGCAGTTTCCTTTAGCAAGACTTTGAAGTGAGCTTCAAAAGAGTATCAGTAGTATATTGTCTTTCAGCCTAAAATCTGTACTTAGCTTCTTCGTCTGTTTAGCACTCTTCTGTAATAAAGACATCTATATAAAGACAAGAGAAAGCGAGGAATAGAGAAGCAAAATCATTGGACATGTTCACAAAGCAAGTCAGTGTTAGCCTGCAATAGAGCTTTAGCGTCCTGAGCCCCAAGACCTGCTCTAATCTCCATCTTTGTTCCAAGAGCCAGTTCCTTGCCTAGAATGTCTTCATAAGTTTTTATTTATTTATTTATTTTTTTTTTTTTCTCTAGACCACCATCACTTTCTCTTCACTTGTTGGTATGAATATTTGTGTGCCATTGCTAATGAATGCGGTAATTATTTCTGTCCCATGAGAGTCTGACTGGACAGCCAGAATTTGTTCTGGAGGCATCAAGAAGTTTTTTTTTTTTTTTTTTTTTTTTAAATTTCAGTGAAGAAATTACAGCCCACTTTTGCTTTCTTCTTTCCACTAGCCAATATTTTGAATTCTGTGAATCAAATCTAGTACACTTGCAGTGCTACTTACAGACTTCTTGTAATTGTACAGTCTATTCGTTTCCACATTTTGGGATAATTTCTGTGATCCCTATCCAAATACTAATTTATTCGCTGTATCTCTTCTTCCTTCTGCTTTCTAACACCTCACTGCAAAACAGAATGGACAAGAAATTACTGTGTTGAATCCTTCAACAAATAAAGTTGTGTATGTGTTTATTTTATCAGTTTTCATTAGAGTGTGTTTTTGGGGGTGTATGTGAAATAATTCATGCCTTTTTTTTTCCTTGAAAGAGAGAATTTGGAAGAAGAGTTCAAATGTTACTTATTCAGCTTTTCTTAAGCAGGGTTTCATTACTGAAAGAAAAAAAAAAACAACACTCTTTCCACCTTTTCTTTAATGGTCATGTAATTACATTTTTTTTCTTGAATAAATTTACCACTGCTTGTTAGAATTATAAATTATGTATATGTTATGTAAATTGTATTAAACCTAAAATACTCTATTTTAAAAACACCATGCAGTCATGGTGTAAAAGGATACTGTATGGATACAGTCAGTAAAAAATAAGAAGTTAAAAAGGGTTTTCAAATATTTTGTTTTGGATTAATCTGTTAGTTTCTGTGGTATTAAATTGCACTTCTAAAATAAATGTTTGACCTTGAACTGCTCTTATAATTTGTACAGACAAAAGGTAAGACCAGTAATTATCTGGAAGTACTGGTAAACAGTTACCTAACCATATATGAATAATCAACCTACCCCTCTAAAAACTGTCAAAATCATGTTTTCTCCTTTTCTTAGATGTTACCTATATTAAATACCTGTAAACAGAAGTATTTAAGGTGACTTATTCCTTAAGCTTGTTTTTTTTTTCCCTTTATTTTTATTATTCTTCCTGATAAATATGCATAAACTTATTTATTATACATAATATTTAATTTTCTATTATCTGTAGTCCTGTATTCATGCATATATTTGTGTTAGTAATAATGGAAGTAATTTATATTTACAAATAAGCATATAATTTACTATACCAGGATCCATAAATCATTTCTGACTTGACACTTCATTAAGTGCATAGTTCTAGCAGTATACCAATACTGTACAGACTTGAATAAGAAAATATTCCTTCTCCAAAGTGTTGTAATGTGCTGCAGGACACATCTGTTTTCCAGCTATGAAGGTTCTGCCTGAAGAATCCACACATATTAAATTTCAAAGCTAGGTAACGTATACTCATGAGAGACATTGGTTGTCTTTTTCCAGTGATGGAAGGTTTTAGTGGACATTATTTTACTTAAACGTTATAAAATGTAACTTCCCACTTTAAAGCATTTTAGCAATATGTTTTAGGATGGAGATGGAATGATGTATTGATACACATATGGTATGTCTATACATACGATAACAATGTGATAATAATACAATAATAATGTTAGTAATCTTGCATCATGTGATATGCAGGAGACCTCACTGTATGTCCAAAATCTAATTGGCACATATGCATGCAAAGCTTCTGGTGTGCAGGATCGCCTGGTACCTTTTCCTGGAGTTCAACTGTCACCTGAAGATTTTCACTGACTACTAGATCGTCTGATGGAACCAGCAGCTTAGCAAGTCTCTTGTAAGATGGAGGAGCTGTTTGGGTGAGGAAGGAAAGGGAGTGAAAATGCTTGCTGGGAAAAAAGGAGGAAGAATAAATATAAACTTACTAGCCTTTTAAAGTCTGAGCAGGAGCATTCTTGTCTGCCTTTATACTGTAATGAAAAGTAAATTCTGCTTATCCAGTAAATTCATATATATTTTGTGAACATATATGTAAATGCCTTGTTTACAGGTTTTATATGCACACCTCCTGATAGTCCCAATGACACATGGTTTCTTCAGGTACTCCCAGATCCTCCTTCTTGCTCCATAAATGCTTTCCTTATTCACAAAATACTCTTTTTTTTTTTTTTTTTTTTTTTTTTTTTTTTTTTTTTCCTTGTATATTGATGTAGTTTTTGTGAGAGGCTAACTGTACTATGGTTTTGGTCAGTAATATAGGGGTTTCTAGTATGAGGAATTTAGAGAAGTTCTAGTAGCAGTCTCTCTTGTTCTAGGAAGCCCAAAACTGAATGCATACACCAGGTGTGGCTTCAACAATGCTGAGCAGAGCAGACCACCTCTTTTGACCTGCTGGTGATATTTTGCCTAATGCAGCCAAGAGTACCATGAGTCTTCTTAGCTGCAAGGGCATGTTGCTGGGTCATGTTCAACTTGGTGTCTACCAGGATCCCAGCTCCTTTTCTGCAGAGTTGTTTTCCAGTTGAGGGGCCCCCAGCATGTACTGGTTCCTCAGGCTGTTTATCCCTAGGTGCAGGATTTTCCCTTAGGGCTACCTAACTTTCATCTAGAACTTATAATTGAAGGCTACTGGTTTAAGCTTTGAAGCTGGTTTTAAAACAGTGTAACTGCTTTGCATATAGGATAACTTCAGATCAACTCTTCTCACCAGTTTTCTTTTGTTTCCTCTATGTACTATAAAATTATAATCAAATATTGATTCTTGAAATCAGTAAAACATAAAGGGTTTTAAAATACTGCTCAAATTAGGAGATTACAGAGATAAAGGTAGTCTCCCCCCTCCAATTATATATATGCATACAAAGAAAAAGTACAAAATGATCCCAGCCTCGAAGATTGTCTAGACCACAATAAAGCAAGAAACGACACTGGAATAAAAAACAGGGAAATATTTGCTATTCTTTCTCCTTTCTGTTTCAGTCAATCTTCACATTTCCTAACCCTTTTTCTGAAAATACACAAGCCCCATGATCAGCGAATTAACATGCAGATTACCAATGGCATACTTCCTCCCCCTGTCTTCCCAGTTAAACAGTCCTATCTGAGTAAGTGCTTTGGGGGTTAAAATAGGAAGTACAGATGATGAAATTAATATATGCAACTCCTTTCCTTGAAAGGGTGTGGTCTACTTCTATAAAAACGACATTTGAAGGTATAGAAGGTATAACACTTATTTTAAAGATTTATTTGCCAGGAAAATCCTGTAATTGTTTATAGCTTCCGTCTCCAATTCTAAGGAAGTGTGTTTTTGCTGATTTCTTCATCAGAATATTCTGATGCTGTTGGGGAAAGCTGGACAGGGAGACTCACCCATCAAGTTTTATCATCTGCCTAACAGACAGCTCCGGATCCAGGTAAAGGAACTATGCTTCTTTCTGGGGAAAGCAAATTAGAAGGGTCTGCTCTCATTCAAGGACTTGGAAGATGTTAAGGGGTCTCTTAACAGTGATGATTCTTTAAGGGCTCAGCCAGCTGTTTCTGTTGTCAAGAAGCAGCATTCAGGAGTCTGAAAGTCAGCAAGAATTTAAAAGGAGCTCTCTCCAGGCTCCCCTAAAGTAGAAAAGAGCTAGAGACTACATGTTCCCTGAGTACAAGAGTGTCAGCTTTGTGAGCTGATTCTACTTTTGAAAGACCAATGAGAGACGGCCAATACTGCTCAAATTCCAGTATTAAAGAATGTGGTCCATGGTCTTTGAACTGCTCAATCTGCTCTGGATCTTGGCAATCACCAAAACAAGAGAAATAGTTTATTTGGATGCATTTGTACAATTGGCAGCTTGTTTGGGGAGTAGCTGAAACTGTAGCATATTGAAGAGAAACCTGAAAGTGAATTAATATGGAATTTCAACTCCTATATATGGTATGTGGTTGGAAAATATATTTGTAAAGAAAGTAAGAAAGCAGAGCAACATTGAGGTTCATTAGGAAAGCTCTAAGCATGAAGAGCAGAAGGATGAATGAATTTGAAGGCTGAGTTCTTTTCACAGATTAGGACTGTTTCTTAGCTGAAAGAATCCCTGCACTTCCTTGGAAATGCACATTTACTTTTTCATTCTCTGGTCATTTTTCAGGTTCACAGAATAAGACAAGGTTTTTGTCCTAAAGTAAAGACTTTATAAAAGTTCTTTCTGATTTTTTTTTTCACAATGTGTTGTAAGAGTTCTTTCTGAATGTCACTTCAACACAGCATAATGACTAAAGTTCCCTAATTGAGTTTTACTTCTCTTTACATGAAATGAAAACAAGAAGCTCCACAATAAGCTGAAAAAGAGAGTTTGCAATTACAAAATTTATATTCTGAATTAGGATCAAACTTATGTGCAAAGGACAGTATGAACATTAAAGAGATTTTCATCATTTTGCTGAATCTGTCTTTGGTCTTCAGTGACCAAGCCATTAATGGTGAGTTTCCAATTTATGTTTTCTTTTATTCTGCTTTTATTCCCTCTCTTTTTATATCTATCTCCTTTCAGCTGATACTGTTCCTCATTTTCTACTTCCTTCTGCTACTGTCTTGTGTGCTGTAGGAGAACAGGTGTCTTGCTCAAATGCAGACAGTCTGCAGACAGAAAGGTTATATTGTGGCTGGACATATGATCAGGTGAAATACTGAACAAACAGAGGAAATTAACAAGTTTATTGCTTAATGAGTGAATAGGAAGGAGGACTAGACCATGACATAGGGGTATGCAGTTCAGATGGTAGAGTATGAGTAGGCACAAGTGGGCAGGAACAGGGTGTGGGTGTGTGGGCTACCAACAGCAACATCCAAAAGACTGGAACTTCCAGTGGAACTGCTGGTACTTCCTGCTTTCACTCACTATTTCTATTTGTAATCAGTGTTTTTTTTTTTTTTTTTTTTTTTTTTTTTTTTTTTCTGGATTCCTTTCTCAGGTAGTGTCTCAATGAAGAGCTTGAGCTGCTACAATGACTACAGCTCACAGGTGACGTGCAAATGGAAAGAGCATATAGAGGCTCATGCCCTCCTTGGTATGACTCTTTACCGAAGGGATAGTGCTCAGAAGTAAGTACCTGAAATGTACTGTGCTGGATAAAACTCCAGTGAGAACGTGGACACAACTTTGAATCCCAGGGACTGACAGTCTGATTTTTGGAAAGTGGCCTCACCTCTTCCTGTCATTGAGTTGAAGTAAAAGTTGTGCTTGCTATTGATGTATCTTCTAGAAATAGAAAAAATTATTAGGTTGTGATAGGGGAGGAATTTTTATCATATTTCCAGTTATTTCTCCATGATTTTGTTGTGGAACACGTATAACAAATATGATGGGGCATATATGTTGCTATTCATGGGGTGGGGAAGGTCGTGTCAGAACAAGAGTGGGCTTGAAGGTTGTTCATGAATCTAGCAGGGAGGAGACATTTCCCTGGTTGCTTTGCCTGTTTAGGAGCATCACTGAGTATATTTTTGATCAGTTCTGAAGAACTTGAATAGATTGTGTTTATGAGGCAGCAAAAACTGATAAGTTCATCTGTGCTATCAATCTTCCTCCCAGAGATACTGGTCTGTTTATAACAGTATCTCTCTACTACATCTGTTTCCTTATGAAAAGGGAACTGAATCACCAGACTCAATCAATTGTGAGGATAAAAAAGGACAGAGAGGGAGGAATAGTCAAGGAAGAGAGGAAGATAAAGATGGAAAGGTGAGAAGAAAATGAATTAGCATCTGGGGATACAGGAAGGAAAGGGAAAGGAAAGACCTCTCAATTTTGTTGTAAGTAAGAGAGAACTCATATATCTAAAAGTAGCTGAAATCAGTTGAAGGCTTTGGAACAGGACCTTGAAGCTAATATTTCTGGGAAAAAAAAAAAAAAAAAAAAGAGATGATATAACATTCCTGTACCTTTGGAAAATGCTCTGTAATGCATATATGATAGAATGTTTTGTGTAGATCATACAGGAAACATGACTGAAGTGAACTTAGCAGATAAGCAGCTATTGATTGTGGACAGCTGAAATCAAAATGGCCAATGATTAAACATAGTCAGCTCACAGATGAACAATAGTTAACTAAATCCCAAACTATAAGCTGGTGCTGATGAGCAGATAGAAATATCGTCAAGGCTTCACATCCCTTGAGCTGACTCTCTTGTTTAAGGGCACAGACGTATATAGTTGATCCCATCCATACTTCAGGAATATCCTTAGTTTCCTTGCCAATACCCAACTTTTCAAGATATCAGTACTGCTGGATAATCCTTGCTGGTGTATGGTTGGCTAGGAGATTCCATCCTATCCTCCAAGACAGTATTTGAGCTTAGTTATACACAATATTTATCATGTGAAGGGGAACGATATAATATACTGCACATGAAGCCATAGACTCAAGCAAAATTCCAGAGGGTATGAAGAGAAGTAACACATCTCTCCAGCAGCTCGGATTACTGCAAACACACAAAGCTTATCCTCTTACGACTAGTTTTAAGTATTGTTTTTAATCTTTATGATGCCCCTTGGCCTGACGACAGGCTATATAAATTGACACCTAATATTCGGGAAGAAATCTGTAATGAATGCATAAGGTCCCTTGACAGAACAGAACAGGACATAGAAGTGCCTTTTGGTTGTAGAAAAAATTATGTGTCTTTCTGGGACTGCAAAATGAATTTGTTCAAGAAGCTAAGGATCTTTGGAAACTTTATTACATTTCACTCTAAGTAAAAGATGCATTTTCATGATACTACTTTTCATCATATTATTTCTCACATAGAAATACGAGATTATTAAGAGTTAAGGAAAAACCCCACAAAAGTAGACCCGTACCAAAATATAAGATTTCACTGCATATTTTGAAATGAGAAGGCATTTGAGAAAAATGCTGGTGTTAAAAATGTTAGTCATATTAACTGATGCAAAACAAGAATAATAAATTCAGTGATAGTGAGGATATACGTGTCTAAGTAAATTAGAACAACAGAATGGGAGGGAATTTGTTTCAGACATTTAATTTTGCATGAGCAATATGTTTCCAAATCAGATCTTTATAGATCACTTCCTCTTTACACAGCGAGAGCAAGGAGATGCTTTGCAAACGTGAGACAGAAAGTGCCTTATCTGAGACTTCAGACCCCTACATCCTCTGGGTTTGTCGGAAAACTGTGGGATATTTTGGAATAGGGATAAACGATATTTACAGCTTCAAACCTAACAGGACTCTTGAAACACAACTAAACGTTCATCTTTTTCAAAATGGTAAGGAGTTAATGCCAAGTTCTATTTTCAAATGAATATTTGAGATCTTTGAGAATGTTTTGCAGATCAGACAGAGAGAGAATTGCAATTCGGTTGTGAAAATGGTCAAACAGTTCTACATTGTGAGGATTTGGCAGGGAGGAGAAAGGGCAAGATTCTGGGAGTGGCCAGACATGGAAGGGGCTCTCAACAAACAACTACTTGCTGTAGAATTCGATAAGATACTGTGGAAATGGGGAAGCTTAACTAGATGTTTTCTTCCTCCCTTCATGTCCCTGTCTCAATTCACATGTTGCACCTTCACCTTCCAGTTCAGCCCCTTCCACCACAAAACCTCTCCGTCACAGAGAGTTCAGGAGACTTCTTGCTGACCTGGATGGCAGCTGATGGAAGCCAAGGGCTGGGCAATGCACTGGAGTATGAAGTCACTTACAAGCGGGAGTGGGAGTCCTGGGAGGTAAGAGTGGATGAGCTGGGCTGCCCTGACTTGGGTGGCACCCTTTGGGGTGGTTGAGGGCTTGTGGTAAAAGCTGTGCAAAAGAGTTGGAATTTATTTTACCCTGAACCCCTCCCAAATGAAATTAAAGCACGTTTAATGCATAGCCCATGGGATGGCTCATGTGGGAGAAAGGCAGAATACATCTGAAACCACGAGAAGTGTCTTGGGCAGATTCCACACAGTTCTGAGCTGGGCAGTGCTGTGACCCTTGCATAGCTGCTGCTGGAGCCAACCAAGGCTCTGCAAGCTGCAGGAGCTGGTCCATCTGCTGGGCTGGGTTGGAGCTGGCCATGCCTGTGCCTTGGCCTTCCAATGTCATGATGGCAGCATGCAGGCAGAAGCCCTGTGCAGTGGGAGTGAGGAGCACTATGTGGCAGCATGTGCGTCACCATCATATGCGTGGGACTGCTTGGAGGTGCATCCTGAGAGCCACCTCCTTGCTCCTTCCCTGCCTTCCCTCCACCTCTTCTCTGTTCCCCATTTGGCCTCCCTGCTAACAGAAGGCTGCATCGCGCTTGCTCTCCAACACCACACATTGCCATCTCAGTCACCTTGTGCCAGGGAGCCGATATGTTGCCCGTGTGCGAGCAAGAGCGGAGCAGACCAGAGGCTTCTCCGGGCCGTTCAGCGAGTGGAGCACGGATGTGTCCTGGGAGACCCCTGAAGGTAGCGTGGGTAGGAGCGGGGCTGTGCAGGGGTGGGAGTGCTGGCGGAGAAGCCAGGGCTGGGGTGTGTGGTTTGGCATGATGCTGGCAGAAACATATGGGCCCAGGAGAACTGAGGCATCTACTGAGAAGCATGCAGATGGTACTTTATTTTATCTTTTCCCCCATTACAGTCCATTTAACTTGTTCACTTAAATTTATCTTGGCAACAGTGCAATGATTCATGGAAGCAGCTAAGAAGACTTTTTGTTGGGCCTTTTGATCCTTGAGGGTCCCTTCAAACTTGGGGTATTCTGTCATTCTGTGACTGTTCTTTGTTTAACCTTACTTACGAGGAATAGGAATGGCATGAGAAGTCACAGAGGTGGCCCCTTCTAGTCATTGCTTTATTTCAGGAAGCCTCAGAAATTGTTTCAATGGGATCTGCCTAGCGATAATGAAATGGCTGTGCCCCTCCATGGGTCTAGTGCTCTCTATGGGGACTGATTGTGTTTTGGTATGTGACTAGTGGAGATGTCCCCTGATGGTC
The DNA here is from genome assembly GCA_011076525.1 of Nettapus auritus. NCBI lineage: Eukaryota > Metazoa > Chordata > Aves > Anseriformes > Anatidae > Nettapus > Nettapus auritus. The sequence goes on along the minus strand of CM021765.1, from coordinate 54,513,974 downwards.
TTCTGTTGCATCAGTCTTGTTTCCACTTGGCTGGACAGGTATATTATTCCAGAAGATTGTGGAGAAGTTTGAAAAGGAAATAAGAGCAAGTCTCCATCTTGCCTCTTCCAGAGTGTTTGGCATTTCCATCCCATTGGACAGACCTTGTTCACGCAGACCCAGAAAAACACTTTCACTTACTTTCCCGGTCACTTAGCTTGCTCTGATCTTCTGTGTAGGCCAGGAACGCATTCAGCCCAGGAACCTTCGCTGCCTTTTCAATGGTGCAAATCTGACGTGCAGCTGGGAAGTGAAGAAAGTGATCACCACCTCTGTCATCTTTGGCTTGTTCTTCAGGGCCACTCCAGCATCTGCGTATGTGATCTGCCAATGTCAGAGTGCCCATGCCTCTTCCATTAAGCTTCTGCTCTGTCCCATTCCCAGTGATCTCAGAACAGCCTCCTTTCTCCCTGCAGGGAAGAGGAGTGCTCTCCAGTATACGAGAAGGCCTTGCCTCACATCCCCTATGTGGTGCAGAGCTGTGCGATCCCTGTTAGCAACATCAGCAGTCAGAGCCGGTACCATGTGTCTGTTCGGACCAAGACGGAGGAGAAACAGATTGAAGCCTACAAGAACAGTGAGCTGCTGTGTTGTGTCTTGCTTCTGCTGGGAGTTTTCTGGGAAGGGTGGCTATGTGGGCAAGTGGTGGTGAGGAAAACCAGGTGGGAAGAAGAAAAGCTGAGCTGGTGAAGAGAGGGTCTGGAAGGACACACTTGCAGGTGTGCAGTTTCTCAGTGTCACTTGCTGCTCTCAGGATGATGGCCGTATTGGAAACTGCTGTGCAGGAACCCCAGAGCTCTTCTGTGAGCAACTGTCACCAAACTGAGTTCCCTGCAATCAGAATGTCATTGTGCCTTGTGGGCATCCCAGGTGGCAGGGAGCTGTAGTGAGAGGTGTTCTGTGAAAGTGTGTCACTGTGTGATTTTGCAAGAAGCTGGTGGAGCTCCTGGGGTGCAGTGTCCCCTGGAGCACTGGATGAGGTAGGGCTGCTCTGGTGAGTGAGGTGTGCCAGGTGATCATCTCTGCCTGCATGCATCTGCAGGTACCAGTGCTGTTCTTTACAGACCAGAACTGGGGAGAGCTCCTGCAGTGTTTGAAGATACCAGTTAGTAGCTCCAAGAGAGCTGAAAATCTCTGGGAATACAGTGGATGAGTATGGACTTTTGAAATATCATTTCACTGCTTTTCTCCATTTAGAAATTACTGTCAGCATTAATGGATATGGATCTTCTGTTATTTAATGGATGCACTGGTTTATGATATTTGACTAGAAAATGAAGATATGGGGAATTAAGAAGTGTTAGAAAGCAGAGACTTACTGCATTCCATAACACAATCTGGTTTCCAGTCTCTGCATACTACTCACAGTGGTGAAAGTGAGTGCAGGATCTAGATGTTGATTTGTATTCTGAGATCTCCTCTGTTATAGTTAAGGTCCTACCACCTACAAATGTGTCTGTGAAAGCGACAGAGAACCAAGAGTATGAACTAAGGTGGATAAAACACACTTTTCAGTACAACTTCATAAAACAGAAATACCAAGTCCAGTACTGGAAACACAACCAATACGATGAGGTACGTCACAAGAAGTGCAGTAGTCTTGGATATCTCTTTGCTGGGTGAATGGGAATGACTGTTCCTCTCACCTCTGTCATTTGTGTTTCTTTCTTCTCCCCAGGCCCCGCAGATATTAAATATCAACAATGATGAGCCTCCTTTCATCTTCACCCTGCAAATGCTGTCACCATCTACAAAATATACGGGAAAAATGCGTGCAATGGTGAATAGTCTAGACTACCAGAGCAGTTGGAGTGAATGGAGTGAGGAGTTCAGCTGGGAAACTGAGAATGGTACTTTTCATATGGGCTGATTTTGTAAGATTTTGTGAACTCTTAGTGGATGAAATGTCTCTATAGAAATATATGATTCTCTCAGTGGATGTTCAAGTTAGACCCAGCCATGAAATAGGTATGCTTACTAAACAAGATAGCTTTCCTGTGTGCAGCCTTACAGAACAGCAGTAATGCTAATGAACGCAGTGAGCAGAATTGGCCTTGTAATGGTCTTTCCTACTTCTCTTCACAAGACCAGTACAGCCAGCTGTAAAGTTTTCCAAACTGAGAATCAAGCAAAGATCCTGCCCAAAAGATCATCCTTGCTTCTTGATTCCAATAGTCCAATCTGCTATCAGGGACTGAAGAGCCTGCAATTCCAAGAAGACAGGAATAAAGATCATCAGCCTTTTCTATTTACGGAGTGAATATGGCGTTGTGTAAAACACCTAGTAGAGTGTACTGGAGATACAGACCTTAACATGTTTTTGTAGTTTCTCGACTTAAAAGCAGAAGGTCTGCTATCAGAATGGTATTGTACCCAAGTTATATAATCTTATATAATTTGTCCTGATGAAGTTTGAAGTAGTAAGAAAGCAGCTGGGGCAAATTCTGCTACTCATGAAGAAATTGGTGTCTTGTTGATGTTCAGCTATAGCTATTAGCAGAGGAAGCTCAGAAGAATCTCTGAGAGTCCCATCTCTCCAGCACTGCACACAGTAAGGCAGACCTAAGATGTCTGGAGATCCGTCTAGTGTTCATGGTGCAGTAAGGTACCTAACCAGCTTTTTATTAGCATAAATTGTTTTCTTGGATGTCAGTAAAAAATAAAATAGAATCAATAAGGAAACAATGAACTCCTTTGGTCATCAGTAAGGCATTCAGGCCACATTTGGTCTCTCCCACCTGGGAGGGGATCCCAACAGTTAGAAGGCCTGTTTGCATCCTGTGCTGTGCCACTTGCATTTCTCTGATGTGTTTGTGTGGAGAGTGACCAAAATACAAAACCTGTTATGGGAAGCAGCCCCTCTGTTGGTGGCTCCCTATTTCTCTTTTCTCTCTTTCAGTTCTGTCACCAGTGCTTCTACCAGTGATGCTGCCAGTTCTCATCATCACTTTGCTCATAGTTGCTTCTTACAGCTATAAGTATTTCCTCAGGTAGGTTTGCATCGTGAAGAGGAGATTTAGCAGGGTGTTGGCCATGTGAGTGGAATAAAGTTGTGAGGCACTGCTTGTGCAACATGAGAGTGGTGTGTGTGGAGGAGAGCCTTGGTGTGCAATGGGCAGCCTGGTGAGTGTTTGTGTGCAGGTGAGAGCTGGATGGTGACCTGCCAGAGCATGGCGGTTTTACCCAGCTGGGCAGCTGAGCTCCACCACAACTGCTCTCTCACTCCCCCTCCTCAAAGGGTAAGGGGGAGAAAATATGATGAAAAGGGCTCAAGGGCTGAGATGAGGACATGGAGATCACTCAAGAATTGTTGTCACGAGCAAAACAGACTCAGCACAATGAGATTAATGAAATTTATCATCTATTGCTAACAAGTAAGAGCAGTGAGAATCTAAAAAACAGTAATAACTAAAACCACCTTCCCCCCATTCACCCTTTTCCATCTCCTCCCCCTGAGTGGCACAGGAGAATGGGGAATGGGGGCTGTGGTCAGTCCCTGATGCTCTTTTGCTCCCTCACAGTCCCTCTCTGCCCCTACTCCACATGGAGTCCCTCCCACAGGATGCCGTCCTTCCCAAACTGAGCCTGCGGGGGCTGCCTACAGGCAGCAGCTCTTCAAGAACTGCTCCCACACGGCTCCGTACCACGGGGTCCATCCATCCCCCAGGAGCAAACTGCTCCAGCATGGGTCCCCCACAGGGGCAGCTCCCCCCAGACCCCTTGCTCCTGTGTGAGCTCCTCTCCACGGGCTGCAGCTCCGGCCCAGGGCCTGCTCCTGCTGGGGCTCTCCATGGGCCGCGGTGTGGAGATCTGCTCCATGTGGGACCCATGGGCTGCAGGGGGACAGCCTGCTCCACCAGGGGCCTCCCCACAGGCCGCAGGAGAACTGCTGCTGCATGCCTGGAGCACCTCCTGCCCTCCTGCTGCACTGACCCTGGGGGCTGCAGGGCTGGTTCTCGCTCCCCACTCTCTCAGCTGCTGTTGCACAGCAGTTTTTGTTCCCTTTCTTAAATCTGTTCTCCCATAAGTACAGACAACATTGCTTATTTGCTTGGCTCTGGCCGTTGGTGAGTCCCTTTGGAGCCATCTGAAACTGGCCCTTATCTAACAAGGGGCAGCTGCTGGGCTCTTCTCACAGAGGCCAGCCCTGCAGCCCCCCGCTGCCAAAACCTTGCCATGCAAACCCAATACACAGGGCCTTGGTGGTGCCTTGCTGAGCAGAGCAGCATGCTGTACAGGGCACAGTTCCCCTTGCAGTCACATTGAGAAAATCTTTGTTGTTCTTGCAGGCAGAAGAAACTGTGGGAGGAAAAGATTCCTAACCCCAGCAAGAGTCTGCTGATCCAGAGCTACTTGGAGGTAAGAGGGACCTGTACGCTATTTCTCTCTTTTATTCATGACTCTCAGTAATCTTAAGAGCTCTTCTGTTTCTTCTCACCTACAATGAACAAATAGTTTGATTAGTCTCTTCATTATTTTTAGGAGAAGCTCAGACTCTATTTAACACGTGTAATCATACATTTGTAGTAGTAGACATCTCTTGGTTAAACATGGCACATTTGTTATTTTGCTATAAAATTGAATTAGACATTGCAATGGTCTAACACATCATTGCATTGTAATGGTTCAACACATCATTTTTAAATAGATGGGAAAAAACTAGACATGAATCCTCCTGTGTATGCTTTTTATATATCCAGATAAAATGAGTATGTTTATACTAAAGTCTCATGTTAATTTTTTGCCTGATATTTCAGTAAAAATGGATTTTTTTCCCCCACTCTAAGAAGGACCTTAATAGTTTTAGTTTCTATTCCTTACCTGTTTCTTGATCCACAAGCACTCACTGCCTTAGTTTCACAATTCTGAAACTTTTCATCCCTGAACTGAATCACCTTATCCTAGGTTTTGTAAACATCTCAATTATTCTGTTTCCCTTGTCAGCTAGTACAGATGACAGACACTAAACCCCTATAAGTGAAATATTGCCCAGAGTGTCACATATGACGCTGTAGAGCTAACACTACGCAAAGCAATAGCGTTGAAGTTTATTGTGAAGAGAGCTTGCAACATTCTATGAGGTCTTTAAGAGAAGAGCTTCATACCCCTAAGCTGTGTAAAGTTAGGTCAGTGTTGCTTCAAAGTGGGTTTTAAGCAACATTCTTCTGGAAAACAGAAAGCACCTTCTAGTCATACTACAGCATCTTGCCAGATGCTGTAGGCTCTGCTACTTGTTTTTGTTGTCCATGAGAACTGTGTTTCTTGACTCGGCTGCTGGTGAGACACTTCTTTTTCCTCATGTATGCTTTTTCTTTTTTTAGAAAGTGCATCCAGGAAACTGGCTGACAAACAGCCAACTGGACTTCAAATACAACCTTACAGAGAAGATGGATCAGCCTAGCTTCCTTCAAGTTGTGGACAGGTGAATGAACAGCACATTATAGCGACACTGTGAATGAGACTCCCAAAGATCTCCCTAATTTGTGGGAGGATATAATTAAATGTTCTGTCACCAAAATTCTATGCCAGTTGCTTTTGAACTGGGGATACGATTTTTTGCTATCTGGTTTAGTCAAGATAGAAACCAAGTCAACCAAGAAAAATTCTTCTAACCATATGTGTAGCTACTTATAATTTTGACTAAGCTTGTGTTTATATTTAATGTTTACCACAGGAATATCTCTTATTAGAAACTTTTAACTGTCCCCCATTCAGGCAGGTGAAGACTTCGGCAGAGTCCCCTGAAGGGCAGGCTGCAAAGACAGAAGTTTCACCTACTACACTGGACGTACAGAACCCATACCATGCTTTAAATGTGACAGAGTGTGCCCCAGTTGTCTGCCTGAGTCAGATTGCTGGTCGTTCCTTTTCTGTTTCAAGGAGAAACAGTGCTGATGCAAGTACTGCTTCCCAGACAGCAGTCTCTTCCTTTGCTTTCAATGGTCCATACTTGTACAGCCCAGTGGTGTCCTCCCAGCTTGAGATGCATCAGCCCCTGGATGTGACCCTGAATCCAGTGGGAAACCAAGAGAAATCAGTGTCCCTACAGTATGTGACCCTCCCAAATGAAGTCTGTCTCCAGGCTCCAAGAAGACAAGAGCAGCCAGGAGCAGGTCCTCAGCAGCCTTTCCTGCTCCCAGATCAGAAGGAAACAATGCAGCACCTCAATGATGAGAAAGAAGTCTCACCACTCCCCCCAGCCGGTGGGCAAGGCATGAATGTGAAACCAGAAAAGCAGAAATCTCCAAAGGCTCTTGGCTCTGTCATGTCCCTTCAGCAGTGGCCCTCAGAATATATTGCCACAGACAGCCTCTTACTGCCATCAGCCAGTGACTCCACACATCTACCACTTGCCACTGCTGGGGAGTTGCCTTGTGACCCGCAGGAGCCCCAGCTCCCCAGTGACCGCTCTTGCCATGAGTTTGCTCCTGGGAAATCTGGTGTCGTGGTCTCAGTTTCAGGTCAAGCCCCAATTTTTTTTCCTGAATCTCACCAGAATGCATTTGGGGACTACCTTGTTGTCCCTTCAGGTCTCCATGGACCTTCAGAACCCACAAAGATTTCTTTGCCTGTCCCACAGAAGGGAAGCAGTCTTCCTAATGAGCTGCCTTTGTCGGAGGGTAATTTGGTGGTGTTAAACCCCAACAGCACTGAGCCAGTTTTCCTTTGCCAGGTGGGTGACTATTGCTTCCACAGCCTGAAATGCAGTGAGAAGGTGCATATGAACCAGGAAGACCTCCAAGTCAAGAAACCTAATGAAGCCATGACAGCACCCGGGAAACCTCTATCTGATGATCAATCCAGCACTAGCAAGAAGGAAGATGCATCAAAAATGCAGGCTATTCAGCTTTTCAAGAGCCTGAAATCAGATGATTACTTCTCTTGGCAACAATCTCTGAGGATGAGAGAAATCTGTTAAAGGAGCAAATATCAATGAATACTAAGGCTGCATGCAACTAAAAGAGATTGCAACTATCTGATAAAAAGGAACCCTCCAAGCTAGGAGCAAATAAACAGCAATTACTTCTTCCAGCCTCCAATCCAATGTGTTGGAAATGACTTTCATTCATTTCAGTAAATTTCAGCTTGATGTCATTCTCAATGTCCATCACAGTTTTGGCATGAAAAACAATCCAGATATTTGCATTTTGAGGTAGTTGGTGTTATTTTAACTTTTTGGCTTATACACAATGAGCACATTAGCTTCCTCCTGGTCCTGTGACAGGTCACAATCATTTTACCATCATACCAGATTGCCTGGAGCAAAACTCATGGCAAGAAATGCAGACTTCACAGCATGAAATGCTATCAGATTAAGATTGGTTTGGAAACCTCGTAAAGAAAACTTAAATTCTTTCAAGCAATGTTGTTATCTTTTACGTGAAATAGATCTAAAAGTCATCAAGGAGCTTTCATTATCTCTACCTTTCCACTGGTGTTATGGAATAAATATTATCCAAGATGAAAAAACAACGGACAGTAATAGAAGCGTAAGTCAATAATGAGAAAAAAAATGTTGAAATCCAGGAACTTTCTTAAAGTTAAGGTGCAATGTATCACACTGTATTCTAAGAATAAGAAGGAGACATTACTGAGATACATTAAATTGGCTCTAGAGAATCATGGAGAAGAGATATTACTTGAGAAATCCCAAGGACGCAACAATACAGAATCACAGAATAGTCTAGGTTGGAAGAGACCTACAAGATCACCGAGTCCAACCTCTGACTAATGCTAATAATTCCTCCACTAAACCATATCCCTAAGTTCTACATCTAAACGTCTTTTAAAGACTTCCAGGTGTCTCAACCACTTCCCTGGGCAGCCTATTCCAGTGACTAACAATTCGTTCAGTAAAGAAGTTTTTCCTAATATCCAACCTAAACCTCCCCTGGCGCAACTTTAGCCCATTCCCCCTCATCCTGTCACCAGACACATGGGAGAATTGACCAACTGCCACCTTGCTACAGCCTCCTTTCAGGTACCTGTAGAGTGCAATAAGGTCACCCCTGAGCCTCCTCTTCTCCAGGCTAAATAGTCCCAGTTCCCTCAGCCACTCCTCGTAAGACTTGTTCTCCAGACCCTTCACCAGCTTCGTAGTCCTTCTCCGGACTTGCTCCAGCACCTCCATGCCCTTCTTGTAGTGAGGGGCCCAAAACTGAACACAGTACTCAAGGTGCGGCCTCACCAGAGCTGAGTACAAGGGGACAATCACTTCCCTGGACCTGCTGGCCACGCTGTTTCTTATGCAAGCCAGGATGCTGTTGGCCTTCTTGGCCGCCTGAGCACACTGCTGGCTCATATTCAGCTGACTATGAACCAATACTCCCAGGTCCTTCTCTGACAGGCAGCTTTCTAACCACACATCTCCCAGCCTGTAGCTCTGTTTGGGGTTGTTGTGCCCCAGGTGCAGAACCCAGCACTTGGCCTTGTTGAACTTCATACAGTTGGCCTCGGCCCATCGGTCCAGCCTATCCATATCTTCCTGCAGAGCCTTCCTACCCTCGAGCAGGTTGACACGCACCTAACTTGGTGTTGTCTGCAAACTTACTGAGGGTGCACTCGATCCCCTCATCCAGATCATCGATGAAGATGTTAAAGAGGACTGGTCCCAGTGCTGAGCCCTGGGGGACTCCACTAGTGACCGGCCTCCAACTGGATTTGACTCCATTCACTAAGACTCTCTGGGCTCTGCCATCCAGCCAGCTCTTAACCCAACAAAGCGTGCACCAGTCCAAGCCATGAACAGCCAGTTTCCTGAGGAGAATGCTGTGGGGAATGGTGTCAAATGCCTTACTGAAGTCAAGGTAGACCACATCCACAGCCTGTCCCTCATCCACTAAGCGTGTCACCTTGTCATAGAAGGAGATCAGGTTCGTCAAGCAAATGAAATCAAATACAGTGAAAGGAAGGGAGTGAGTCAACAAGAGAGAATGACAGTGAAGAAAAGTTATAAGATTGAGTCTCATTCAGCTTTTCTATTTTTAAATGTTAAAGTACTATATGATTTTCTTTTAAGTTCATTGGTTGTTTATGCATGATATAATTAATCTTAACTATGTGATGTCTTTTTTTTTTTTTTTTTTTTTTTTTTTTCCTAATAAGCTGTACTGAGAAACAGGAGACTTTTTTATTTTTATTTTTATTTTTATTTTTTCCAATAAGTGTTGCATGACAGAGGCACAAAAGTGCCACTCTGTGATAAGTAAAAGGCTTTGGTTTCACAACTAATGTGGGATTGCATTTCAAAAAAATATGTCTGTTTTTCAAATATATAACTTGAACTAATAAAAAATTGTATTATTTCCTACTATTTTTTTCCTTTCATATGTTAAGAATGTTGTGCTTACAATATCACTACTATTAGCTCATCTGAACAGGCCTTCAAAAATTCTGTTTGTTCAGATATGTCCCCTATGAGTTAGGATGTTTTCCTCCTGACCTTGCTATGTTATTTGACAGAGCTAATGAGAGGTAGTTCTGTGTTTGTGCCAGCTGATTCCTCCTGCTGGTTTAATGGAACAATGCTGACGAGAAATTGCAGAGAAATGCATTCTTTTTTCATAATTTAATCCTTACAAATACCATTTTAAATCTGAAAGATGCACAAATTCTATTTGATATTCTTAATGGCAGACAGTTGCAGCCTCTGACAGAGAATACTGAGGAGCACCTCAAGGGATTTTCATTTTTTTGGTAGTCTCTTTGGCCTTTTATGAGTAGCAAAACCAATTTCTTCTAAGCTGTATGACTGTGCTTTATATAGGCAGGTACATATATATGCAGCTTTGGTATCTGGATTCAGATCTCAGATATGCATACCCTTGCTGGGCCTTGAATTGCTGTGGTTTTAATAACCAAGAACAATAGTCAGTGGGAGAACTTCTATTCTGCTCAGGGCTTTTGGATGAAGTTCATTTGCATTGTGATCAGTACTCTGAATGCTATCTGTTCTCTCTGTCCTTATGCACTTCATTGGGCATTTCCAGAGGCTGCTCTTGGAGGCAGGATTTATAGATAAGAGAACATTTATAGATACAAGAACATGACCCCACAGAGCAGTATTTATGATCTGAAAATTACTATGGGAGCTTGGAACTTGTAGAGTAACATGCCATTTTCAGACTAGGGGAGCTGAACAGTGTTTTTCATCAGCAACTATAAAAATTATTTTAGAACAGAATGAATTTCTGCTTTAAGAACTCTTTGTGCAATATCCACCTAAGCATCATTAAATTAAATACGTAACGAACAATGGAAGCAGAACCTATGGCTACTGCGTGCTAGGGGAGTTCATTTATTACTGGGTTACAGTATCAAAGCTTCCATAAACTTTAGCTGTTGATCCTATGAATCTTACATTCCTTTCTGCACGAGGCCTAGCTGCAGTGAGAGTGATAAAAAGCATTTTGCAATCCTGCAGTCTGGTGGCTTAGGAGCTGTTGTGAGTCCTTGGTCTTAAACTTCAGTAGCTGAAACCATAAAGTTACTGTGCAAAGAGAGGTTGCTGCTACCTTCTGTGATGCTAGGTACTGATATGAGTGAGAGGAATCGTCATTCTGATGACTCAGGAGCCAACTACAACATGCTTCTCTGTTCAGGGTTTCCCACTAAGAAGTTGCAGAGGGGCTCCTCACCCTGTATATCTGAGAGGCAATTCACTTATGTTTCTTATATAGCCAAAGAAGGAGAGGTAGGCATCTCAATTAATACTGTAAATCACCTTTTACAACTCTTTGACTATTTACATTGAATATATAGTCATGAAATCATTGCAGTCCTTTCCTTACTGTATGCTCGAGCATCAAAAATGCTGTGTTTTAACAGCAGGCAATTTTCTCTTTGTTGCTTTCAAGTAATTAGTTTATTATTACTTTTTCAGAATCTTTCTCAACTGGAAATATATTATCTGTATTTGCATGAGATTAGGGTAGTAAGTATATTGTGACCTCAATAGTTCTAATTAAGATCCGTGCTGAACTAGTCTGTTGTTTTGTTTCTGCTAGTCTGGGTGTTGTCTTTTATGTAAGGAAGGAAAATGAAGGTGAACGATTTACTAGAAAAGGAAACTACAGTGGAAAGCCCTTCAAGGCCTCAAAGAACAATAGCTGGAGAATTTCTGAGAAACCTGTATCTCTACAGGGTAATGGAAAACAAACCCAACCCATCCTACCAATCCTTGTATAGTTTCTTGTTCATACACCGTCAAACACATTTGTACACACAGTCTTATGCCTATACAATTCCAATGAGCAGTCTCTGCCTCTTCTCCTCGCTCCCTACATGCCCCCTCTGTTCTCACTACAGAGTGGGAATTTCCATGAAAAGAAATCCTCAGAGTCATGTTCTGTAATTGGCAAATATCTAGCACAATGACTCCAGTGCCGATTTTGGCCCTTTTTACGTCCTTTCTAGTTGCTGCCAGGATTTGGTATTCTCCAACCTCAATTATAACTACTCCTCATATTACACTATGGATGTTTCACCATGGGGTTAAGTGTGTGGACCCAAACTCTGCAAACTTGCTTCCCATGAGACATGTTTAGGTCAAAAGCTTTGCAGAATCATTGTGTCCTTTACAGTTTATTGATAGAGGAATGTACGGTCCTCATTGCTGGAGGCTAATTTTTTTTTTTTTTTTTTTTTTTTTTAAATAGTAGGTGTAAAACTATCTGAAATAATTGGCTGACTACTTCCTATTGTTCTTTTTAAAAATGTTCCAGCTCTGCGTCCACAATGTGCACTTTTTGAGCTGAGTACTTTCTGCATCTGCTGTAGTGTACTTCTAACCTGTTTGTCTTTCTTCTGCATTCAGAAGTACATGGGATATTGATGAACATTTGCAAATTTATTTCATTCACAGAATCATAGAATCAGAGAATGGCTCGGGTTGGAAAGGACCTTAAGGATCACCTAGTTCCAACCCCCCTGCCATAGGCAGGGATGCCACCCACTAGATTAGTTTGCCCAGGGCCAAGACTCATTGGAGATTCCCAATGGATTCATGATGCTCTTTCAGCATCTAGAGACACCCAGTTCTTCCCTTCTACATCAAGCAAAGGCTGTAGCATAGGAACAAATGATGAACACACTGGGTCTAAACAGTCATTACATCTTGCTGTATTCTGTTTTTGCCAATAGCTTACAGTGGATGCTTAACACAAGGGTGTAGTAAGAACAGAAAATTATACAGCAAATCACTACATCCTTAAATGATATCTTTACCTGTTGTCTGGCCCAGAACCTTCTTGAGATGGAGGTTACATCTAAGCTTTTGAAGATAGTATGTACTTATGGCTCTGGCCTTTAGAGATTGAGCTAACCTCTTTGTAAAACCACTTAATTTTTGGCTTCATAATGTCTGTTGATAAAGCATTCATCAGTTTCTTTATAAATAAAAACATTCAAACAAACATTTTTTTTTATTATTTGTTTTGTGCAAGTTGCATGGTAAATTGTTCCTTTGTTCTTGTTCTATAAGAATCAATGAATGATCATTCCTTATTTCATTCCTTATTTACCATCTCAGTCCTGTTTGTGATGCTATAACCTTCTGTCATATCACCTCTCACTTGTCTCTTTTTCCAAGCCAAAGAATTACAGAGTAATTAGTCTCTCTTCATATTAATCCCATATTCCTGTTAACAATACTTGTCCTTATGCACCTTTTCTGTTTTTACAGAGCATTCTACAATATTCTTTCAGAGATGAGATGACAAGAACTGAATATGGTATTCAAGAAACATGTTATTTAGCCAGTCAATGATAATTGGACTGTCTCATTACTATTATTATTACTCTGCGCTTACAAGTTCTTTGATCTTGTTGTAAAGTTAGAATTATTTTTCTGTCACACGAATTACTATGCATTTATTAACACTGAATTTCATACCCTTTTTATACCTAGTAACTCAGTTTCTCCATCATCATTAGATTTGAGTACCCTAGATAATACTTTCAGTAAACCTCTCAGTAACCCTCTCTTCCAAATCATTTATAATTATGCTGAAGATTATAAATTCCTGGAAGAACTCACTTAAAGCTTTTCTCCAATATGAAAACTAACCATTAATTTCTCTCACTTGTTTTCTGTCTTTGTTTGACTTTAATCTACATGAGAGCCTTTCTTTTATCCCTTAGTTTCTTGCAACAGCATTTTTGAGGGACTTTGTGAAGCTTTTTAGAAATCTAATATACTAACTGCATAACCCTGTGTATGTTTGATCCTGGAGTTCTTCCAAGAACTCTTCTAGTTTTGTGAAACATCTCTCCAAAAGCCATGTTAACTTCTCCCCAGACCATTTCTGTCTACTATTTCTATTTTATATCATGGTTTATATCAGGTATCCAGCACAAAAGCCAGACAGATTGGTCAGTAGTTCCCTGGATTTGCCTCTGAGTGCTTCTCAAAAACTTTCGTTTGGTACTTCCTTTTCTCTGATACTGAGACCTACTTCTGGTGGTTTTAATCAGCTGGGCAGCTGAGCTCCACAACAACTGCTCTCTTGTTCCCCTCCCTCAAAGGGAGAGGGGGAGAAAATATGATTAAAATGACTTAAGGGTTGAGATAAGGACAGGGAGATCACTCAACAATTATTGTCACAGGAAAAACAGACTCAGCATAAGGAGATTTTTTAGGGAATTTTTAAGGTAATTTATTACGTATTACTAACAGGCTAGAGCAGGGAGAAATAAAAAACAAACCAAAAACACCTTCCCACCATCCATCCTCTTCTACATCCTTCCCCTGAGTGGCACAGGGGAATGGGGAATGGAGGCTGCAGTCAGACCCTGACGCTTTGTCTCCACCACTCCTTTACAGTCACTCTCTGCCTCTATTCCACTTGACCTTCGTGGCAGTTTCTCACTCTCACAGCTGCTGTTGTGCAGCAGGTTTTTTCCTTTTCTTAAATCTGCTCTCCCAGAGATGCAAACACCATCGTTCACTGGCTCGGCTCTGGCCGCTGGTGAGTCCTTTTGGAGCTGGCTGAAACAGGCACTTATCTAACAAGGGGCAGCTGCTGGGCTCTTCTCACAGAGGCTAGCCCTGCAGCCTCCCTCTACCAAAAGGTTTACACGTAAATCCATTACACTACTAAGGCCTTTGATTTTTTGCTGCAATTACTTGTTCAGCAATTGCATTTCAAGTTTCCTTATAGATTTTATTATAAGAAAGCAAATTGGTAAGACGGTAGGTTATGCAAGGCATGTAAGGAAAGTAATTATGTCTTATTAAACCAATAGATTTAGTTGGAAATAATCACGAAGTTATCATTTTTCTTTACCTGTCTTGCCTCATTTATCTTTTCAGAAGATTGAGGCTACAATAACCCTGCCTTTATAGTGTGGCTTGATTTTCAAAAGGCCTAAATTCATTTTTGAGTTTTTAAATGATTCTTTTGACATATCCTTTGTCACTGCAAACATTTTGCCTGTTTTACAGCTTCTTGGGCCTATTTTTTTGCCAGTTTCATTATTTTTATGTATGCCCTCAAAATAATGCCCTCAAAATATTATTGTAGTAAACTTATGTCATTTTTTGTTTCAACTTGTACTAGGTCTTGTATATTGTTCAGGACTAAAACACAGCATTTTTTTTTTTTTTTTTTTTTTTTTTTTTTTTTTTTCCTTGTGAGTGCTTTCGGAAATAGCTCCAAGAAGCAATAATTTATAGTGGCTAATCTGTGCCTACATCCATTCTGGGAAATAAACTGTGCCAAGGCTGATTTCTGGTCATACGGGCAAATAACATGGAGTAGTCATGGAACATTAATGTATCCAGACTCTTTTCTCTTGTAGTAGGAGGTGGCCTTTTTCACACCATGTGTTGGATACTATCCTTGACTTGCTCGCTGACATGGATAAAAGAGGTATTAAGAGTTTGACAACTGAGTGGAGCCTGTGATCTCATTCCAGAGCTCAAGCCTTTGCCTTGACCAGGCTTAGCCAACCAGTGCAGACAAAGCCTGTGCCATGGTGCACTATGATATTTACCTAGTCTTGTATGATTGCCTTGTCCATTGTTATTGCTGGTCTGTACATTAAGCTCTTTGTCTTTAGCATTTCACTCATCTCATTTTGGTCAGGTGATTGATAGCATATTGTTCCTTTTAACATGGAATGAAATTCCACAGACATTGAAATTCTGTAGTAGAACACACAACTGTAGACATACATTCTATCGGACACAGTATTTTCTTTGGCATTCATGTGTAAATTCAAATGAATCTTCTTGTACAATATATATATATATTTGTATTAATGTTCTATTGAATTTCTTCCTCTTATCAAACTTCCACTATCAAAGTGTTTTTTTTGTTGTTGTTGTTGTTTTGTTTTGTTTTGTTTTTTTAAACAAAAAACAAAAAACAAAAACAAGGAGTATTCCCCAATGGTTCTGCCATTTAAACCATACTTTAAAATTGAAGCATCTGTATGAAGATATTTGGACATTTGTCTTGATCTGGTTGCTTGTTTTTATATGGTCTGGTTACCTGGGATATCACCTCTTTTATTTTGTGTGTATGTGTGTTTTTTACTCATTACCTTCTGTTTTATTGACTTTTTCTAAGTCATGGTTTTTTTTGTGGTTTTGGACCACACAGATATATCGATCCAAACAATTTACTTTTCACATCTACCATGTTTTTCTTAGTTCTCAGTTTAAAATTTTCTCCTAGCATTTTTCATCTTAAATGTCAGCAGCACTGACTCTATTTTGATTGGATGGAACCCATCTTCTTTAAGCTCAATCTATTTAAAAAAATTACCAGATACTAGTAAATATAATCCCCTTTTACCTACGCAGTTTAATCAATCATGCACTGAGCCCCTGCTGTCTGACACAGTGTATGTGACTAGGACCATTTTGAAAAATGCTTCTTTGTAGGTCTGCATTTTTAGACTCTTGACTTAAACTTTGCTTTCAGGACCTCTCACCTGCTGATCCTCTGTTGCTAGCGTAGATGTGGGCCATAACCATTGTTTTTTTCTCAGCACTTGGTTTAGAAAATGTAGAAATTCCTCATGATAAGTGCCATCTTTTAAACTGTGTGGCCTTTTCTAGTAAAATGATTGTTCATGTTTTTAATTTACTTTGTCATGATCCTGCTTAAATTTGTTAGCAATGAAGGAAATATTTTCCTTTTTCTCCGTCAGAAGGAAGCCCTTCTAAGTAAAGACACCCATCAACCTCTGCACCACATGGTATCTTGGGTAACTTGTGGCTAGCACTCATATCCAACAGATTCACTTTTAGATATTGACCTTTTTCCTGCAGGTGAAGACCAGTTCCTGTGGGTTAGGTCCACTCTGCCCACCCAGGGATATCTGGCTACTGCCCTGCCTGTAATATCACATGCCAGCCAGAACTTCAAGTGCCAGGTAAGCTATGGAGGACCTACAGAGATAGACAAGACACATGCAGTGTCTAAAGGATGATCTGGCTTCTTTCCCATGTCCTGACTTGGAGCTGAAAGGCCTTGACTTGGCCATCCAATCAGTCAAGGTATATCTTATTTTGGGTTAAAAGATTTTAACTGACTAGCAAATGTCCTTTTGGTGTCTTATGAGTTCATGATCTTGGGTTTTCTGAAAGAATTAATTAAAATCTTTTCTTTCAATTTCAACTTCACCAAGCATTGCAGAAGCCATGATAGGCATCCATCTGACAGGGAGATCCTTCATGCCTAGGGAAGCCAAAATCTAATTTGGAGTAAGTTAAGTGAGAGGAATAATGAAGTATTGCTTGGAATCACACACAGTGTGAATAAAAAGCATGAAAATAAATAAATAATAATAATAAAAAAACAATTACTTATGAATGACTAGAACATCAAGAGACATTGTCCATGAGCATTCACTACCAATCCTTATTTTTCTCCACTGAGGCTTCTGCACATAAGTGGGATAATTCTTCTACCCACTAAAAAAAACACATGAAGGGATAAGCTTACAACTCTTTTTCATATTTAAAAAGACCATAAAGGGAAGGAGAGTACATGTGGGACTGCAAAGATAAAACACCTCCAGTCTCAAGTTCATGTGTATAGACTGTGTGCGATGTTCACTTTTGCAGCATATCCTGAAAATTACTGCAAAGTAGTTTCTGCCTCTCTTCGGCTTACTCTTTTTGTTTTGTTTTGTTTTGTTTGTTTGTTTGTTTTGTGTTTTTCCCTATCTCTTTTATTTTTGTATTTTAATGCGCTTTCAGCTGCCACTGATTCATAAGAAATTGTATATGCTGCCGAGTACATAATCTAAAATTGCCTGAACTCTGGTACTTTCAGTGGATAAAGGTAATGTGAAAAACTTTCCATTCCCAGAGACTGCACAGTCTAGCTTAGAGAAAGCAATAAAAAACTTCACTTCCTCCCACTTCTTTAGATGCTACCACTCTTCTTCCCAAGATTAAAAAGATCTAAATATATGTTAAACTACATTGTCTCCATATGAGTGTATTTTCTTCACTTCTACTGATGCAGTATGATATTATCACTTAAATTACAGTATGCAAGCAGAGCATGGCTTGAATTTTAATTTCTTAACAGTGGTTTTCATTTAAACAGAATTCAAACTTCTCATGCTATTATTTGGATTCAGAAAGGTTTACACAGGTCAGGCTTAGCAGCGACAATGCGTTGTTAAGACTATATTCGCAATGTAAACTAATATTTTATTTAATTACTCTTTAATTCGATGGCAATGAATTTTCCTTGCTTTTCCTTGAGAATGATGATTTAAAGGAGAGGTTTTGAGTACAGTTCAGCAGAAGGCAGAACAAATAGAAAAGTTCAGAATCTGTTGAAGAGATCATCATATCTTGTTTGCAGAAAAATTGGTCTCATTTCTTGGAAAGTGTTTAAGCAAAATATAACAATAAAAAGTACTTCCTTCCCTCTTCCTCTTAACTGCATGATGTCTGATCAGTCGCCTAGTTGTTGAACCAATACTATAAATGGGAAGGTTACAGATAGCAAATGGCTCATGTGCCTCTGACACTAAAGATTGTAACAGCACAACTGTAGAAAACCTTATTTGGCTTATTTGAAGGGCTAAGACTGTGGGTGTCCCACTGGCAGTTGCATTTGCACCAACTTCCTGTGAGTGATAAATGAGAAAGCCAGATATCCACTTTCTCTGAAGTACCTGCCTTGAAGACTACTCAGCATTCAGGTAAGGCAAGTGTATTACTGCAGAAAAGGAATTGGCAATGAACCCTCTCCCCTCAAACAAAAAAAGGATTAAAAGTTCTGTGAATCAAGTTGTAAAGTGAAGAAATAGAGGGATTGGATCTCTCAGTTCACCAGAAGTATATTGTTAGTGGGAGTAATAAGAAAGATAAGGAAGTATTTCCTTTATGATACCTTGATTATTCAGTGGAACAGAGGGTGTACTTTGAATGGATTGGAAGGGTGAATCAACATGGATAATTAATTCCTTCTCATAACACAGGGATTGTTTCTTTTGAGGTTAAGGAAGGAGGTTGAAAATCTTGTCATTATTTCCAAACAGCAACCTTTGTACTTGTTCTCTGGTGGAGAGGTGGAAACTTTTCTCCTTAATAAATCATCTCCATATCAAGCTACTCTGAAAGATCAGTGTTGATTAAGAGGTAGTTTGTGGTAAAGAAAAAGCCCAAGACTTTTCCAGCTAATGAGTTTTGCTTCCAGCTATAACAGATGACAAAGAAAGAAGCACAGTAGCTGTTAAGCATGCATTTTGAGGAAGAACAGCCAGTGATTCAGGGAGCTGTTGCTTGACATAGGATCATGCTTGTGTGCAAAGGTGTGAAGATGCCAGAGTTCATCAGTCTTCTTCTGGTTCCATGTTTGGTCTGGGGAGCTGGAACAATGCAAGGTGAATTTCAGAATCTTTCCTTTTTCATTTAATTTTATTTTTTTCCTTTCTTTTTTTTTTTTTTTTTATTATTCTTTTTCTTTTAGTCTGACATTTCTCCACCCTCCCTATATCTTCTACTTTCATGTTGGTGTGACAGAAAGAGAAGGAGACTTTATGAGTGTACACATGTGGTTACCAGGACTAAACCAAGTACTCCAGCTGTATATCAATGGCAAGGTTGTGAACGGTATTTAGGCAAGACCCCAAACAATAGGCCAAACAATACTCAAAGTCTATTAATACTATGTGAATTTAATAGTGATAAAGCTTCACATCTGACTAGGTCTGACTATTACCTTCATGAACTGTGACTTTGCCTATCCCATTATTAGATACCTTTTTTGTTTATACCAGAAAAATTATTTTCCAACCCGCCATTTTCCCCCAATGGCTCTTTGCTATGTCTATTGACTCGTCCTGCCTCCAGGTGATACTCTCCTTTTCTTTAATTACAGGGAGGGCTGGCTGCACCCTAAGGGACAGGGAACTGAGAGTCGGTAGCACAGCTGGCAGAGCAGAGGCTCGCCCACAGCACACCTGTTAAATGAAGAAATCACTCATTCATTACTCCAAGTGTTAGAAGTCCTGAGATTGTATTAAATAAAAGGTCTTGAAAAACATACCTGTTGCACACCTGTCTTTCCACAGAGAGACACATATCTGGTATTTGGGAGAATTATACTGTTTTGCCTTACACATAATTTGCAGTACTAAATACATACCATAGGCTCTCTGGTCTCTTAGCTTTGTCTCCATGAAGACGGAAACAACCTCTTCTTTTCATCATGTTCCACAATTTGGATGTGAAAGTGGCTTGGCTTGGCCATAGGCCTTTCTCACAAGATTAGGCATCAGCTGCCCTAGGCCTGCTAGAAATGGCAAAATCATTCTCTACCATCTGTTGCCTGCTGCTTCTGAAGATGAGCTCTCAACCAAGGTCAGCAGAGACAACTCCAGTGCCTCTTCTTGGAGTTTGAATCATCAAACAAGGGCACTTCAGTTTTCCCAGGTTATCAGTGACCTTTACTCAACACAGCTCCTCCTTGCACAGAGCTTTTTCACAAAACAGAAAGGGAAAGCAGGTTCTCTGCAATCACCTACAAGGTATGTTTGTTTACTGATAGAGGAATGCATATTTTTCACCCACTAGATTTCTGAAGGATGTTTTCCTTGTCAGGAAGCTTTCTTCCTTCTGTGACTTGAATGTCATTGTAGCTAACTGGAGAGGGTGTCTTTCACTTTTGCACACAATTTCCTAGAGGCACAACTCTTGCTAAGACAAGTGGGCTTGCTAGTTGGGCATGTGGAAGTCTTCACCCTGACAGCAACCCACAAAGGCAAAACTGAATGTCCTGCTTGAGGAGGCAATAATTAATCAATAATGATAAATAATTTTATCATTATTAAACGATAAAACTCTCACTCATATCTTGCACTTTATGCCTTTCTACCGAGACATCTCTCGATTGTTAGAAGAGCAGTGAATTGGTGAGATCGTTTGTTCAGCTTTCTAAAAAATCTGTATATTATTTGAAGCTGTTTTTCTAAATATCTCTCAGATTCTTTCTGTCTTTAAGATTTACACAAGACAATATTACACTGGCTAATCCTTCCATCCACCTTAGAACCTTGTTTATTGCAAAGTCATGCTGAGATTTACCAAGAACTAAGAACTGTGCTGGTCTTAGGGCAATGCTGCTGAAGTGAGTGCTCAGCTAAATAAATCTCCATTCAGCACTGCCCAGTTATTCTTGGTACTCTCATTTCGTTCTCCTGGGAATATCAAAAGATCACTCATAGGAGAAGGCAGCCTTTTTACAGTGGGAGCTGTTATTTTAAGCTTTCTGTGTTATAATCACACTTGCTTGGTCACCTTCCTGTCTGTTTTGGTATTTCATGGAGCATCAGGCCTCTGCAGTTTAGGAAAAGAAACAGAAGTAAAACCTGAAGTCTTAGATCATCTCACTGTATCAGAGTGGCCGTGATCCTTGCCTGGCAGATGGAGAACAGAAAAGGATGTTTTTCATGTTTTAGTCAGTGTTATAAAGCCCTTTTGCTTCGAAGCCACAAAGCCCAGTGAGGCTTAAAAACATCCAGCTTAAGACTTTGTACCTATCTTTTGAATTAGAATATTTCAATATATCTTGCAAATTAATTTTACCAGCTACAGAAAAACTCCAGCTTTTCTTCAGAGCTTGTAGACCAAATTCTTATTTTTATTGCATAACCATTTTGATTTGCAGACAACAGGCAGAGTCAAAAAGTTGAGGCTTTCTCAGTCCTAAGACTTACAATAAAATTCAGATAAATGGCAATGTAATGAGAGTCAGCCCTACTCTAAGAGCAGCAGCTGCTGTTGGAGACTTCTTGCATTTGGGCTTTCCCATGAAGGACTAAATTTTATTTATGAAATCTGTGAAGTGTGAGCTGAACTACATAGGGAATATTTTCAGGAGACCTCAAAGCCCTGCTCCTCACTTCTCTACTCTGCCTTCTGAAGCACAGTAGCAGAATTTGTTTTCATTTTACCATTTCCTACTACCTGCTTTATGCCTCATCTGTTTTCTCCTTTCAGAGAGCATCCCAATGCAGACTCTACACTGCTATCCTGATAACAATTCTCGTACAACTTGCACATGGATGGAATGCTCAGAGGCTCATCATTTCCTGAATGTGACTTTGAACTTCAACCACAGCCACAAAAAGTAAGTGACTGGCTGGTGATCTATGAAGAGTTCAAAGGGGCTTGGCTGCTGAACCTAAGAGATGGAGCGGGGCAATTGGGCGATGGCCTGAGCTTGCAGCCAGCATAGTATCCAGCATGCAGACACCAGTGTTATGTCCAGGCTGGGGAGAAAGTTGGATTTGTACAGGATAAGGAAGAACAGGAAGGAAGCAAAGCATGGTAATCAAGTTGTTTTCATTATCTTTTCAATCATTCTCCCCTGCTTTTGCTGTGAGACCACACATGCAAGACATGTTAATTATTGCACCTGAGTGGAGAAGGTAACACTATGCAATGGTGATAACAACTAGTTAGTATGTCATAGAAGGCTCCTTCTCCTTCCTTATATTGGTAAGAAATAGTTACTTTGAAATAATTTCTACAAAACAAGCTGTGAGAAAAACAGAAGTTGTACATGTTTGTTTCACTGGGTTTCCTCTCAGAGATACTGGGTTGTGTCTGTCACTATCTTTTTAATGCTTCTGCTTCCTTTCAAGAAAAGACAGTACCAAGAAAAGACAAAACATGAGATTATGAGGGAGACGAAGGGCCAGAGAAAGAGGAAGATATAGGGGAAAAAGAAAAAGAGTAGACAGCAGAAGCAGGGATGGAGGGTCAACAGCAGATAGATTGGAGGGTGTTAAGAAAATGTGAAGTGAGAATGGGGAGAAGTTGTCTTGGTTTTATTTTTGAGAAAGAGCTGTAAGATTTATTCATGAATTGACCTGAAATCTGGTGAAGTCAATGGACATAGTTCCCGTACAGTCTATAGAGTATTGAATCCCATTGAATATTTGAGCAATTTTCTGTGCATTGAAATCTACAAACTGCAGAAGTGTTCCTGTAGCACAATAGACTCCAGAAGTCTGCCTGGATTTTTTTTTTTTTTTTTTTTTGGTTTTTTGTAGGATGACTGAAATCCCATAAACCTCTCAAATATTCTGTTCCAACTGCTAGCTACATGTCTTTGCCTTACTTTCTTTGATTTCTCTAGTGTAAGTAAGAACACTGAGAGTGACCGGGATCAGCCATCCATATCCCCAGGGAAGTCCACAGCCAGGAGCCAAGCTCATAATCAGCAGCATATATCACCAGGCACAGATATGACTGTGTCATAACTCAGGCAGTGGC
Organism: Nettapus auritus; assembly: GCA_011076525.1. Lineage (NCBI taxonomy): Eukaryota > Metazoa > Chordata > Aves > Anseriformes > Anatidae > Nettapus > Nettapus auritus. Next base: position 54,491,179 of record CM021765.1, on the reverse strand, counting down.
CTGAGGAGCTTAAAAGCAGCTTCTGAGTGAAATTGGGGAAGCCCTCAGTCAGGTCAATTCCAGCTTAGCACCAAAGCTGGTCTTGACGATACGGAACCATATCCCTGGAGGGGAAGGATGTGCTCAAGGCTCAGACAGCTACCAACCCAAGACAGTTATTGTGAATGCATCTTCCCCTTAGGAAAGGAAAGGAGAACAAACTGGATGTGCTTGATATTAGAGAAGAAAGCCATAATTTAGACCATCTATCAGCATCCTATTCAAATACTCATGCTTGTTATTCTGTGTAACCAGGAACAAAGAAATGACCTGCGCATTCCACAAAGGTGAAAACCACACTAAGTGCCAGAACTTCACAATGCATTGGGTGTGTCAAAGCCATCTGAGAGCAAGTAATATAGAAAGGTACAAGTTTAAACCTGACCTGAACCTGCAGGCAGAGCTAAATGTCTACTTGTTTCAGAATGGTAAGCATGAGCCTCTAAGTCTTGTCTCTATTCCTGAGTATTTAAAAGTTTTTTCAGATGAAGATGTAATTTATGTTTTGACTATCTAATCCTAAAAAGATACAAGAACATAATACTATGTATGGGTGAATAATCAGCTAGTGGGTAAGGCTCAAATGGTTGTAATTAATGTGGTTACATAAAGCTGGTGACCAGTCACTCGTGGGGATCCTCAGGGTTCCATTTTGGTACCACTTCTCTTCAGTATTTTAATGTGCGATATGGACACAGGACTCAAATGCCTACTAAGTTTGCAGATGATACTAAATTAGGAGGAGCTGTTGACTCCCTTGAAGGTAGAGAGGATTTGTGGAGAGGTCTTGGCCAAACTAGAAGGCTGAGCTATCACCAACTGCATGAAGTTTAACCAGAGTAAGTACTGGATTCTGCACCTGGGAAGGGGCAACCCCAGCTGTATGTATAGACTGGGGGATGACAGGTTGGAGAGCAGCCCTGCAAAAAGAGATTTTGGGGGTTTTGTTCAATGGTAAGTTGAATATGAGTCAGCAGTATGCCCTGGCAGCCAAAAGGGCCAGCTGTACCCTGGGGTGCCTCAAGCATGGCATGGCTTGCTGGTTGAGGGAAGTGACTATCCCACTCTGCTCGGTGCTGGTGGGGCCTCACCTTGAGCAGTGTGTGCAGTTTTGGGAGCCACAATAAAAGAAGGACATAAAACTATTAGAGAGCATTCAAAGGAGGGCTACAAAGATGGTGAAAGTTTCTAGAGGGCAAGATGTATGAGGAGTGGCAGAGATCCCTTGGTTTGTTCAGCCCGGAGCAGAGCAGACTGAGGGGAAGGCTCATGGCGGCCTGCAGCTCCCTCACTAGGGGAACAGAGAGGCAGGTGCTGAGCTTTGCTCTCAGGGGACAGCAACAGGACCCAAGGGAACAGCATGGAGCTGGGACAGGGGAGGGTCAGGCTGGGAATTAGGACAAAGGTTCTGCACCCAGAGGGTGGTTGGGCACTGGAACAGGTTCCTCAGGGCTGTGGACATGGCACTGAGCCTGCTGGACTTCAAGAAGCATTTGGACAATGTTCTCAGGCACATGGTCTGGCTTTTGTGGTCATGTGTGGATCCAGGAGCTGGACTTGGTGATGAAAATGTACTTAGGTCTGTCAGCCCTTAACCTGAAACCTGAGTGAGAGTGAAGTTAAATGGCTGTAAAGCCATAATACTGCCTTCAACTTCAGTGCATTTTGGATAGACAGAAATGACTGCACCTGACTACAGTAGAAAAATGGGGCTAGGCCTTTCAGCTTACCAATGTATTAATCAGGGCAGGGGGGAGATATCAAAAAAGCCTTCGGTTTCAGCACTGTGCTCTCTAAAGTATCCTCCCACAAAAAGCTGTTATGGAGCTGTGCAGGAACACTGCTTTCCCTACTTACCTATTCCGTTCAGGAAATTACTACCCAGGTCTAGTACAGTTTGTCCTTTGTGCTGAAAACCAGTCATGGCTTATATGAAGAGCTGAAAGAAAATTGTTAAATGTCCAGATCCTATCATTCAGAGAAGGTCAGCTAGGTGTTTTCTTCCCCTCTTCATGTTCCTGCACTCACTGTCTCATGTGTTGCATCTTCACCTTCCAGTTCAGCCCCTTCCACCACAAAACCTCTCCGTCACAGAGAGTTCAGGAGACTTCTTGCTGACCTGGACGGCAACTGAAGGAAGCCAAGGGCTGAGCAATGCACTGGAATATGAAGTCACTTACAAGCGGGAGTGGGAGTCCTGGGAGGTAAGAGTGGGCGAGCTGGGCTGTCCTGTCTTGGTTGGCACCCTTTGGGGTGGTTGAGGGCTTGTGGTAAAAGCTGTGCAAACAAGTGGCCTTTCCATGCCCAGGCACTCAAAAGAAACATAACAAATGCTGTTTCAGGTCAGGTGGAAGGGGCCCTGTTTCTGTTTGCAAGTGACCTTCCCAGTGAAATACCATTTGTCCTGATTTCAATGCAAAAATCTGTACTCCACTGAAACAAGCACTGCACTTGGGCTTTGAGTTGGAATTTATTTTACCCTGAACCACTCCCAAATGAAATTAAAACTTGTTTCATGCATAGCCCATGGGAGGGCTCATGTGGGAGAAAGGCAGAATACATCTGAAACCACGAGAAGTGTCTTGGGCAGATTCCACACAGTTCTGAGCTGGGCAGTGCTGTGACCCTTGCATAGCTGCTGCTGGAGCCAACCAAGGCTCTGCAAGCTGCAGGAGCTGGTCCATCTGCTGGGCTGGGTTGGAGCTGGCCATGCCTGTGCCTTGGCCTTCCAGTGTCATGATGGCAGCATGCAGGCAGAAGCCCTGTGCAGTGGGAGTGAGGAGCACTATGTGGCAGCATGTGCGTCACCATCATATGCGTGGGACTGCTTGGAGGTGCATCCTGAGAGCCACCTCCTTGCTCCTTCCCTGCCTTCCCTCCACCTCTTCTCTGTTCCCCATTTGGCCTCCCTGCTAACAGAAGGCTGCATCGCGCTTGCTCTCCAACACCACACATTGCCATCTCAGTCACCTTGTGCCAGGGAGCCGATATGTTGCCCGTGTGCGAGCCAGAGCGGAGCAGACCAGAGGCTTCTCCGGGCTGTTCAGCGAGTGGAGCACGGATGTGTCCTGGGAGACCCCTGAAGGTAGAGTGGGTCAGAGCGGGGCTGGGCAGGGGTGGGAGTGCTGGCGGAGAAGCCAGGGCTGGGGTGTGTGGTTTGGCATGATGCTGGCAGAGCATCATGGGGTGCCCCTTTCTAGTCACTGCTTTCTCTCGGGAAGCCCCAGAACTGGGATACTCCATCTTGCCTCTTCCAGAGTGTTTGGCATTTCCATCCCATTGGACAGACCTTGTTCACGCAGACCCAGACAAAGGCTGTCACAGCACTTTTCCTGTCACTTAGCTTGCTCTGATCTTCTGTGTAGGCCAGGAACGCATTCAGCCCAGGAACCTTCGCTGCCTTTTCAATGGTGCAAATCTTCTGACGTGCAGCTGGGAAGTGAAGAAGGTGATCACCACCTCTGTCATCTTTGGCTTGTTCTTCAGGGCCACTCCAGCATCTGCGTATGTGATCTGCCAATGGCAGTGTGCCCATGACTCTCCCATTGAGCTTCTGCTCTGTCCCATTTCCAGCGATCTCAGCACAGCCTCCTTTCTCCCTGCAGGGAAGAGGAGTGCTCTCCCGTGTATGAGAAGGCCTTGCCTCACATCCCCTATGTGGTGCAGAGCTGTGCGATCCCTGTTAGCAACATCAGCAGTCAGAGCCGGTACCATGTGTCTGTTCGGACCAAGACGGAGGAGAAACAGATTGAAGCCTACAAGAACAGTGAGCTGCTGTGTTGTGTCTTGCTTTTTCTGGGAGGGATGGCTGTGTGGGCAAGTGGTGGTGAAGAAAAGCAGGTGGGAAGGAGAAGAGCTGAGCTGGTGAAGAGAAGGTCTAGACGAGGTGGCTTGCAGGTGTGCAGTTTCTCAGTGTCACTTGCTGCTCTCAGGATGGTGGCAGTACTGGAAACTGCTGTGCTGAAATTCAGGTGGTGACCCAGAGGTCTTTGGTGAGTAATCATCACCACACTGAGTTCCCTGCAATCAGAATGTCGTTATGCTTTGTGGGCATCCCAGGTGACAGGCAGCTGTAGTGAGAGGTGTTTTGTGAAAGTGTGTCACTGTGTGATTTTGCAAGAAGCTGTCGTGGTTTTACTGTGCTGGGCAGCTGAACACCACAACCGCTCTCTCAATCCCCCTCCTCAGATGAGGAGGGGAAGAAGAAAAGGAAAGAACAACTCATGGGTTGAGATAAGGATAATTTAATTGAAGGGAAAATATATATATATATTAAGGAAATATTATTAATTAACAATTCAACTAAAGGGAAAAAGGGAAAGGGGAAAGGGAGGGGGAAGGGAACAGCAAAACAAAACAAGTAAAGGCTATGTGGAAGTGCAGAGGAAAGAAATTATTCTCTACTTCCCACAAATGAGCGATGCCTGACCCGTCCTTGAAGCAGGGCCTCAACGCATGTAGCTGGTGTTCGCGAGGAGGACAGACGTTTTCGCAACGAAAGCCCACCCCTCCCCTCTTTCTCCTTCTTCCATCTTTTATTGCTGAGTGTGACATAATATGGTATGGAATATCCCTTTGGTTGGTTTAGGTCAGCTGCCCTGGTGATCTTTCTTTCTCACTTTTTTGCCCACCCCCCAGGAGGGTTAGAGAAAGTCCTGATACTGTGCCAGCACTTCTCGGCAGCAGACACAACACTAGTGTGATAACACTGCTGTTCTAGCTACAAGTGAAGAGCGTGGCATTGTATGGGCTGCTGCAAGGGAAGTTAACATCCCAGCCAGACCCAGTACAAGCTCCTGGGGTGCAGTGTCCCTGGAGTACTGGATGAGGTAGGGCTGCTCTGGTGAGTGAGGTGTGCCAGGTCATCTCTGTCTGCATGCATCTGGAGGTACTGGTGCTGTTCTTTACAGACCAGAGCCGGGGAGAGCTCCTGTAGTGTTTGAAGATACCAGTTAGTAGCTCCAAGAAAGCTGGAAATCTCTGGGAACATGGTGGATTAGCACGGACTTTTGAAATACCATTTCACCACTTTTCTGCACTGAGGGAGCACCATCCAAAGGATTGTTCTTAGACTTTATGTTCTTCATAAGAACATGACTATTTTTCTGACACTTGGTTCCATTGGGTTTTAGTACTTCTTTTCTAATTTAGGTAAATGAGGTTACAGTTTGTGCAGATGTGTTTTTTGTTTTGCATACAGAAAAAGCAATTTAGGTGTTTTCATTTAATTGTGTACCAAAAGAAAAGGCATAGAAAGTTGTTGTTATGAAATGAAACATTGGTTACAATCTGTAATAGAAAAGTCAGCTGCAATTTGAGCTGTTACATTAGAATTTCCAGATTATTACAGAAGTAATTTCTGTAAGCTCTCCATAAATTCAGTATAAGTACTTTTGTTGTTCTTGTGTTGTTGGTGGTGTTTGTTTTTTTCGTATGTTTCGTTTGTTTTTGATATTCAGATCATTTCATGGATTCAGTTTAGTACGTGGTGCCATCTTGGAGTTTTCAAAGCAAAGTTAGTGTAACCTGTAATAGTAATATAAAATAGGAACTTATTCAGTCAGTTATGCTTACAAAGAAGCATAGCACGGAAAGCTGATCATTTATGAAGTTCTATAATAAAAACAAACAAACAAAAAACATAAAACACAGAGGAAACTTCTGTATCTCAGAGAAGTTGAGGGAGTCTGAGTAGTGCTCTGAAAGTGTGCCTGCACACTTTCCGTAGTGCAACAAGAGTAGAAATTTGAAACAGAAAACATTGTGCACTTAAGTCCACATACGTGCCCTTGGAAATTATCATGTTGTAGGAAACTTACCAAGGATATGCATAAGAACTAAAAAAACATCTAGAGAATTAGTGGAATTTACATGCCTGAATAGGTTATATAGATGTTGAACAAAGACAGTGACCGTAACACCATACTTCAGCAACTTTTCAGAAGCAACAGATGAATATCAAAAGATGAACAAATCAGTTTTTAAACTCCAGATCTTGGAGAGAAGATCTTGGAAATGTGTAACAACTGGTGTTGAAGTGGCTATGCCTTCACTGCTCATGGCCAACAAGTTCTCAAGCAAATCACATCCACACTGTGAAGACCGTATTTGTTGCCAGGTTGTAAAGTCTCTCAGAATCACTTAGGCCTCAGGGCACAGGACTAGCACCCACCAGCCTTGCCTCTTATGTGTTTCACTCATACAGTGTAAACTTTCTAATGCTTTCTGTGTTAAAAGACACTCTAATTGTTTTCCTGTAGCAGTTTTACTGATCCTTCCATTGATGATCTCATGCCTATGGCTTCTTTTTGAAATACCATGATGGTACAATATGACCAAGCACATGCCTAGAAATAAAGGCAGCAAGCATGCATACTGACAAAGTTTTTGTAAAAAAATAAATTAATGTGGAGTCTAGAGGAAACTGTCAAGCAACTACTGATGAAATAAAACAAAACAACAGAAAAACCCACCCAGATACTTAAAAGCCATGTAGTGTCTCCTTCTTCGCAGGTGTTAGATCTCTGACGCCACAGGTACTGAAGAAGTCAGCATCCATATAGAAGTCAGACTAAAATGATCTAGGAGATGGCTGCAGTCTGTGTAGAGAGGTGGTGATACCTTAAAGAAGTTCCCAGGACAGGGATTGTGTATGGCTTTTGCAGAACTTTTTTCACAGACTCCTAAATCAGTCATCCACAGAATGGAAAACATTTAGCCCAGGCACATGCTCAAAGCAGATCATTTAGACTGGGTTGCTCACAGCTTTGTGCAGTTAAGTTTTGAATACCTTCAAGGAAGGGATTTCACCCCCCTCTCTGGGTCCCTGTATCAGTGTTTGACCACTCTCATGGTAATATTTTCCCCCCTGTTATCTTGAGTTGCAACTTGTATCCATTGTCTCCAGTCCTTTCACTAAGTACCTCTGAGAGGAGCCTGTCTCCATCTTCTCTACAATTTCCTATTTGTTAGTTGAAAATAAGCAGATATTTCTTAGTGTGTTTCCTTTATTGGGCTAAACAAGCCCAGTTCCCTCTGCCTCTCCTCATACATTCTGTGGTCCAGCCCTTTCTGAACATTTTTGTGCACTCCTCCAGGACTGTCCGCAGTTCATAAATCCTTTCTTGTACTTGTTAATATATTTTTAAGATATCTAAAATAGTGTTAATACTTCAATTATGTTGCAGGGTTGTTAGATTTGGCTGAGGATAGCAGACAAAAAAAAAAAAAAAGCTTTCTCATGAGCTCAGTGAAGCTGGCTGTTATGCCTGGTTAGAAAGATAATGTCTGGGAGAAGCCATTCTGTGAGGTACTAGTTGAAGCACACCTGCATCTTTTGAATTATAGAGATTACTGAACAACCTAGTGTAGGAAAAGGGGAAAGATCCATAGGAAGGAAAGGAGTATTCAGGAAGGTGATGCCTGATATCAAAACTGTTTCTTCCAGTCAAGGTGCTACCCCCAACAAATCTAACAGTGACAATGAATAAAGATGGAGATTATGAGCTGAGATGGACAAAGCGTACACTTAGAAAACGGTGTTATGAAGTGGAGTACTGGAAAACCAGCCAAATTGAAAATGTAGGTAATATAACACATGGGACTGGGGGCATCCTGTGAGCAGTACGGATGGGAAAATCATTGCTTCTTCCACATTTTCTTCTTTGTATTCCTCAGGTTACCAGAATGACTATCAATGATGAGCCTTACTTCCTATTGCGGGAGCTGGAGCCATCCACATCTTACACCGTAAAAATGCGTGCAAAGCTGGATGGTTGTGAGGGGCTTTGGAGCGAATGGAGTGAGGAGTTCACCTGGAAAACTGACAGTGGTACATTTCAGTTTGTATTCCCTCCTATGCAAGATTGTAAGGGAGTGGCAGGAAAAGCAATCTGATGCTTAGGAAAACAGTCCTGTCAGGTGGGGATGAAGTGCAGGACAAAGCATTCATAGGCACAACAAAGCCAGGTTTCCTCTTAGTCCTCTTGTTGGCTGTGTCTGGTCTGCTACTGGGCATGCAAGTCCTTCCCAATTTGGCCAAAATTCAGGTAGCCACTGGACATAAGGCAATGGCCATAAAAAGGGGCAGAGGAAGTTCTGCACCAATAAGCGAATTAACTTCTTCATAGTGAGGGTGATGGAGCACTGGAACAGGCTGCCCCCGGAGGTTGTGGAGTCTCCTTCTCTGGAGATCTTCAAGAGCTGTCTGGACGCCTACCTGTGCAACCTGCTCTAGGGAACCTGCTTTGGCAGGGGGGGTGGACCCGATGATCTCTGGAGGTCCCTTCCAACCCCTACAATTCTGTGATTCTGTGATTCTGTTCTCAAAACCATGGGAACACAGAAAGCACAGCTTCATTAGGTCAGTGTTAGGATCAGGACCTGGCAGTGTGTGAGAAAGCTGATGACAGAGGAGTTTTCACAGGCTGGCTTAGAAATAAAAAATTCTTTCATTTTCAAAATGTCTGATAATAGTTTTGGCTTCAAGATTTAGAAGAAATTTGTGGTGGCTCACTTGGTTTTAATCTTCCTGGGCACACAGGAATGTGTAAACATGCACACGTGTGCATACATGATCTCTCTATCTCAGGCACAAGGTATACTGAATCTTAAATGCTGAGGGTGAAAAGAGGGCCAGTGTGAAGTCAGATAAACTTGTGGATCAGACCAGAGGTGGGGGTGTTTATGCATGTACTCAGTAACTCTAGCAGACTGAGCTCTGTTGGAGAGGAAAGCTGTTGAAGCAGGAAAATTATGGAATTACTGATGAAAGATGTAAGTAAGATGTTCAGGCCACATTTGGTCTCTCAAACTTGGTAGGGGATCTCAGCAGTTAGAAGGCCTCATGTTCACATCCTGTGCTGTGCTGCTTGCATTTCCCTGATGTGCTTGCAAGGAGAGTGTCCAAAACACAAAACCTGTTATGGGAAGCAGCCCCTCTGTTGATGCCTCCCTATTTCTCTTTTTTCTCTTTCAGTTCTGTCACCAGTGTTTCTACCAGTGATGCTGATAGCTCTCACCATCACTTTGCTAATAGCTGCTTATTACAGCTATAGGTATTTCGTCAGGTAAGTTTTCACCATGAGAAGATTTAGCAGCGTGTTGACCATGTGAGTGGAATAAGGTTGTGAGGTGCCGCTTGTGCAAGTGGTCTGTGAGAGATGAGCCTTGGTGTGCAATGGGCAGTCTGGTGAGTGTCTGTGTGCAGGTGAGAATTGGGTGGTGGCCTGCCAGGGCCTTGGCGGTGCCTTGCTGAGCAGAGCAGCATGCTGGATGGGGCACAGTTCCTTCCCCTTGCAGCCACGCTGTGAGGCAAATCTTGAAAACTCTGTGTTGTTGTTGTCACAGGCAGAAGAAATTGTGGGAGGAAAAGATTCCAAATCCTGGGAAGAGTCTGATGATCCAGAGCTACTTGGGGGCAAGAGGGACCTGTACCTTGCAGAGTGTCCCTGCAAGTACAACATGGAGTTATTCTCAGGTGAGAAGAAAGGAGGGAAGTAGTGGGATGACTTTTTTGGGGGAGCTTCCAGACCGGGGTCTGCGCTGTCACTGAACAGGCTGCTGTCCTGTTCAGGAGTACAGGGTCTCAGTGAGCCTCATGAAAGCCTTCACTACAGCCTTTGATCTTGTGCCTATTTTCCAACTTTGGTAGCCAAGGTGTGACAGTTGAAAAGTAAAACCATCTCTCCCCTCTGATGCATCTGGTAAGGCTTGTCATCACGTGCCTCCAAAATGCCTTTCATATTCCTCATACATGAAATCTGTTGTCTCTAAATTGACTTGGCCTTTTTCTGTTAATAGTTAGGTTGTCTCCTGCCTCTTTTCAGTGTTGCCTGCCCCTCTTCTACATGATTACCTCCCTCTACACTCTCCTGCAGTTGCTGGAGGTTGACTTCATACTGTGAGAGATGTATTTCCTCCCACATCATACTTTTCCTGGACATGGACATTTTCTTCCATGTGGGAAAGGAGAGGGCAAAGAGAAGTGTGCAGTTTACACAGTCTTATCTTTGGAGGCACTTTTAAAAGTAAATGGCTTCATTTTCCTCCATCTCTCTCCCTCACCCATCTCTTGATTTCATCTGAGAAGGCTATGCAAATCTTGTGATCCACACAAGTGATATCCCAGTAGGTGGATATCACCAAAAGAGGCATGGCATGAAACACACTTCAAGTTTTACGAAAATATTGACTGGGTTCCTTCCTGGAGCTGACTCTTGCATGTTTCAGTTTCCCACTATCATAATTCCACAGCCTTATCTATCTGTGAGTCTGCCCTGAAACCGTTGGATTTGTATTTGATCTCACATCTGTAATGTCTCTATCTCCTTAAGGCAATGCTGCTAATCTCCGTTCTACAGACAGAGCTCGTGCTATTTTTGCCATTTTGTATTATCTTCTATTTATGCTAATCGACTTCCACCTCATCTCTGACTCCCTGCAGTGTAAGTCAGTGATGCAGATCTCCAGGGAAGAGTGGTCTTTACAAAGATTAACTTCTCGTTTACCTCTCCAGTCACAACATTTTTAGTTTCTACCCCTATCATCTCTATCAGCCTCACCCCTTACCTTGCAAGTCCTTTTGTCCCACTTTATAGTTTCCCCTTCAGTGGAATGCTTGGTCTTGGCATTGCTTTTGAGACCACATGGTGGGCTGTCATGGCCTTCAGCTGACTCTTTCTTTGGCACCCAGTCATTCTCAGCCCCTTATTCAGTCATCAAGCAGTGTATCTCAGGCATGCATCCAGTAAGCAGCTCATACAGGGGAAGTGTGGTAGGCCAGACTTTTTCACATGATGCATAGCTGCATGTTTTGCAGGCCCTGATAAATCCCCCTTAGAGATCATTTATCATTCAAAAGTTCCTTTTGATTAATTTGGTTATTGGCAGACTTAATCAAATTCTTTTCCTGTCCACACAATAATCAACACTTGTACAAGGCCATCCCGCATGCTAAAGGGCATCACAGTAGCCTTGTTACATATTTCATAACCATCTTTCCATCCACAAGTGCTATCTGCTCTTTGTCCCATGGTTTTGACAGTTTTCATCCCTGTAGTGAATTACCTTATCTTCAATTTTGTAAACATCCCAGCAGTTCTGTTTCTCTCACCAGGCAACAGAGAAGGACTGACATTTTAGTCCTATCGGTGAAATACTGACCAGAGTGTCTTCACATGGTGCTGCAGAGAAGGACTGACATTTTGGTCCTACGGGTGAAATACTGACCAGAGTGTCTTCATATGGTGCTGATTCAGAGTAGGCACTGCATAAAACAGTAACTTTGTGGTTATTCTGAACCTGTAGATGCAGCAGCCCCTGACTCCTATGCTACATAAAGACAGCTCAGGATTAGACAGCATGGAAGTTAAGGAACAGTCTTCTGGAGGACAGAACATATTTTGTAACCACAGAAGTGGGATTACTTCTTTTGTGACTTGAAGATCAGAGAAAAACAGATCTCAGCTTGTTTTGACTAGAGAATGAACATTGAAATGTGAAGAGGATCTGCAGACTGGAGCAAGAACGAAGGAGGGAAAAGCTGATAGAAAATGTTAAAATGGATTGAGGAGGTATGAAGGTGCCAGGAATACATTCAGACTGGCAGCTTTTAAGCCTGTGTCAATCTATTACAGATGGCCTGTAGCAATGTTACTGCTCTGTTTAGGTGGGGAAAGAGCACAGCCCTTAAAATGAGTACACCAAGGTCATTTGGACAAAAGTTTGAAAACGCTACTTTTGAGGTACGGGTTGATAAACTGTTAAAACTGATTATATGGGGTAAGTGCCTGGAAGCTCATTCTTATCATGAATGTCCATCACAGATGTGCTACTAGCATGCTTGTGCCCATGGTGCCTGTCTCTTCCCAGCCTTAGAGTAATCTCTCTTTCCTCAGAAATGTTAAAATTTTCATGTTCCTTTTTTCTTTCCCCAGGAAGCTGTCAGCCAACTGCCAGCCAGCCAGGTGGGCTTCAGTGGGCAGAACACTTCTGAGGGGGTGGAGGAGATTAACTGCCTTCAAGTGCTGGATGGGTAAGTAAGCAGCCCACTCCTGACTCCTTTCTTGAAAAGTTCCTTACTAATCTTGGGGAAGAGCAGACTGTGCATAGATTCACTCCCTGAGAAAGAGAGGACAAAGAATTTTCACCTATATATTTTGCAAGTCTGCATGCATCTTCCAACCATCTACAGAAATTGCAATGAATCGCTGCATCTGCAGACTTTGATTTCCCTGGCTGGATGTCTGAGGATAGAAACCTGCTCCTTTTCTGTCTCTGCATTCCCTTTGGAAATAGATTTCAATAAAAGGCAGTGACTTCTGGGGTGGATTACTACTTGGCTGAATTCCTCCCAGCCCACCTGAGCATAACCTCCATCACACGCAGATATGCATAATCTCTTACCTCTTCATCCTCTAGAAATGACGTACTTGCTGCTCCTTGAAGCAAAGTCTGACTTTTTGGAGGGTAAGTGGAGGGTAAACAAAAAGCTGTTTACAGTGGTCCTCGCCTGTGTGAGGCTGATCAGAAATAGCTCCAAATTATCCGTACAAATTTGTGTCAGGTCTTCAAAGATGGAGAAGTGACCATAGTGCTCTGTTCCAGATATTATCCTAGGTTTCACAGCAACTTTGGGGAAGCTGACAAAAATTAAAGACTCTTGGGTTTTGTGACTATCTGCTTCTTGGAAGAGAGGGTCAGCTTTTTCCAATAAATAATTTTGTAAGTCATGTTAGGGGAAGATAGCTTATATTTGTTACTTCTTTGAAATCTTACCTTGACTTCTCCCTTAATCTAACTTCCCATTCAGTGCTTGTAAGATCCTTGAGACAGAGGCCCCTTATTTTGAAGAAATAACTGTAAAATACCACTGAGAGGTCTAGAGCTGCATAAATGCTGATGCTAGCAGTCACACTGCCTGAGTCTGTACTGCTAAATAAATCAGGGCCAAGATGTACTATCGAGCTCTGTCTTGTAACTGCTCATACTGCTTTGTTGTCAGCACTCTCCTGGCCGTAGTTTGGCCTGTGCCAACTAGTGCTCTCCAAGGCAACATCCTGGCACAGTTTGCGATAGCACAGGGCAGTAATCATTCCCAGTGGGAGACACAGAAATGACTGTATCAGGTTCAGTGTCCCTCAACAGTATTCTAGCAAGTTTTGCACCCAGGCCCTGCAGTTTCATACTATGAATCCTCAGTTTCATACTATGAATACAGCTGTAACACAGCACTCACATTACATTGTGTACAATGAAATGACAAAACAAACAAACAAAAACACACAAAACAAAACAAACAAACAAACAAAAAAACTTAGCTGTGTTTTAGACTGCAGCGACACTGGGGCAGACCTGGAAGACAACCAGGGCTGTACAGTGTGGATGCAGCCAGCCTACATCATTTAACCTGAGGGCCAAAGAATGGTCTCTGGCTCTGTTTTACTTACAGTAAAAACACAGCCTTTCTCAAAAGCTAATTGCTGCTTGCATGACTTGTAATTGAGCTGGAGTTGGCAGTAGACAGTTGGTGTCTCGCTGTGGCACAGGAAAGGCTGAGCTTTGCATATTCTCAGGGAGATACAAGAGATGTGGCCAAAGATTCCTACTAGCTTCCTGGAATACAGTGCATCCCCTTACAGCAGCTCCTGTTTGTAGGCAGAGATCACCTTAGAGAGCTGTCAATTAGACAGCTGTCAGTAGCAGCTAAATCCTGTGCTTTTCACCCAAACAGGATGATTAAGAACAGTTCACCAGAGTTTCATGGAGCTAAGCCTGTGGCAGAGAACGTTTCCCATGGTACACTGGATCTGCAAATCTGTCAGACTCCTGAAGTGCCACATAAAACCTCACTTTCGTCAGCTGCCCTTGTCAGCCCACTGAATCAGAGTGCAGCAATGTCTGGCCTGTTGGCCAGGCTTCCGTGCAAGAGTGCTGCTGATCCAAGTACTGCTTCCCAGACAGCAATCACTTGCTTCGCTTTCAATGGTCCATACTTGTACAGCCCAGTGATGTCCTCCCAGCCTGAGATGCATCAGACTCTTCAAGTGGACCCAGTGGGAAACCAAGAGAAATCAGTGTCCCTTCAGGGGCACAAGTCTGTTCCCAGGCACCACGGAGGCTACAGGAGCAGGTCCTCAGCAGCCTTTCCTGCTCCCAAATCAGAAGGAAATGATGCAGCACCTCAATGATGAGAAAGAAGTCTCACCATTCCCCCCAGCTGATGAGCAAGGCACGAATATGAAACCAGAAAAGCAGAAATCTCCAAAGGCTCTTGGCAGTGTCATGTCCCTTCAGCAGTGCTCTTCAGGGTGTATCACCACAGACAGCCTCTTACTGCCATCAGCCAGTGACGCCACACATCTACCACTTGCCACTGCTGGGGAGTTGCCTTGTGACCCGCAGGAGCCCCAGCTCCCCAGTGACCACTCTTGCCATGAGTTTGCTCCTGGGAAATCTGGTGTCACAGCCAGTTTCAGGTCAAGCCCCAATCTTTTTTCCTGAATCTCACCAGAATGCATTTGGGGACTACCTTGTTGTCCCTTCAGGTCTCCATGGACTTTCAGAACCCACAAAAATTGTCCCTACTTATTTCTTGAAAAGGAACCAATTTTTGTGAAGAACCTGTGTTGGAGAATAACATAGTCATGTTTAACCCTGGCACTACCATCAGAGATCTCCTCCACTGTGGGAAACTGCTACCTTGTTTCCTGCCTAAGATCTAATGATAAGGTGCAAATGAGAAAGATTCTGCAGCAAATAAGTGTTGGAAATTCATTGTAAATATCAGATAGTTTATACACGGCAGAGGATCCATCAGCGTCAAGGAGTAAAATGTACAGAGTACTGAGGTCATCCAGATCTTCAGAAAACTGAAGGTGTTACAGAAATGAAAGCAGCCAGCTTTGAGATTCAGAAAAGCCTGCTGGAGTTGCAGGGTTCTTTGACAACTAAGACAAAGTTTTCCAAAATTATATTGTTTTAGTCCCATTTTCTTTCCACAAATGCTACTTCTCCTCTGCAGCTTCTAGTCCAACATGGTGAAAGATCCCAGGTGAGCCTACCCCTTTTTTAGTTACATTACAGCTTTTGGTAAAAGGGGCAGGCCATAATTCTCATGTACCTGTATTTATATAGGCTTGCATCACATTCCACTGATAGATATGATTGGCAGGGCAAAAAGCCAGATTTAGCTAGGGCTCCTTTCTAAAAATAGGTAATCAATTTCAGCTCAAGCGTCTCAGGATATAGGAAAAGAAAGTGATTTTGCTTGGGCACATAATAAGCATGGATAATCGGTTTTCCTGCTCAAGAGCAATGAACTCAAGTGTTTAAAAGAAAAGGAATGTTATTAAAAGGGATAAAAGGGCAGCTCAAAATAAGCACTGGGAGGCCTATTTACTAAAGTCAGCTATATAACCTGAAAAAGTCATGGTGATGTAGCCCACTCCCACATTTTACATAGATTTGAGAGTCCATTATTGATGTGTAAGAAAACATTGGAAAATGTTGTTCCGAAACCTCTCTTCACTGTTCCCAAGCGCAGTGTTTCCACCTCTGATGCTCGGTCACTGCAAGAGCTTTTCCTGAAATCCTCCAAGAGGCAGATATAAGAACAAAGCTTTAGCCCAAGAAACCTTGATTCTGTCTGCAGTCACCACACTGCCACCGCAGCATTTCAAATACTCAGAAAGGAGCCAATTGCAAACAAACCCCAAACACAGCCCTGAGAAAAATACTTTTTTTTTTTTTTTAATTTCTTACTTCATAGCTCTTTTGTTCTACCAGTATCAACAACACAGGCAATTCCTAATGCTCAAAAGACCTTTCTCTCCTACTGGATACTAGTGTTTTAAATACCTTTCAGACACAATTGCATTTCAGTCTCAGGGCAAAAGACTGAAATCCACTGAAGTCACTGCACTTGCACCCTCTTTGTTGTGATCTCAAGTCACTTCAAACAGCTCTGGATTTCCCTTTTATCCCATTATAAGCAGGATCAGCAATAAGTACTCCATTCTTTCAGGAATTTTGGGCTTGCCTCAGAATAGATGTAGCTCTGAATTTAGCTTTTATTGTAGTGCAAGCTTTGCTGCATAAAGGAATGAATTTAATAGCAGGCTGAAGACTTTGATAAGAGTTTTTGCACTATCTCCTGTTCTTACAGTTACCATTTCTTTAGTGAGCCATTCAAAATCACTTGCAGTGGAGATATCAGAGATTGGAATCATTCAGGATAGCACAGAATAGGCAGAAGTCAGAGGGCTAAATGAAAAGAAAAAAAGGTTGTCTAGAGAACAGGAAATCTTTCTTAACAGTGATATCCTGCAGAATAATCTGTTTCTCAATTACAGAGATGCATAAACCTAATCTAGGAAATACCCTTCACTGCAGGAAAAAACTAAAAGATAGGAGGAGAGGGTTTTAGAAACTTGGATGCAGTTGGTCTCTTATGTATCAAATTGCTATAGCATGATGTATAGTGAGAACCATAACATAGCATAGAGTGAGAAGCAGCCCTGCAGCCCCCAGGGTCAGTGCAGCAGGAGGGCAGGAGGTGCTCCAGGCAGGCAGCAGCAGTTCCCCTGCGGCCTGTGGAGAGGCCCCTGGTGGAGCAGGCTGTCCCCCGGCAGCCCATGGGTCCCACATGGAGCAGATCTCCACCCCATGGAGGAGCCCCCGGTGGAGCAGGTGGATGTGGCCTGGAGGAGGCTGCGGCCCATGGAGAGCCCCCGCAGGAGCAGGCCCCGGGCCGGAGCTGCAGCCCGTAGAGAGGAGCCCACGCAGGAGCAGGGGGTCTGGGGGGAGCTGCCCCTGTGGGAGCAGTTCTTGAAGAGCTGCTGCCTGTGGGCAGCCCCCACAGAATCAGTTTGGGAAGGACGGCATCCCGTGGGAAGGACCCAATGTGGAGCAGGGGCAGAGAGTGACCGTGAAGGAGCGACAGAAATGAAGCATCAGGGACTGGCCACAGCCCCCATTCCCCATTCTCCTGTGCTACTCAGGGGGAAGAAGGTGGAAGAGGGTGGATGGGGGGAAGGTGGTTTTAGTTTGCTTCTAGTTCTCACTGCTCTAACCTGTTAGTAGTAGGTAATAAATTTCATTAATCTCCTTATGCTGAGTCTGTTTTGCCTGACAATAATCATTGAGTGATCTCCGTGACCTTATATCAACCCTTGAGCCCTTTTCATCATATTTTCTCCCCCTTAACCTTTGAGGAGGGGGAGTGAGAGAGTGGTTGTGGTAGAGCTCAGCTGCCCATCTGGGTAAAACTACCACATACGATTATCTATATTTCAAGTGCATTACCTGTTCCTGTTTATAGATGACTGAAACAGCTCTTAAATAGCTATTTTAGTGAACGATTTATCTAAGCCAGAGAATAACCTTTTTTTTTTTTTTCTGAATTCTTGTATGCCAGATAAAACACTGGCTCAGAGCTGCCACCCAATGATAAGACCTGGCAAAATCACTTAAATGCAGACTACCTACATTGCAAAGTGCTGAGTTCAGTGAGACTACTTAGAAGAGAGCAACTAATTTCTCACTGCATAAAAAAAGGCAGTGAAAGGCTATTTCCCTCTCCGCTCCTTTTCCAGTCCTCTTCCCCAACATCTGCAGGGCCAACCGCTCATTGCCTTGCCTGTAGCAAGGTCTTTTACTTTACAAATGACATTTGTTAACCTGTTTGCTTTTTTCTTCTATATTGATTTTCTGCTGATTTATCAAGTTGAATCATTTCAGTGTGGGCAGGTAAGTAAGCAAACAGGAACGAAAAACAGCTGAGAGGAGAAGAATGAGCAGAAGCGAGACTTCCAGCTGCATTTTGTGCTCATTTCAGTCCAGTTCTTGCCTACCTGTATCTGACATGCTATTTGGAGATTTCAAAACTGGCTTTAAATATGCACGTTTGGATACTCAAAGTCATCATGGAGTGCCACTTGGTGGTGTTCCTAGCCAAGGTTCTGGCTAAATTAGTCTGTTCAGCACTCAGAGACTTCAGGTATTGATCAGTTCCAGAAGCTGAGCCATCTACTTGAAAGCTATCTCAGTTGTTTCTGCAGCTTTCAATGTACCATCCATCAGAAAGCGTTTGCCCCTGGCTGTGCTGTATCATTTGGCAAAGCAGAAAGGAATATAAAGGGGGATTGCCACACGTATGTGTTCATTTGTCATCAATTTGCTGTCACTCATTTGAGTCCATTATACAATTCAATCTGTTTTGTATTATTCAAGTGCTTATAAGCATTTTAATTTGTAAGAAATGTGCAAAATGACCTTACAGCTTTTCACTGCAGAAGGCAAAACCATGGTTTGTGGCCCAGTGTATTGGTGCAAGACCTGACAGTCTGTTTCCCTTCTGATCTAGTCTCTTCATTAGCCTTTCATGGGTAGCAAAGGGCATTTGCTTCAAGCCTTACCATAATTCTGCAGTCTGTCTGCCCAGACATTAGAAAGAGACCTGTGAATCTGTATGCTGATTCAGCCCACGTTATGTCGTGTATGTATTAGCTAACTGTGCCCTGAACTGCCTGCTTTCAGTATGCCAAACAGTAGATTTTTGTTCAGCTCCATGTTTTCCAGATTAGGATTTGCCAGTTTCAAAAGACAGCACTTATTATGTACCTGGAGACATGTTTGTCATCAGTGCTGGAAACAGCAACAGAACAGGGTGTTCCTGCAGGGCTGTGCTGTTCAGCTGCAGTTGAGTAGTGTGTGCTCAGGCAGGAGCCTCCTGGTACTGATGCACAAGGAGAAAACGTACAGGAAGATTTCTACAAGCTGCCATTTGGCCATTCTCTTTAGTTGAAAGACTTGACTGTGTGCCTGGCAATATCTGAATTCTGAATGGTTAATTATTGCTGGTGGAAAATAATTATCATTTGAATACTGCTAGTTATATTTTAACATCCTTCACTGCTTTTATGAAGTCAGCATATTGTTAGCTAACCCCCAACCAATGAAGGGTGGAGTAACAATCCTAATTCTGCCCCCCAGCAGCTCGTATCACTGAGAAAAGCATCAGTCTTTTAAAACCATGAAAGCTTGGGACCAGGTTCAGGGCATTGCTGCTCCCAGGCACGTACTTTGTGATTGCTGCACCAAAGTGGTACACTTCATGGAGCCGAAAGGCAGTATCTTGCAATAAGGACCATTAGATACAGTGAGAAAAACACGTCAGGAATCCCCAAACACCCTGCATGTCTGGTAGCATTCAAGCCCTTTGGTGATCCTTGGTTATTCTTCAGGTGAGCTCTCTGAACTTCAGATTATGCAGACTGTAGGGGGGATGCATACAAGGGAAGTTCTTCTCTGAGAGACATTTCTCCCTGAGTTAGGGAAAGGGCTAGTAGGGATGAGTTTGGGTTATGAGATTCAGTATGGGTCCATTCACATTGTGGGGTGATTTCAAATTGGATGGGAAGAGCTGGTTTGTTTTTGCATTGCCCTGGCATGCAAACAGTGTGGGTATTGATGAATACTCTGGTGCTTCCTCTTCTCATGCAAGTTTCTGTTTGTGTTCTCATCATTACTGATGTTCCCTGCCAGGGCAAGAGCTTTTCCTGAAATCCTCCAAGAGGCAGATATAGCAACAAAGCTAGAATAGTGGGCAGAAAAAACTCCTTTCCTAACCAACATTGGCACCTGGTGCCAACCATATGGAGTTGTCCCTGGGCCATTGCATGGATACTGCTTGGTGCCTTAGAAGCACCAGAGAACCTGAATTCACCTAAGCAGCATCAGCAGGAGCTGGTTCTTTGTTTGGTGTGCCTAGCTGCTACGGACAACCAGCCCTGAGGCTTCCCCTTGTGGCAGTTTTACAGCCTTCCATGTAAGGAGAGGTAGGCAGCATTCAGGCCCTTGGGTAACCTTGGTTCAGGGAGGGTGACATTCAAAATCCATGCTCATTTCTGTCTGGACATCACACCCCCCATGGCTCTCATGCCACTCAGTGGGATTCCTGGTCCTACTTCATAGGTCCTACTCCACCTTATGTGCTTATATGACCTCCTCTCACCACCATGACCTTCTACCCTCTGCAAGGGTGTGTGCTTCACACCCCAGGCAGGCCCATCTTACCAGTGACCAACAGAGTGATTTTTCTTTTCTTGCATTCAGATTTCTCTTGCATTGCTTTCCCCGAAGATACCCTAATTGAGTGGGGAAGAGTGCACCAGCAACAAATCTGTTGTTGACAACAGCAATGAGCTGGTGCTCTGTACAGAGGTTTATTAGATGGCTGAGGAAGAAGATCCCCTGCTGAATGCACTCCAATTCCTATCCTTCATCGTCTAAAGCTTGCCTTTTTTCTTCCTGTATTTCTCCTCCAACTCCTTCTGCAAGTTGAGATTTAGGGCATTTTTCTGATGCCATTTCCCTGTAAAGAAGTTCATAGAAAATCATCAGCCTCACTTCTAAAACTATTATCCCTCAGGGATTTTTCTAGCTGTAGAGCTCCTCTCTTGTGAAAACGCCAAGTTGTAGCACCTCCTCCTCCCCCTGCTTTGTCCAGATTCATCTGTTATCCTTGGCAGAAGCAGCATCTTTCTCAGGAATTCAGCAATATACTTTTCCCAGCAGATGCCATACCTAGCTCATCAGTCCTCCTTCCATGCCAATTCTTGGGATCCCTGATCGCCTTCTGAATTACATCGGGGGTGTAGGAATCTTTCATCAAGCTCCTGCTCTCCATTGGGCCACCTGCAAGGAAGAGGGAATGAGAAAATGCATGCAGAAATCACCCTACTGCAGTCCTGGAATTGAAGCAGGGAGCACCACCAGCAATTTCAAGGGCACGTGAAAAGACGTGTTGACCGCGATACCTTTGATCAGGTGTGTGGCTAGGTGCTGAATAATAGCTTCATCATCACCCAGGAGGGAGCTTGTTTGCCAATTTATCTGCTTTTCATCCCCAAGCATGAGACATACATAAAGGGTACCGCAAGGGTATCACCTTTATTTGTATCCTAGTGCCCTTTCTTTATTCAAGTGCTTACTTGATGTCCCCTTGAATCTCCTCATCCATGTGAGGTAACTTCCTATTCAACAGTACAGCTCCATGAGAAGCACCATCTTACCACTCCAGGCCTTCTTGAGCTTCTTTTCTGCCATGATACTTACAATTAGCTCCCAGATGGGACTTTTCTGTTTATTCCCTCTTGACTTCTAGCCATTTGGGGGGGGGGGGGCTTTATTTTTATCTCTTTTCTCCTCACCTTCCTTTTTATTGTACCTTCTCCTTGATAATAATGATTTTGAGCTCCCTGGGTTAAGATGCCCCTCTTTTCTGTGTGACAAAGAGCAGGACAATGCAATTTTCAATGCCCGATAGAGGTTTGGGAAAAAATTTCAAAGACCCACATCTCTAAATGGCTTGATGAGAAATCATGCCAGTATTGGAACTGGGGGTAATTTGGGACTGGATTTGATAGGGAACACTGAATTCCAAATGGCATTTATTTAGATAGCTCTGCACATGGATAGGGGTCACGATACACCCTCACTTTTTGTGCTTCAGAAAAAAATAGTGAAAGATGAGAAGAGAAAGGGAAAGAATATGTAGAAAGGGAGGCTCTGGCTTTCATCTCCTCGAACACCACAGCCTGGGAATGACTGTGGATGGAAGGAGTAAGAAGGGAAGTGAGGGTAACCTACAGCCAGACCTCTATCCAAATGAATGTGGCTGCCGTGAGCCCAGGCACAACGCAGATAGAACCAGCTTGAAGGTCAGGTACAGTTACGTGCATCCCCTCACCTTGGAAGATGTTTGACCTCAGGTTAAAACCCAGCTCATTGTAGTCAGCAAATGTTGAAGACTCCAGTTTTTTTTTATGCATCTCAGTGCGATCGCTGAGTCTTTTCTGTCCTAAGATTAGTGCTGCCTTGCACAGAGCTCGCCGTTCCTGAAAATATGAACAACAAGGAACCACTCTCATTCAGTGCTCCCGAAGTGCAGTGAACTGCTGGTATTTCCATCCCCGCACAGACCTTTGAGCTATGACTAACCCCTGGGAATTGGGTCTGTCCTTGAGTCTCCCCCAGCAGCTTCTGTAGTCATTATTATTGTGTAGAACAACTGGAACTGGTAAAAAGGGTGCAAATCAGAAAGGGACGATGCTGCCGTGCCCTGGATTAGGTCCAGGT
This sequence comes from Nettapus auritus, assembly GCA_011076525.1. NCBI lineage: Eukaryota > Metazoa > Chordata > Aves > Anseriformes > Anatidae > Nettapus > Nettapus auritus. Next base: position 54,469,000 of record CM021765.1, on the reverse strand, counting down.
TGCACATTTTGCCTCGCTGAGCTAGGACTCTGCCTAGCTACAGGAACCTTACAAATGAAAGGGGGATGGAAAATCAAAGTGAAAAGAGATGGGAAAGGCTGTCTGGAACGTGTCACTGCCCCTTACTGTGAAGCCCAAATCCATCCCTCTACGTGTCTTCTAGAAACTGCTAATATCCCACTCATTCAGCCCCCCGCTACACCATAAAAACATCCTTCAATCTGCCACAAAGGAGATATGAAACAGCTTCCTCCAATACCTCTTCATTGCTGGCAAGTTCATCTGCACTGGAAAATTTATATTTGCTGTTTTCATGGATCAAGCTCTTTCTCTTCTCCAGAAGCAGCTTCCACTCTGTTTTCATCTCTGGCCCTAATGCTGATAAGGGCTCTTTGGCACTTAATCTACTGCAGGTCTCCTTGGCTTTTTCACAGCTAGCTTTAGTGGTCTTCCGGGGAAATCCAGGCACTCTAGTGCCTGGCATTTGGTGCTGGCTTGCTACTGGTTCTTTGGCATTCAAAATGGATTTGGTGTCCTCTGACTCCCTCTGTGTGGATGTTGTACACAGGCAGTTAGTGCTGTTCCTCTCTCTTGGCTCATGCCCCGCTCTGGGGTCTTTGGTAGCAGAGCCATCTTCTCTTTCCTTTTCAAGTTTTCTTGAATGATGGCCCTGAGCGGGGGGAGTTTTGGCCTGGAGATTCTGTTTGCTCTGTCTTTTAGTCTGAATACACTTTGCAGAAGAAGATACCCGGCATTTAATAGATGTGGAGTTCTTTGCTGTTCCCTGACCTGCTGGGCTCTTGGAGATCTTCCAAGAGGCTCTGCTGGAGCTCCTTTGGGATGTTCTCTGTCTGCTGGGACATAAGCCTGCTGGGAGATGCTCCTTTTTTTCTCCCTCAGGTTTCACTTAAAGACAAAAAGAATAGCTCAATGATTTTGATACTGTCTGGATGATTGATAGGTGGTACCTTAAACAGAGCTGGAAACAACCAGACATATCTCCGTGTTGTTGGCAGACAACAAAAGAAGAATTAAAGTCTCAAAGAAGGAAAGAAAGCAGTAAAGAACAACAACCCAATTGCTTTATACCAAACTTCCTGTAGAATCAGATCAAAGTTCCTAAGCAGTCTTAAATGCCTTTGCCACATGAACAGGCACAGAAACGTGCAAGTAAAAATCTTGTGGTCAATCGTGCACACAAAGGTCTGTGTTTTCTTACATGTGGGTGGCCCCTCCAACCCCTGATCACTGTCTCACTCATGAAGATGCACTTAGAGTCTCTGTGGCTTGCTGGTGTTTGCTGATGCGTTTACAGAATGGTGGTAGCTCACTGTAGTTGGGCAGGGAGGCAGTGAGACAAGCCCACCAGTGGGGGAAAACACACTCAAGGGGATTTTAACCTATCAGCCCCCTCAGGAAGGAGGGAACAACCGTCTGCATCACAAGCTGTACTGCAAAGCAAGCTCTGAAGGAGGGACAGCTTCTCTGCCATCCTGCTTACCTGGTGTATTGCTGGCCAGCACAGGGTCACTTTCTGCCACATCAGGTGCAGGGGATGGTGGGACCTCTGGCACCCCCTTGGAAGAGAAACAAATGCTGTGTCAGGCCCAGGGAAGAGAATGAAGGGGACAGTGGCCTTGCTCATCTGCTCATCTTTCTAATGACATAGACTTTTCTCAAACAAATAAACCTCCCCAGATCATGACAGAGCTTTCCATGCCTGACTGGACAGTCGGTCCTACAACCCATGATCCTGTGAAATTAAAAAAGCACAGAAATCCTGCAGGATTTCACATTAACTGCTCACATGGGGCAGCCTGACTAGGACATGGCCAGCCAGAGCCACTGGAGAATACTGAGATGCAAGAGTTTTCACAGGCAGTGGTGTGGGCACAAGCCAAAATGGAAAAACAAACAAACAAAAAAAACCCAACAAAAACAAACAAACAAGCAAACGAAAACACAAAAGAAACCAACACCACCAGAGTGAAAACATCATAATTTATTCTGAAGCATCTAGAGATGTCAGGTCTGTCATGTGCTGTGCAATTACAATAGCTCCTTCCATCAGTGTGTTAAAGGAAGGCCAGAAAACACTCATACAAAGATAGCTCTGCAGAGGGAGGCGAGCTGAAGAAGGGGTTTCTTCCCTAATTCTGGCACAGACTCTTCCCTGGTTTGCTGTGCTATTCAGGCTGATGTGGTGATCTGACACAGCCTTTGAAACCTGCCTGCTCCACTAGGAGGGAGCTCATGCCTTTCTTGTGCAGGTTATTTCTGTGTAACCCTCAGCTGTGCCTGCTGCTGGTCATCCTCACACGGCCCTGCAGGCTAAGCCCAAGTGAAACCTGTGACAGGTTACAACTGAAGCCATGACACATGATGGTGAATGTGTTATTTGTGAGCCTGCTGGCACCAGCAGCAATACAAATGTGATCTGGATCAGGTAGGGAAATACGTCTACATTTGTCACATTAGCTCAGCGTATGATTTATATGCTTAGGTTCTGCTCTGAAGGCTGGTTATTGGAATACAGACACCAGCTGAGGGGGCAGGGAGCCTACAGCTTCAAAGTTAGCTCATGAGAATCAACAGGGCTGATTTAAGCCAGCAGCTTGTTTTACATCGTGCCAGTGCTTTGCAGCAGCGTCTGGTACAACACTAGGGTCCTGAAGCTGGAGTTAGCGTACCAGTCAAACTCCAAGCATCAGCGCTACGTACTGGGCAAACACAGTAAGAGACAGAACTTCGCCCACAGAATGAAAAGGGTCACCACAGATGCAGAGAAGAAGCCAGTCCTGGCTCACATTGCAGGATCTGCTTCTTTTCTGTACTGCTGTTATTGAAGAGCTAAAACATTTAAACACGATCGAAGTGCAGGAATCTGTGTTACTAAAGAAACTCCTGGGTCAACTCCCACCTCCTGCTTAAAACAAAAACATGGCTGTTATCATTACTGTATTCAGTGGTAAGGACTTTCAGTCTGCTGTTGTACTCCTCCCTTCCCATTTCAATGCCCATCTTTCAACGTAGCAGACTTTCTGTGTACAGAGGCAATGTGCTCATTTCCCAAATCCCATTCAGTGACAACCTTCATTTCCCCAGTTCACTCTGGACAAAATGACGCCGAAGTCCTGCCACTGTCCCTATTTTCTGGTTTGTAATTGCATTTGATGTTATTGCTAGTGCTTATTGTTCATTTTACTTTTGAGCCACCCTGAGATGCCTGAATCTTAATACAAAGAAGGACTTGAAGATCTTTTAACCGTCCTCCTGGGTAACAAGCACTGCAGAACAATGCCTACTTATTCCTTTGTTAAGCCAATTCCGTAAGGGACAACACATGACATACCAGAAAAGACGTATCTTTCTTGATCAAACAGCTAAAAATGATTAAACTTGATGCCTCTTTCTGGAAAAACAATAACAACAAAGTGTTTCTACAGCCTAACACTCTTGACTTTCCTGACAACCAGCCATGGAGGGGAGACGGGTGTACAGATTATTATGCCACAGGCACCAGAGGTGATCAATAATGGTCTCATACACCTTCCACATCTGGCCAGGCCTCCAAAATATATGAATATTTCAATGGCTTCCAGATCTGAGAAGCCCCTTTGGGTTAAAATGAAATGAGATCTTTTCTCTTTTTTTTTCTTTCATATAGAAAAGATCCAGCATTTAACAGGGGGCAAAGCCTCTTCCATAACCACCTCTCTCACCTGCTCCATGGTCCCTGGCGTGGTGCCACTGTGATTCCTACAAGCAGACAGGTCCTGCTGAAGTCCAGGTATGGAGGTGGTATGAGGGCTGAACGGCAGGGACAGTTGCTAGGGAACATCCCTCCCTCTATGTATGAGCTGTAGTCACCATGGGAACCAGAAGAAACATGGCAGAGATCAGGGTCATCCTTCTTCAAAAAAAAAAAAGGAAAACAAACAAACAAACAGGAAAGATAGTAAAAGGCTCGCATCTCATGAAGTGCCTGTGCCCATAAGTCCTCATCACATGTGTGTGAGTACTTGGACACTTCCATAACACAGCGATAATCAACAAGTCTGTATTTCAGCAGAATGGGACCTCCTAGCACCTGCAAATGTTTCACACAGTCTCATTGACCCCCATCAGAGGTGCACCCATTTTCCACAACAGAAAATGGAGATGGCTGGCTGGCAAAGGGTCTCCTGTTGAGTCAGTGACAGAACCAAAGCCTGGCCCTCCTGCGTTCAGCACCCAGTGCTGTGTTTTAGCTTTCCATCTGTTAAGCCTTTTCATCATTTAGACAATTCGTCTGTTGCACTCTACCCTGGACCTGAGCTCTCACCAAGGGAAGAGTGCAACTCTCCCTCATCCTGCAAAACTGTTTTCCCCACCCGGTACAAAGAGGTCACGGGAAGCAGAGAATAATTAGAGGTGTTCATAAACGCATCAGCTTTGAAGTAAATTTTATTTCATTGTGAGAAAGTGTAAGAAGTCATAAAAATCATTCTTAGAAAAATTGGCAAAATACAAATCAGCATGATTTTTCTTTATTTCCACTTCCTCCTTTTCCCCGTAGCCTGGGCTGGAGATCTCACTGCCCAGGAAACAACGCTCCCTCTAGGCCTTGTTGCGCTTCATCTCAGAGACCTTGTACTCAGGTGGGGCACGGTGGAACCACTCCGACCAAGAGCCATCGTAAACGGACACGTCAGGCTTGCCACACAGGTAGGCTGCCAAGGCAATGTGACATGCCGTGACGCCTTTACGGCACGTGATCGTCAGTGGCTTTGAGAGATCCACTTTCTTCTCACGGAACATCTGTTGAATCTCCTCAATACTCTTCTCGTGGCCAGTTTCTGTTAGGAATGATTGGAAGGGTATGTTCACAGCACCAGGGATGTGACCGGATTCCAGCCCTGCAAGAGGGAACAAGAAAAGACAATATGAGCAGGGAGACGTTAATGAAGGTGATGAAAGACACCTACAAAAAGAGACACCACAGAGACATCACTGCAGACACTCCCAGTCTCTCCAGGATACTCATTTGTTTCAGGATACGATGATGATGCAAAGCAACAGGGGGCTAAAAAGAGGAGGACAAAGATTATTCAACTTTGCTAAAGTCAAAACTTCCTGGATTTTTAGCAAGCTATTACCGCCCTGAAAGCAATAGGAGGTAGGAATCTGAAGGCTTTGGCAGCCCTGGATGCGACAAGAATCAAAGGGCCACCACAGGAAAGATCCTAGCAAAGGCATTAAGGGGATCTGTGTAAAGAGAAATGTAACAGTGTATTTCTGACCTTACCCACCTATGCCAGCGGTGTGTAGTGACAGCTTTCAGAAGCAAGAGCTGTGGCTTGTAGGTGAGATTTGTGGAAGTAGCTTTCTGTTCACAGCTTCTTCCTGTGCCACATTAAAATCATGCTTCAGAGAAGTACAGCGACCTTAACGTCATGCGCGTTACTGCTGAGGCAGCTATACCAGGGCAAGAGGGTCAGGGGAGTGAGAATTTAGATTCTGTAACACTTCTTATCCACTCCACTGATAAACTCAGCATGGGTTCTGTTTTTCTACTGGTACAGCTGACCACTTCAGCTGAGTTGAAAGTTACATCTCAAGAACAAGGTCTCTAGAGAGAAGCAGGTATAAAGCTACAATGAATGAGACTTTCATCACATCCTTGAAATTCAAACTCTGTCACTACAGGCTTAATTGAAATCCATTACATTCAACTGGAGTTTTTCCACTGACTTTGAGAGGCTTTAGCTCAAGCCCCACTGGAGCAGGAAATATTAAATATTACATTGAAAATGCATTTCAGAGAATGGCTCCTTGCTAGGTTTGAATTTCTAACAAGACAGCCCTGGGAAAGTTACAGAAATGGTAATGTTTCATTTATAGCTGTCCAATTCCCTCAGTCATCAGGGTAGCTGCTCTCAAGAGATGGGAAAAGATCGGGGCAGGGAACCTCTGGCCAAATGATGAAAGTAACGCTCGGTCAGGGATTGGCATTATCGTGATGATACTGCCGTTTCATCGCTCATGCAGTGATGTCATGATGTGATGAGACACGCCACAAGGGGAAAACAGGCTTTTAGGGGGGTGCTGGGGAGGGGATTTTTGCTCAGCTGGGCAAAAGTGAGAGCCCAAAGACACACAGAGCTGCCCCTAGTATGCTTCACAACATCTCTCTCTGTCCGAGATGGACTGTCTTTGTCACCTAATTCACCCTGAGTAGATGGGGACACTGGGGAAGTCTACTGGAGGTCAGGAAGTCCTGGGGGCTGAACTAGAGGGGCAAGCTCTTGCTCAAAGAAGCTTGCCAAGTCACTGATTCAATTCTTAGCTGTTCCAGGCCCCACGGTCATATTGTCCTCAATAAATAGGCTTGTATCCCTTTCTTATTGCAGACCACTGTGTTCTATACTCACTTATTAAAGTGTATTAACTTATATACTCACTTAATAAAGACTAAAAAAGTCTTTAGTTAGGAGCTGAGCAGATCGGAAAAGAACAGTCTCATTTTAGGGTATTTTGGCTTCCATCTATAGCGAGATTTCCTTGCTCTAGACACTCTGAAGTTTGTCAGAGAGACCAGAGCTCAAGACGGGGAATTCTGTAGAAACAGCATTTACTCATGTATGTGGGTGTTCAGCTGAAAGAACTAGCTGACACTGCACAACCACAGCTCCTTGGACTGCCTAAGAAGTGCTCTGGAGTGGCTGAGGAAGTTTTGAGGAAGAGCAGAGAAGCACAGGACTGGAAGGCAAAGCTGGACAGAGCACAACCTGAATAGAAGACACATCCACTCGTGCCTCAGATGACACAGAGTCATACTCCACACCAGAGACATGCAGTCCCCCCTGTAAACTCCAGGAAGGTACACCAGGATTAAAGAGCTTGACTCCCAGCTACTACAGGGATCGTTTTATAGGTTCCCTTGTCTACTAGATAAGAAAGTGTCATTTCCTGGCATCTCGACTGATAAACAGGAGGTTAATAACTGCTCTTGTCAAGGCCAAACTACATCTGAGGTTTTTCCAATCCTCTTCTGTTGCTTCCAAGCATGGGTCAGAGTTCAAATGGATCAAATCTATAGCGTGGCTGCTTCCAATAGCTGGAAGGAAGTATCCAGACACAACATCCAGGCGTGAATGTTCCCTTTTCTTTTACGCAGCGAATCAATTCTGTTGTCAAAGAAACAGAGGCCTTAGTTGCAGTGCAAGTTTACCAAGGTATTTTATTCAATTTTGCCCTCACTTCACATACTTTTTTCTTGAAAAGTCTTTTGAAAGCCTTCCAATCTATCGATGCTTCCCTAATAGATCAAAAACCATGCAGGTTACGTTGCACCTCCTCTCCTAAATTAAAAATACAAGCTTTGCTCGTGTTTCTGTCCTACAAAATCATGCTCTGATGTGATCTACTTAGTAAATGTCTTGCTTCATCGAGCTGCAATGTCACGACTGATTTTTGACACACGCTCGGGACAGAGATCTTCTGCCGCAAAGATCTGAGCACACAGAAAGCTTTTGGTTATACTCCCCGTTTAGAAATGATCCTTTCCACCTCCTTCCCCTTCCTGTTGCTACCCCTCACTCTGTAAGACTTTATCCTCAGGAAAAACAAAAAGCCAGCAGCACTGACTCGCTGCAATTCGGAGGCTGTACACGATCTTTCATCCAGAACCCCTGCTAACTGCATAGCGGCCTTATTCACTCCTTCTCTCCTTGTTTGCTTTCTACACTTTGCTCCAACAGTTTTTGTTATTTGTTTTAATTTCCTTTGCCAAGTCTCACTCAGCTGGGCTTCTGGCAATCCTCCCTCACACTCTGTAACCTGTAATATGTTATCTTCTTCACTGTTTAATCCCCTTTTCCACATCTGTTAGGTTCTCTGCTTAAACATCTTTTTTTTTTTTTTCCATTGGCTATTTGTCTAGCTAAAACCACAGTTCCTTTTCTCCACACTTTCCCTTCGTGACAAAAGCTCCAAATGGAATTTCTTAAGGGCAAAAAGATAAAAGATGTGCCTTGTTCGCATTTAACTCCCTGTGGTCTCGGAGGAAGCTGACTGTAAATAGCTGCTCTCTCCAAAATCCTCCTCTGTTGCCTTTTTTCCCTCTCTCTTTCATTAAAACTGTATGTCTTCAAGCAGACCATTAAAGATCTCATCTGACCTACTGTGAACTCATTGGAAGAACACTTTAAGCTCCGTCCTGGCCTGACAGATCTTCATTTTCAAATCAATAAGCCCTTGCCACCAATGTCAAAATACTGTGTGGGTATATGGCCAGAAGAGTCAACTCTAAGAACCGGCACGACCTCGAGCCTGGCATCTTATGTTTGTCAACCTCGTCACAAAGCTGGCCAGCTCTGACTGTAAGCTCCTGAGGGATGAAACAGACCTTGAAAGTCACACTCTCTGTGTTGTGCCTTGCGTATTACTTCATGGACAACACAGAGTCAGACGGCTCCAAGCAGCAGACGCCACTTAGAGGAAGGAGCAGCAACATTTCCTTCTCCCTCCCGCTGCTACTGATCATTCAAGCTGAGCAAAAGCTTTTTGCTTGGAGCTGGTCAAAATAAGAGCTCAGAAGATGGGAGCAAGGGAGACAGGGACTACACAAGGTCTGAGAATGAGAAATAAAAATGGCTGGAAGTTCATTAAGCAGCTTAGGGTTTCCTTTCTTTTTGAGAGAACACATTTTGTTGTCTGGCAGCTTTCCCTTCTTTTTATATACTTTTGCTCAGCCACAATTCCCGTTCCTTGCTTCTTTTTGTGAAAAACACTCAGAGAGAATCAGCCCTGGTAACAACCTTACAATTATTTTTATCATCTGTCCCTGGACGGCCTCTGTTCAGGCTGGTTTCCTGGACCTGCACCTTGCAGCACCTGTGTGAGCTGGTTTGGCTACTGCTGAAACATGGCTGGTGAGCCAAGCTAGTCCTGAGTTGCCAGCTCCTCCAGGAACACGGCACTCTGTGGGGATACCTTTAACCACTCCATGCACAGGTCAGGGCTGCACATCTGATGGGCTGATGCTACACACCATGCACTAACATCAGAGCTTCTTTTTCATCCAAAGCCCTACCTGTATTAAAGACCTCTGAGATCCAGCTTGAAGACACAACGTCTACCTTCCTCCACCCTGTCAACCTGTGTCAACATCTACCAGCAACTGAAAATGAAGTATGTCTTGTGACTTATCTTGAACATTACGAAGATCCAATTCACCAGCAAGGTGACTGCTGCATAAAAATATAGCAGGGGCAGCGAATTCCTACCACAAGGGGCTGAAAAACTAAGCAGACAAAAGCATCAGCTGAAATTAGCCGCTTCTGGTGATGGAGTTCATGGAACTGGAGAGATTAATGGACTTAATTAAGAAGTCAAGAGCTGAGGCAATAATTAAACTGAAATCACCTGAGAACACATTAAGTTCCTTAACCTCAAGACCATTCTTCTTTTCTAAATTGCAGGCTATGTTTCTCGTCCCTGATGGAATGACCCCTCTAATTAATCAGCATTGATTTCAAATTGTTCTTTAAGGTGTAAGCACTGCCTTTTGCCCACCGCTGGCTGTAGCACAGCTATTGGCTGGCCTGGCTCAGAAAGCTGTCGAGCTCTTGCAGAACGAGCAGCTGCAGCTGGAGTGCTTACCCTGCTGGATCTGCTGCGGGAAGCAAAACCGGACCACCACAAATAAACTGTTCCATGCTGACTCATTTCAAAGGAGAAATCTGTTTTCAAGATGATGTCAGGGGCTGCGGTATTTGTCACCCGGTGACAACTCCACTTTGGAAAAGAGAATGTGAAATCCATCAACTCTATCAGCAAGGAGAGCTTTATTCGTGTCTTAAGATTAAAATTCCACCTTCACTTTGATGGGCTGCAATAGGTGAAGAAACAGAATGAGTGATAAGCCTAACTGTGCTCTCCCCCTGCAACAACATCCTCTATCATTCCCATCCACTCCCACCTTCTGCAGCATCAAGCACAGGTCGGGTGTTCAGGGTTCACCACAGACACTCAGGCGAACCACGTGCACGGAGCCATTACAGCCAAACAGTCCTGAGGTTTGGCAGAGGGAATTTATTTCAGGATTGGGTTCTCAGAGCTTGGGGCACAGTGTCCCACTTGACGGCTGTGAAGCAACACACACATAATGAAACGTTCAGGACAGAGTAACAGCGCACCTGCAACGCAGAGGCACAGCCACAGGAACACAGAAACCCGCTGCACATCCACCCCTACAGAGTGTATCATAACTCAAGACCAGACCGTTGTTGAATTTTTCATATTGTTTTTAAATGTCCAGATTTTAAAAACCATTTCTGATTCTGATTTGGAGGGGAAGACGTTCTGTAATATACCAAGGCTTAAATTACACACTACGGGCCTCCTTTAGCAACCAACTTGAATTTCATTCGAAGCACACTGCTGTACCAGCTGTCCCCACTGCACATGTTATTTCTCCCACCTCTGTTGCTTGTATATCCAGCATGGGACTGAGGTAACAAAACAAATTTTGATTCCTTTTACTTGCAAAAAGAGACAGGGTGAGAGCACAAATGTTTGGGAAAGGTTTGGGGCTTTCCTTATTTAAGCCTGTTAGATTTATGGCAGAGAGCAAATGACCTTTGATCGGGACCAGCAAGTTCTCTATTTGTTGGGAATCTGAGCAAAAAAGGAAAATGTTTCTTGGGTTACAGCACTGCTTAAAACAACCTGGGCTTTTGCTGGTGCATTCACTAATGTAAGAGGCGCCTGCATTAATACTGATTGTATGTGCCTGTTACTATTAGACTGGGCCCTAAAGAACCCCCTGGAAGCTCTCATCTCCCATGTTTGCATTCTGTCTGATTAAATTCTGGAGGGTGTGGTATAGGGGATCCTGGAGCCAACTGACTGCAGATCTCCAGATGTTCCTGCTCCTTCTTCTGCTATTTTCTCCTGCAGCTTTACAATGAATTACCAGACAAGCATCCCGTGAGGGTGCTGGGATCCGAATGCTCAACCGCATATGCCTTAAGGTAAATCCATGAGTTAGGCTGATGCATGCCTGCTGGCTGTGAGGAGTTATTATGCTCAAGACTATCCACACTCATCCTACTCCACTGCAGGGGTCGGGTGCTGTTCCCCCTTCTTTACCTTGGTCCAGCTCGGTCCCCCGAAACCGGCCCTCAGGGCGGGAATCCACTACCTGGAACTGCCTGGCCCTCACATTCTCCATCATCTCCTCGAAGGTCTTCAGCAGGGTCTTATCCAGCTTGGCCTTAAAGACTGCTGGCGTGGGCTGGCTGACCTCCGCCGTGACGGGGTGGCCCTCCTTCACCCAGTTCTTGAAGCCGCCGTTCAGCACCGACACCTCGCGATGCCCAAAGACCCGAAACATCCACCAGGCGCGGGGGGCGTAGAAAGTGCCCAGCTTGTCCCCGTCGTACACCACGACGTGGGTGTCGTTGCCGATCCCCAGGTGCCCCACGTAGTCGGCGAAGCGAGCCTCGCTGGGCAGCATGAAGTCATACGGGGACGACTTGTCCCGGCACTCCTCGATGTCGAAGAAGGACGCCCCAGGGATGTGGCTCTCCCTGAACTCCTGCCGGGCGTTTCGCTCCTCAGGAGGGTACCAAGAGGCATCGAGCACCCGCAAGCCAGCCCCGACCCGCCCGGCCTTCACGGCCTCGGACAGCCACTTGGAGGACACCAGCGCCTTGCCGAACGCCTGCGCCGCCATCTCGGAAGCCAGAGCCCGAGGCCGAAGCGGCGGTGGCGGAGCCGGGGCACGGCCAATCAGCCCGTACGGGCGGGGCGGACCGGTGCCGTCCCCTCGGGCTGCCGAGCGAGGCGGAGGGGAAAGGGCTCGGATCCCCAAATCCCCCCTTGATACCGTGGGGAAGCCGCGGGACAGCAGAAAAGGGGCTCCCCCCCCCCCCGCCCCAATACCCCGCACACACACACAAAATGGCGGCCCCGAGCCGCGGCGGGGGGACCCGGGCTGGCGAGGGGCGGCGCGGGGGCGGGCGGCACCGCCCGGGATCGGCCCGCTGGGAGGGCCCCGGAGGCGGTTTAGGGCCCGGCTGGAGGGGACCGAGGCTTGGTGCTGCTCGGCAGAGGCCTGGCACGGAGGTACGGGGCCCCGTGGCTTTCACCTCCCCCGCGTGGGGGGGGGGGGGGACTGGGGCGGCGGGGCCTGCGGCAGCCCCCGGTGGTGTCCGTGTGAGGCCGCGGCTGGAGCTGGGCTGCAGGGAGGTGTGGGAGCAGCAGGAGGCTCAGGTCCGCATGGTCAGGGTCCCAGGGCTGTCCTGCTGCCCTCGTGTTGCTGTCAGTGCTGGTTGATGGGCGCTGGGTGCAGAAGGGCTGGTGGGATGTGGTGGCTGGGTGTGGTGCGGAGCTGTGCCATAGCTGCCCCTCTGGGCGTGGGCTCTAGGAAACTTCTTCTTCCCAGGGCTGGACCACGTCAAACCCCTCACTTTAAGTGTGGGCACAGGGCTTTGGTTCCAAAACATGTCTTTGTCTGGTCGCTTGTTGTGAGGCTGGTCTCTAATTTGTGACTTTCTTCCCTTTTGCAGATTGGTGGATTGAAGCAAACCCCGGAGATCAGGTAATCTTGGCCAGGATTCAGGAGCGATGTCGCAACAACTCCTCTACCGTGCTCTGGTGTCTGCGAAATGGCTTTCAGAAGCCATCAGATCCCAGCAAGCCGGACAGGCCTTGAAAGTCGTGGACGCATCTTGGTATTTGCCGAAGATGAAGCGTGACCCGAAGCAGGAATTTGAGGAACGTCACATCCCCGGTGCTGTTTTCTTCGATATTGACCAGTGCAGCGACCGTACTTCACCTTACGATCATATGCTGCCTAAGGCCAGTGACTTTGCTGAGTATGTGGGGAAGCTGGGTGTCGGGAATGATTCCCATGTTGTGGTGTATGATGGCAGTGACCAAGGTCTCTTCTCAGCACCTCGAGTTTGGTGGATGTTCAGGATCTTTGGACATGAAGCAGTTTCCCTACTAGATGGTGGCCTGAAGAACTGGCTGCGAGAGGGATTGCCGCTGAGCTCTGGGAAAAACCCAGTAGCTCACTCTGAGTTCCACGCCACCTTGGACAAGAGCATGGTGAAAACCTATGAGGACATCTTAGATAACTTGGATTCCCACCGCTTCCAAGTAGTGGATGCGCGTGCCGCAGGACGGTTCCAGGGTGTAGAGCCAGAGCCCCGAGATGGTAATAGACCTGTTGAGATACTGGCATAGTAACCAGGGCTTATATGTAAGGTGTCTGTAAGTTTGACTCCTGTAGAAGTAGTGATGGGAAATATAGTTGCACTTTATGGGGTGGGACTTAATACAATATATCCACCTGTTCTCCTCGCCCACTGACTGGCAAGTGCTCTTGTTTGAAAACTGAGGGGTGGGAAAACTGTATTTTTTCTAACAAATGGCTGGGGTGAGGAAAGTAGCTTTCATACACCTCAGAGAGGTGTGTTAATCTCTCCATATACTGGCTTCTCTTCCATCAGAAGAGTCTGTGGAAGTGCTTCAATGAGCAACTCTGCAGAGTGGGTTGCTCTGGTGGAGGGAACTGGGAGGAAGAATAGAACTTAATAACAGGATTTTCTGTGCATGCAATAACCTGGAGGCTATAGCCATCCTTCCTGAGTAATCAGTAATCTAGTAAAGCAAGCTTTAACAGAAATAAATGCATTTGTTTTAACAAAATACCCTAAACAGTAAATACCCCTCCTAGAGAAACAGAGAATGGGTTTTGTGATGGTTTCGTCCTGGACAGTAGAGGTTAATTCCTATCTGTGCTGTTTTTCTTCCAGGAATTGAGCCTGGTCATATCCCTGGCTCCGTGAACATTCCCTTCACCAGTTTCCTCACAGAGTCCGGCATAGAGAAGACCCCTGAGCAGATCAAAAGTCTCTTCCATGAGAAGAAGGTGGACCTCTCAAAGCCTCTGGTAGCTACGTGTGGCTCTGGGGTCACTGCCTGCCACGTGGCTCTGGGGGCATTCCTCTGTGGCAAACCAGATGTCGCCATCTATGATGGGGCCTGGGTGGAATGGTACATGCGGGCAGATCCTGAAAATATTGTTTCTGATGGAAAGGGGAAGACTATGTAACGAGCTGCTTCATCTCCCAGTCATACAGATAATTTGCCTTGAAACAGAGTTTGGAAAAGATGGGTTTAATGTTCCTGAGCAAGTGTCATGAGGTGAAGGTGCTGGGTAACAAGTATGGGCACATGGTGCTTCAGCACCTTCTCCCCCAACCCCTGCTGCTTAGGAGCATAAAGATGACCTGGGCAGCCTGCTCTAGGTGACCATGCATGAGCAGGTGGGTTGGAGCAGATGGCCTCCAGAGTTCCCTTCCAACTTCAGCTGTTCTGCGATTCTGTGACCATTTTACAGTGTCAGAAGGAAGGGAGAGAGTGCTGGTGGCACTGCGGGGACGTTAATTGAGTCAAGCCAGGCATGTGACTCAGGACATTCCACCATGTGTAGTCACAGGACGGTCATACTTGTATAACTGTGCCTCGTGGTCTTACTCTCTGCCTCTGTCCTAGAAGCCAGCCACAAACACTAGGGCCGTTTTGGGTGCAAAGCCGAAGGAAAAAACATAGCACTTAATGGAGGAGATACGGCTTTGAGGTTGGCACTTTGTGGGTTTAGAGATTTAGTTTGCATTTCTTCTTGCACTTGGACTCTTAACTGCAATGTGTGCTTAGCCAATTTTGTACCCCCATGGCACCAAATCCCCCCCTTAAAAACAAAAACGATTCTGGAAGTAAAAAGAAGTAAATAAACATTTGTTTCAAGGTCTTTCTGCTGAATGGAGCTTATGTGAATGTTGCATGGGCGAGTCCTTTCCAGGAAATCGATTTTTATGGGATCAATTTGTCTAGATGATTCAAATGAGAGGTCTTCTTTCATGAGTAGAGCTACTTCTCTTACCTTCAACGAGCTCTTCAGCTGACAAAAGACAATGGCATGCCTCTCTCTTGGGACTTTTCACTGTATTCCTACTTTTAGTCTTTGCCTGTTTGCTTTTTGGTTTAAAACTCCATGTTAGGCAGTCTCAGCTCTATTCAAAGAGTGGATGTCAGTTCACATGGTGAAAATTGGACTGCATGGATGTTCCTATTCTGTCCTTGAGACTTATTGTTTAACCTTAAAAAACAAACAAACAAAAAAACAGGGGAATTGAGACATAAAGACGGAGAGCCCAAAATGGCAAGATTTTTTCCCCAAGACCATCGTTACCTATTTCAGAGTTGAAATCTCCCTAGGTATCCCTGCCAGTGTTCAACTGCGTGTTTTCTCCAGGATTTTCTCCTTTGAAAAAAGAGTGCCTGCACCTATTTTGGCTCACTGGTAACTTAATGAGATAGCTTTTGCTCTTGGGCATGCAGCAACATGTACCTGTGGACATCAGGGGATGATGCAGTCATCTTTTCTAGGGGATGCTTACTATCAGAGATTTGTAGGTTCCCCTACAAGCTATTGATTACAAGGGCTGGATCTTAACCCATTGGAGAGGGTTTATTCTCTGCATCTCCTTTGGTCTATATCGTCTGCAGCCCTGGCTTCTTCCTGGGCTTGGCTTGCATGGATGCAGGCTCCATTTCAGCAAACCTCCTGTGGAGTTGGATTTCCACTGTCAAGATGATTTCTTCTTCTGTCCTCCCCACCTGCATGTGCATCCTGACCCTGTCTCGCCCCATTTCCAGTGATTGAAAATGTTCAGTTTTCTTACTTACATTTTCTAGCAACATAGCTCTTCAGGGACTTGGGGCTGGCATTATGGCAAGTGCTGGCATGCAGAGTGCACAGGGGTCTGAATTGAGTGACCCTTTAGCAGACAGTGCAGGGCACAGATCTGGATAAAATAACAACGCTTTATCTTTGCCAGCTTCCATTTAGCTCTTTGGGATTAAACTTCCCAAAAGCTCTTCTTTTCACAGGTTATATTGCGCCCTGCAAATCATGAAGGCTTTCCGTTTTGGATCAGCTTCTGATGTAATTGGCTGTTTAATTAATTTTATTCTTCCGGCTAGGGAAAGATTTACTAGTCCCGTGCTTTATGACTTTTCCCCACCCATCTAATCGCTGTGTTGTAAAGACTGGTAGCAACACCTTGCTTTATTCCAAGTGGGATGGTTTTCCTACAAGCCTTTCCTGCAGTAGAAAAAATGAAGAACTGGTCAACATTTCACATAGGACATCTGATTGAGGTCTGTAACTGTGAAGGCACTTAAAAATGCTTTAGCTGAAGTTTGGTGTTGATGTGAAAATAAAAGGATAAGCCCAGGTGGGGATCGGCAGCTGGTTCTAAACCCTCTGTGGAGGGGACTCCCAGTGTGTGCAACAAAGATCCTGCTTTGTAAGACACTTTAAAGGTATTTGTACAAACAGTTTTGGCTGGTATGGGATCCTGTAACAGAACCTGACCTGTGACATCTTTTCAGTTCAGGATTTCTAGCTTCTCCCACCATCACACAAGCTAAGAGGCTTACATGCGGTAGGTCATTAAGGCCCTGGGTGTGGTGGGGAGGTGAGGCAGATTTTGTCAATATTTACAAATGGACAAACAGGAATGCTGCGCCTGCCCTGTTTCTCCAGGAAGATTTAGTTACTAGTGAAAATGGACATATTCTTTCATCCTTCGTTCATCATTTCCAGTGGATGCAGGAGGGCTGCTTTGGCTCTTACCTTTCCAGGGAATCTGGCACACTGCAGTGCTGCCTAAGCGCTGCTTCTTTGTAGGACAGAGCAGTCCTTGGGGTTAGTAGGAATCTCTTTGCTTCTTCTTGAGGCTGAGCTGCTTTTCTTTGTCACATGTGTAAGGGGAATGTATCTGGTGCAGCCCAGTGAGCCACCTGGGAATGGCAAAATAAAAAGACTTCCCTCTCCCTATGCTTTTTCACTCTACAGCATCCAGCAGGGCACTTCCCTTCTGTGCTGTGTGTGCTAAGGCTGGCAGTACTCAACTACCCTTTTCCCTGCTGCCTTTTGAATCACAGAATCTTCTCAGCAGTTCTTAGGTTTCCTAGCTTTCAGCAAGTCTTTTACAAGGCACTTAGCTTTGCCTTGATTTCCCCACAGAGGAGAAATGGAGAGCTTCCTCCCCATGCCAAGGTATTTCATCTTTGTTGTGTATGCCCTGTTATATATCAAAAATCTGTCCAAGAGAGAGTCTTCTGATGTTCTACTTCCCTTTAGCTGAGATCTGTTCACACGCTGCAGGCAAAGCACTGGGAACACTGAGGGGACTGAGACAATGTTTTCAAAGCCTGAAGACTGCAAAAGCCTATTTTGAGCCATAACAGATGCTACTGGACATATGGAACAGCTGAGGGGACTTGCACCAGGACTATAAATGGTCTGCAGATCTTTATGTCTCTGACTCAGTGGGTGGGTTTTCTATGGGAACTGCAAATGAGGAAGGGGAGAAGTGCATGTGAATGCAAATCGCTGATGTTCATGACTCTCCTGTGGAGAATTTGCCACTAGGAAACAGCATATCTCGAGTGGGATAGGTCTTGGTGGATGAGAAGTAGCCTAAAAAACAGCCTGGATGTGGGAAGGTCATATTGACCTGTGGCTAAATTGAGACTGGAGCTTTTCCAGCTCTATATAAATTTGAGAGTCCCAAGTCAACGTGTAAACTCTTTATTGTTTTATTGGTGCATACATTTTAGAGATAGTAAAAGCAGTTTGGGACTTTATGAAAGCAGTCTGGTCAATGGATAACTGTGCCTCTTTCAGAGCACAGCTCAGCTTTAAGAGTGTGAGCACCCCTGAGCCTGCAGGGATGCAGTGGTGATGGCGGTGGATCTGCTCTGTGCCTGGTGACACAGGAGTGTGTACGCTGTGTGGGGCAGTAGTAATGGAGAGAAGGACTACAGCTTCTTGGTAAGTCTGCCTGTGGAGCTGAATGCAGTGGGAAAAGAAAGTGCCATAGAATGGGCAGCACGCCCCCCTTACTGCTACCCATCAATTTACAGCTCCTGTTTTAACCACAAGCTTGGCCATACAAGACTCTCAGGGCCTGGGCTGTGATGAAAGAGGAGAAAATGCTTCTCATGTCAGAAGAGGCTGTGGGGAGCATTCATGTCCTCCTGCTTTTCACCACACATTTGCAACACAGCTCCACCTTTCACAGCATGTAAGCACGGACAGTTCTCTCACAGCAATCCCACAGTCCCTTGTTCCTCACTTCTTCATCCCCTTTTTCTTCCTTCCCTGCTGTACAGTCCCACTGCCCTGTTTCATAAACAAATTCCCAGTGGACCTTTTGTTCCCCTGCAAACTTTCCCAAATCCCAAAGCAGCCTGTCTTCTACCAGCACCACTGTCCCTTCCCACTGATGGCCTCTGCGTGAGCAGTAGCAATCACTGTTATCTGCAGAGGCTTGTCTTGTTCCTTCCATCTCTCCTGGCCCCAGCACACTACTGGATGCTGTGTGATTCTCCCAGCACTCTTCCAGCTGAGGTGCTCAGAGAAGCACATGCACGTGCAGACTTCACACACCATTCTGAATGTGGGTGCCTTGCTCTCAGACCACATGAAGCACAAAGAGCTGGAGAAAGATCAGCTCACCTGCATGCCATGGGACCTTTCTCTTCAACATGCCTGGCTCAGCTGGCAGCCAAACTGCACTCTCTTGGCTACACAGGAACTGTCCTACTGCCAACACCATGTCCCGTGTAGGGAGTTTTCTTTGCCCAATTCACTGTGGTCTTAATGGCAAATATCAGAGCATTACTTGTCCTTCCCTTCCTGTAGGGAAGAGAAAGGAGACAGTTTCTTCTCCAGTGCCCCATGTCACAGTATGCTCATTAACTAAATGATCACACAGGCACATGTTCCCAGCCTGCCAGAGTGGTGACACTGCCAACACCTGGTCATTCCTGCTCCCACTGATGCTCCGAAATTCAGCAGTTCCCTAAGAGCAGCTCCGCAACGTCGGTGACGCACTGCACGCAGTGTACCCAGCTGGACTCTTCAGGCTGCGATGTATGTGCTGAATGCTGCAGTGTCTGCAGCTTTCTGCAGCTTTACGCAGCAGGCCTGCTGGCTGCTGAACAAAGAACTCTCAATTTACCCCTCCCCATATTTCCTCTGTCTTTCTTCAGCCACACCACCTACCTACCAGGTGGCTGTCCAGCTTTCCATGCCCTGGTCTATGCGTGCAATTAGCCCTGTCCCTTTAATCAGCTGGGTAATCACTGGGGCTGTGTGGCAATACGCAGTCACGCTGTCCTGTGTAAGCTCTTGCTTGCTGCTGTCTCGCTGTTTCTGTGCAAGTGTTTTATATATAGTTATCATCAAAGCAGGAAGAACAGGCATTTATTATTTAAATTTATTTCTCCCCTGTTCGATTGCGTAATTTTAATGGTCCTTAACAAGGGCATCTCGGAACTATGTCTGGTGACGATGTGCAAATCAGGCTCTCATTTAGCCCACACCAGCTAAGCAGGATGGTAACTCACCTTGGACTGGCTTCTTCCTGAAGATGATTTTCACTTAGTATGGGAAACTCCCTGACCTGGGGTGGGGTTCCAGTAAAGCTGATGCTGTATGTTGCAAAAAAACAAGTCTCTGGGGATGGGAGTGATGTACTTTGACCTCTTTTCTTACTTGCAGGGTATTTCTTCAGATTTACTAACTTGCCTTTAATCCCATTTTCCTGGGGTGAGCAAGACTTGAAGTGTTGGCCACGGGTGGAGGCTGGAGTTGATGAAATAAGGTGCTCTGAATACAGGCCATCCCTGAACTGTAAGCAGTATTGGCATGGAAGAGGTTAGGGAGGAAGGCATCAAAACCGAGAGACTGGACCTAAAATGGAGAGAGGCAGAGGGGCCGTGAAACAGTGTTAAAGGAAAGAGAGGCAAGTTGAACCCTTGATAGAAGAAGGGAGAAAACAAAGGCAGGGCAGATTTATTGGAGGGGAAGATAAGGGGCTACAGGCTGCCACCTCCAACTGCTGCATTGGTATCAGGGAGCCACAGCCCTCCCTCCCTGTCTCTGCTGGAGCTGTCACCAGCAATGGCAGGGCCCTGCACCCCTTACACACCAGAGTGCAGGGCAGAGCTCTCGAATGTGCCATGGCTTGACTCAGAGCCAGAAGTAAAAAGGCAACAGTCCCACTGCGTGCTGCTCTGTGTGATGCTTCAGCTCTGTTAGTCTGAGCATCCTTGATGTCTTCTGCTCAGTGGAGAGTGGTCTAAGGGCTGGGGACTAATTTAATAATGGAGGACTAATTTAATGCTTCATACAGGTAGGAAAAAGTAGTTTTTCATCCTCTCCCTATTAATGGTCACTACAGTGCTGCCAAGCTTCTGATATGTATTAAAGGAGATCCAGAGTTATTTGAATTTACACCCTGCAGCAGCTAAATTGTTCCCGTGCTTAAATTAGCTGGAGGTCAGCAATCTCAAAACCTTTTCCGTGTCACCCTCTCTTCCTCTCCTCCCCTTTGCACTCCTCCATGCAAGGAGCAAAGTACACAGTTACACTGTCTTTGTCAAGAATGTCCTGTGTGGTTTGGGGGAAGGGTAACACTGCCTTCATGTTCCATGAGGATGAACATGAGTTTTTTAAGCAAAAGAAAAGAGGGAGGGAAGAAAAGACAAGGAAGGAATGCGAGTAAAATGTGATCTTTCTCTTTTTTCCACCCTCTTCCCCTAGTAAACTCCCACCTCAAAAGACCCAGGGTCTAGGTGCAAGAACAAAGCGCCTGTAAGGCACCACAGTGTCTCTGCAGTGCTGCATTGCCCTGGCAAGGAAGAGCCACAGAGCAGCTTTAGGTGAAGGAAGACTTTGGGCCACATTCAGGCGAAACATCAGCCTTTCCTTTCCCTCCCAAATTTGCTTGAGCTGCTGGCAAGCACGGCCGTGTTGAGGTGGGAGTGGGAAAAGCAGAGCTGCTGGAGAGAAATCTTGCTCAGGTTGTGTCCACGCCAAGGACTGCATTTGAACAGAGTCCCGTGGGTATGAGCTGCCGAGCTCCAGGCTTGGTCTGGCAGGAGGGGTGGCTGAGGCAGGGCTGGATTCAGCAAGGAGGGACTGGCATGTTGGCATCAGCAGGCGACACGTGCCCGGGGCAGAGTTAAAACCGTGCAGAACCGAGTAAAAATCGGAGCTCTCTGATGCCCAAACAGCACCGGGGGTGACAGGAGCACAGGGGAAGGAGACGGGTCTCTGTCCTGCGTGGTTCGTGCTGCCAGGACAGCGTGGGGGGACATCTGCTGAATCAGCGACTCTTCCGAGCCAGAAGAAAAATTATTCCTGCCCCCTGCCAGCACTTCATGCAGATCCAAGACAGAGTTCCCAGAAGTGTCGCTACATATGTTAGCAAGAAGGCAGCTGTCTGCACATTTTGCAGCAAGAATAGTGTGGCAACTGATGCAGCACTGAGCTGTGAGCCTAGGGTAATATATCTCCTGGAGGGAAAGCCGCGGAGTACAGTGCTGACGGGCTTAATCTGCTGACTGCCAGAGAGCAAGTTCTTCTTTCTGACTCCAGGGAAGCTTCCCTGCAAGACCCAGGGCTAGAGGGAGGCAAACTGCTAGCTGTAAGGCTGGGGTCACATATGGCAGCCCCCTTCGTTACAACATCCTCTTTTGCAGGGACAGTGGGCTGGGAGAACTACAGTTCCCAGCACCCTTTTGTGCACATCCTTGTAAACTACAGGTCCCAGAACCTTTTTAATGAGCTGGAGAGGATGTACATGGAAATACACGCCGAGGAATTCTGCATAACGCTCCGTGCCTCTGAAGTGCCAAGCAGCCCTTGTTTAGTGAAACCAGGAAGAGAGGGAAAGCCAGAGAGCATCAGAGCTGTGCTTTTGCTCACCTCTAATAGCTGCAGCGATATCCTCCTGCACAGAGGATCCTTCCTCCCCTCTGGACCCTCTTTGGTGGTCTCAGGGAGGATCCTGGCCCCTAGGGAGCCACGGCTGCTGTGGAAGGAGAGGCAGACAAACTACAGATCCCAGCATCCCCCGGCAGGCAGTACCTGCAGCAGTCCCTGCGTGCCTGGAGGGGGTTGAGGATGAGGATGGAAGGCGGGGAAGAAATGCAGGGCGCCGTGGGGCTACGCTGCAGCTGGGACATCCCACCCCCAGCTGGCACCCAGGCCAAATGGGTGAGGCTCAATGTGGGGGGCACCGTCTTCCTCACCACCAGGCAGACCTTGTGCCGGGAGCAGAAATCTTTCCTGTGTCGCTTGTGCCAGGGCGAGGAGCTGCAGTCGGACCGGGTAAGGCAGCTGGGTTGCCTCCCGCACCGTGCCCCTGCACCGAGCACGGGGAGGGCAGGCGGGCTGGATGGATGCAGGGATGGAGCCAGACCCCAACAGCGGCAGGAGAAACCCGGTGAAAAATAGCCCTGCTTTCTCACCCCGCTCCCAGGAAGAATTTTCTCTTTCCAAATGCCACCTGGCTGTGTTGTAGCACAGCACCTCGTTTCCCTGCCTGGGGAAAAGCGAGGCCATCTCTGCTCCATGCCTGCTCCCTTGCTGCTCCATCACCCCAGATCCCCTGGGTTTACCTCCCAGCTGTACCTGCCTGACTCAGCCTTGTGCCTTACAAGGGGCCTCTCTGCTCCCTCACACCAGGCCCGTCCACACAGCTGCAGAAGGAGCCTGAGATCTGTTTTTTTGGCTTTCTCAGCTGGGTTGGTCCATGTTGAAATAGGTATGCTGGGCACAATAATGCAGGAGTTAAGATCCAAGCAGGGCTGACTTGACTATCATATATCTCAGGAGAGTGAACTGCAGATGGCCGTGCTATATACCATGGGGATAAAACCTTTAGAAAGTCAGAGTTGTACTAAAACTTAAAAATCTGTTTGTGCATGTGCTTTGGGATCCTTATGCTTTGGATCATCTCACAAGGGAGTGGTATCGGCTTTACCTGGAGAACTTTGCTATGTGCAAGTGATCATACCAGAGAGGAGCTACACTGAGGACCCATGGTTTCCAAGGAGTTTTAGAAATAACTAACATTTTTGCTTGGATGTGTATTTAATTCTAGTCTGGAGCATTAGAGGGTTGGCAACACACTTACCATCTATTTTTTCACCTCGTGGTCTGTCTCTGTTGCTAGGATGAGACTGGTGCGTACCTAATAGATCGGGACCCCACTTACTTTGGACCCATCCTGAATTTCCTCCGTCATGGGAAGCTGGTCCTGGATAAAGATATGGCTGAAGAGGGTGAGTCTGGGAGCTCAGAAACTTCCCACTTAACGTGGCTGAGGGAGCCAGAGCACTGTAGTTGGCCTTCTTGTCTCTCATTGTCCTTCTGAAGGTTGATGTGGGGGACTTGAGCAGGCCTGCACTGCAGCTCTTGGAAAACATACCAATAGTTCCTTGACTAAAGGGGTTTGGAGCAGATGGAGAAGGCATCCTGCAGGCGTTGCAGCTTTGTGACTGTTAGTTCAGGAGAGGTGTCACTGAGACAGAAGTATGCAAGGTTTACCAGCATCAATAAACTGTTTTATTACCTATTCCTTGTAGACTTTCCTGATCAGGCTTTGTGACTGAGCTCTCTGTTAATGCCTGTTTCTAATTTGGATTGAAAACCCAGAAGACCAAACAGACCAAGCTTGTCTCTGCTACTGGCTAATAAAAACCATCATTCATCAGTGATATGTGATGTATGCTGCTAGTGCTCTGTTGGGTTGTGGACTGCAGCAATTCCAGCGGAGCAAGCCAGACAAACCAATCCCTCATTTGATGTTGACAGGAAGTCCAATAGGATAACTCAGTAACATCGTCATGGCGTTACGAGCCAATGATCCCCAATGCCTCATTATTTTTTGGATGTTTGGGTCTAACAAGCAGCCAATTTCAAAGGCAGGCTGTGCTGTCCATCCCTTGCCAAACACATTTTCTGCAGGTTCATTAGCCTTCTTGTCCCTCTCTCTTACATATTTTTACCAAGGAATGTTTTCTTCAGAATCATTTTATGAGTTATAATTCCAAAAAAAATATTTATAAGCAATGGTACAGAATTGTAATAAACATGATTCAGAGATGTTTCTTGCTTGTCGTTGCTTGTAATCCTCAGGTCAGACAGAGTTCAGCCACAGCTTTTAACACCAGATTTGAAGTGTTAACAGGAGTCTTGTTCACAGCTTAATGTTGCCTTTTGTTCCTGCTCAGACAAGCTGGCATAAAACTAACCCATTAGAGGGTTCATGGATGAATGAGGTAACTCTGAAGGGGTCTGAGGGCTCAGGTATCCTTCCACCTGCATTGTCTGCATATTGGTGTGGAGTCATGTAAATGTTGGTTCCTAGCCTCCTTCTCCTCACTGACCCACTGGGACCCCACCTCCCTTTCTCTGATGGCTCGTTAACAAACAACAGTCTCAGGAGAGGTGATGGCTGCAGACACTGTGCAGAAAACAAAACAAAACAATTCTCTGTTTACCTGCTTAAGATGAAGCACAGGTGAGAGAGCCAAAGATTGTCTGAAGTCATATGGAGCTGCAAGGTTGGTGCAACTCTAACTGGTCACCAGGGGGTGGAAAGTTGGGATTTTCTAGGATCTTACGCTGATGAGATCCTGTGTTTCTCTGCCTTCCAAAGAGGGCCTGAACAAGGTGGTAACTAGCGGTTATTGAAAGAAGCTGGAGTCTACATTTATTCTTCTTGGCCAGTAATCGGTGTGTGGATTTCAGACTCCCAGGGAAAGCCTTTCCTTTCCTGGAAATGTATTACCAGGCCTTGGCACCAACCTTCATTGGCAATGCCTGTTTCTGTAGTAGCAGACAGTGCAAAGAAATCGGGGTGAGCAGCAGGAGCACAATGCAGAAAGCCAGTGCTCAATTCTCTGCAGTAAAGGTTTCAATTAAATGGAACTTGTTGAACTCCCGAGTGAGGCTGGAGTGTCATTTCTTTCAAGGGACATGACCCTGGGAAGTGTCCCAAGAGTTGATCTTTGGCCAGCCAAACAGACTGGCTGTTAAATTTCTTAATTGTTTCTCTGTCACTCTTAGGGGTGCTAGAAGAAGCAGAGTTCTATAACATTGGCCCTTTAATTCGAATAATTAAGGATCGACTGGAGGAGAAGGACTACACAGTGACTCAGGTATGGTGGGAAATGGCACGTAGTAGGTGAATGGATAGTAGGTGAAGGAGAAGATGCTGAAAGGGAAAAGCAAGTTAAACGGGAGAGCAGGCTTGGGAGAGGCAGCAAGGAATGGAAAGAAGCAACTAATTAGAGTTTATGTGCTAATCTCTGCATAACAAAATCTTGCTTGGGGACTGGCTAACACCAATTTAGTCGCAATAAACAAGTTACAGGCTTGTTTTACAGCTCCAGAGGTAAAGCTGGGTGTGGTCCCTGAAACTAAATTGGCTCCTGTAGCTTCTGGAAGAAGCCAGCTAGTTGCAGTGGGATATGGGAGGATGTTTGTGATGAGACAGGAGGTGCTGTCAAGAGGAGGGTGTTGGTGTGGGGAGTCCTGAGAGTGTAATCACAGTGAAGAGTGTGGGGATACTTACAGAGAAATCTGAGGGAACAGGTGAAGGGATGTCTGTGGAAGACTTAAACACAGAAAACGAGGCAGAAGGAATCAATCCTGTGCACAATCATACCCTGTCTTGGCCAATAGCCTTTTTAAAACTGTCTTCTGGGAGTGTTGACTGACATCTCACTGACATCATGTCTGCCTCAGGTTGTAAGCCTCCAGCAACACAATCACTTTGTGCTTGCAAAGCCCCATCGACATCTGTGGCATGTGTAATGACAAATGCAAACTCCCTGTCAGAACGAGCCCGGTATCTTCTGAGGACATTGCAGGAAACTCTCAGCTCAGTACCTGTTCTCCAAAAGTGATGCCATTATTCTTGCTTCCCAAAACAGCATAGTACAGCACAGTACAGTGCTGTGGTTTCCAACTCCCTCTTTAAGCTGGGAAGTGAGGAGGAGGACAGGTGTGTAAAAGATGGTTGCTACCGCTTCCTTCTGCAGGTGGGCAGCAGCCTCTAGCATTTGAGCTCTGTCAACATGCTTGTCTGCAATTTTGCTGTCAGGTGCCTCCTAAACATGTCTACCGTGTGCTACAGTGCCAGGAAGAGGAGCTCACTCAGATGGTTTCCACTATGTCGGATGGATGGCGCTTTGAACAGGTATGGAGAGGGCAGTGGAGAGGGGCAAGGAGTTGTCTTCTGGAGTAAGGATCACAGATACCATAGAGTCTGCAGACTTCTCTGTCTGAGAATATTGGGTCAGTCACTGATGGTGCTGTCACACTGTCTCTCGCCTCTTCTGTAGAAGCTTAGAGGTTGCTGTGTGAGGTTAAGCTGTTTTGCATCCTGGCTGACTCCCTTCGTTGTTCTCTGTGCTGCCTCAGTTATGAGGCCTTCCTACTTGGGGTTATGGAGTCCGTGCTGCATGGTGGGCTTTCTCCATTGCTCCCCAGGTGAAGTGGAAGCCTGCAGTAACACGTGCTTGTTATCATTGCTCTCATCTTCTCTAGCTTGTGAACATTGGCTCATCCTACAGCTATGGCAATGAGGATCAGTCCGAGTTCCTGTGTGTGGTCTCCAAGGAGCTGTACAACTCTCCCAACGGCCTGAGCTCCGAGCCTAGCCACAAAGCCAAGGTGAGACCTGCTTTTCCGGGACCTTGCTGCTGTTCCCTATGAGACCATTTGCTCTTGTTCACTCCCTCTTCCTTCCTCTCTCCACTGTGACTGTGGGGCACCTCAGTGGTGAAGTACAGGGGGTTCTCCCGGTGTTCAGCGCCATGGGATTACACTTGTGGCCCAAAACAAGGAATGTGTGTGTTGTGAGTGGTGGTGTCTGGATGCGTGTGGCAAATGGCTTTACCCTGGCATTTCTCACGCTACTTTAACATCCCCCTCATGCCTCTTCATGACCATGCTCTGCGTGTCACTGCCATCAGGCTGCGATTTCCTGAAAGGTTTCGCAGCATTCCCATTTCTTGCTGAGTCCCAGCCTAAGGGGCAGGAGTTCAACTGCTCCACTTTTGAGGGAAGGACAGGAACATGTGGCAGTGCACGACATCCTGCAGACACCTAGGATTTGGGAAGGAGTGCTAGTGACTGGTGGCAGCTGTTGGGCAGTGGGATTGTAGCGCTCGTAAGGGTGTTAGATTGCCCTGACGTAATGCTCCAGAGGAAAACAAGTCTTTTTCTTTCTCCCTGACCAGAGCTATCTTGTCTGTGGGGAATGGTCCCTTTTTATTCCAGTATTGTGACCACTGCTCTATGCCCTTGTATGTCAGAACTGCCGTGGCTCATCTTGCAAGTGTCTCCACTCTTTCTTCCCTTTGTCCTGCATGCTGGGCCGCAGAGCACAGAGGAGGACCTGGAGGAGGAAGAGCAGGAGGTGGAGGAGGAGGCAGAGGCAGAAGGAGAAGCAGAGGAGAAAGGTGCAGCAAATCCTTGAGGAGAATGATAGAAATAACCCCCCAAGCGTAGACTCGTCCACCTGTCTGGTGAGAACTCGCAGCTAGCAGCAGGGAAGGACTAGGGCAGGTGTGGGGTGGAGGGGAAGTCCTCCCAGGGAGCAGGAATCTCTCTGGAGATAAAGCTCAAAGGGGAGAGCCGTTACCTTGGCTGCTGCTTTGTTTTTGTAACTGTTTGGTTTATTCATGGTTATATTTTCATTTGCAGACCGTCCATGTATTCGGGAGTCCACTAAACTCTTTCTTCCTCTGGATCCTCCCTCCTGCTCCCTTCCGTGTCCATCTCTGCACTGTCACCTGCCTGGGACACCATACCCCACTCCCCAGCCTCCAGCATCCCTCCCTCCGCTCTCTTCACCCCTCACAGCCTCTCCCCAGCAGCCCAGCTTCCCCGCCTCCCCTCCCAAGCCTGAGGGCCTGTGTGCTCCCTGCTCAGGGCCTGTCTTTCTCCACTCCTCACTTTTCCTCCTCTGCAGGTACGTTACCTATCTGCATTCTCAAACCCTGCCAGTCTGAGCTCTGCATGAGTGACTCACGCCCTCCCCTCTTGGTGGGTGCAGCCCCAGTTTGTAGAGCTTGGGAAGGAGGAGAGGCAGGGGGAGGTTCCTAAGGTGGCTTTTCTGATTCTCACCGCAGTGTGCCTTCACCTGCCGAGCAGACCTTACAGCTCTGGACTGGAGGCTCTGGCAGCAGGAGGGAGGATGCAGCTGGGAGAAGCGAAGAGGGCTGGGAATGAATGCAAAGCAGGCAGGGGTGACACAGGGGGATGCCTGCCATGTGGCTGCCTGCCACGCATGCCAGATCGCTTCTCCCGACTGCCGTCCCGCAGCTCCTTTGCCAGCCGGAGAGCGGTTTGCAGGAGGCAGCCTGCAATATTCCCTTCCTGGCACTTCCCTGGGCTTTCCCCCCGCTCCCTCTGCCAGCGTGACAGCGCAGTGACAGAGGGTGGTGAAAGCAGAGCAGGAGCTGTGGGTCCCTCTTCCAGATGTTCCTGCAGCTGTGTGTGAAAGGCACCTCTGTGCTCTGCCTCCTGCTGAGGCAGGCTTCCCGAGCCGTGTGTGAGGCTGGGAACAGAGAGCTTTTCAGAGGAGTCCTCTCTCTGTTGCTGATAAACTTGGCTCTCTTGTTGAACTGCTGGTGTTCGGTGCCATTTTCCATCCTGATGGAGGGCACTTGTTAGCTGGATGCCATTTCTCACTCCCTCTGTTCAAGAGCCTCCTTGTCCATGGCTGTGGGATCTGAGTGTTTTTCTCTTAAAAGTCGATCTATGTTAATCACACAGACTTTACCCTCCTTTTTCTTTTTTCCTTCACCCTCACTCCTCTTTCATTTCTCTTTTTCCCCTCTGTTTTCATTTCCTCTGTCATGTGCCCTTTCTGTTTTCCTCATTCTTGCTCTCCCCTCCACGCTCAATTGCTTTTTTTCTGCCTTTGATTTGCTTTTTCTCTTTCTCATTCTCTAGCTGTTACAAGCCAGAGGCCTGAGGATGTGATCCCGACACTCCACTCCAGCCTTTTAATTTCTGGTTTACGTCTTTATTTTTGTACTGTAGCGTATGACAGCCCCTTGCACCACAGTGACACCCCCGGCCCCCCTGCACTCTCCACATGCAGATTTTTACAAACTCACCTCTGCCTGCAGGAGGGCAGATGCTCCAAGGAGAGCCCGGGCTGCTGCAGGGGCTGGAGCCCCCTCGCACGCCTAGCAGACTGTCTTTCCTTAATGTCACAGTGGCCCCTGCTGGGGACATCAGCGATCAGCCACTGCAGAACTTTGCTCCCTTCCCCAACACCTGGCTGGGGCTGGTGCCCAGATGTGGTGGCATCTGCAGCAGGACCGCTCCTTGCCCATTCCCTGCTGGGGGCAGCTGGTCTGGGCTTGTGCCCAGAGGGTGAGTATGGAGCCACTGCCTTTTTCTGAGCCACCTGCACTGCTCGTGGGGTTGTCCCTGTGCTGGGTGTCACCTCACTGGTGCCTTGCTCCCTGTCCCCCAAAGCAGCCCTGTGCAGAGGGGTGAGAGGAGACAGGCAAACTGTCCGGGTACCTGTGGGGAATGTGCTGGCACCTGGTGTAGGGTCTTCTGAGATGAGGACATCCCTGCCTCAAGGAGCAGGGTGTTTGTTTCACCGCTGTCTCTGAGGACGTTGGGTTGTAACTCCTAAATAAAATTCACACTTTCTTCCTCCTTGCTGCCTCTCATTTCAAGTGGTAGAAATTTGATGCTGGTGGAAAGGGGGGTAGGGCTGGAGAAGAGGAGTTTGGATTGATCATCCAGAGCTACCAGAAGCTTCTTGTGCTGGGCCTGCCTTCTGGGCATTGGAGATATCTCCTGCTGCATCTGTGCTGCATCCCCACTGCATGCAGATGGGGCTACAGAGCAGGTTTGCTTATTGGTATCTGCACCCCTAAATCTCAACAATAAGTGAGGATGACCTATCTAGCGGGCAGGTTGACCCTCCTGTACCTGGGATACAGCTGAGAAGAAGGGCAGGGCTGTGGGAACTTGTACCAATTGCCAGTGCCAGGATTGGTGTTTGGTCAAAAAGATCCAAACCCCAAAAGAATTTGTAACAGAATAAGGCAAGCTAGAGACAAAAAAATAAAAATAAAAAAAAAATCCAAAATAATTGTATTTCTAATTCCAAGTGACCCTTTATATATATATACACATATGTATACATAATTATGCACACACACACATATATATATGCATATATTTGATAAAAAACAAAACCCCTGGCAGTCACTATCTAAATCACTGTGCCCTTAAGCCTTCTTCTTCATCTCTTGGATTATTACTTCAGGAGATGGAAGCAGCTGAACAATCCCTCCTGTTACAGGCATTCAGAAGGGCTAAGGGAAGGGGCCAGGAGGCTGCTTTAATGTTTTTACTGAGGGGCCAGGGTCTTCTGAGGGGCCCAGGAGCAGCAGCAGAGCCTGGGTGCTGCTCCAGCAGGGCTGCAGGGACACGCGCCTCGGGGCGTGATGCTCGGCTCGTGCCTGGGAGGCAGTGAGATGTGAAGAGTTGCCTGGCTGAGCTGAACAGCACATGCAGGCTAAGAAAAGAAGCAATTAGGGAGATGGAAGAGGAGGAGTGATGGGAGGGGAAGGGGGGAGAAGGACAAGCAGTAGGAAGGAAGAGGGAGGCAGATTGATTTCACAGTTACTGGAATCTCTAACTACATCGGTCACATTTTCTTTCAGCAAACGTTCCAACATAAGACTGTGGCTGAATCACATGGTTCATGGAAAGTTCAGCTCCCCTCATTCCTGCACTTAGAAACCATCAGCTTGGGACCCTCCCCTCAACACGTTTGGATAGATGGCCCAAAAACACCTTGGGATGTTCCTGGGGAAGCACTGAGGGGGAAGAGGGTCTGCTTGCTTTCCTCTACAGTTCCCACTGTAAGATTTTTATTTTTTTACCCTGCTCAGAAGAGCATCCTGGGTCTGACAACATCCCACACAGAAACTCTTTCTCTGCGAGGCAAGCGAGCAAGGTCAGGAATGAGTGCCGCTGTGAGCGTAGGTCTGATGGGGAGAGGGCAGAGATGCACTTTTCTCAGCTCATGGTTTGGTTCATCCAGCCCAGCACTTGAGTGATCCTGGTGTACACTCCGTAGTAATTTGGACGTGCGCACCCCATTCCCCAGCTGACCAAACCAGCCAGGAACCACCTGCCGCTGGGCTCCTCGCAGGCCAGCGGACCTCCAGAATCACCCTAGAGAAAGGGAAAGAAAAATGGGGTGATGGTGATCCACCAGCTTACCCTGCTGGGTGTTTTCACTGACTTCTGGAGTATGCAGATTCCTGTATCCCCTCAACTCATGTCTGGGACATCTGTGCAGATGTCCCAGACATGAGTTGAGGGGATACAGGCAGATGTCAAAAACTGTCTCCTGTGCAAACATCTGACCCATTGCTGCATTCCTTCATCATGCAAATTCCTCTCCTTTAGCATCTCCCAGGAAGCTGACAGCTCTACAGTTTCCTTCTGCTCCATGAAGCATTTGCAAATACACGGACAGCAAGGAAGCTGGTGGAATTTAAGTGGATATCCTAAGGGATGGGAGATAGAGGAATTGCTTGAGACTGATTGACTGTAATGAAGGAACAGAGTGGTTACTGTGCTTGACAGATGCTAATGAGAATGAGGGGGGAAGAGACTGATGTAGGCATGTGACTTGGAAGTGGGAGGTAAGGAGCAGAGAACGGGCTGCAATGAGAAGTTTGTGTGTATTTGGATCCCGTCTAAGGCAAAGATGCCGTGAAGAATTTGCCCTGGGAGCTGTTTCTGCCATTTAGATCAGAGGAATGATTGAGGAGTCGGGCATTTTATGGTATTTTCACCCTTATTTCAGGGTATGGAGCACATCTGGGGGGCCTGGGAAACAGCTGACCCTTGGTAGCCCACCCTGCTCCCGCAACCCCTCTGTCACCTGGCAGGCGTCTTTCTTGCCCTTGTGGTACCCAGCACAGAGCATCCTGGGAGTAATCATGTAGTGGTAGGCCTCGCTGCAGATGTCCTGCTGGATGATCTGCACGTCCACCTTCTGCAGGATATTGCTGATGTGCCCTGGGGGGTAGAGAACCAAGAGCAGCACCAGTGAGCAATGGTGGAACTTCCCACTGTTTACCATGGTCCCCCAGCCCATGCCCATCTCCCTGCATGCTGAAAGCTGCCATCTGAATCTCTATTCTCCTGTCCACTGGCATCACAGTCTGACTTTCAGCAAAGTGCTTCACCTATATGACAGGAGCAACATTACCCTGCGGTCCCTTTCCCTACCGGGACATGTGGTAGGCAGTTCAGCTTTTGGGAAGAGGAGGATTCTCCAGCTTCTGGAATGTCAGCATCTCATCCAAATGGAGATTAAACTCTTCTGGAAAACTATGCAGACCCTGGAGTGTCCAGGGTTTGGACACTGTGCCCCAAAAGCAAAGGAGGTGAAGGAGGCATGATCCTTTGCAGTCAACAGAATCCTGTTCTACCTATATTTCCACCTTGACCCTGCTACAGTGGGCCACCAGCAAGGACGCTGCACCTACCTCCTTCCTTAAGGGCTCCCCAGCCAGTGATCCAGCAGTGAAGGCCAGGCTCAAAGAGGTGGGAAGGGGCAGGCAAGCAGATAGGCTGGATGAAGGGCGAGGTGATCA
This sequence comes from Nettapus auritus, assembly GCA_011076525.1. Lineage (NCBI taxonomy): Eukaryota > Metazoa > Chordata > Aves > Anseriformes > Anatidae > Nettapus > Nettapus auritus. Next base: position 54,436,408 of record CM021765.1, on the reverse strand, counting down.
CGGGATGGTCTAGCTGGAGCAGGGCCACATCATAATCATGGCTGTCCTCCTCGTAGTAGGGGTGGAGGAAGAGACGGATCACCTTGAAGGACACCTCTGTGTGGCTGCTGGTGTTCTGGAAATATTTGCCCAAGTAAACAGTCCAGATGGAGGGGGAAGCCAGTCTGTAGGGTGCAGCAAAGAAGATAACACATCACACAAACAGAGAAGGATGGGAAGAGCCTTGCTGCTTTTGTTGTGCTCTTTTAAGGAGTGTCATGATGGACAATCATCTCCCTTTATTTTATTTGGTTACTAATTTCAAGAAGTTGGTTGGGATATCTCTTTCATGCCTTGACATGCTGTTACAGGGGGATCAGCTTTGGGCGGGCACTCATACACACAGGCAACTTGATCTTGTATCCTGATTTTCCTTAGCAAAGCTAAAAGGTGTATGTGGGTTAGACATAAAAGTAGGGCTGGACATGTGCAAATGACTACGACAGAGCAGAGAGCAAGGACTGAGCTGGGGAAGCAGAGCTGCAAGAAGGAGACATGGAGAATGGTAACAAGATCTGAGAAACTTCTAAGAGGGCATGACAGCCTTTTATAGAAGCAGGGTATAAAGCTGGAGACAGCCTAATGAGGTGACACAGGAGAACAGAACAGCCAAGGTATAACTGTCTGCAGAAAAGAAGAGGCAAAGGGCCTCAGCCTGGACCAGAGGAGGAGGAAGCAAGAAGAGGGATGGTTTTAGGCTCAGGATCCTGACCACCTTTTGCATCACAAATGCTGTATTCCCCCAGACTGCCTCTCTGGGTGCAACAAGCTCCCTGGTTTGGTTTGGCCATCTCTCTTCATCCAAACTACCCTTCAGGTTTCACCTCCAGCCTATTGCAAAGCAACCCCAGTCCTACCAGGGCCAACTGCACCATCCTGAGGATCACCAGCAGCTCCAGCTCCCAGTGTTCACATGGCACCAGGAGGGAAGGGCAGCCAGGAAATCCAGCAGCAGTAGCTGGGGAGGTGGGGATGCCCACCAGCTCACTTGAAGAGGGAAAGGGGAGTTTGGAAGAGGTGGAGATTGGACCTGAGGGACCACAGTCCTTCCTCCACCCTTCCCCCACTGTGGATCTTGCTCCCATTCACTTCTTCCCAGATTGAAAAAAAGATTAGTTGAACAGCACCACCCCCCTTCCCCAAATCTGTATTTTTACTGCTGCTTTTTTGGTAGATACACCAGGTGGAAGGAAGCGAGAGAGAGTGTCCACCTCCTGAAAGTGCAGGTCCCGGGGATGGGCAATGTGGGACCCAAACAGCATCTTCAGCAGATAACAGTATCCTAGTCCCATCCTAGCACATGCTGATGTCTCCGCGGTGGTGACAGCATGAGGACAAGAGAGAGCCAAAGCAAAGGTGGATCTGTGGGGTGTCTTCCACTGTTTCTGCTCTCCCAAGGCCACAAGTAAACACCATCATCCTACTCCTGTCCATCACCCTCTGCTCTCCACTTACCTCTCATCCTGGAAGCAGTGTGCAGCTGAGACCACCCAGCGGTCCGCAATGAGCGTTCCCCCGCAGATGTGGCGTCCCCGAACCTGCAGGCTGGCCTGCCAGGGCCATTCCCCTTCCACAGAGTTAGCACCACCCACGATCCTGCTGAGAGGGGCTTGCAGCCCGCAGTCTGAGGAGGAGGAGGAGACACAGCAGGTGCTTCAGTGGAGGAAGGGAGCATGACATGTTTTGCCTGCCCTTCCTTTCCTGCTTCACTGGCTGAAGAGTTTGACCTCTACTCCCTCGGACCCTTCCTGTCCCCAGCCAGCAGCTGCTGTATGAACTCTCCAGGACAGGTCTAGGGAGCACCTTTCCAAGCACATATTCCCCCACTGATGCCTGCACAGCCATACCCTTCCTCCTGGGGATGCCTTCAGGGTAGTGCCCTGTCTGTTCTAGCCATCCAGTCAGGGGAAACCTCACCACCCTTTTGCTGCTCATGGAAACTCCAGAAATATCAAGAAGGGCAATCAAAACACAAATTGTCTCCCTGCCAGTACTGCGGGTGGTTTCTCTGCTAGTACCACGGGTGGTTTTCCTGGCTGCAGCTTTTGTAGGATGGCATCGCTTCACGTAAGCCAGCACAGCGGTCCAAATGGCAGCCTGTGGGTAGGACCTGGCCTGTGAGATATGTCTGTCTGGCCTGATGCCTCTGCCCGAAGGAGACGGAGAGCAGCTGGTCAGAGAGCAGGCATCTCCTCCTTACAGCTCAGCCAGGAGAGCAGGACAGAGCAATGGCACTGGGGGGAGAGGAGAAGGTGGACCGAGGGAGGAGGGATGCTTATATTGGGGTGGCAGGGGCAAGAGGGAACAACCTGGAGCTACGTAGCATCCTGAACCTGCCTGGCTGAGGTGTGAGTGAGCATTTCCTCACCGCAGCGCTTCTCATCAGACAGGTCCCTGCAGTCCACCGTGGTGTCACACCGAGGGTTTGGTTTCTTCACGCAGGTCCCGTCGTCACAGCGGTGGGTGAAAGGACCACAGGGGACCCCTGCGAAGATGAAGGGAAGCTGGGTCTGAGGAAAGGTGGCAGGTTGTAGGTACAGCCTGAAGTCCTTTGAGAGAGAGAAGAAAGCAGCACAGAGCTTGGGGGAACTACATAAAACATGACAGAATTTCCTGAATAAGGCACAAAAAGAGCAAATGCTGTGGGCAGGCCTGGAAGGCCAGCTGCCAGCTGGTGCACTTATCTCACCAGAGGGAGGCACGCTACCAGCAGCTGTGGTTTGAGAGCAGGGCAAGGCATTTGTCAGCCCCCCCCCCATCCCCTCCCTACCTTCACTGCACTGCTCCTCATCGCTCCCGTTGGCACAGTCCCGCTGCTGATTGCAGACCCTACTGAACTCGATGCAGGTGCTGTCCTCTTGGCACTGGAACTTTGCAGGGCACACTGCGAAGGAGTGAAGCACCCAGCAATTAGATGCACAGGACATGGTGACTGCCTTGCCTTACCTTGAATTGCCGGCTTCACTTCAGATCTGTCTCAACACTATCAACTTGCCTTGTGCTCCCTGGACTCCGTGCTGACCATGGTTACCTTCACCAAACCTGCTCTGCTTACCCTGTTCACATCCTATGGGATTGCATCCTGACTAGAGTTTCTCCTGCCTCGCTCTCACCCTCAGCTCAGGGGTCACCTTCCCCTGCAGAGCAGCTTCTCTTGCTCTGATAGCTTAGTCCTGAACCCTGATGGACAGATTGATTTCCATGATCACTGGTAGCTGCCCGAGATAGTCAGGCCTAAGGTGCCTGCCCATCACAGTTTGACTTCTGATTACGCATTTTCAGAGCAGGAACTGTCCCCTTGCTCTGTGTTTGTGTATAACTATGTGCAACACCAAACATGATGGACCAGGCATTTTCTTGCTGCAATGACTATAATTGCTTCAGTAATTAGTGCGAGGCTTCCAAGATGATTAAAGCCACATGAAAGTCTGAGACAGTGTGAACAGGACAGGCTGGAGAAATGGGCTGACTGAAACTTTCTGGCAGCATATGGCTGAGGATTCGTATGGCTCATGTGTCACACACGGCCCGGGGGAGAGGCAGTAGAGCAGGGCAGCTGGTGGTGTGAGGTGGCAGGAGCAAGGTGGGAGGGTTGTGAGGGGCACACAGTGCTCTGACAGCAGAGGGGGCTGTAGGCCAGGGCTGAGGTTGGTTGGCAGGGCAGGGTGGTGGGAAAGCAGGGCAAGGTTTTGGACAGCATGGGCAGGGGGTTCTTTCAGGCTGTGCGGAGCTCTTGGTGCAGGGGTATCAGAGGGTTCTTGAGGGAAGACTGCACTGTGCGCAGGTGGATTAAGTGCTGCTCCTCTTCCAGAGAAGGCTGAAACCACTTGGCAGTGAGAAGAGGCTTTTGTGAATCAGAGATTTAATCTCCCAGAGGGGGAGGCAGGGGCCACGTGGATCCTCCCCATCTCTCCCCACCTTTGGAAGAGCAAGGAGCTGTGTCCTGCTGGGACCAGGGACTGTCAGGGAGAACAGATCACTCACCGCAATTTCTCTCATCCAGCCCATTGGGGCAATCTTTGATCCCATCACAGGCTGGGACGCACAAGCCATTCACCGAACACAGGAACTCCCCGGGACAGGCTGTGAAACCACCAGATAGTAGTTAGTCCCCGGTGACTGGAAACCTCCTTGCAGCACAACACCGCAGCTTGAAAGTGGAGCATGGAGCTGCACACCTTCCTGACCGCACACAAGCCGCAGCAGCTCGCAGGAGGCACTCAGTAAAGTCCCCAAAATCTGCCAGATCACCCACCTGCCTGGCAGGCTCTACCTCTGCTCTAGCTCTGCTTTGTGACTCCTGAGCACTGCGGCAAAACAGAATTAGGTTCTTAGGGGCTGGGATTAAAACGTGGTCAGGGCCGTGAAGGGGCTGTTGGTAGATGTGTTGCCAGGTGCACGTATTCAGGGACAAGTAGGGGTTACAGCACCCTTAGGAGGGAGCTGGAGAAACCTTGGGAAGAAGGCCCGTGTGTTTGCATTTACATATGTGCATATGCGTATTTGTGTGTGGTTTTATTTGTCTCTCACTTGCACAGGTTCCAAGGTGAGCAGGAAACAGCTCTCTCTGAGAGCTTTTGTGATTGAAACAAAAGTCACTTCAAGTCAGAAGTAGTCTCCCATTGAAATCCCAAGGCCAGTCAGTGCTGAGGGGTGAGCCTGTAGGCAATTTTCTGAAGCTGGGCCGTGGCACAAGGGTGCTCTGGGAAAATAAGGCAGGAACACTAGTGCAGAAGCAGCTTTGGATGTAATTACCTCATCTTTTGGGGATGTGAGTGGTGTGTGTGGTATTGTGTCTAAGCCTGTGTCTGAAGGGCAGTTGGCACCTCAGGCTCATGGGATGTGCCTTGTGTTTCTCCAAACACAATCCTAGCACACAAGAGGCTGCAGCTGGGCATCTGGGACCTCCCCATGCACCCCACCAAGGAGCAGGGAGGAGACCTGGACATACGGTCAGATAGGTTGTACAGGCTGTAAGCTGCCTGCACGCCAGGGCCCGTTAAGGAGATCTGCGAGGTGAAGGTGATGGTGATATCGGCAGAGGATGTGACTGGGATCCTCTCGGCGTAGGCTTGCAGGGTCCGCAGGCCACACAACCTGAGGAGCAAACAGAGGTGGGATGTCCTGGGCGGCAAGGGAGAAGACAGCAAAGTGGGGCAGGGGGCTTCTGTGGGGCTGGGGAAGGTGGGAAAGAGACCACAAAGACTGGGTATGAAGGAGCGTTGAGGGGGTAGCCAGTACAGCAAAATGCCTTCAATGTGGCATAAGATTACACAGGAGCAATGGGAAAAAGCTGTGATTTTAACCCATGTCCAGACAACACAAATGCTGTGATGGGAATTGGTACAGAGAGAGGGGAAACCAAATAACTGGGGACAACAGGGCATAATTAGGCTTTACAAATGGGATGGAAACAGTCTATGCATATTGTCACCCATTTCTGCCCTCATGACTCCAGAATGACCTTACTACCTTTGGACATTTCCCATTTTGGGGCAAGTGTTGAATTCAGGCCACACAAAGCAATTCAGTTCTTATCTTCCCTAAGAAATCATGTTGTAGAAACTGTGGCTCTGACAGCTCAAGAGAAGAAGGTAAGGAGAGAAAAGGTGAAAATCCTAAGCCAGGGGAAGATAATGTTCAGTAGCTTCTCGTTCAGACCCTTCAGAAGAAAATAAATTTCCACTGCAGGAGCAGTGGATAGGAAGTTAATGAGATGTGCTGGGGGAGGTTTTGGAGAGAAGGGGGCAATTTTGCAGTAACTCTGAGGAAAAAAGAAAAAAAAAAAAAAAAAGGTCCATCTAACTCAGAGCCTGCTTTGAGGAGATAAAAGTGTGGCAGCTGTGTCTCCTTTGCACCTAGACAGTGGTGGGCAGCAGCCCCAGCAATGTTTGGAGGCTGATTTTGGGAAGTCCCGCAAGGGGAAGTGGCTCTAGTCAAAGCAGGAGGATCTGGAGCTTGGCGGAGGATCTGTACGGAGGTGGATGCGAGGCAACGGCACATGCAGATATTATTGCAGAGGTGGTGACAGGCAGATTTGCAAACACAAGAGACGTGGGAGGACACCAAGGTTACACACACAGGAGAAAATTAGGAAGCCTGATGCAAACAGCAAGGCAGAGAAGGCAGGCTGGTATCTCGGAGCAAATTTATAAGAAATGTGCTCCCTAGGGAGCCTGTGAATGAGAGAGGCTGAAAAAGAAATAGAAAAGCAAGAGGTGCCAGCCCTGACAGTGACCACTAAGAAGGGTGATGGGATCTCCCTCCTCAGACTTGGTGGCTAAATGGAACAGGGGACATGCAGATGTTTCATCCCACTTCAGGAGTGGGAAGTGAGAGACAGAAACCAGGACCCCAGCAATACCCACCTTCTGTTCTGAATTATCCACTGTCCTTGGGTACAGGGCAGGTCCTGCTTCTGTCTGCTGAGCGCATAGGCATCGAACCACAGGGTGACCCCATAGCCAAGGGAGGGGACCTGCAGGCGAGCGGGTCCAGAGCAAAGTGGAGATGGCTCCTATGCGTGCTGCAGCCCACCCCACGCAACAGAAGCCAGCAGGGTAGATGTGAAGGGGAGAGGTGCTAATTCACACATTGCAGGCCAGAAGGAAGGACCATCTAAACTGGTGCCATGCTACAACCTAAGGGGGCTCTGCTATTGGTCTCAAAGCACAGTAATTTCTAGTAATTTGTTTCTGCCTTGAGAAACCAGATTACTAGAGCCAAGTACTTCAGATTCCTCCTCAGTTATGGCATCTCTGCTCTAGCATGCAGTAATAGACTGCTTTGGCCTCAGAAAGACCCATTAAATGGAAGCTAGGCAGGCTTCCACCCTCCCTTTGCTTCCCATGATGATCTGACTGAGAGTGCTGGCCGAGCGCTGTGTCCCACGTTAAGGTGGGGAGTGCAACGTGGGCTTCAGGGAGGAGGTGGATGCTCCTGTGGGAGCTGGCTCTTACCGTCATGTGCCAGGTGCACTGCGTGTTGGGCGAGTAGTAACTGGGGTAGTGTGGGGTGCTGATCTTCCCCTGTAACTCCAGGCCTTCCCGCAGGGTTATGTTCACTTCGCAGGCTGTAAATACAGACATTCATAGCCCTGATACCTTTCAGCTCAACATCAGCCTGGGCATACCATGTACTTATCCCATCATAGGAGGGGATAAAAGGGGCTCTTAAACCTAACACTAATGGTCACTGGGATGTTCCACCATCCACCTTCAAGGGACCATTTCTACCTGGCAAGACTTTTAGCTTCCTCTTCTTGTCCATAGAAGGGTGATGGTAATGCATTTTGCTGCTTTCTCTTATACTGAATTGACCTCTATCAGTGATGTTGTAGGAGATAACCTGTGTCCTCCCTGTACTTTTGGCTGCCCTCCTCCAGCCTTCCTCACCTTTGAGGGGCACCGCCTGTGCTGTGAGGATGAAGGGGTCATAGTAGCTGTACATGGCTTTCTTCCACACGATGGACATGACAGGGCCTGATGAAAGGACTTCCACCACAGGCTCCTGCCGGCTGCAGCCGTAGATCCTGAGGGGAAAGAGAGAACAAAGGAGTGGGAGTGAAGCAAGCCACAAACAAATGAAAGAATGAAAAAAAAAAAAAAAAAAAAAAAAAAGCAGTGGAGGCCTGTGTTCTGTGTTATCCGAAGAACATTCCTGTTGTGAGACACCAACCGAATCAAATAAAAAGCCACCAGAGAGACAGCTCGTGCTGCTGTAATCTATCAGACTGCAGGGCTGGCTGTGTGATATCCCACATCAGTGACTTCAGCTCATCAGTGAGAGGCAGGTTTTGCATCAAAGAGAATTTCCTCTGATGTAGTCTAACACCTTCCCCTGCTGTGGTGTTGTGCCATCCTGCCAGGGTTCCCCAGTGTGCTCACCCTGCTCAGGAGCTACCTACGAGGTGATGAGGTGTTTCTCCAGGGGCCCAGCTGCATCATACATAGCCAGGCGGTCCCTGCAGTCCGGGAGAGTCCACTCCAAGTGTAGCTTGATCATGTAGCCCTTGAGGCCGTGGAGGTGCCAAAGACAACTGGAGGCCAGGTAGTCGGGGCCCTCCAGCGTTAGGATGTCATCCTCTTGGACATAGCTGTATCTGTAGCAGCCTGAATGCAGGGGAAAGATAGAAGGATTTAAACCCCAGGGTGATATAAACTGAGGGAAGAGGGGCTTAGGGGTGGCTGTAAGGGAAATTAAGATATGGGATTGCCAGTTGGGGTACCAGTGTGAACCCTATTTCAGGGTTAGGCTGAATCATCCCAGGGATCTCAGTTCACACTTTCACACGCATCTCAGTGACACCTGTCACCTCTTACTGGTGCCGCTGAGATGCATGTGAATGTAAACAGAGCACATAAAAGAAACCCCGTCTTTCTCTCTGTAACAGCTGGCCCCTCTCCCTTGGTTAAGCCCATACCATCTTAGGAGTTAAACATCAGCACAACACAGTTATCTTCCACTGGCTTCATTTTCTTTTTCATTTCTTTCTCCTCTCACCACCATATTCTTACCAGCCTTATATCCCCCTTGTATGGTTTCCAGCCTTCAGCAGCTGTCCAGCCCAAGATTTTTGAGTAAAAGTCAGCTTAAAGGTGACTTTCTAATAGGATATCTAATTAAAGTTGCCAGTCACAGAACTTGCAGCACTGCCCAAAATTATTAAAAACACCTACAAACATCACTAGGACAATGAACTTACAATAGCTTACACCATATCCAGTGCAGAGCCATGGAGGGAAACCCTCAGCCCCTCTCAACAGGTTTTCTGGGGCCTGGAGTTGGCACCGTGGCATCAGTACACCAAGACTTCACAAAGGTGGCTGCGCTGCTCCTGGGAGTTGGTGTCTCTGCACAGTTGTGTGCTATCAGAGCTGCTCAGAGCACTCCACCATGTAGTAGCTTCACGCAGTCTGGATGTGGCCATGGGCACTTTTGCTAAGCAATGGTGCTGTTGCTCCCTTGCTATGGCTTTCTTCTCCCCTTCCCAGGATTTACAGCTCCAGGAAGCCAAACAAACCTGTCCCCGGTGAAAATCCCTCCCACAAAGTAACAAACTCAAAAGGAAAAGAAAAGATGGCCTACCCAGAGTGGATTTCAGCACTACTATGTCTTTCACACTGGATTCTGTTAGAAAGGAAATATATAAAGGAAGATGAACAGAAAGTGGTGATAACTGACTGCTAGCATGGCAGGTGCTGACTCCCTTCCTGTGTAGGTGACCCCCCTAAAATCTTGGTGTGGGGCACTCCCCAGGCACTTCTCTCTCTGGTCTCAGGGGCCTGCTTCATTCATACCTTCCTCATCCCATCCCACAGGGAAACCTCTCTGGCCTCAGTCCCAAATCCATCAGTCCCAATTCATTACTTCCAGACCAACACAGGCTTCTCTGCATCTTCTCCTTTGCCCATTCCCCAGTGCTACGCTAGGTTTTTTTCCCCTTCCCACCAGGGCTGGACATTGCCTCAGGACACCATTCCCCTTCCATGGCAGCCACACCACTGGGCACAGCCCTAACCCAGAGCCTTCACCCTGCTCTCTGAGTTCAGATAACCCTCACTGAAGAGCACAGGAGCTGGTGAGGGTGGGAAAGGAGGTCTCCTTTGATGACGACTAGTTGATAGCTACTAAATAGCCTACAGAGCCCACCTTTGGGGAAGGCAGATGCAGAGAGAGCCACCAGCAAGGGCTACAAATCTGCACACACCAAAGCCAATGGACAATGCTTTTAGGAGCTGGGCCTTGCTCCAGCCTCCCAGCTGAACTGGGAGCGGCCAGAGATGAGGTGCTACTGGGAATAATTGCCAAAACTAAAGGTGCCGTGAGGTCAGCTGGGTGTGAGAGCTGCTGCTGGGGGCTTGCCTAGGGCAGGCCTTTGGTTTTCTGTGGCCCCTAAGCAGAGCATGCAATTCTGCAGGGAGAGCTCTGTAGCTTTGTCATGGTAAAAACAGATGTTGTGGGAAGGAAGATCCTGCCAGCACAAGGCTGGAGAAGCTCCTCTGCTGTAGTGAAGGACATGAGGGTATGCTGAGCTGATGTTACTTGCTCTTCTGCGTGAAGGTAATAAAACTGAGTTCCCTCAAAAAGAAGGAAAGAAATCCTGAAAGTCTTCAGGGGAAAAGGGGAAGATACTGCCCTGGGGTGACTGTACCTGTTAGTAAAAATAAAGCAGTGGGGGGCTGGAAAATCTTTTTGCATTAGCCAGTGGTCTGCAGCTCTGTCTATTACAGAAGACTGCAGAGAGAATTCATATTTAGAGCTCAGCGGGTCAGCCAGTGAGTCTGTCAGAAGGCAATGAAGTGCTAATGACTTGCTATTAGCTGGCAATTTTTTCACTCCGCTTTTACAGAGCAAATGAAGCCAGAGGTTAAGCCACTGGCGTGAGATCATCCTGGCCCAGCAGTATAGAGGTTTTTTTAATTATTATTATTTATTTATTTATTTATTTATTTATTTATTTTTTGCCACAGCTGCTAGACTGTGCTTCTGACTGGAGAAGGAGGCAGGAAGAATGAGAGAAAGCAGAAGAAGCCAGAGAAACTACAACTGGTGTGTTAACTCCAAAATAGAAAGAAGAGTGTTCTGCTCATGCAAATCTACCTGAAATGAATAAAACAGTGAAACAGATGCAAAGGGAATAAGAGGGAACTGGGAACAGCTAAAAGAATGGTAACATCATGTTTTATTTTTTATGGATTACATTAGGAAGTGAGTAAATATATGGCAAATGCAAGATGGGCTGACTTTGAAGCATTTAGCATATTGTGTTATGACATTTTTCTTAAGAAAGTTGATTTAATTTGGCTGAACGTAAGGTCTGGTACACTGGAAACAAATTATAAGCAGAAGTAAGTGACTAATGGTAAATGCAGGAGGAGAGGGCTTCATGGGGTGCTGATGCAGGTTCATACTGGATCTTAACACAAAGGTCTGGATCAGATCCACAAAATGATCTGTGAAATCATTTTAAGGAAATCAAATTTTGTTTGGAGACACCAAAAAATTACCTCCAAATCAAAACAATTGTGATGTGGAGAGAAAGGTCAACGAAAATATGGGTGGGATATGTTAAAATAAGATTCATCTTTGAAAAATGCAAGATAACGTCTGGGGAAAAAAACTTGGAGCTGTGGCATTTCATAGGAAGAAGAAACTTGGAAATGGGAGTCCTAGTGGGAGAGAGTAAACACAATGTAGTTTAAAACCTCTGTGGTTTGGGGCTCTGAAGGAGGGATCAGATCAGGCTGAGAAGCTAAGTTTCATTATAAGGACTAAATGCAAATTCAATTGGATTTTGATGCACTGAATATAGACACATCCCCACATCCTTTATCTAACACCTATTTTAGAGCAGTTCTGTGGGGGCTTCTTTTTAAACAGGCTGTGATCTTTACTTTGGGAGCAGATAAATAATGCTTAAAATCATATGTTAGGAACTAAAGTGGCAACAATGCTTTGTTTCAGAGTAAGACTAATGGTGACTTAAGTATGTTGACTTTGTTCTTCTCTGAATTGAGTAGACTGGAATAAGCTCCCAAAGGAAAGCAAGAAACCTAACTGCTAATTTTGAGCTGAGCTGGTCAAACTCACGACCTGTGTAAGATATTACTCAACACAAGCCAAGGCTGAGGGGGGAAGGAGAAGAGATAGGAAGTTGTTAACTAGCTGGTCATAGTCAGCTGTATCTCCAAGAATCGTTAATCCTTCAAAGGAATGATGCTATTTGTGAAACTTCTGTTCTCTATGAGGAAGCAACATGTTAGTGCCTGTCTTGATCCTTATTTCTTCTCTGTCCTCTTCAGATTTCTCTTATCACCTTCAGCAATGACTTCTAGCCACTTCTCATAACCTTTGTTCAACACCCTGTAAACCTGGGGCCACATCTGATGGCTCAAACCACATCTGAGCAGAGGGTACTTACCCAGCAGAACCAGCGAGTCTGGGTTGACCCTGTACTCTGCCTGGTAGGACAGGCTGCCCGAGATGTTGAAGCTGGCGGAGAGCTCTTGGTGGAGCATTGTGTTCACCCTCTCAGCCGTCATCTCCTTCTGCTTACTCTCAGGGATTTGGAGGGTAAACCAGAAGAAGAAGGTCAGAGCCCCCTCCCTAACAGAGAAATAGCACATTAAATATCCTCTGTCTTCCTCTACAGGAGTGTCAAACCCCACAGATTAATCCCCCACTGTTCAGCCACAGGTCAGTTATATGTGTGTGGACTATCCAGTGATGACTATACATGGTCAAATTAGTGTGATAATTAATCAAGACTGGTCTAATAAGTAGTCTCATTTCAGGTAGAAATGACCTTTGGTTACTGCTGACCAGGGGCTGAGATGAAACTCTCAAGACTTCGTTGTATCACCTCCCAGTGGTGACAAGGGGTTGATTTATGACTCAGTACCTTACCACAAACCATTAATGCTGGGCAGGCTCAAGTTGCGGGCGGCTGTGGCTGGGAAAGCTCTGTTCAACCAGCTGGCAGAGAAAATTGGCTGGGGGAGGGGGAGGCGATGTTGAAGCAAACCTTTTTTCGGTAAAAAAATAGAGGAAGAATTGCAAGTGAAACTTTTCTTTCCCTGGTAGAAAATGGAGTTACAGCAAAACTGGAATTTTCCTTAGTGAAAGGTGAAATTTAGGGGTGTAGTTTTCCATGGAAAAAAATAAACAAATGTATACATCAGTTTGAAAGTTATTCCTGACTTCTCAAACTACTGCGATGATCTGCAAAGCTGTAGTCCCATATCTGTCCCACTCCACTCTTATCCTGTTCCCAGGTGGGCCATGCTTCTGATCCCCTTCTGACCCCCTTCTGAAATACCTTATCCATGGTGCATTCTGGCCTCTGCCTTCTGGTGCCTAGAATCAGGCCATAAAAATGACCTCCTTGAATTAGAGAAATTAATTTCCAGCTGCTTAGTTTCTACTGAGAATGCCAAGCCCAGATTATTATTATTATTTATTTATTTTTTCGTTTTTTCCCAGTCATTTTTTTTCTTTGCTTTAACTTTTGTCTCAGTGAAAAAAAAAATCTCAGTTTTGACTTTTTATGTTGACCTCGGATGAATGTGAAGGTCAAAATATCCACAGCTCTGTCATGCCAGAACCATTCTGGATGTGTATTGCCCAACCTAGCCTAGAGCTCATGGTTGGGTGTGCAGCAGCTTGTCATGACCAAATTTCAGTAAAATGAAAGTACAGTGGACTGGAAACTTTCACATACAAACAAGCAGAAATGCTGTGGGTGCTACTCACCCGAAGGCATACACTGTGCTCGAGTTGTAATATCGACCCAGCTCTGTGGCATGAATGAGATCCTTCAGCTGCAATGAGAGTGTCATCGGATAACTATCGTGCAAAGTTACAGTGGCAAAGAACCTACAGCCAGCCCTACACTTCATCCCTCCTGCTGTACAGACCCAACCACATCTGTCACTTGGATGAGGATATCTGACCCCTTGCTCTGCTACTCACTGAACTGCCTCGGGGCCAGCTCTGGTCATGGAATTGTCCTCACCATATTCTGGAGTTTAGCTGACTCCAACCAGAAGGCTCTGGACTCCACTTCCCCAAGGTCTGGGAAGTATTGGCGATTGAGGACCTGGAGGCTGCCGGAGTAAAACTGCAGGACAGATGGTTCCAGGTGCCATGGTCTGTAGTCTGCCAACAGAAGACACTAATGGATTACCTTGCTGATATGTAGGAGAGAGGGATTTGCCCAGTAATTTGCTCAGATTTGATCTGTGATCACCCAAAGACACAAATACTCTTTGGGCTGGACATTGCCTTTACTCTACCCCATCCACCTCCTACACAGGGAAAAAATGTGTTGAATTTTTACCTAGGAAATACCATGTTGCTGCAGCAGTTCCAGCCAGCAAAAGAAAGACTATTCCAAGAGGCACATAGCGGCGGCAGTCACATGAGGTAGTTGAGTTAGTCTCTGATCCATCTTTTGAAAGGGAGTTGGCATCTTCCTCCTGTTCCTCGGCCTCCATCTGGGGCATCTAGTGACACAGCACACCATGGTCAGGTTGAGTTTCATGCAGCCTTTTACATACATCTCTGGCGCTGCACTGTCAGCTCTGTGATCATCTCCTCAGATCTATAGCCCTAAGAGGTCTGTGGGCTAACCATCAAAGACTTTGCTCAGTGGAAATGCAAGTTAAGCTCCTTTTTCAGTAGAAGACAGGCTTCCAGGACACTGTCCTACCTGTCTATGCCTCCAGGTCATCCCCAGATTTTCAAAGACAATCCCCAGGTTTCCTTTGCTTCTGCCCAAAACACAGGTGAGTACAATAATAAAATTCTCTATAGATAATACTGTTGTTCTCTCAGTTTGGGAATGGTTATAAAACTAGTATTTTATTGACCTAGGGATCAATGTGAAAGAAAATCAGTGCCCTCAAATGCACACAGAAGTTGCATGCAGAAGCCCTGGCCTGGGAGCCTGCAGTTGTACTTTGCCTGCCCTGCCACTTTGCTCTCGGTCCCTCAAAGCAAACAAACCCCTGCTGTTCCCACCAGACCATGTGTTCCAGGGCGAAGCCCATGCTGGCCCTGACTCAGTAGCTGTGTAAGTGCAGGGAGAGCTCGCAAACAACATCCAGCCCTCCACCCGCCTCTGTTGCAGGGGGCATCTTCTGGCTTCCCTCACCCTTCTTCTCCCTTGGGCTGCCTGTTTTGCTTCTGACTGCACCCCTCCTGTCAGCCCCAGATGCTGAAGATCAGGAAGAATTGCCGTCGCTGAAGAGAGCCATGTAATCTCACCCAACCTCCTTCTCCTTTCCTCTGCAGTCACCTACTGCCTTCTAACCGCACCGCTGTCCCCAAAAGCTTTGTGTGTGTGGCTGTGGCTGAAGAGGAACGGGATGTGAGCACATCCACGTGGGAGGGCACGGAGCTCCTGGGGAATGCCTGCAACCTGCCTACGTGCCTGCGAGCTGTGCGCTCACCCAGCGGTGCCTGGGTACACTGAGATGAATGCACAGCAGGGACATGCTGCGGAGGTAGGAGAGGGTGATTTGCCTCACACCCCTTTTAGCCTGTGTGGGTGCCCTGGGACATTCATGACAGAGGCTGTTCAGCCTTCTTACTCTCCCACCTTTTACTGAGCCCCAGACCCTCCAGACTGGCTTGCGGCACAGCAATATGCTCACAGAACATAAGCACCAAGCGACTCACTCCAGAAAATCAAGCATAGCTTGGTGAACATCAACACTCCTACAAACGGTGGCACATCTGCTTCCTCTGATGCACCCTTCCAGAGAGGCAGGAGCACCTCTCCACTACCATAGGATCCTTTCAGAAACGACAGGCGAAAGCAAAGAACCACAAACCAAGGGGTGGGGGGAGGAGGGCAGGAAACAACAATAGACTTTTTTTTTTTTTTTTGAAGATTTAATTGTAGGCACTGGGGTTTCCCCCAGAGCTGCAGACCTACCTTTGAAACCTGCTGCCGCCTGTGAGGCCGGGCCCACACCCCCCACGCAAGCCCGCTCACACATGCATGGGGAGAGAGAGAGAGAGAGAGGAGGATATCTATTTACCCAAGCTCAAGGTCTCCTCAGCGATCAATAACTTGATGCCATGTCCCTTCAGCTTGGCCTGTGTCCCACAGCGTTACGCCGTGGTGGGTCAGCACACCCCGTACAGTGGCTTGCTTTTTTTTTTTTTTTTTTTTTTTTTTTTTTCCTGAAATGGAGAATTTTGAAGGCTTGCAGGGGGAGAAGATCTGCAAGGGGGGAGCCTGGAAAAAGTCAGATTAGGAGCACCTCCAGCTGTGCTGAGAACAACTCAGGAGGCTGGTGCGGGCAGCTTATGTTTTCATCCCCAGGGGACGAGGAGTTGCTGAGCGACTGTTGTATGTCTTAGCCACCCTCCTTGGTCCCATTGGGTGTCAGCAGGCAGAGCTCCTTGGCACAGGGATGGAACAGCCCCTGGCTGACAGGTGTAGATGTCCTGAAGGAGGGGAGACAGAGCTAGACAGCGGGTCCGGATCCAGCAATGGTCACGCAGATGAAAGCAAAGCACGGCAACTGTCAGTCCTGACCTGCAAAGCTCCCTCTGGTCTTCCTGGGCTCCTTGCTGCCTGCCCTCCTGACAATGGGCTCCCCACACTCGGTCGTGCCACCTTCCTGCAGCATCTGATGTCTTCTGTCCCCGGTCCTCCCCACCTGCCTTACCGCACAGCCTTCTGCTTACTGCCCCTCGGTTTTCACAGAAAGCAACCGTGCTCCAGCCAGAACAAAGTAAATAGAGCTATCCTGTCAATAAAGCAGGGGGGAAGGACGCACGGACTAGTTTTGACCTGGGGCTGAGCCCCAGCCAGTGAGGTTGGTTTGGGGACGAGCTCATTTGGGCCAGGGCTCATTTTGGCAGCCAGGCAGGGGTAGCTGCTCCCAGCTCTGTCACCAGTTCAGGTTTAGTCTGGGACTGTAAGAAGACCAAAAGCTATTGCTGCAGTTTCCTTGTGTAGGATTCTAGTAGAAAAATGTTAAATTTAAATGAAAAGCTCCAGCGTTTGACTGGGAATGTGTCGATGTGGTTATCCTGACTAACTCACTGCTGTTCATGTAAGAAACTGAGGCACGTGGTGACAATAAGAAATGCTTTCAGAACTGCCGAAGAGATTGAAGGGACTAGATTTCATTTTCAGAAGTGGCTTTGAGCCAGAATTTCCCTAGATAACTGAGGACTAGCTTCATCTTTAGGCATATGTGTATACTTACATAGCTTTCCTGAACTTACACTGCGAGGGCTTGCCATGGTGGGTTGGAACCCAGCGGAGGGTATTTCCCAGAGATCTTACCTTTTTGTATCCATATTTACTGGAAAGAGGCAAGTTCCTTCTCTGGTGTTTTCAGCAGAACACAATATATAGTATTTCAATCTGATCTATCTAAGCAAGCATACCACATCTATCACCGCAGCCTTTTGAATCAACCAAGGACCCAAAATCTTGATCAGATCTGACTTCAGAGGAATTCCTTTGCTGCAAATACCCTTTTTACTTCCCATAGTGAAAAGAAGGAAGGTGAGAAGGGGTGAAGGGTGATGTTACCTATTTGTAAACGAGGCATCTTGGAAAGAGGCAGATGAGATATGTGACAGCTATATTTGCTCTCTACAGTTTAAGATAAGGAGAGGACTCGTGTATGGGGCGGTTAGCTCAAATATCTTCCACACAGCACTCAAGTTTAGCTTCAGTATGACTCTGGTACTGCTGGACACTGTCATCATTCTGTGGTTTATCTCAGCACTGTGTTCACATCAGCCGTGGAGGGGAACACTCCCCTGTGTGACATTTCTGAAGAGCCCTGGGGTGCCCAGCAGAGAAAGGGCCCCATATCGCTGAGTGTTATGCCTCGGGTATTCATAACCTGGGTTACTCACATATGAGGCCACATGACCTTGTCTTCCTGGAAGAAAGGTCCGGTTATCACCAGATCTTATGTCGAGCGCTTCCTGCCGCTGTGTGTCACACATTCACACCCTGTGGGGCTGCTAATGCAGTGCTAACAGCTTGCCACTTCGAAAGCTGTCAGCATTTTCACAGGGGGGAAAAATACCCAGCCAGCAGGATGGTCCTCAGGGGCCTGCGGCAGGATCACTTCCAAATCTGTTTTCTGGGGATCAGGGAGAGCAGAACATGGTAATGACATTTCTGTGGCACATCTCTGCAAAACTGGCTTCTTCTCATGGCAGTAGCTGAAGGATTCACCTGTTTACACCATCTTCTCCCCCTTCCCCAAGCCTGCTGTGTTTATTTGTAGCTAATGCATCTTTCTTCCTTTCTTAAACTTGGCCATGGGTGTGTGAATGCCCAGCCATCTGTGCAGTGGATCTATCAACCATCTCTCCCTGAAAACTCAGTTTGAGCTTAGTCCTCCTTGCCTGAATTTTGGAGCTGACCCCAAACCTGCTGAAGTCAGTGGGGTATGTGTCCTTCACTTACAAAGGGCTCCTGATGGTATGTATACTCACTGTTGAGTTCTCCAGGCAAATCTTTTCACAAACAACCCCTTTCTGTGCCCTGGCCTCAATACCACCTGCCTACACAGTGCTCTGTCTGCCCTGGGCTTCTTCTGGCACTTGACAGCCTTGGAAGTGAGCTACCCCCTGTTTTAGGTGCCTGAGTGCCTTTGGGAAGGGAGTCAGAAGGGGACGAAAGGTATATTGGTCCCAACAAAGCTTTGCCTAGTCCTCTATTTAGAAGAGTTGTTGATCCTTTCCACCCACCCCAGAGGACAATAAAACACCACAGATTCTATAGTATTTATTTTATTTTCCAAGAGGAAAAATGGGTGTTTTTATTTTTATTCATATTCATCTTAGCAGCAAGAATAATTGAGAAGCTTATGGAGATCTACATAGGGACAGGAGAGCCATCAGTGCAACTAGGATCCATGGCCTATGTAAAATAGCAATTTGCCCATCAGGGCAAGGGATTCATTGTCTCTTTTTGAAGTTCATCTGAAAAGAATCTCAAAGCACAGCAAATAGCTGAGCAAGCCTCATGCTTCCTTATCTAGGACGCTGTGAGGTTCTCTTTGCCTGCTGTCTTCTGAAGACAACGGAGCAGTTCACGTCTTGAGGCAGGTGAAGAAGCTGATGAGAAGAGGGTTATAGCTGCCCCAGCCCTCTCAGCTGCAGGCAAACTCAAGTCCTTTGAGCAACTCTTTTGAGGTGAAATCCAAGGCAGTGGGTGCCCCCATAGCTGAGATTTCTAATGACATTCAAGCTGCACAATGCAAGGTCAGGTAACAGTGTGGGACTGGAACAAAGCAGAAGATCCACGTTTCTACAAGCAGAGGTAGGGAAGAATTAGCTCCGGGTGATATTCAAAGAAATGCCAAAAGTACCAACAAGTTTGATATCCTTGATTTTTTTTTGGATGTAAAACCTCTTAAAAGAAAAATCTTAGCAAAGGGTTGGTATTTTCCCACTTCTGAATAGTCCAGAAATATAGCGAGAGAACAGACGGACAGTACAGATGTTGAATGCAGGAATGGATGGAAGCAGAATGGCAAGCCTTGCTTTGTCTTACTACTTTTCTTCTGTGGTGTTTTGCTGTTTCTGAACCCAGATCAGCAAATGCAGAAGAAAAAAAAAAAAAAGGTAGTCTTTGTAATCCTCATTTTTTTATGAGTGGATTAAGGTTTTTTCTTTTCAGCAAAGGTGCTGATTTGTGAGTTACTTTTCTGGGCTCATTTACCACATCTTTGCCGCTAAATAGGCAATGGTTTCCCTTGAGCAATGGAAGGAATGGGCAGCACCATTGCAATGTTTTCCACTAATACAGGATGTGGGATGAACTATTCTGCAATCAGCTTATCACAGTCAAATAACTGTATTTTGCCAGCAGGGCAGAGAGGCTTTCGATTTCATGAAAAATATTGCAGCAAGAATGGGAAATTGTGTGCATTCTTTTTACTGCCATCATCAGACCTAGGGGGAAAAGTGGGGGGAGGGGGGAGGGGAAGGGGTTTTCCCCAGTATTTTTAACCCAATAATGGGGATTTCTTTTTACAATGCACTGCTTAGACACTTGACACAGTTCTGGCTCTGAGCTAACCTTAGAGATCCAAGTCTAAGGCTGGTCTGAGCAGTTCAGAATATACTCTGATTAAAACCCAAAATGGGGACATACAGAAAAAAAAAAAAAAAAAAAAAAAAAAGGGCCACCCTTGGTCAGGCAGGAGGTGATGTCTTCATTTTGTCATCAGCCCCAGCACTCACTGGCTTGAATGAAATCCCATATCCACCTCTTTGGGCATTTCTCCCTCCCATGAGACATTTGTAGGCTGGAACAAGGCAAATAGAGTATGTGGCTGCTCAGCCTCAAAGCTGGGTGTTGTTATCACACCAAGATGCAGAGCATGGAAGTGCCAGCACAGCCTCTTACAGGGAGCTGGGGAGGAAAAAAATATATATATAGTGAGATTTGGGATGGTGCCTGAGCAGTGTGGGAAAGGGCTTCTATACTACCAGATCTGGATCCTGTAATAGCAGAGAAACAGATTCAATGATGAAGGTGAGTCCTTGTTGTTCTGTATGCCTAACAATCCCATTTCTTTGTCTCTATTAGGTGGTAGCCACTTAACAGCTTTAATGTGCCTTTATTATTCTCCATGCATTGCTTTACTAATCACTAGCCCAGTTTTCCATGCAAAATGTCCTCTCATTTGCAGCGGTCTGTTTCACTGATGTTTTATCCTTGGGACTAGTGATACCATGGTAGTCATCCATGAATTTACGCCTTGTCCGGCCTATTCCTTTTCTGGTTTTGCATCCCTCTTGAGTAACTTTGTTCTTCAGCCTCATTAAAGAGCAGTCCTAATGGGTTTGATACTGAAAGCTACATTCATGCTCTGAATAGAAAAAAATGTCCATTTAGCCTTCCTTGCCGAGAAGGCCTTTCCCACCTGTAGATTTCCCCCAGGCAGATCCTAGACAGAGCAATGGTTGTACTGGCTTTGGAGGTCTCTCAGAGAAAGATAGGCACCGGTGTTTGGGATCTGGTTGGGGAAGGCAGTTCTGCAGGGATTCTCATCCAGTGCTTGCCTTAGAGATGTAGGTTGAGAAAGGGAAGGGGTAACATGTGCAGCTGGAGTGGTGGGATCAGTCGGAAGGCCTGCCTTCCCACTCCCCTCCATTACGCTGGCAGTATTGCTGTCATGCTGGCCTGGTGGATCAGGAAAGTCTTTGTCCAGCTGGCACAGGGCCTCAGCAGGTTCTAAAGCAACTTTGTCAATTGCCTTCTCATCCTGCCTCAGAACTGGTGTCGGCGGGGTGCTTTCACTTGATGGGAAAGCTCCTGAAAGAGCCACAGGCCGCTGGGCTTCACCTGGTGTCTCTGTCACAAAGGAACCATTTTGGAAGCCCTGGATCCCCTTGAAACAATGAAGGAAGTTGTGGGACAACATGGGCATGTCCTCTGCCAGTGTGCAGAGGTCTGGGGAGGGGAGAGCATGGTAAGACTCGCTGTCCTCGCTGCCACTGCTCTCCTGGGTGAAAGGCTCGTACGTGAAGTAGACCTGACAGGGCTCAATCTCAAAGGAGTTGGGAAGGTGGAAGAAGAAGTAGCCTTGGTTGGTGAAGCAGCTGGATATAGAGTGCCCACTGGTTTCTGAGGGAGGATCAGGAGTCAGGGGTCCCTTGGAAAGAAGAAGCTGGGATTCCTGGTCATTCTTCTGCATCACCTCCAGCACAGAAATTTCTGGGGTTATGCTGTTCACGCAGTATGAAGATGAGGAGAATGGGGAGGAGAGCCATTTCTGATGGGAAAAAAAAAAAAAAAAAAAAAAAAAACACAGGAGAGAGACTGTTATGCCCAAAGTGTAACACAGTGAGGAACAAAAGGCCTCCCCCCTTGAGCATCCACACCAATTAAGTGGCCATTTCTCTGGTCAAGCAAGAGTTGCAGGAGGTATGGGAGAGAAATTCACATCCATGATGTGAATCTGCAGGGTTTCAGAGGCAGTATATCTTTCTGTCATTTTTAAATCAAGAGAAGATCTTGCAAACCTATGTTATGATATTTTTGGGTGGGGAACGGAGGACTAAAGTGAAAGGAAAAGGAAAAGGAAAAGGAAAAGGAAAAGGAAAAGGAAAAGG
>CM021765.1:54352225-54414741 GCA_011076525.1 Nettapus auritus | reverse complement strand
AAAGGAAAAGGAAAAGGAAAAGGAAAAGGAAAAGGAAAAGGAAAAGGAAAAGGAAAAGGAAAAGAAAGAAAAAGATGAAAAGAAAAAGATGAAAAAGAAGGGGAAGAGGAAAATGGAAAGGAAACAAAAGGAAACAAAACACCTCCCTCCCCCACACTCTTCCCCTGTAGGTTTAGCTTTCAAAGGCTTTTTGCACGAAGGTTTTTCCAAAGCTTTGCTGTCCTCTGGGCTCTCTGCAGTTTGTCTCCACCCTTCTCGAAGCAAAATGTCCCTTGGGATCACCTCCCACGTCTTGCATCTGATGTTCCCTTTAATACTGCACAGAATGGTAATTGTCTTCTTGCAGCTGCCCATACCCAAAGAGAGATTGGGGAAGGGAGAAAGAGGGGGTGGAGAAGGAAGGGAAAAAGAAAGAACACAGAAAATAGCTAAGTGCCACCCAAAGTGATGGTAATTAGCAATAGGAGAGAAGGTAGGGCTCACAGCCAGAAGAAGGGGACCACAGCAGGATATCTGGGCAGCCTAGGGCAGGCAGGGAGGGACAGAAGCAGGGTGGAAGGGGATCTGAGAGGCCAAGCTCCCTCCCACAGGTCCTTTATATTCTCTCAAGTTCTCCTGTCAGGGGAGCAGTTTGCTGAGGTTTGCGTGGTTTGCAGTTTCTCGGTTCTGAAATTAGAGATGTATCAGCCGAGTGTCAGGTTTTAGGTCAAAAAATAAAACTTGAGCAGAGAACCCAGCAGCTGGTGCTACAGGCACATGAGTTGCATGCGCACATGTAGGTCTGAGGACCTGGTGTCTGCCCCAAGCATGTACAGCTGTACAGGCATATACACCTTTCCCTCATTTCTCCCTAATAACCACTTGGATCTGTTCCCAGTCCCATACCTGAATGTCACCTCCATGAACAGAGACGAGTGGGGGAAAGAATTTCTCGGGGTCTGGGATGTGAATCTTCAATATCTTCTTAAACCTTGAGAAGAGAGGAGATTGAGAAATGAAGCAGGGCCTGATCCTGACCTCTCTGGGGCTGTGATGGGAATAAGAGAGAGCATCCCAGCTCATGGGTACTGCCCTGGAGAAGGGTAAAGGTAAAGTAAAAACAAGCCCGAGGACCCTCCTTGCTCTTGAGTGGCCTGAAATGCAGTGGCTAAGAGATGAGCGATAGAGATGAGCCAGATAAACCTGATTTTGGACAATACACTACTCTCAGCCTTCTTCCTGGGGAAGCACAACCAACAGTTCACAGCCTTCCCTACCTTGGTGGTCACCTTAGCTTCTCCATTTCCCCCTGCTCCATGCATTATATGTCTGGGCAGCTCTCCCTTGTTTCCAAGGTCCAGCTGCTGCGAGCTGCCCCTTTTGGTTTTGCTGCCACCACAAAGACTCAGAGGACCCCATGGTGTGAACAGGACCATCACTGGCAAAGCTGTGTCACCACTGTCTCTCCTGTTAGCAGGATATACTGTGTGCTACAGCTAGTATTTATGGGACTTACAAACCTATCTGAGCATGTCATGCACCAGACCACTGACCTCTGCTTTACTGGAACCAGTGTGTTGTCATCCTCAGGCACCATTAAGTGATCTCATCTGCTCCTCAGTCCCTCAGAGAGGTCGGCTGATCCTGTCAGCTCTTTATTGAAGCTTTGCTGTGGGATGCTCTGAGGAGAGACCTTCCTGACCCCCGAAGGCAATCAGTGTACTCTCTGAAGCATAAGATTTTGCTAGTTCTTGCATATAAACTATTTTACATCACTGCAGATGCTATTTTTATTCGTGCATGTCTAATCCTTCCTTGGATCTTACCTCAGCATTATCTTCCATCCAATCTCACAGGTTAACTACACTCTGTGGAGAAAGGAGGCCTTTTTATCTTTTTGTTTGCCATGTAGCTAGCACTTCCTCACCTTTGTGTTATGACTCAAGGTAAAACAGTGACTTTCTCAGTATCCATCTCCTGTTAATATGCTTCTTCTTCTTTCCTTCCAAAGAAGCCATTCCAGCCTCTGCTTCCTTCTTCCCTGAGAACATTTCTGCCACCAACATCAGCGACCTGCTTCTCCATCCCTGTCCTGAGATGAGACAACCTGAAGCCATTTCTAACCTCACCATGCTGACAGGTCACTCTCTGTATTACTGCACTGGGTAACCTTGTGAGACACTTTCAGTCCTGACTAGAAGCTGTGTCTGCTGGCAAAAAGAAGAGATCTTTAAAGCATCACATAGATGTTTACCAGCATGTGATGAGACACTTTAGTAGAAGAACTGTACTCCTCACTCAAGAGTTTTCCTGAAGATCAAATACCACTCATCCTCACTGAGCTCTTGCGGGAGTATTAAGTAAGAAGGTCATGCATGGTACCTAGGCTTGCTTTGCCCTCTCTTCTGAGAGTGCCCAGCTCAGTAATGTATTTTTTGAGAGGTGATTTTGGTGTATCCCTGCCAGGGAGAACCACTGTAACCCATATATTGCCCCCCGGCAATAGAATTACCGAGGCATCTATTTTGAAGCCAGCCAGACCATGGCACTGGGTCTCAGGAGTATGGCACAATATGATTACAGTGTTAACACAACATCATCTTGGGTGGTGATATATCTGCTCAGACAAATGTCAGCCTTGAAAGCTTAGGTTATGAACTGTATATTTGAGTCCCTCTGTATGCTGAGTAATGCCAAATAAAAAATAAACCAGGTTATGAGAAGACACACAATATACAAGAGAGCAACAAAGAGGAAAACTTGACACTCATTTACCATTTCAGGGTCCGTAAGTTAATAAGGAAGGCAGTCCCAATGATCACGAAGATGCATGTGCTCACTATAAGAGCTGGCAGAACTGGCCGGGATGTTTCTGCAAGATGAGAGCGAGAGGGAGTTACTATAAAAAATTAGCCAGAATTTTGGAGTTAGGATCTGCAACTTTTCCATGTCTGTTCAAACTGATCATGTTATAATATGCTGTTAATTATAATAATATAATTAATATAATATAATACACAGGTCAGATAAAGGAGTTAATCTCTGTTGTGTAGGATGCCTTTGAACTGAAATGGGTTTGAGTCTTGGCATGTTTTAATAGATAATTCTTGCTAAACAGCTGTAATTCCCTGTCCATAACAGCACCACACCTGGGGTTTACTGCAGATGAGGTGCCACAGTGTACTGGTAGAAGCGTCCAGCATCCTGCCTCATTGCAAAAGAAAGGGAGTCCTAAAATCACCTTAACTGGGTTTGGGGAATTGGAGCAGCATTATAAGTCAGTGGGTAGGTAGAATCATGGGGTTCATGGGATTGGGTTAGAGGGTAGCGGGGCCAAGGATGGAGAAGGTTAGGGGTCAAGGGGCTAGCCTCTTTATTTGGACAGGTGGAGGAAAGTTTAGGAAGCTAGGGAGGTTTACAGCTTTCTGCCACATGCTGATTTTGGTACTTGGACTGTAGAGTTAGGAGAAAGAGACTGAATTTCCTAATTGAAAGCTCTGCCAGCACTCCTCAAGCTTTTCTGGAATCATCTTAAACTTTCTGTCTTAAACTTTCTGTCTTAAATCTGCCTCTTTCACACATCTCCCCAGGGCACCTTTGCTTGGTCTTGCTGTTCTGGTGCCCTTCTCCTCTGCCTGCCACCCCCATTTCCTTCCATCCCTAGTGCCACTTGGTCTGGGCCTGCAGGGCTCCCTTGGAGTAGCTGTAAGGGAGCAGAAGGAGATAAAGAAGACAGTTGTAGAGAGTCCTGTCTTTGCCTGTCCTTGGGATGCTACCAAGATCACTTTGTCTCCTTTGCCTCTGGTACCCTGGTTATCTTTGGGTCTTGGTTGCTGTGACAACCGGCTGCGGCTGTATCCTGTTCATTGACATCACACACTGTCAGAATTTGATCGCCACAGCAACACAGTGCCCTTTCTAAACATAGCTCCTCTGTTTATATCAGTGCTAGGCACAACAGGGAGGGACCGGGCACGGGCAGAGTGGGGGTGATGCAAGGGGAATAACCTCTAGCTGTTTATTTTCTGGAAAAGATGTGACAGAGCCCACAGCCCATAATTCACAGAAGAGACTCGCTCAGGTCACTATCTTTCAAGATTGCAGGTGCCCTCCATGCCGTAGTTCATGGTAATGACTGGTGCATATCTCAGCAGTCCTTTTTGGAAGCCACTTACACACATGTAAGTCTCTTTCATTCTCCCCGAGACTTTTCTTCCTAGGCTCTGGTTTCATTGCATTTCACTGATCAGTGGCTCTGCTGAACTGTCTCTGATTTACACCTTGTGGTTTTTTTCTGGCCTCTGGAAGTCAGAGGGGCTGCTGCCCTTTACTCCATTGGAGCCAGGGGGTCTTTGTCTTTAAGCCCTGTTGAATCAGCCTGACCTAACAGATTAGGAGGAACAGATTGTTTCCAATTTTTTTTTTTTTTTTTTTAATCACTCTTCAGTTAACACAATCCTCCCTACCCATCTTCCTCCAGCTTCCCAGCCTGTTTTGGTCCTTCTGCTTTGTTTTCTTGGAGTTTCCTCATTTCCCTCCATGTCAGACTGACCGATTCTGATCCTTACCGTCAACATGTTCTGTCTTCCACAGTATTGTCTTGCTCCAGTCACTCCACACGCCTTTGTAGGTACTGGAGTTACTTGGCTTTGCGCGGACAGCTGCCTCATATTTCAGGTTGGGGGACAGTCCCTCAAATACCACCCACATCTGGTCCTGATTAATGCAGAGGGTCTTGGCTTTCTGGAAGAAGGGCAAAATTAGAGCATCATCAACATCCTGCCATGGCTCACAGCATCATATATCAATCCCTTCCCAGGCCATCCAAGAGGACCTGTCTCAGATCCCTCCATTTTGTGCATAGTTTTGTTACAGTGGAGGATAAATCTTCTTCATTTTGTATTTCTCATCCCTTTCAGGTCTACCCTGGAGCTGTCTAGGTTTCTTTTGTGACAGCACTAAATAAAATAGGGTTCCTGTCTGCCTCCATGTCATCATCAAATGCTGGCAGCAGGTTATGCAGACAAAAAGGGGTGAGGAAGTAATTCTCTCTCCGGAGTCACTAAAACTTTTTTAATTCTGAGGGGAGATTTCTGTAAGGAAGACAAGGATTTGAATGGTGACATGTCTCAGTGCCCCTACTCTGTACTCACCTCCCAGGACTGGCTTGTGGTTCGGTACCGCACTTGGTATTGCCGCTCCCCATCCAAGTAGTGAGAGGAAATATTCAGGCTCCATGATAAGTTGTAGTTGTTTTTAGCTTTGCTAACCAGTTGAAGATTTCCTGGAGGTCTCAGTTTTACTGGAAGGAGAAAAAGAGCAGGAATGACACCAATGCACTCTCCATAACAAGGCTCCACTGGAAAAACCCATGTCGGCAGGGTTGGGGCCTTGGCTGAGCTCACAGACTCCAGCCATCCATGGCCAAGTGAGATGCTTAGAGAGTTCTATTCTGAGACCTCTCTGTTCCTCCTTCCTACCCACTGTCACTGGTGACAAAAGGCCTGGGACTGCATTAAAGGCAGCTCGTCCAGTGAGCCTCCAGTGAGAGTGGCCACAGCAGTCAGTGCAATCCCACACAGCCATGCATCTTATCTTGTAGGGGTGATCCACAAGGCAATTGTATGGACAGGAAAGGATCATAGTTTTGGAGACAGCTTCTTTCCAGCTACACTTTCAGAGAGGTAAAGCCACAGGGGCTGGAGTTATATAGACTGTCTGGGGTTAACTTTCTCAACCCCTGACTCCAGCCAGGCCTTCTTATGCCTCACATTCCAGCAGCTCCATTGGATTTCTTCTTAAGCCAGGTAGACATCCAGCAGAAGAATAACCCAAGCATATATATATATATATATTTCAACTGGATTAGTGAGTTGAATCAATTCAGCAGACTATTGCTTGCCAACACTGGCTTAAAGGAGGGGGGAACCACATAGCTCGTAGGAGGGATGGGGCAGCAAGACTTTCCCTTCCTCCTGCAGCACATATTTTTCAGAAGGTCAGCTGAGCTGACGTTTCCTGCTTGGAGCCTGCACTGCTAGGACAAAGCACTGTCACTCAGCTGTGTCCCAGATACAGGACAGCATAGGAAATGGCTGGCATGACACTGCACATTAGAGGTGCATGGTGCAGGAGTCAACGTGGTCCGTCCGTGCTAGTTGTAGCAGGGGACAACAAAAAGAGGTAAGACTAAAATCTGCTACGGGTGTTGCGTGGTTGCGGATAGGGAGAAGAAACTGGGTGTCACCTTGTGGGGAAGCTTCAGGGACTGCAAGACGGAAGAGAACTCACTGTTTGCAAGTGGACTGAAGTCTTCCAGTTGTGCAGGTGTAGAGCCATTCTCTCCAAGCCAGCAATGTACAGTCATGTTAAGACGGTCTGCAGTAGTGAAGAATTGAGACTGCAGGGAAAATTTACCATTAGTGACACTGAAGCCTCATCAATAACGATTCATATTTCTAAGTATTTCCTGCACATAAGTGGTTTAGGAATACTTGACAATAAATATGGATGACACTTGTGGTTGAAAGGCATAAGCCTCAGTGGTGAGTAGAGGTACCAAAGATTTATGCTTGATGTGGTTTGATTTTTTTTTGTTCACTGGAAAGCAGGGCACAAAATATTTTGGTATGCTATTTTAATAGGATTACTGCATGTGCTGATTAAACAGGAAAGATGTTACTTTCAGTGAGTGACATTTATTGAGACAAAATATTTTGACCAAAGTATTTTATGTTCATTTGTAAGGTTGAAATAACATGGAGATTAAATATTACTCTCAAAATGCAGTGGAGTTATGATGAGCTGATATAACGTGGTTCCACAATGATACTAAAGGGCAATGTACATCACAAAGTACTAAATAAGAAATAGGTAAATTAGCTTGATTAGAAAGAAAGGAGTTTGACAGAATAGTTTTTGAAGCTGTTTATGATTCCTGCAATTTGTATTTACACATAATATTCGAAAGTAAGAAAACTTGGCTGTTGTTAGAACTGGTTGTGACTATCCCAATAAGTACAATTAGCTTTTTTCTTTATCTTTTTTCCCCCCAAAATACAGGAACTACAGCAATTTCTGAATATGACAGGGAAGTACCCAATAAGCCTGAAAAAAAAAAAAAAGGGATTGATTTAAATAAAAAATAATAAGTAGCGGATTTGCATCACCATTGGCTTCATTGATGTGCTGCTTTTGCATCTTGCATTTGACGTGATTAACCAGGTTCCTCAGTAACTAATAATTTGGAAAATGGTAATGACCTCTTCAAGGAAAAATGAGGTCCAGAGGTGACCTCAGAGATGATGATCGTGGCCATTCTTCCACAGAGGAATGGATTAGGGCCAAACTCAGATAAAGGTGATGGGGGACACCGCATATTATCTGTCTGTCTTCTGCATGTGTCAGAACAACACGGCCCCGCTCACAATGAAGACGGTCCCCATGCAGGGCAACATGCAACAAGTCCAAGCCCAGAACTTCAGACAAGGATTAGGTCTGGGCTTTTTATAGTACTCTTGGGTGTCATGTTCTTTATTTGTCTCAAATTGAGAACCCAACCCTGTCATTAGCCAGGACATCCAAGATGAATTACTCACATTACTGTTTTTGCTGAAGGTCTTGATGCATCTCCTCAGTTCTGTTGTGTGTTCTGCCTTAGGTAATTCACAATGTTCCTTGAATTTTTCGGGTAAGAAAATTGACCTGGATTTTAAGCAGGAGAACACCAGTGAGCTGGGAAGTCTGTTTTATATGGAGTCAGATTTTATCTAACACTAAAGGCCTTTCAGAGAACATTGCATCCTACCTTACTTACTGAGCAGGTTACAGCTAGGATATAATCCCACTTTCCTTCCCCTGTGCATCATTCAGACAAGTTTTATGTGCTGGCACATGGAGAGTTAATGCATCCCAGATTTTCAATGGCAGAGATGATAGGAGGTTTCCAAACCTCTGGCTACCTCCTCTGCTTTCTGTTGATATGGGACAGAGATGCCTGTTTCTAGGGTTTTACACATCTCTTTCAAGTCACTGACAGTACTGTAGCATTGCAGATGCAAGTGAGACATATCTCTTGAACTAGATCACATCCCAGCCAGCCAGGACTGTACCCCCCACTTGGCAGTGCTGTGCCATGATCCCTCTTCTGCTCTGACAAGTGTGGCTGGACAGGCTAAGCTGAGACATTGCACAGGGGGTGGCAGGGTGGGAGAGCGTCGGTGTGGTTGAGGGGAGAACAGATTGGGCTGACTGCGCCAGCCACAGGGTCAAACCAGACTTGGTGGTGTCTTTGCCTCAAGCTTTCCTAGAGGACACAGCTGTAACCCTGCCCTCTTTGGGGGACAGTTGAAAGAGTTCTGGGGGACCAAGAAAACTCATTCTCCCATTGAGTGGCTTACTTCAATGGGAAGCAAAATAAACTGGTCACACAAACCCTAGGTGTCTTAGAGCCCTGGTCAGCCAATGGCATATTTCCAAACTCGTCCCAAATTCCAGATCCAACCTTTTTGATTCAATCCCATAGGGCAAATGAATGTTCGTCTATCAAAGCCCATATAACAGACCCCAGAGCATATTTGCCCGTCTCGCCCCATTGGAGATGTCTTTACTGATGGTCAGGAGCAACCCACCCACTGCCAGAACCATGCCGGGCCTCTTCTTATACCGGGCACCTAGGGATGCCCTGAGTAGACCAGTAACTCTTGACTCAAGATGTCACTCATGGAGACCACAGAGAATCAGCCAGCATGCCTCTGTCCCTGTCTCTACACACCAGAGGGTAGCTACCAGGGAAGAAGGAATTTTGGAAAATGAAGCACGACAACGCTACAGAGTTGGAAGATAAGCAGTGCTAGGCCATTTGGGACCCTCAGATGGCAAACACTGAGCAGTAGCCAGCATCTCCATCCACCTGGGGTCAGAAAGACTTCAAATGGAAAGCCCTCATCTGTGTGACTCCACCATACCTGGCCTGGGGAGGGAGAGCCTACACTGATGTGAGGTGCTACATTTTCCAGGACACGTCTCATTCAAAGTATCATCTTTCCTCAGCCTTTCTGGTCACCCACCTGGTAAAAAATGGTAGTTTTGATGAAATCTCCAGCTGGCATGGCGCATCAGCAAGGTCCCTGCCTGGGGACCAATCGCAAAAGATTGCTGCCCGCGAGTCATACCAACAAGCGAGACTGGAGGTGCCTGCCAGCAGAGAAGAGATGGACAGCAACGTAGCTGAATTAGCAATGACTTTTGGCATTAACAGTCACCCCAGACAATTCTGCCCCATCCCAAACTACAGAGTCCTCATAGCTGTCTCCAAGTATGAAAGGCAGAACCACTCACTCCTTCAACTGCTCTATGTCCCTGGAGGTTGGTGTGCTTGTAAAAGATCTTTAATTATTGCAGCCTCCTCTGGTTGTATGTTACAACATGGACATTGCACAACAACACACCACGGCCCAGGCACTCCATCTGACACCCCCCTGCTTGTCCAGGTGAAGAGCATCCCTTCTTACCTTGCATAGAGACTGATGCCAGCAAGAGAGGCGTGAGGCTGAGCAGCCAGAGGTGACACAGGAGCAGCAAGGAGGGATTCATCTGTACTGGGGACACACTGCAAGAGAGAAGGGGGCCCCCCCCCCCCCCAACACAGCTCAGCAATGAAAGTTAAGAAGTTGTCATCCCATACAAGGTATCCACTGTCAAAACTGGTGTCAATCTTCCAGGCTCAGAAACTCATATTCCTTCTCCTCTGCCTTTCCCTCAGCACCTCATTGCTCTCCTGCCTTGAGGTGCTTTGCTCAGCACTGAAACCATCCACAGTGCAACACAGACAGGCTGTTTGCAGAGGTAATGTCTTCTGGAAATGTGTGTGAGTGCACAGCCCTCCGCGTGTATTGTTTCAGGCTGCTTGCTGACTCAGGTAGAGAGTGCTACCGTGGTTGCACACGGCTGGTGTTGCGAAGAGCTGCTTTTTTTGGTAAGCCCTAGGGCTGAAATCACTAGGTGCTTGCTGCGTAAGAGGGCTCTCCGGCTACAACTAACAGAAAAGTCAGTTTAGGAGGTAGATTTTGAATGGCTTGTTTGGGACTGGGGAAAAAAATTAAATTAGGGGGAAGTTTACCAAGTTCTAGAAAGGCAAAGCTTTACCATATCACGAAACATTAAAGTAATGCACAAATCATGTACCATCCTTGCCAATTAGACCCCACATCACCTTGGATGGACATGGGCTTTCAGGTATAGCAGAAAACTCAGACTTTGCAATTAGGTAGCTACAGCATCCCTCATTCCCCTCTGGCACCCAGAGAAACTCCTTGTCTTACAGAGCCCATCCAGCTGTGTGCTGTACTACACACACAGGGCTTATGGGCTTCTCAAGTGAGCCTCCCCCTCTTCCCATCCACCTGGACACCCGTACCTCAAGGTCTGCCTCTGCCCTCAGGAGAAGGGACCATCCTCACCTCTCAGGGAGCCTGCAGCACAGGCAGGGCTAGGGAGACCAAGGTAGAGACTCACTGAACCCTGCTGAGGACTGCCAGGGGAGCGGGAGCGGAGAGTTTTTAAAGGGCTGGCATGAGGCATGATACCGATTCCCGTTGTGATAAAAGATTAGGTTCAGAGGAAGAAAAACAGGACGACAACACATTCATAGAGAAAAGGGGAGAGAAAGAGAGAGAAAGCACCGACGTGGTTGTGAGATGTGGGGTTTGATTTGAGGACTGTGGAAAGACAGAGAGATAAATATATGCTCAGCCCTCCCCAACGGCAAGAATCAGTTTGTCAGACTGAAACTCCTTCCAAGACGCTTCTCAGATCAGCCACCCCCATGTGGGACAGGGCTGGCATCGCCCCCTTTACCTTCCACTCCAGGCACCCGGTGCTCCAGGCAAAGGGGTCCCCAGGGACAAGGCGATGGGACTGGATGGATGCAGGTGCCGGCTGCCAAACTGGGAGGGGAACAGGGAGAAGGGAGAGGGGATGGGGAGGATCGTCGCTCAGTGCATGTCCAGCTGCCAGCCAGCAATTCTGGCAGGAGAGGAGAGGGGCAGGTCTGCTGTGGAGCCGTTCCTCCTGTCTGCGCTCGACCTCTCTCTATCTTCTCTCTCTCACCTTTGCACAGGAAGCTGCTGCTTGCTTGCCTTGTCAGACTGAGACGAGGCCCTGAAGTATCGAAAAGGCTAGCAAGGCCGAGAATAAAAAGCCCCAAACCACGTCCTACTTCCTGCTGGTAAAGCAATAGGTGCAGAAACAAGGGTGGAGGGATCAGGTGTTAGCTTGCAGTGCTCAGATATACTAGGGACCAGTCTGTAACTATTGCTGGGAAGCAAAAAAGAGAGAGAGAAGGACCTGTCCTCTCCAGACACTGTTGAGAGACCCATAGCTTCCTCTTTCAGATACCCAGACAGGCAGGCTCACTCAGGGTGTTCACATGTGCACAGACCAATTTGAAACTGGGGTAGGAGTCACTCCGCAGTAGAAATGCTGTGGACCACTTTGTGAAAAATAGCTCGAGTCATTGACCTAAGCAACACCAGAATGAAACCAGCTTCCCCACCAATGCCCCACTTTCAGAGAATCCATCCTGGGTCAGAGCTTGAGTAGAACGAGGCCAGCACTGCGGCTGAGCAAGCTGGAGGCACAGCCCTCACACTTGCAGATGGTGTGACACCGCAGGGACAGCTGTCCCGCAGTGTGCCTACCCAACCAAACACCCTGATTGCCCCACAGAAGAAAGAATCCTTCCCTCTGACCTGACTATCTTGGCTAGTTTGGCCAGGCAGTGTGGCCCTGCAGCAGCTGCAGTGCCTGCTTTACATGGCTTGTCCATTTGGCAGCTGGAAAAGGTGCAAAAACTATGTCCACCTTCTTCTGAGGCTCTGTGTGCCCTTACCTTGACAGACATAATCCCTCACAGTTCTCCATGGAACATTTCATATTAGAAGATCCTTTCATTACAAGCATCTTCCCTAACACCCTTTGCCTTCCCCTCCCCAGGCAGCCTCCCCCACACAAATTCAAGTCCACAGCCCATTTCACAAGCAGGCTTGCACACACACATCTCCCCACACACCTCTCTTTTTCCATACACACAAAATGCTCTGAAAAGCAGCACATCGCATTTCCTGTTTGGTCTGGGCTGTACAAAGATGGCCACTGGTGTGGGGCAGGAGGAGGCGAATCTCCTTTTTTATACACTGTGGTCACCATGCTCTGCACTGCTCACCTTTCTCTCCTACAGCAAGCAGCTCAAGGCTAAAATTCAGGTCCGGTAGCAGATCTTGTTGACCAAAAGCTGCAAGGGGCTAATCTCAGGCCCCAGGCTGTTCCTTTTTGAGGTCTCTAAGAGCAAGATGATGGGGCCTCCTGTAACAGCTAAGGGATCTTGGTTTCATGTAGTGGAAAAAGGGTGTGGGAGGAAGATGAGCTTTTAGTCACACACAGGCAGTCCAACCTAGTAAGTGGATTTCAGAAGATATCAGACCTCAAAAAGAGAGGGTGTCGAAGAAAAACAGTGATTTGAAACCATGTGTGGAGTCATTCTGAAGGAGGGTGCAATGCTGGCCAAGGCCATTCCTGGCAGAGCCTTACAGTTCAGGTTCCAACCCAGCATCAAGCATTCACTTAGGCAGAGGCCTGGAGCACAAAACCTCTGTCCTCACCATGCTTGGCATGGTCCAGGGGTCTCAGAGGCATCGTAAAGATGTTCTTGCTAGCTATCTGAAGGCCAGCAAGTTACAGCTACCCTTTGTGAGGGAAACATGGGGAATCTGGCCAACCAGCCCCTGTCGAAGAGGAGCAAGGGTGAAGATGAGCTGTACGTTTGCCTGCCCTGGTCATCACAGTGTACCAGTTGCACCTTGGAAGTTCCCACCAGGGTGGAGCTGTAATGGCCCATGAGTTGAAGAAGGGCCAAGAAATGGGTCTCAAGGTCCTGAGGCCTTGAGCTTCTCTTAGCATTTTTGCCAGTACCTGTTTAGATCATATTTGCCAGTCCTAGAGAAATGGCCTATGGCCCTGAATGTCCCCAGGGTGCTGGAGACAACTGTTGGGCCCTGTGGGCATGGATATATTCTTGGTGGGAGTTGTAAAGGTTGGGTGAAGGGGACTTGTTGCAGAGGTCTGTGCATAGAGTTTGGGCTGAAAGTGGGAGACAGGACAGGCTCTGTTGATAGTAGCAGTAGGAGCACTGATAGGAGCACTGCATTATAACTTTGTGTGTGGCACCTGCTCTTGTCTTGTCCTGAAACTGTTTCCTGGCTTCGAGGGCTTTTCTACACCAAATCCTGGTACAAGAAGCTCCTGGCATGTATCACCAGGACACAGGCTGCAGTTCCCAGGAACTCTTAAAATGAACACAACTTACTCTGGTGCAGAAGTCATCCGACGAAGCAATGAAGTGCTCTGTGAGTAACTCCTTGGTACCGCCAGCTCTGCAGCTGCAATGCAGTATTTGTATTAACCATCATTTTTCCTGTTTGTCCTTCAAACGGAGAAATCTGCACCTTCCTTCAGATAAGCAATCTCTCTGGGAAAGAAAGCACAAAGCACCCCTTTATTGCTCAGCTAACCAAGAAAAGAAAATCCCACTGATCTGATCTCTCCCCCCCCCCCCCCCCATTTTAATGTGTAAGATACAGATGAGGCTCTTTTTGCACTATGGTACCTAATATAGTGGAATAGTAAAATTTAACTTGTGACAGGTCACTAGTGAAGATAGGCAGGTGAAAACAGTAGTGAAGATAGGCTACAGGTGAAAAC
The DNA here is from genome assembly GCA_011076525.1 of Nettapus auritus. Classification (NCBI taxonomy): domain Eukaryota; kingdom Metazoa; phylum Chordata; class Aves; order Anseriformes; family Anatidae; genus Nettapus; species Nettapus auritus. The sequence goes on along the minus strand of CM021765.1, from coordinate 54,401,004 downwards.
AAGTATGGATCTGGTCAGCCAATTCACTGAAGGCTATGTTTTTCTAAATCTGGGTCTCTGCAATAGATTCTTAGGCAGATTTTTTGGATATCTAGTAAGGACTAATGACAGACTGAAGACTTTCTCAATGAACAACATACAAGAGAGCCAGCTCTCCTCTACCCAGCCAGCTTTTCTTAACGGCAGTAGGGGATATACCTCTTTGACAAGTGCAACTGGAGTTGATTGATTTTTTTTCAAAATTGTGGGAGAAGGAGAAATGGTCTGACAGATCAACTAACAGACAGTCAAACACCCATGCATAAACACACAGGCTGCCTTTAGTATGTTTAATTTCTGTCAGAAACACATTGAGAATATACTAAAGCAACAACTATGTAGAGTAAGTAAGACAGGGTTTCGTATATAGGTAAGATACCACATATGTATCCAGACCCCGTCTGATACACATAAATATGATTGCTCTCAGCGTGGTTTTTAGACTTGACTGCCTGGGACATTGCGCAACTGAGAACTTGGCACTTTTAATCTCCTTTACATCGACATTGTTAGGAATGGTGCCATTTGTAAGTTAAAAAACTAAGCAAAACCACATTGTCAGCGACACATGCGAGGTGTTCTTGTGATTACCTTCCTGTCCTCATAATGGTGACTGAGGCATGCAAACTCACCCGTGAACTCTGCTGTGCAGTGTTAAAGCGGCAGGTAAAAGTGTGGAGTTGGAGGTTTGGTTAAAGGTGTTGTTTGGGTCATATCAGTGTGTCAGAGGTAATGTAAGCTTTTTTAGCCCTCAAGGCTGGGGAAGGCTGATCTTTTTCCTCCCCTCTTGCTTTCATTAGAGAAGAGTGGTGCTGCTGAAACTTCTCATTTTCAGTTGCATGTCCACTGAGAGTCTCTTCAGGATGGCAAAGGTGAACAGGGAACACTTTCACTAAGTACACAGAGAGTGAAGAACTGTGAAGGGCAAAATATGATGCGGTGTTGAATTATCCCATGATTCATCAACACATTAGCTGTGTTCAGGCTAGACACATACTTTCCCTTTGCCAGCTCTCTGCAGGGTCTGGAGTCCCAGGCTAACTGGGACGCCTGGCCTGTGGTTTACAAACCATCCGACTCACCAGGGATGATCTCAGTGGAGGGCTCAAGAGACCCATCTCAGTGTCCTGTCCCTGTAGCCCTCTGGAGTTGGGCAGTGGGAAGGGTTCAGAGTCAGCAGGAGGTGAGGGGATGAGGGCAGAGATGGCCCTGATGGCTGCCAAAGTTTGCTTTCTGCCAGGATACATTATGAACATTTCTATACGCTTTTAAGGTTATTTTTGGTACTTTCCAAATAATGTTCTTTTAACTATAACCTTTACTTTGAATTTCCTGCCATACATATACATGTGCTTCTCAAAACTACAACATTGTATTACATCTGCCGTTATCTTCCCCTTAAATTGTGGTTCTACTCTGAAAAACGTCTGTTAAAATGGCTCTGCGGGGAACCGCTGTTTATTGTATCAGCGATCTCTTTATTGAATTTGTTCACATTACCAGTCTATAAGAGGCTTTGCTTTGTATCAAAATGGCAACTTTGGTCTGACATTAAAGCATTGAGCTCTTTTTGTTCCTCCTTCTCCAGCATCCCTAGGGATGCTGTTGCTATAGGCTAAATGCTGCTCCCAGGTTAATCTCTGTAACTGTGTTAAAGAGGAGAGGCACTTAAGCAACAGAATTTAAGTTCTGGGATCACATTCCACAACGGGGTCACCGTGCTGGCCAGCAAGTGTTAAGCCCACCTACACAGCAGACAATATTCCAGTGTTTCTTGCCTTCCAACTTCCGTCCCACAGAGAGTAACCTGATAAATCTGCCTGATAAAAGCAGAAGACATCAAATATATACAGAGATGAACAAAATGTTCAGGAGCAGGGATTTTCATGCCCTGCATGCTGTGTAAGAACATGGATAAAAGTAGTAGGAAGACGAGATATTGGCAGGAGTGCTGACCCGCAACAAGTCTGGGGCTGTAGGTGGGAGAGGATGGAGGAGGTGTTCACTTTCCCTCCCTGCCAGTGATGGTCGCAGGCCCAGAGAGGTGGAGAAACAAGGGTGGGAGGGGAAGCATGCTACTTTCAAGCAGTTTCACTCTTAGTTTGCCTGGTTGTCAACACACGTCTTCGAACTCATGAGCATGAACACAGGGCAACCATGAGATGCTGTCACTCAAGACCTGAGACCTGACTTCTTGCTATGTTTGTGTGGAGCTAGGCAGTGTCAGGACCTTGGTCTGAAGGGCTGGAAGTCAAGCAGCAGACTGAAGAGAGCTGTTAGGTGTGGGTGCCTGTCTCCCTGATGGGTGTGCGTGGAGCAGGCTTAGCTGTCGCATTTGCAGAGCCATTGCCCGTGGTGCCACAAAGGTGACTTGGACACGGAGTCACTGAAGACTTGGGTTCTCACTCTGGGCCTGGCACTCCATGTCTCTCAGTACTCTTGGGCTGAGGAACCTGAAAGAATACCAATATCTACTCCCTTCTCTGAGCATAAGGACATAGTGTGGGAAATAGAGTATGTGTTTGAAGCAGAGCAGTGTGACAAGTGGTAGCTGAATTGTGGTATCTGCATGTGCAGATGGTCTTTAGCCTGGCACACCTGTGATGGAAATCTCATCAGTGCAAGATGGAAGGAAGGTGGTGTACCCATGGGACTACCGACGTATTTACGCAGCTCTCACATCCTGTCTGAGTCTCAGTTTCCACAGCAGAAAAAGAAGTGTGAGGGACATTTTCCCATCTTTTTGAAGAACTGAGACTCTCAGACCAGGGAAAAGGTCCTGCATCACAAACAGGTGTCCACTGACCAGGTTTGCAGGGACATTATCAGCTTCTACTATTAAAATGTGCCTATACGAGTCCTTGAAGGTTCCCATTGCATTGAAAGCTGAAAACATATGGCCAGAGCACATTGTGATCTTGCTCACAGGCCAGTCTTGAAGATGGGATATCTGTGCAAGTTATGTGATCTGTCAGAGACCAGTCTCATACAAAATCTGTACCCAAGCAAGATAATCAACAAGTGTTAACTGGCCAGTTTACTATTCAGCACCAGTGACTGCTCTTGCCCTTGGGGCAGATTATTACCTTGTTACCTGGACAGTCTTGGAAATAATAAAGCCCTGCTTTATTTTGCAGCTTGTCAAGGTGTTATACCTCTGTCTATTTAAAGTGTTTGTGTGCATACTTGACAAGCCTAATAGGAAGCAATGATACATTGAGAAGAATTCAGAGATTTCTTGTACATTCAAAATTGTTTGAAGGCAAGACACGACACTGCAAGGAGATTCTAGGGAATAAACCCTCAGGTGCTCTGATTAGCAAGGCCTCCTCTCAGTTTAATGACATTCCACTTCTTTCTCCACAGTAAAATTCATTACAATAATGACCTCCATTCTGCTCAGAGCTCTCATTGCTTCTTATTTTCTTCATCTCTATCTGAGCAGTTGTTGGAAAGGGATTTATTAGATTGTTGATTTTATTTTAAAATACGTTTGATGATGTCATACTCATGCCAACACCCCCACCCTCCCTCCTTAAGCCCTTCTGGAGGTTACTGACTTGTGACTACGGCAATTACTATTTTTCATGTTATTAAAATGCCTGAACAGAAATTACTTATTTGTAGGCAGCTTCTTGTCTCCTTACCACTCTGCACATTGAATTGCATTCCTGTTTCTCCCCTGGGCTTTATCAGGAGAGCCATTTTTCCCCCTGCTCTGTGTTTTCCCAGGTTCAGCTCCCTATTTGCTACTCTACCTTCTTTGCTCCTTTTTATTCTCCAACTCAGGAGGCAAAAGTTGTGATGAGAAAGACAATTGCTACAGCCAGTGTCCCCGGATGGAAGGAATAAAATGGGATGGTGAAGTCCATGTCCATGGCCTGACTCAAGGATTTCAGGGCACTTCACTCCCCCTAGGGATATTCTGCCTTGTGGAATAGGTCAGCACAAAGGGCTCCTCATCCCTCTTGAGAGCCCACCTCTGTCACGGTTTTAGCTCTGGCCCTGGTTCTCTGAAGACTTTTCCTCTCAGGGATTTCTCCTCTGGGGTGGACTATCTGTAGCAGAGCAGCTCTGCAGCTAGACAAAGCTTTAATGTATGGTGGCACACAACTGAAGAGGCCATTTTCCAGCTGGGGGGGCTGGAGTAAGAAGATCTTGTTACTGAGACTGCTAACCTAGTGAACCAGGTGAACACTTAGGGGCCACCAGTCAGAGAAAAGACAAGCAGTGTGGAAATGGCTACTTTTTCCACCGTGGCTTCTGAGGAACCTGGAATTATTCCTTGAGAGATGTGACACAGAGCACTTTGTACGTGAAACTTCAGATTCGTTGCTAAAAACATGAAGCCCAAGCCACTTGTCATCACATTAACCCCACTGATTGCACAAGTATTTGGAAATGGGATGTGGAGGTTTCAGGGTAGATAGAACTTGGCCCCTTGAAAGAAAGGCAAGACCAGAATGTGACTTTCCTTTTCTTCTGGTTGCTGAAAATGGCATGCACGGACAGTAGGAAAAGGCCTTTTTGAACATTCCTCCAGCACCTTATGCAAAAGAAGCAGAAAAGGGCCCAGAGCATTGCAGCAGTCTGTACTTTCATTCTTCCTCTCCCTGCAGCTTGAGAGAGCAATTACAACCCTAGCAGCCTGCATTGGGCTAGGAGGGCTGTTTCAGTCAGGGTGCACAGTTGGGAGCGGGCTGCGGAGAAGGTCTCGGGGGGGAATGCCCTCTGTCTGCACCTGCGCACACATTCACACACACAAATGCACGTACACAGCTGCAGCTAAGGTGGGAAACATGGAGAGGGCCAGGCTCTTGGCTCCACTCGAATGCTTACCCTGGAAGCAGCCCAAGGACAACGCGTGTCCACAGGCACCAGAGTCCCATCCCTTAGTCATGTGTCCACAGGTGACACCTTCATTCCACGAGAAACTTGCACCATTACTTCTACGTTTGAAGGAGAAGGGTGTTAGTGCATTTCCCCTTTGCTGACCTCCCTTCCTTGCACCCCAACAGAAAGGATCCCCTCTTTCTTTCTCCTGCTCCCCTTTGCAAGCAGCAGGTTAGTTTATCAGACGTTCTCAATGCCCAGAGGGAAGCTGGCGGTCGAAAAGGACCGCTCTGAGGTTTTTTTCCCCCTTCCGTCTTGGAAACGATGCTGGCAGCCTGGTGCAGCAGCTCTCCCTCCTTCCCCCCCTCCCCTGCTCGGCCCCCGTGAGGGGGGAGGAAGAGTGTGGGCGGTGGAAGGAGCTGTGGTCCCCAGATGTGTGAATTGTTGCCGAGAAGAAATAGCGCACCACGGACAAACAGCAGAGCAGCTCAGCTGAGGGACAGCCATCGCTCTGGGCTTGCGTCACTGACCTTTTCCTCTTGCCCTTCTCAGTCCTCACCTGACCCTCCCACCGCTTCCCCTGCACTTTGCGCTCAGAAATCTCTCTGCACAGCTCTTCACAGTGGTGATTAGAGCAGGCACAGGAGCTTAAAGAGGGGGAGGAAAGTGAAAAAAAAATCTGCAGCAAACAGAGGGCTTTGCAGTGATCATCTCTGCATTTCCACAGAATTCATGTTGCCACCCTGCAGGTCAAGACTGTGTGCTGACCCAGCACACCGCTGTCCCTGCCTGGTGCAGCCTTGGCAATAAAGGCACAGCAGTTCTGCCTCTGCAGCTGGCAACCTTACAGATGGGGGAGGAGAAGTAAGCCTGTCCTAGGGTCAGGGGAGTGCTTCAGACCGAAGTATCATGAACAAATGGAAATTCTGAAGAAAAAAACAAAAAACAAAAAACAAAAAAAACAGGAACAACCTTGAAAGCTTGGTGCAACTGCAAAGTCTGCCTAAGTGTTCTAAAGAGTCAAACAACACGTCCAACACAGCAGATGGAGGGAAGTGGGAGTCAGGGTGAAGCAAGGGTTTGGGAGGTGTTTTGGACTCTGTGTAGAATGGTAATTTTGTGGGTCCTTGGCTCAAAGATGTGTTGAATTTTTGGAGGGACAGAGCTGGGTTACCTGGGAGTCCTTTCTAGCTACCTGCTCCATTCCATTACTTCAGGAGAAGGATCGAGAACACATGGAAAACAAAATGTGTGTGGGGAGAGAGAATGAAAGAATGCCATGAGCCCATACAAGCATGTGTGGGGCAAGCAAGAGAATGCAGTGAGCATCAGGCACCCCACGAAACACGCACCCATTTTTTTACGTATGTCCAATGACCCATTTTATTTCTCTTTGACCTTTCTCTTTGACCTAAATGAAGGTAGAAAAGGACAGTGCAACAGAAAGTTCCCATCCAGTTCCTTCTGGGATGCTTTGCCCAAGTCTTGCACTAGGACAATGTTTTGCTAAATATTTGGTGTCTGGCCAGGACTTCAGTACAGGAGAGCAGGTTAGTGAAAATGATACCTGCCAGATGGGTGTTAGTGGGACAGGAGACCTGTTGTCCTCCCTCCTTTTGCTGGGCATTCCATTCCCTTGCGTTCTTTGAAGCACTGCAACTGTCCCCAGTGGCAATCAGTGAGGCTTGGACACTTCTCACACCTCAGAGGTGAGCTGCAATTTGCATTGTTTTGGACTCCCTGGTGGTTGAGGCATATTAACAGATTTGAGGTTGATGCAGATAAACATCACTTCTTGAAGGCATGGGTGCAAGTAGCTTAGTGCTAATCAACCCCCAACTCCTGCTCACCCAGGACTGGATTCCAGCCTTGCAGGGCAGATGGGGAGTGCTTTGCTCCTTAAATTCTCAGACCCAAGAGCCATTCTTAGCCGTTGCCAACAGACTTGGGAACGTATGAGCTTCTGCAATAATTCCTTGTCCATTTGTGAGTTAACTAATGCAAGCTCAAGAAATGGGACTGGTTTGTGGGTTGAGAAGCTGTCAGAAGCCTTTGACTGGGACCTTCTGCCTGCCACTCACTGTGGTATAACTGTGGGAGAGAGATCACAGAGGGAGAGCGGGGGAAGGCATGTCATCAAGCGAAGGAGCCGTGCTTGTACAGAAGAGGCCTGGCACCTTGGCCCCCTGTACCCACCTTCTGATAACATCTTCATAGCGAGCCAGGCGTGCAAAGGGCAATGGTTTCCGTTGGCAGGAAGGCGAGAGATGTCCATATGGGGCTGGTATGTGCGCGTGTAGACGTGTGTGGGTGTGACAGCAGAGCGCAGCTCCGAGCTGGCCTCTGAAGCCTAGCCAGGCCCAGCAGATGCCCGTTTTACCACCATGGAAAATCCACCCACACAGCTGAGGTGCGAATGAAGCAGGTTGTCTGGGCGGTTTGGGAGGGAGAGCTGGATGGAGCGGAGGGGAAACCTGCCACTTTACAGAACCTTCTGAATGGTGCAGAAATCCCTGATGTGGGACAGATCCTGCATATGGTCGGAAGTGGAGATGAGGTTCAAGGGGCTGCCTGAGACCTCCTCCATGGCTGCCCTATGGTGCTTTGGGTGCAGACACGCACACTTGTGTCCGCATGAGCACTTGCTGCAAACCTGAAGGTCTCCTTCTCGTCCTCACACCCCGGAACAAACCCTATACCACCCTTCCAGCCTTTCATACCCCTTTTCTTGCCCTGCTTCTCCTTTCCCACAGCTATCACAGGGTGAGGAACTCTCACAGGGCCTCCAGTTTCTCCTAAACTGAATCTGACATGCATTTCCTCTCCCGGAGACAGCACTATCTCCTGCCCTTTACCGTCTCTCCCTCCCTCCCTCCCTCTCCCTTCATATCTGCAAGACTACAAACCCGCAGAAAACCAGTTTAAAAGGCCAACTCCTTGGCAGATACCTTCATGAGGTTTGCATGGGCCCCCACCTCAAGCTTGATGTATGGAAGACACTCTTTACCATGAGGGTGGTGAGGCACTGGAGCAGGCTATCCAGAGAAGCTGTGCATGCCTCCTCCCTGGAAGTGTTTAAGGCCAGGACGTATGGGACTTGGAGCAACCTGATCGAACCTGATCAGGGAAGGTGTCCCTGCCCATGGCAGGGGGATGGAACTACATGATTTTTAGAGGTCCCTTCCAACCCAAGCAATTCTGTGAGTCTATCATTCAATTCCATACCTTGAAGGAATTTGAGAAAACACGTGATGGGGTGAATGAGGTGACTGGAGGTCTCTATGGTGGGCTGTACACACTGACTGGGCAGCAGAGCTGTCTCCAGCTCTAGGGCTCTTCCTTCAACAGCATTGCAGGGTCCACATTGCCTGAGCTGAGCCTCACCCTTTGCAGCTCCCCAGCCAGACATCTATGGTGCTATGGGGGGCACTGGCTAAAGTCCCTGCCAGTGATGTATGCATCTTAGCCCCAAGGGACTGGGCCAAACAGACTAGACATCAGGTGGCACGTTCCTCTCCAAGTGGATGGGCTGAAGGACTGAATCATAGAAAAGGTTTCTAGAAGGTCTGGCTACACATTTCCGCTCCTCCCTCCTCCTTCACTCCTCAGCTTTCGTAAGTGTGACAGAGGCACCTCCAATCTACCAGCATCTCACCTCAAGGGGCCAGAAACATGCACAAATACAGCCCCGGAACTTCCTGAGGACACATTTCTAACTGTTTCCTCAGAAACAAATAAAAAAACAGTAGAGGGTTATATCTGGTCTCAGATATAACAGATCACCACATTTACTAACATATATATAGCCCTAGCTCTGGGCCTGACACAGGACTAAAGAGCCCTGTAAGGATGCACAAGGTTATGTTTTCCACCCCTTGCCAAATGAACCGTCTGGTACATGTCAAACCACATGAGAAGCTATTCGAAGATGAATGAGACTCAAAATAAAAGGTCCTATATGGGCTTCTGCTCTTGTTTTCTTGTCCATTCCTCCACCTCATTAGGAGTGTTCATCCCCTTAGTCCAAACCCTGAGGATCCTAAACAAAACCCCACTTACCTCTTCCACCTGCATGGAGACCTCCAATAAGCGTCCTCCCTGCCCTTGGGACTCTAACCCTCCCAGATCTTCCACTCAGGCCTTGACTTCTTCACTCCCACCAACCTTCAATGCTCACCATTTTCACCAAGTTTATGTGCAGTTGTCACTTGTCTTTGCATTTCTGCATTTGCCTTTGCCATCACACCCAGGTCTTCCAAAACACGTACCCAGCTTGAATCTGTAACTACCCCCTGCCCCGATGTTAGCAAGCACAAGTATCTAGGCAACAATTTAATGTCCCTCGTGTCTGCACTTCCTGGCTTTTACCTCTTGGCACAGAAAACAGAACCACCACAGGGAAAACTCACTTGTGCTTACTTAGTACTTGATAGATGGATCTGCCAAAAACTTCACAATCTAAAGGACCTGATCCCACTAAGGAGAAGTCCGGCCTTAGTCCAGCCTTCCTCGATAGAACTAGTTAAGTACCTGAAGATCAATCTGACATTGTGCTGCCTTCTTTTTTTGATAACTTCCAAAGAATTCTTCCCTGATTTTCCTTAAAAATTTACCAGGAGAGGGAAGAGAGGTGTCATAATTGAAAGTATCGGTGTAGCAAATGTTTTTAAGGAAACAGATAGGGATTGCTGTGGATTTCCAAGGGAAATTTCAGAGCTGAGTTAGTGGTTGTATCTGTTTGTTACAGGTTAATATCTTTTTCATTGCACTATTCTGCCATACTCAGAGCTAGAAGGAATAGGCTGGGAAGGAAAAATAGGTCTAAGTGCAAAACAACCAGGGAAAAAAGTTTAATACCACAGAATTTATATATATATACACACACAAAAGTTCTTGGAGTTTGTTTTTGTAACATAAAGCACCATTAATTCCACAGCACATTACAACTCAGCCTACTACACCTTCCAGAAAGCACCCAAGACTCCTGAAATCTGATTTAGCACCAAGGGATTGCCATCTTGTTTAGCACCAAGAAGCCTGTTAAACATACCCTTTGGTCCCCCTGCTCTCCCCTACCACATGCATTAGGCACCATCTGGATGCTCATGGGTAGCACGTGAGACCTATCACTGTAAGTAAAAAACAAAAACAAACAAAAAAATACAGAAAAGGAGGAAGAAAGAAGCTTGTTTCTGGAGATATTCAGCATTAGGTTTGCTTCTCTTCAGGGAGATGTGGGACACTAAATAAACAATATCTGGATTTGCAGCCTGTGGCTTAGGAAGAGAGAAAGGGATTCAGTCCTGAGCATCACCTCCAGCATGTTGCTTCCTCGCCACTGCCTGGAATCCTGTCTCTGAGTAGATTCACACACTGACCTGCTAAGGGAAAGGAAGAAACTTGGTTTCCTTCCGTTCCCATGATCCCATCATCACGTGGTTCCGTGGGAAAGACCTGGCTTTGCCTCAGCGAAACCACATTTTTATACACATTGCCTCAGTGACAGCAGTGGGGAGGATCAGGGGCAGAAAGTGCCTAAAACTCATTCCAGTCTGCACAGCTTCCATAGCAAAGCAGGGAGGGTAAGTAAGCAGGGCAAGAGAGAAAATGTCCTGCAATTCTCTCAAGTGGTTTTTTACTATTTAGCCTGTGACCCTGTACCTTTGCCATCCTGGGCTGAGTGTACCTGACCAAGTCCTAATATAGTAATTTGTTTTGTATCTCCTAACGGAGAGTTCTGGTAGTCACAGGTGCCATAGACAAAGACCATGGCTAACCATAAGACCATGGAAGCGTAAGTCAGAAGACTTCATTATCAGCGATGGGCAGAGGAGAAATAGTTTCTCCTGCTTGTCCTGTCCTGAGACTCAAATAATAATAATAATAAAAAAGACAACTCTTGGCTCTGCTATTTGTGGCAGCATCAAAACTCATGGAAGTGATTTTCCCAAAGTGCTGAGTCAGCCTCACCCGATTCCCCCCCACAATCATCACACTCCCCGTGGGATGTGAGTGAGGCCAGAACAAATGGTAGTAGAAAATCCTACCGCTGGCATCCTTTCCCACTGCAACATCTCCAACCTGACAAGCGAGAGTTTGTTTTAGCCACATGTTTTTCTCAGTTGCTCTAATGAGATTGCCAGAAAAGGGCACAAAACATGTGGCAGGGAGGCTTTTAATACTGGGACGAGCTGCTGAAGTCTCGCCTCCTTTCACGCCACTGTTTTGCCTCTAGACCTTTTCCATCAGAGAGGCAAAGACGTGCCAACCCGCCCAGGTTTGGAACCATGGTTTAACTGCAATTGGTCTTGCAGCCTGCAGCTCAAGCCCTGTAACAGCAGTCCCTCAACGCCAATGTGAGAGAACCACCTTCAGGAGGACTGACATAATGACATGCAAGAGCCAGGGCCAAGGGAGCACCCCTGCTGCAGAAGTGAGCAGAATCAGATTCAGTCTGCACCTGGGGAAGGGAAAACCCTGTCTGGACTGGGCTTGGCTTCCTGCAGCTGGAGAACTGAGATCAAGCAGGGGTTTGGCAGGGAGTTTTGGCAGGGTTCTCTCTCTCTCTCTCTCTCTCATTCTGTGCTTGTGATCCCCAGTGGGAACAGAGTGGTGGGCTCTCCTGCTTCAGTGGCAGATGACTCTGAAGCATCTGGATGTGTCTGGCCTCTTTCTCTTCAAAGAGCTAGGGGTGACACAGCAAAGGATTGTCCCACCAGGCCACCATTTTACAGCCATGCTACGCTGGGGAAGGGCCACAGGGCCCAGAAGCTTGGGCCATAATCTGCGGGCTCTGTGACCCAAAACTGCATCTACAGAAAGTCAATGACATACTTTGGAAGGCCAACAGACTTCTTTTTGGAAAGACAGTATCTTCTCTCACCACTCCTACATCTTCCTTGTGCTACAGGAGACCAGCAGACCCCAGACTACTCAACACACCTACAGGTGTGAACATTGATATTAGGACCATGTTTCAGGCTGCAAAACTGGCATGTCTAGTCAGGACAGAGAGAAGCCAGGATGCACCTGGGCAGTGGGAACATTTTAGCCCTTTCTACGGGAGCTTTTTGAGGTCTTTAAAAGACGTTTAGATGTAGAGCTTAGGGATATGGTTTAGTGGGGACTGTTAGTGTTAGGTCAGAGGTTGGACTCGATGATCTTGAGGTCTCTTCCAACCTAGAAATTCTGTGATTCTGTGATTCTGTGAAGTCCCAAGGAGGGACACGTTCCCAGGGGCAACATCTTAGCTTTAACTCGAGGACCCTAAATGCCAGCCACATCCCACTGGCAGATTTAGAACAAGCCAATAACTTAAGCTGGGGTCATAAGGTGAGGGATGAGAGATGGTAGTGTCACCCTCTAAATGCACAGACACAGGCCTGGCTGTGAGAGAGCGTGAGGTGGGAGACAGTGTGGCAAGTTTCACACTCGATGCCTGAGACTTGACAGGCCCATTTCCAAGTGATTTGCAGTGGTCGCGGGCAGTAAAGAGAGAGAGAGGAAGAAGAAGAAGGCCGGAGAGGCCTTTGGAAGGAGGAGAGGCAATTAGTCAAGGCTGGGCTTGACCAGGTACCCGTTGAAGGTGATGTACACATCGACATCATCACTGTAAATGGCATTCTCCCGCTCCCGCTTGTAGAGCCTCACCCAGACCTCATCATTCTCCTGAAGATCCAGCATGAGGCTCTGGCTCTGCATGATGCTGCGGTCACTGGGTTGGGCATACAAGATGACCGCCTCTTCTTCATTGTGCATGATGTGCATGTAGGTCTCCTTGAAGTTCCAGGTGTGGACGTTGAGGCTGAAATAGTACAGGCCACCTACAGAGCAGTAGAACTTGCCATTGAACATGTCAAAGTGGCTGTAGAGGTTGACGAAGACAGTGTCAAAGATCAAGACCTGGAAGCCCTCGCTGCTGTGCAGGGCTTTCTTGCGACCAACGGAGAACGCAGCGTACTGGTGCTTGCAGGAGTCCCCTGCTGTGCCCATCTGTCCTTTGCTGCCTTTCTGGCCCTGGGCACCTCGCTCTCCTCGTGGCCCTTCTTTGCCCCATTTCCCTGGCATCCCAGGCTCTCCCCGGTCTCCTTTCTCTCCTACAAGAGGAAACAGAGAACACAACATCTGTGTGATACCAGAGGGAGAGGTGGAAGTGGCGGTGAGAAAAAAACAATGAGGAAACAGGGCCGCTCAAGGATGGGGCAATGCCAGAAGAAGGAATGCTCCTGAGGGTCACAATATCATTGTGCTTTATGGAAAAGGAGCCAGCAGAACTATGGGTGTGACTGGGGTCTCTTTCCTTACTAACCACCTGATATGGCCTTGCTGGAGGCATTAGGATCTGTCCCTAGGAGACTCCAGCCCAAGATGGAGCACAACAGTGCAAAGTACTGCTGGGTCTCTTGACTTCATCTTCATCTTCAACACTCTTTTACCCACACCACAGTCCCTGCCCCTCCTACACACATCTCCCAGGACCCAGTTATCCGTGTAGTATGAACACTGTTCTTGCTGAAGGCTGGAGAAAGGGACAAAATTCTGATGCCTGTGGGAGAGTATGACTAGAGAGGGGTAAGAAGTGGGGCTGGAGGGAAAAGATCCAAGCTGAATGTTGTGGGTGGTGCAGTAAAGCTTAGAGGACTGGTACTTTGAGGATACTAGCAACAGCTGGGCATCCTGTGTAATTAATAATGGGGTTCATACATGGCCTGTCACAAGCTTGGGCAGGCATTAATACATTGAGAGAACAGCACCAGAACTTACTTTGTGTGTAGAGAGAAGACAGAGGTCAGAGCAGCCTCCACCAAAAGTGCCAGCATCCCAAATTTGTGCCTTGTTCCCTTCCTCCTGTCCCTCCCCCATGTGGTTTTGCTAAATTACTGGTGCACAGATTTCCCTGCAACACCCCACTCTGGTCCAGGCCTCTATCTGCCCCTGGACACACTTGTGAGCTTTGATGGGCTGCAGCTATTTCCAGGCTGGGCAGGGAAGGGAAGACATCTGCCCAGCCTGTCCAGAGGAACCGCAGAGCAACAATGAGTGGAGCAGGATCCAGCTGGGAACAGGCTTTGCCCACAGCAAAGGCTTGAAGGGGAGCGCTGGAGGGAGGATCTAAAATAAGAAGCCTTTTCCCCCAAGCCAAGCCAGCCACTGCAGGGTGGAACAACCTGGCCCCATGCAGGCCTTGGCACCCGGGGGACCAAGATGGGCACTTACCCTTCAGTATGGTGATGTTGATATAGGGACGCACCTCTGGCATTGGGTAGGGCAGGTGGCGGTGGCTGGGAGGGTGAGGTGAGGCATCCGTGGAAGAGTCCAGCGGGTCACAGCAGCGCCTGCAAGCACCAGGGGCAGGTTCTGTGAGGCTGGGTTCATCAGTGGGTGCCCCAAGGACAACAAGAGGGAGGAGAAGGAAGGCCAGGGGTGTGCGCAGGTAAATTATGTCCATGGTAACCTGGGAAGATATGAGGAAGGGCTGGAGTGAGGGATAAGAAAGGGAGGACATGAGGGATGGAGAAGATATCACCAAGAAAGTGATGTTGGTGGCTGGAGCTGGTGGAGGGACAAATTTACATTGTCTTGTGGAGGGTGTTACATGCTTGATATCCCTGGAGGCTCAAGGCAGCAATCTGAGTAGCAACCACATGGCCCAAGAGGATGCCCCACGCCCTTCAACCCAGACCGATGGAGAGTGGAAGAAGGCTTCATCCTCAAAGCCTGTCTCGAGGCAAACTACTGGAGCCACTCAAAGACTCAGTCGCCAGGTGGGGATAGAGGAAGGAGACATGGCAAACCACATAGCTCCTTCAGCAAAAGGCTTAGTAGGGTGATGAAACTGTGGGGAAGGCTGTGAAGAAGTTCTCCAGACTTCCAGCTGCCAAGTATCAGCCATTCAGAGGATTTATAACCCAGTGCCCCAGCTGGAGCCAGACCCACACGTCCCTGCAGAGAGACTCCTTCACCGGTGGGCTGGGAACTTAACCCCAGCCCCATCCCTTCCCCACCACCAAATCCCATCCCTCTGTGTTCCTAGGGCCCTCCACCAAGCTCCCTGCTTCCTTTCAGTCACAGGAGGAGAGCCGAAGCCCAGCCCCTTGCCCAAAGGGCTGGCTGACTCCTCAGTGCAGCAGGCCTTTGCAGCAGGTCCAGAGAGTAACTGCTCCCCTGGAGAGGAGGAAGGCAGCAAAAAGCAGAGCAGGCAGCTCACAGAGAAGTATGTGTGCAAAAGACAAACATGCAGACATGCTCAGAAACCCCCTCTCCCAGCCTTTGCTCCCCTTGCCTCTGCCTGACCCCCAGCACAGCTCACCCTAGAGGCTGAGGGCTCCCTGTCTGCTCCCCAGCCCCTGCTTGCTGCCTTCTCTCCGCATGCAGCGCTGGCCCCTGAGCCCATGGCTTAAGGAGCTGGCTTGGCAGCGGCTCTGCTCAGCACTGGCAGGGTGCTCAGCCCAGGCTTGGACCTGCTCCCTCCCCTCTCCTCTCCCTCCCTTCTCCTCCCTGGCTTTGGGCGCCCTCCATAGCAAACCAGCTTAGGTTTCAGTGCTTCTTAACTCTTTCCTAGGAGGTTTCTTTTCACTTTTTATTCTCTCTGCCTTTTTCCTTCCAAAGAGCCTAGCCTGGTTGGCAAATTGCAGGCAAAATTGGTTGCATGTTAGGGAAGAGATGGGAAGGCAGCAGGGCACTGTGTCATCCTGAGCATCTTGTGGTGGGATGGTGCAGGATTCCCCCCTCTGCCAGTCCCTTGCCCCATGAACCAGCCCTTCACCTGGCTGCCCATGCTCTTTCCCACTGATTGTCCCCAGACTTCCCTTTCATCTTTCATTCTCTCCTGTACTGTTTCTTTCTAGGTGTCACCGCGGCCTCTCACTCCATCCACGCTATTTCCAGCAGGCTCATGTGCCAAATGGGAGAGGCACTGGCTTTTTCCCTCTCTGGTCATCCTCCTTCCCTGGGCAGAGCCCCAAGCCTTGCGCTCAGGCGTGTGTCAAACCCCGGTCATGTCCCGGGCAGAGGAGTTCACACAGGAGGGGTGTGCTGGCCCAAAGCTCAGCACCACTGTCACCAGCCAAAGCTGAGGCTCTGCAACAAACCCTGGTGAGGGTCTTTGCCCCGAGTCTGGTGACCCTCTTGTGCCCTTGGGGTGAGCACCACGTGGCTGCACTGGGAGCTGGGGTGAGGGTTGTTCTGGGGGGGAAGGAGGAGATTTTAGGGGTTCTGTGGCAAAACTGGATTTGGGAACCTACACCCCGTGCGGGTGCACATGTGCATCCTTGGAAGGCAAAAGGGAGGGTGAGCAATTGTTCTTTCTGCGGGGGCCAGAAGTGCCAAGTCAGCACTGCACAGTTTCCAAGGGAAGCTGGAGAAGACTTCTAGGCTTCTGAGTGGAAAAGGGTTTTGTGCATGCCTATGCGCGCTTGGATCTTAATTAATTTATTTTGTTATGTTTTTGTTTTCCTTCTCCCAGTTGTTCGGTTCGGGAATGGGAGGCCCTGCTTCCCAGAGAGTGGCTGGCGCTTGGCAGGACCCCAGCACCACTGGAGAAGCAAGCGGAAAAGTCTGGGAAAATATGTGCTGCAAGCTGGGGGGAAGGGAGGGAGGGGGCTGGGAGGGCTGGAGATATTCTCGGGCTGCCTGTCAGCCTGTAGCTCAATGAACACAGAGCCAACATGCCTCCAGCCGCGGCCGGAGGAGGCCTGAGAAGCTCACGAGCTCCCAGCAGCGAGCCTCCCACCTCTGCCCGTGCCTCAGTTTCCCCTTTTGGAAAATGAGAGGGGGAAGAGGGGAAGGGGCAGAGCGACGCTGCTTGCTGATGGAGCCTAGCCAGCTTATAAAAGCAGTTCATTGTATGATGAGTTGTGTTTTCTGCCCACTGCTGCTGGGGATTTCCGCAGCTGACAGTACTACTGCTGCTAGCCTATACATTTTCTGGGGTGCAAGGGAGACTGGCACTGAAGGCAGACTTCCTCTCTGTTCATCAAAGCCTGCACTGCCTCATTCTCCCAGGTCTTATTTCCAAGCATGACATTACTTCTTTTTGCAGCTCTTTGCCTTGTATCTGACCTCCTCCACCTTTTTAGGGGAACAGGCAGCACGAAAGTGGTTGCCCTCATTTCCCTCCTACCTCTCCATCCACACGCATGAGGTGCTGCTCACAACCAAGCAAATATTCTCCATGGAGGACCTCACTGGCTGGGCTTTTGTCTTTTTCTCATCTGTCTGGGAGAGCAGCAGTGGGTGGTGAGCAGGACTTTGAACCCAGTATCTTGTCCAAGCTCAACAGGGACATTCGGGGAGACAGCAAAGTCTTGCTCTGGTGGCCTTGCCCTGCTGGGCAGCAACTTGTGCCAGCAAAGACACCTTTGCCAGAGAAATATTGCCCCGATCCCTGAAGGGAATGGGCTGTACCAGCAGCATTTTGCCAGTGCAGCCACTTTTACAGGAGGTCTTGGCTCGCATGGCTGCGTGCTCATATGACGGGTTTCAAGAGCTCTATCCCCTGTCCCCGTGCCAGCCACACTTCTCAGCGTAACCCAAGCCTGAAGGCACCCTGCGTGCTCAACCAGCCTCGCTCTCCCTTGTTGCACACTGCCTTGGAGGCAGCCCAGGGAAGCTCTGGCCAGATTGGACAACAGCAATCCCTGCTCAAAAGCAGCTGCTTCCTCCTGCTGCGTTTCCTTCCTTCTCCTGAAGCCCTCCCCTCAAAGGAGAGCGTAGGGGATAAATCCTGGCTCTCCCAGCGACTCCCTGCACCCTATTAACCCTGTCTGCTGCAGGTACAGAAGGAAGGAAATCCCTTGGTGTCTCCCACCCCTTCCACACCCCCTGTGTGCAGCTTAGCTCCTCCTGCACACGTGGACCCCCCTGCCCTGCTACCCTTGCAGAAATCCACCACAAACCCACCCATGCGGCTCTTCCATCAGCAAAACCCAAACTCTCCCTCCGCAGCAAAGGCACCTTCCGTGTCCGTCCACACCATGAGGCAGAGGAGCAGCCCCTTCCCTTCCCCTTCCTGGCTGCTTCTCCTGGACCAGGGTGTCTTTCCCCTTCCCCAGCCCTCTCCCCCCACTTTCCCAGAGCAGCGCAAGCAGGAAGGGGAAGCAGAGGAGCTCTTACCTCCGCACCCCTCCAGAGGGGTCCCGTGCTGGGTTTTCTGTTATCCTCAGCTGCTCCTGGTTAGCAGCGCAGGGAGAGAGGGAGGGAGGGATGGAAGGAGGGAGGGAAGGAGGGAGGGAGGGCTGGCGGGGCCCAGCTGACTCCAGCCAGATGCTCGCCAAGTGCTCTTATGTAATTACCGTCCTTTCCATCCTGCCTCGGAGGCCTTGGTGAGTGCCTCCCCCATGCGCTGCCCTGTGTCAGGCTTGGCTCGCACTCCCTGCCTCCTTCCACCCGCCCCGCACTTTGCTCAGCGCAACAGCTGATTCCTTCTGGAAGCAAAGTTCATGCTCCTGGCTGCTGCCTTCGCCACCCTCGGGTAGAGAGGTCACACGTGCCTCAAGGAGCCGGGGCTGGGGACTCTCCTCCTCTTCATCACTGCCCAGCCCTGGCCTCGCTCTTGGTCTCGCTCTTCCTCAGCGCCTGCAGATGGGGAGGAGGACACGTGGGGCATGGAAAGGTGGTGGTGACTTTCCGTGCTTTGGGGTGCCCCAAGCCACCCCGTAACAGCAGCAGGCCCTCTGACACATCCCAGCTCTGTTTTGGGGATGGCTCATCATCCCAGGCCAGATTGCAGAGAGGGGTGGGAAGACAAATCTTTCCGAGCCTGTGGAGTTGTGCAGCAGCCAGTCCCTGCTACCCAGGAGCACCAACGCTGCGTGAAGCTGCTGGCGGGGGGACAGCTGAGGATGTGCAGGCTTGCTACAAGTCAGCTGCGTGGCTACATTTCACTCATAGCTGCTGCCCGAGCGGGGCCTGGATCAGCGAGGAATGACACGTTCCTTGGCTTTACGCAGCCTGCTGCAGCATTTGAGGGCACTTCTGCCAGCAGCAATTTCTTCTGTGGCCTGCTCTGTCAGCGTGGCAGCCTGGCTTTTCTCACACGGAACAAGGCCTGGCAAAGCTGTTACTTTTTTTTTTTTTTTTTTACTTTTTTTTCTTTTTTTTTCCTTTTTTACTGTGCATTGCTTAAATGCCACGTGGAGCAGCTAGACGAGCTGTTCACCTGTACTCGCAGCTAGAGCAAAACTCTTTCTGGAGCTGGCAGTCTCCAGCACTGAGCACAAACGATGAATGCATGTGCTCGTCTCTCATCTCCTGCTGCCCCCACAGCTCATCTCAGTATCACGTCTGCCAGGCACGTCTGAGCGGGATATCCAGGACTTGCTGGCACCTTGCATCAGCTGGAAATGTGCTGCAGCTCAAGGTGCATCATCCAGGCTGCCCTCTCCCCACAGGTGGCTTCTCCAGCTTGAGTCTCCCATCCTCTGACCCCACCTGCATGTGAGTCCACCAAGAAAAGAAGCTGCCAGTTTCCACCCCAAATTCTGGCACGGGACTACAGGCACTAACCTTGTGGTAGGCAATGAGACTTCATAGCCTTGTGAGCATCTAGACCCCATACCTTGGCTTGGTGGGAGATAGCAGGGGATGCTAGAGCCTGTTTGAACCAGTTCTTAAAAATAATCTTCATCCAAGCCTGCTCCCTTCTGCTTCAGTGACCCTTCCTTAGAGCCCCTCTTGCTTCATCAATGCCTCAATCTGTGGATAATTCCAGACATCAGGGGGGCTGAAACAAAGAGGTCCCACCACCCTGAATCAGGTCCTAAACCTGGTCCAAAAGATTCTTGCCATGTTCTGCAGTCATTTGGTCCACCATGAGCATGGTCATCACTCTACCCTCCAGAAAAAGGGTAAGGGCATGGGCATTATTCAATACCTGTGCAGAAAAGCACAGCAGGAGGTGGCCAGGGATGGAATCCTGGTGGGTGGCAGCGGGACACTGTCCCTCTGTCCCCTCTGCCAGCTTAGCTTAAAGACCACTGCAGGGAACAGTGACAGGGCAGAGATGAAATGGCAGTGCTGTATGTGAGTCAAAGCACATAGATCTCCTTCCCACACATCCCTGTTTGTGGTGTTCAGAGGGACGTGCCACAGCTGGCTGCATGGACATGCCGTGTGTGCGTGCGTGTGTGTGTGTGTGTGTGTGCAAGACGTGCTGAGTGTGAGATCTGAGTGAGCTGGCTGCGTGCTGCGTGGCGTTTGCATATTTTATGCTTGGGAAGGCAAAGAACACCAAGTTTTCATGAGCAAATATTTGCATATTTTCCACTCGTTCGAGCAGATAAAGCATTTCAGTTCTCTGTTGCATCCTCAGGAGAGCCAGGAGCATCTTCTTTTCGGGGGGTGGGGGTGGGGGGGGGGGGCTTCCCTTTCTTGATCTCCCTGCCTCTTTTAACTGCTGGCTCTCCCTAACAATGGGTTAACTGCTTCATCCCCCTCCCCACACCCTGTTTTTCCAGGGTCCTGTGCAGCAACTGACGCAGAAAGCGGCCAGGACAGTTTTGCATTTGTCTGTGCTGAGCCACTGCATTACCCTGCTGATTACAAATACACTGGCTCCCTAACAACAGCTTCAAATGACATTAAAGTGTGGGCTGCGTTACTAACAGCCTGGAAACATCCCCTTGCTACAGGACCCCCTCCCCTACCACTGTTTCCTGCCCTCCCAGCTTCTCTCCAGAAAACTCACTGCAGAACAGAAGGGGTCAAACGGAGGGGGTCCGAAGCTGCCCAGTGAAGATATTGGGGTGGCAGAAATGTGCTTGGGTGTGTGTCTGTGGTGGTGGTGGTGGGGGGGGGGGGGGTTGTCATTTGCACCGTCATGTTGCCAGCTCCCAGTTTTAGGCTCTGCCTGGGCTGTGGGGGTGTGGATGTGCTGTCTTCTCGCGTACACGCTTGGGCTGAGACATACCGGAGTTACACGCATGTCTAGGCGTGTGTGCGTCCTTGTGGTGGCCACGTATGCTCTCATGCACTCACATATATATGTGAATTAAAAGCACCCACAGACGTGAAAATATATATTTATACACATATTCACATGGCTGCACATATCAATGCAGTCACGTAAACACTCATTTACATATATGCATATGCATCACATGCATATGCCTCTCCGTGTCTGCTCCTCTGCACTCTGACGTGTGCGTATGAGCTCTTGGCAGCCAGCAGGATGGGCTCCCCGCATCTCTCACACCCTGTCTGTGATCAGACACTTGCTGGGAAGAGACATTGCACAACACTGCTGAAATCACTGCGGCCTTTTCTAGTCTTGCAGCTCCCATCTCTACGTGATGAGAATAAAACCCTTTGTGCGGCGCAGGGATGGAGCCCTTATCTCCGTGCCTCTGCACCCAGAATAGAAAAATCCATTTCCACATCTGACTGGAACAAATCCCCCCCGACACACGGCCAGAATTTCACTGAGACGCTGCGCACGGTCCCTGTGGCCTTTGGGTTGCCCAGAGCCAGCCGTACTGTCCTCAGGAGAACCACAAGGGCAGCCAGATTAGTGCCATTGTCACAGAGATGAGCCGGGGACACACCAGGAGGGAGAAGGAGATGAGGAGAGAGGGCAGTGTGGGGAGACAGGGAGGTAACCTTCGTCATTCCCAACAGCCTTTTAATCAATGGTGATACTTTGCAGAGTTTTGTAGCGTTCATTTTCTCCTCATGAATTTCAGGCAAAAATATCTTCCCCACTCCCCCCCCCCATCTTATTTTTGATTTACCTCATTTCACCTCTTCCCCCCCAGTTTGTCACTGAAATATAAGCTGTGGTGTAGGGGGGAGAAGGAAACAAAAGACAGAATAATATGATACTTGTGATCTCTTTTCTTTTAAGCTCCTGTTTAGACTGTTGACCCCCAGTTTTGCTTTCCTCAGCTGGCTCCCCTGCAGAGCTGCCTCTCTAGTGGGCTCACATCCCCTCTACCTGAATGATGTCTCTTTGGCATTGCAGTGCTTGAGCTCTTCGGAGATGTAGGTGTTTTGAGAAGCCAAACAGTCGGTGGAGTTTCTCAACTGGTGACTTGCAGCAGATGGACCTGCAAAGGCGTGTGAAATGAAGCCTCAGCTCGGTTCACTGGGGAAGAGGAGCATCTCTGCTAAGTGTTGGCAGCCGGGGAGCTCCCCCCAGCTCCCCAGGCAGCTGTGCAGCCATTCCAGAGAAGGAAACCCTTCCCATATCTGCCCCCCATCCCACTCAGCTGCCTCCTGAGAGGTCTTCATCCCCTGTTTCATACCTTCCTCAGTGCCTGGTAAACAACCACCACTATGCTTCCCAGCTCATACCATTTCTCCTCTGTCCTACAGGTATTTCTGTGCCGGTTGTGTCCCTCATTCCTCTTGCCCTACTCCCCTCTGCAAGAGGCACAACACACCCCCATTTAAAGTGCTGTTTTGTCCATGTATCTGGCCGCTTGGTAGCCAGACATTTCTGACTTTCTACTCTTTCTTGCCTCTTATAGAGGCAGGAGCTTTTGCAGCTCGTCTTCATTTTGCCAGGTTTTATTCATTGCTCTTCATCCAGTGGATGCTGCAGGAGCTTCCCAAGCCAAACAATAAAAAAACAAAATGAGGCCTTTTTAGTGCAACAGATTGTGTATCCCACGGCCATGAATAATTTGGCTGCTTTTCTCACCGGGGCCCACAGCGTGGGGAGCTGGTGCATGGATGGAAGGAGGAGGAGATGTGAAGATGCAGCAGAGGATAGAAAATGGCTACCAAGCACTTTCTTTTTTCCCCAGGAGCTGAGCCACACTCCTCATCATATGACAACTGCCCACACTCAGGGGAGCAAGTACACTTTGCCAGAAGAGCTAAGCAGAAGGTGGGTGGTGTCACTGGTAGCCCAGCATTGGTTTCTGAGGCTGAGCCTGCCGGCATGGATGGCTTGGTACCAGGGTCCCAGGCTCAGAGAGGAAACAAGAGGGTGGAGGAGCTGCAGGGACAAGTGTTCTTGGCCAGGGAGGTGGTGGCTGTATCAGTGGCTGAGAGCTTGTTATTATCTTGGTTATTTTTGCCATCCCTTCCCACCCTTCCTCTGCTCTCTGGCCTGGCTGAGGCATGCCTCCTCACCTGAAGCCCTGCTACAGTCCTTTCCCAAACTCAGGTGTCCTGCAGTCCATTCCCCTAGAGCCTGACAGACCTTCACTTCTTCTCACACAATCTTTGGGTGACCTTGTCTCATGCTTCCTTGCTGTCATTCTGTTTACTTCATCCTCAGCTACTGCAGCTTGTTCTGCTTCCCAGTTCAGAGCTTTTATCCTCCAACCCAGCACCCCTGCCCCAAGCCATCCCTTCATGCCTCATGACTTCTCTCAAGTGACCTGTGAGACCTTTTGATCACCCAGCCAGCTCTTGTCACTGACCCTCCACAGACTGCCTCCTCCAACATCTCCTGAGCTAAGGGAGGCATGTCTCCCCCTGATGGGTCCCTGCTTTCCATTCCTATAAATTATTTGTGGAGGGAAGTGCCCGTGACCAAGGGCACTGGTATGAGAATCTTCTTTGTGGCCGTAGCTTAGCAACAGTGTTCATGGAGAAGTTCAAGGTGTGGGGACAGACACTTAGCAGAGCCTAAAAGAGTGATGCCAAAGTGAATGGAGAGACCTTCATCCCACCTGCCTTTGTACATTGCTGCTCCTCCAACCTGCGCACTCAGAGCCACCAACAGCTTCCCTCCAACAACGTGCACAGAAGCAAGCTCTCCCCCAGCACTAACAGTGACACGTTCTCTCACACTCTTACACAGCTAGTCGCACGCACGCACACATTGCCATGTATACTTGCATACTTTCACATACAGCCACCTTCGTACACACGCAGATACATAATTTCTTCTCCATCCAGAGCCAAATACCCTCTAATTTCCCACAAGAACAATTGCTTTGTAGTATTTCCCAGATTCCTGCAACCATAAATCTCACACACTGGAGATCTCCCAAGCCCCCTCTGCTCCCTGCCTCCTTTCTCTACTGATACGTGCTTTGATCTCCTGTACCAGTCAAACATTCCTTGGTACAGAGATCAGAGACATTGTGTATTCCCTGGAGAGCCAAATCTATATCATCCCTCCCTCCGCTTAACACACAGAGTGGCTTTGCTCAGTTGGCCTTTAAGTCCAAAGCATTTTGTTTATTTACAGTCAGGCAGAGGGAGAAGAAAAGGGAAAGAGTGTTTCAGTTTGTAATAAACTTTGCCTCCAACCCATGCCTCACCGACTTCTTTCCTACCCTTCTTACATCATATACCAGGGTGCAGAGTCACGAGGAAAACCTGAAGTTTGCAGAGTTCAGGAAAGAAACATCCCATTTGCTCTCCCAGGTAATATTCATCAGCTTGCTCAGAGTCCATGAGAACCCTGGAAAGAAAGAGCAGGATTTGAGTAGTCAGAGCAGTCTCCAGCCAGGAGCTGTGCAGGAACATAAGCTATCCCTAAGACTTGCTGGAGAGCTAGAGAAGGGTCAGCCATTCATACAGATGTCTGGTGTGTCTTAGCTGCAGAGAGTTTTCCTTCCTGTTCTTCCTTCAGGGCAAGATACTTCTCGTGTTCATAAGGAAGATAACTGAAGATCTTCAAAGGCACAAGTCACGTATACCTATTTGAAGACTTCCTTGAGGTGCCCAACACATGGTAGCTGATGCCTTTCACAGCTCTAGGAGGTTGAAGACTGCATCATAGGGCTGACCTTGTTCTCTCCATACTGCCAGTGCCCATCACCTCTTCAGCTCTCCCCAGTCCTTTCTTCACCTGGTACCACACAGACCTCAAGTGTCTCTTCCAAAGCCAAGTGCAATGCTTTGCTTTTTCCACAAGCTCACAGAGCCCTCTTCATCCTCAAGCATAATCTTGACCTTTAATATTCCCTTGTATTGACCTTGCCCATTGCCTTTGAGGTGGAATAGCACAGAGGGTGAAGGGGATCCCACATCCCAATGTCCCTTTCCCCTGCACCATCCCTTTCATCATAAATAACTGACATGCAGCTTGTTGCTCTTCTCAGAGCCCATAGGCTGTTCAGGGAGTGGTTTTTGCTCATTGCTCTCTCCTGCCCCACTGCACAGCGGGCGTTCCTGCCTGTCATTGCCATTCTGGGCAATCTTGCTGATCTCTCCCTCTTCTCCTTCATCATCAGTCTTCTCTGGTGGACATGCCGGCACTTCCTGGCTCTGGACTCGACGGGATGGCCTGAAGATGGCCCTTCGGAAGCCCTGCTTGAAGCGGTAGGAGAGGAAGCCGTAGATGATAGGATTGGCACAGCTGTTGGCATACGGCAGCACCACCACAAGGAAGTAGACACCAAAGAGGGATGGCTCCTCTGGCAGTGGGCAAACGACATTGATTATGTTGAGGACGTAGAAGGGAAGCCAGCAGAGGACAAAGACAGCCACGACAGCCACCACCATGCGAGTCACTCTGCGCTCTGAAAGCTTGTGCTTGGAGGACAGAGCCCTCACCCGCCTGCCGGAGGAGCGGACCTTCACAACGATAAGGAGATAGCAGAGACAAATCACCAGCAGTGGCCCGAAGAAGCCCAGGGTGGCAGTATAGACGATGAAGCCAGCTCTCCACACCGAGGCAGGTTCTGGCCACTGGATGTGGCATGTGCTCATCCCTAAGGGGACATCTGAGAAGACCACCACGGGTAGCACCACTACAGATGACAGCATCCACACGGTTGCACTCACGGCCTTGGCTACTCGTGCTGTCCGCCATTTGGAGGACTTCCCAGGGTGGACCACGGCCAGGTAGCGGTCAACGCTCATCACCGTCAGGCAGAAGATGCTGGTGAACTGGTTGATAGCATCCACGGCCATCACCAGGCGGCACATGAAGGACCCAAACGGCCAGTAGGACAGGGCATTTTGTGCAGCCAGGAACGGCAGGCCCAGCATGAAAAGCTCATCAGCTAGGGCCAGGTTCAGGATGTAGACATTGGTCACCGACTCACTCACCGAGTGCCGTAAGACCACGTAAATGACCAGGGAATTCCCAACCAGCCCCACCACGCAGACAATGAGGTAGACCAGGGGGATGAGGACACCGCTGAAAACCACACTGGGGCTGGCAGTGGTGGAGCTGTTGGGGGTGGTGAAGCCTGCCCAGCTACCAGAGGCATTCCCCTCCTCTGACACTGCTGGCGTGGGGAGGCTGAAAGCAGAAGTGTCCATAGCAGAGGCAGGGCAGAGGGTGAAGGGAGGTCTCCCTGCAGGATCAGTCAGCAACCTGCAGGTAAGAGGAGGAGAAGAAAGGTATTTACACTGGGGATATGACAGCTGAACAAGCCACAGATAAAATCTCCACATTAACAGTCTGAGTGTGGACAGGTGTGGGAAGTCAAGGTAAGTTTGTGGATGCTGGCAGCCACAGGAACTTGTGGGACAATAACGATCCCATCCAGACCTGGGAGGCACAGCGGGCATGGAGAGATAAACAGTGACATGGATCAATGTGTGGCCAGTGGATCTTCTCCTCTAGGGCAAGATCCTCAGGGGAAGGAGGATCTTGCAATAGGTTTGGAACAGGGAGAGTCGCTCTTTTGTGTCATGCTAGTTTGAAAGTAAAAAAAGAGCTAGATTATTTTGGGTGCTCCGAGAAAGATCAGTCCATTTCTCTCTGTCTTTCTCTCATTTTCTCTCTCTCTCTCCTTCTGCACCCTGCAACACACTGCTAATGGAAGAGGCTCTGCCTGCCCCAGCTGTTCACAACACCAAAGCAGTGTCCCAGCCCTCCTAATGCAGGTTGCCCAATTGCCCATCACATCATGGTTTGGCATGGAAACAGCACTCTCAGCTCGCTCAGAGAGAGCTTTGAGCAAACAAGCTCTCAGCTCTCCACCAGCTCTCTGCTGACACTGGGTGAGAAGTTGCAGGGAGAGAAGAGACAGATAAAGGAAGGACGTGCCTTCTGTCTTTAGACAGGGCTCCAGACATGTAACAGTGCACAGCATATACTCCAGACCAGAGACATCCTGGCATACCTTATGCAGGGGAGATGTGTGATGCTTTCCTGATCACTCCAGCTCTGGTGAATTTTTCTGGACTGGCAGGGTCACCGTCCTGATGCACCAGCTCCTTGGAAATGATGATGACTTGGTGGAAGAGTACAGGGACCCTGAGGCTCACCTTTACACATCCCGACAGATCTCTTAGGGCCCTGCAGCTCCTTTGTTCTTGAAATGAAACCTGAGGATCTCAAAGGAAAGGAATCCCAATATTAACAACTTTTAGGAGGCCAGAATCACCCCAGAAACTTTTCTCAAGTACATGATTTTACAGAGCATCCCAACACTGTTCACACGTCTTGACAGTACAGCTTTTAGTCTTTTTTGTTGATGTTATTCAGCTTCTGGAAACCTCAGGAGAGACCTATGTTTTGGATGGATTCCTTGAATATCAGATAGGCAAACCTAACAGACTCCACAAATGTACCAAATCTTACGCTGAAAGAACCTCATCTGACAGGTCCCACAGAAAGACAACTGGGCAAATCTACAAATCTATCTTAAGCCCAAGCTACTGCATAAATATTTCCTGCTATACTTAAATGGGCTTTGAAGAACTGGAATTATGATTTTTTTAAAATTATTTTATTTATTTATTTATTTATTTGCATGTGCCTTGGGCTGTGAAGCACTGTCTTGATGGAAGACCATCTCCTGGGGTCCTGCAGTACTGGGTTGTCCCACACATCATGAGTGGATGCAATAAATAAGCTGAGTAGGAAATGATTTGATACTCAGTTTTGAAGCTCCGGGATCTTTCGTCTGATGTTTTTTCCACTGCTGTTCCAGTGACGCATGTACCCATTAGCTCTTGTTGGAAAGGGGAGGGCAGTGCTGCTCTAGGGAGAAAGATCCCTGTGAAAGGTGGCAGAGACCAGAACAACGTGTTCATAAAAAGATGATCCTCCAAAATGTGAGGACATCATTAGGAATCCCTGTGGATGTTCCTCCTTCATTCACAGGAATATCCAAAAAGACATTTGGAGAAGAGCCCCGTGAATGTCAAATATGGATAAGGACACCCATGCTGGGGTGAAAAGCATGTGGGGAAATGTCTGGGGTCTAGACCTCAAAGCTGTTTGCTCAGGCTGTTTTTTAGCAATACATTAAAGCCAATCCAAAATACATTTGGACCTTCAGAGGTCCAAAAGCCCTACCAAAAATGCTAAAGCATACAGCACAAAACACAAGTTCTCTACAATCTTGTTCTCCTGCTCAAACAGCAATGGTGGAGAAACTTTGCCTCTTCACAGGCATGGTCTGTCTGCACCCCTCTAACTTTGTCAAGTACCATCTAGCAACTCAAGCTCCACAGCAAATATTCTGGCTGGTCTGAAAGAACAACCACAGGACATCAGTGCCTCATTTGGGTCGGATCCATGCTGCTGACTGCTTTGGCAGCACCCACGTAGGTAGAAAGTGGTGAGGGAAACTGGCCTCAGACTGAAAGCGTGCATCTGCTTGGGGTCTGTCCCTAGTGATGTGAACAGCACCTGTTGCAAGAGGCTTGGGATCTCCTAACAGGAGATCTCTCCTGCTGCCAGAATGCTCCTGGCCCATACAGCTGGAGAGCAGGGGTGGGCAGAGAGGCAGGGAGGGGCAGGGAATTGGTGCCACTGCTTTTTTTAGGGAAAAAAAAATAATTATCTTTTTTCTATACTTCTGCATTGACTGGGAGGAGGAGGGGAATGATAAAACCTGACTGCAAAACAGGACAAAAAGCTGGGAGAGACCACTGAGCCCAGAAACTTGCAAGCCCCTTGCCACCCTCCCCTCCTGCCCACTTTGTTTCCTGTGGTCCCATCCCAGCTCAGGATGGCCGCTGTCCCCCTGCAGGGCTGAGCAAAACAGTGTGGGCCAGGCTGTGCTGGCAGAGCAGGGGCGTCAGCAGGCTTCTTCTCTGGGACTCGGAGTTAACTTCTGCATGGACTCATGCCCGTGGGAGACAGCTGGGAAGAGCGGGCAGAGCCGCCGGGTACTTACGTGTCGCTGGGATGCATGTGTTCCTCTGCTTCACCGGGAGAATCCGTGTCATAGTTTTCCCCTTCCCCTTGCTTTCTTAAAAGCAACTGAGCAAAGCAGTCCCAGGAGGGAGCGAGTCCTAAAATGTCCCGTCAGCAGAGACGCGTGTCCTCCTTCCTGGGCCTGCCCATCGCCCCTCTCTGACTGCTGCGGGACTTCGCCTCCTCAGCCCCAGGACCCACTCATGGGGGGGACGTGGCTGTGAAGGGATGCCAGACCCCTCATCCCCACACTGGTGGCTCAGTGGACCCCAGTGTGCCCCCCGGTCCCCTGTCCATCTGCAGGAGAAGGGGGGCTCGTGGGTGGCAGATGGAGAGGGGTGGCAGATGCTGGGGGACGGATCCTGATGACCAATGGGCGCCAGGCGCAGGAGCAGCGGCAGGAGAATGAGAATGAAAGGATGAGCGATAGGGCATGGGAAGAGGGAGAAAGGGAGGGGAGCAACCGGGATGGAGAGGGGAAGGGTGGAGAGAGATACAGCAGGGAAGCAAGGGGAGAGTGCAGGGAAGGGGGTGGGAGACAGCAGGAGCGGAGATGCAGGAGCGGGGTGGAAGGAGGAGGGAGCCGGGGGGAGTGGAGGGGAGATGAGGGAAGAAAGGGATGCTGAGAGCAGCTGTGTGGTGGGAGAGTGGCTTGGCAGGGGGGGATTCAGTTCCGCCAGGATCTCCTCAGCGAGGGGTGATGGTGATGCGAAGCGCTCTGCAAATGCCCCCCTCCCCGGGGAGCTCCCTGCTCACAGCATCTTGCAGGCAGGACCGGTGCTGCGCGGAGCTGCAGGCTGACAGCAAAGCCTTCTGGCTGGCAAGATGCTCGGAAGCAGGGGTGGTGTTGAGCACACAGATCCTGCTGCCCTCTGCTCTGCCCCTCGAGCACCTCCGGCGGGGGGCAGATGGGCAAATAGGGGGCTGTCTGTCTCAGCTTTCTCCCTCCCCTGGCTCCCTGCAGAATCTCATGTCTTTTACACCTTCTTTAGGAAAAAATAACAACTAGGCAGCCCCAGACTCTCCCATCAATTTTAATCTGAGCTGCAAGGGGTGGACCCAGAAGAAATGGGGAAGGGCAAGTTAATTCAGCTCATTTGTAACTGGACTTCTCCAGGAAGGAAATTAGGATTTCCCCATCCCATTCCCTGCTCTGAGTGCTTCCCTATGCTCCTCACCCCTTCCCTGTACTGTGCAGTCTCCAAGCTCTTGGCATTTGGCACTGCTGTTATGAACATTTGAGCTCTTAGGACCAGTTCCAGCCTCAACACAAGCAGGGAGTATCTCTGTTAGAAGAACATAGCCATGGGCTAAAACCTGGACTTCCATAACTGCTGGTGCGATTTTATGTCCAGCCAGTGTTGCTTGAAGGTGAACAGGTGAATGCAGGTTAGAAAATTGTCAGGACACCTTCCTCTGAGGTCTTGGCTACATACTATGTGGAGCCACAGGAGAGATGAGGCCTCACTGGGGAAGAAATGGCATGGGCAGCACCCAGTGGTTGTCTTTGTCATGGCAGGGCCGTGTCCACCAC
This sequence comes from Nettapus auritus, assembly GCA_011076525.1. Taxonomy (NCBI): domain Eukaryota; kingdom Metazoa; phylum Chordata; class Aves; order Anseriformes; family Anatidae; genus Nettapus; species Nettapus auritus. The sequence goes on along the minus strand of CM021765.1, from coordinate 54,370,591 downwards.
ACTGTGCAGAGCGCCCAAGGGCTCATGTCTTGAAACAGCCACAAAACAGCAGAGGTCTGACAACGCCAGCTAACCTTTGTAGGACTTGTTAGCATACTCACAGTCACAGGACCACAACTTCCATTTCTCCAGCTTGCTTCCTCAATGCCTGGAGTCCTACCCCGTTCTCAGCCCCAGGCAGCTCCAATGGTGGTTGTGAAAGCTGCTTGAGCTGTGTTGGAAGGGGAACTCAGCTTGTGCCCCTCCACAGATGGACCGATTTTGTTTCATGCATATGGCAAGCCTCTCCTCCCTCTGCATTGCTGCATGTGACAGGGGACAGGGCATTGAACACACTGAGGAGGTAAGAGCTTTGCAACTGGAGGGGGAGTAACAACTTGCTGGGACTTCAGTGATCTGAGTGATGTTTTAGGGAGGCTGGGTCCCAGTCTCAAGGGCTTTCTGTTCCTTGCCCACCCACAGGTAGATACCCTCACCTGAGCCTTTGTGCTCCTCTGGAGCAGTGCTGGCACAATGTGCATTACCGTAGTGTGGGGCTTGGGCAATTTGTCTGGCAGCTCACGTGCAATGCAGGCATTGGTGGAACTTGCTGCCGCAGGATGTCCTCCAGGGTTGCTTTGCAGGTACCAGCAGATAGTGTCTCCTATCACTGAACGCAGAACCACCCATGCATTGCACTTGCACAAGTTTCCCCAGCAGCAGAGTACTTCAGGTGCTGTGCTGTGGTGGGCTGATGCTGACACAACCCATGCCACCCCTTGCTGCAGGACGCAGCCTGGGAAACTCAGTGGCAGCACTGCAGCGAGGAGAGGCGAGCTGGCTCAACTCCACGGCTTCCCCATGCCCTCCTAGGACTGCAGGATTTTGCAGTGCCAATCATTTCACCCGGAGCCCTCCTCCCACCTGCGAGCAGTGGCGGTGGCAGCCACCCTGTAGCACTTCTGACTCTCGAGTCCCTGCAATGCATCAGCAAGGCAGGTGCTCACAGCTGCCAGATCCATCGTACCGCTGGGACCACTCTCTCCGGCTTAATTTTAGTGACTCGGAGGCAATTTGTCTGGACTGGTGACTCATTCCTCTCTCGCGCTCTCTTTTTCTTTTTTTTTTTTTTTTTTTTCCCTTCCCTCCCCCTTCCTGTTCTCGCTCTGCCTGTGCCTGGCAGCGTGAGCAACTGCGGGTACCGATATGACCGCCTATGACGCCAGCACAGGAGCGTTCGTGCAGAAATGTTTTGGTGGAAGGGTTTCCCCAGCACCCTGCAGGGACAGCCACCACAGAGAGCAGTCCGAGTAAGGGTGTCCCCTCCCAAAGCTTGCAGAAGAGGCAAAGCTTTGCTAGGGGAGGAGAAAACTTTTTCAAGTGAACCCGCAGAGCCTGAGAAGGGCAAAAGCCAAGGTGTGATCACCCTGCTGGCACCATGTTTGCAGTTCCTGGGCTCCCCAGAACCAAGCTCAGAGTGGTCCCACCTGGATAGTAGCCCCACCAAAGGATCATTATGGCTAGTGGGTGCCTCCAAATGTTGCTCACTGCCATCCAGCTCTCCCCCAAGCTGTAACACACCAGAGGCACAGCAAGGATGTACGGTCTTTTTATTGTGTCCTACTCACTACCTTGTGACTTCAAGGGGGCGATGAGGAAGGGAAGGGCCAGCCGGGGTGTGGGGCAGTTGTGCAAACAGTCAAACCAGTGCTACAGACCCACGACAGTCTTTCAAGCCAGCAGAAGTGAGAAGCGCAGTGACTGCTGGAAGGTACTGAGCTCCGGGATGGTGGAGTCATCGCTTTCCTGCATGACGGGCACAGCCTGGCATCAGGACAGGGCCGGGATCTGCAGCCAAAACAAGGACAGGCCTTGTGAGACCCTGTTCTCCTGCTCTCCCTCCCTTGGTGGTAGGGGAAGGAAAGGGGCCAGGCCCTGGATGGAGACCTCTCACTCTTCTCTCTCCTCAGGCTCTGGCCAAAGCTTTGTCTTCTTGAGTTGAAGGGGAAGGACAGGAAGGAACAATATGAGGAATAAAGGAGTCCTGGGGGTGCAGCTGCTGCTTGCCAATGCACAGCCATACAGAACACCCCCTGAGGTGAACAGGCTCTGGTAAGAGGAAGGGCCATTTAGGCAATTTCCCATGAATAAGGAACAGCTGCATTTTTTTTTCTTTCTTTATTATTATTATTATTATTATTTTTCCTTGTTTATAGGCAAAGGCTGCAGCTTTGCATAGCTCACAGCTGGCCATGCCCAGGGCAGTTTGGATGCTGTTCCCTCAGTGGCACAAAGTGACAGACAATTCTTTTCTGTGAGGGCAGAGGTTGAAAATCCTGGGCCTCCCTGCACTCAGAGATGGGGGCAAACCTGTACATGGGCAGGAAGGGAGAAGTGGACAAGGGGCCCATGTTCTCCATCCCACCATGTCCTGTCCTGTCCTGAAGCAGGACTGCTGTTTTCCTCTTGTTCTCTGAGGGTGACCCATCACACCACGCACAGGATGTCCTAACCATCTGGGTGCAGGAGTCGGAAAGGGCCACCAGTATCCTCCCCAGAGATCCCTCTCACACTTACTCTCCTAGAGGAGGCTGCATGCTCGTTTCTTTGTCCGGGTGGGCTGTGGACAGAGGACTGCTCGGATGGCCTCATCAAACACCGTCTTGAGGCCACGCTGCGTCAATGCCGAGCATTCGAGGTATTTCACAGAGTCTGTTGGGAGGAAAGCAGGTGCCGTAATGAGGAGGAAAAAGATTGGGGTAGGCAGTGGGGGTGCCTGGGAGTTTGCTGTGAAGGGTCCTGACTCAGAAGAGAACCAGTGCAGGAGGAGGAGGAATACCACAGATCACTGTTAAGCTGAGAGAGATGAACATGCTGGTGTCACTGAACAGTTCTGGCACCGATCACCTCACAGCCACAGCACCCCCTTCCTCAGTGCCCGTTTTGCAGACAGACTCCTGAGGTGCATGCCTGAACAACACTGGAGTCTCATCTGGAGATGAAGTACCAAGTCTCCGCAGGCTTCAAGTGTCATTCAGACTGCCTGGCCTCAAGCACCTTCAGTGGCATCTTAAACCACATAGCACCTTCTTTTTGGGACTCTGGGCTCCAGAATTGTCAGAGATCTCATGCAAGCCACTTGGCTCTTGTCCAAACTGAATAGATAGGGCTCGTGTGACCAAATCCATTAAGCATTGGCAGGACATAATTCACTCAATCAGGCACTAGTGACTTCAGGGCAAAGCTTTCCAACTGTACAAGACCAGGGCTTGACTATTCCCCAGTCCTGTAGTCGAAGCAGAGCCATTGCATGAGGCTGGCCATGATATCCTGGTTGGATACCCTCTCCTCTAAACTCCCAGTTGAAAACTCCTCCCTCAAGCTGTGTTTCTCTCCCTTTCTGCTCTCTCTACCTGCTGGATCTGAGGGGTTGCCAGGCACAGGCATTGGTGCATGTCCCAGAAAGCAGCAGGGGGCTGGTGTCCAGAGATGGCATGAGATACATGGAGTATGTGGGGTTGCATGCATAAACCCCGCTTATCAGAGGCAGGAACAGGAAGCTGCAGTTGCAGCTCTTCCTGAGAGATGTTAGAAAACTCAGTCTTCCGCCTATTTCCGGAAGGTCTCTGCCCACACAGCAGCTGCGGCTTTCACAGAAAAGTATTGGCCCAGATAGAAACAGCAGAGTAAAAGGAGAGTGTAGCGTGCAAGTGTGTATGTATGTACTTGCATATGTGTACTGCATGTGTGTGAAGGATGGCATCCAGAGAGAGGAAGAAGACAGAGGCTTGAGGTGTTGAGGTTTTGTCAAGGAGCCCACCTCCTTCCTGAGCCTCCCGAAGTGCATTTTGCCCTTCATGCGTCTCCCTGTGTCCCTCAGAAATACCTCTAAAGAAGCCACATTAGGTTGAGGGGAAGCCTTTATCTTCTGCCTCTCTCCTTTCAGTAGGCCAAAGATGTTGTCTGCAAGCACATACCAATTTCCTTGGCCAGGGCAAGACCTTGAGGATACGTAATGGGGGATAGCTTCTTCTCCTTCAGCTTCTCAATGGTGTCCTTGTCATCACGAAGATCCAGCTTTGTGCCCACAAGGATGATGGGCGTGCTAGGGCAGTGGTGCCGCACCTCAGGGAACCACTAGCGAGGGAGCAAAATGGCAAAGATGAGAGATGAAACCACGCGTATAGACATGCATGGGGGAAATGAAAAGGCACCCCTGAAAAAAAAAATCCATCAAGATAGCTGACCCCCTGTCCTTCCCCACTGCCCTTCCATCCAGTGTTGGGCATTACAGTCTGGCCCAGACCAGCCCGGTTCTGGGTCCACAAGCATAATCCTTCATATGGAGCAAAAAGCATGAATTGAGTCCCTCTAAAACTGAAACATCAAAGCAGGAATAGTGAGGGGTGAAAGGAGGGGTGGTGCTGAGCACAGTTCTACTAAGCAAAAGCACAAGCTCTTTGTTATCAGTCAGGGCTCCCTGAAACCCAAGGAGAAACTTGAAAGTTGCAGGAAGGAAATACTATGTTTAAATTCCTTCTGACTGACACACAAAAAAGGGTATTACCTCTATGGGTCTAGACATCTCATTAGCAGTCTCCACCCACACTCTCTTTGCAAGACCAACACCAACCTCACCCTCCACAACCTCTGAAGGACCAAAATATGCCATCTCACCTTAGCACGGACGTTTTCATAAGATGCTGGGCTGACAAGGGAAAAGCAGATCAGGAAAACGTCCTGTAGACATACAACCATGGTGCAGAGTTAGGATGAGCACATGGGATTGCTATACAGGAGGTGGGGAAGGGACAGAAAAGCTGAGTGGGCACCAAAGAGGGTCATGTTGGGGAAAGCTGTCTCTCACTATCTAACACAGTCCAGACTGCTGCTGATTGTCTCTAGAGGAGAGAATATTTGCTCCCCTGACTCATGGTAACCATAGCCACCGCTATCAGAAGACCCAAAATGTTAACTACAAGGATGGGGTTTTTGTGGTGGGCACACTCATCCTCATGGGAAATGATCTGACAGCGTCCTGTTCATTTCTCATAGAAAGCCAGATAGTTTTCAGGACAGAATAAGTTTGCTTGCTGCTGAGACAAAACTGCGTTCAACCCCAAAAGTGCACATTCAGGAGGCAAATGAGGCAGAGGATGTTATCCACATAAGCACTTTTCCTGGGCATGGCAGAAGTTAGGCTTCTATTGAAAACAAAACAAAGCCAAACCCCAAAGCCAAAACCTTCAGGGTTATATTTCTTCTATCCAACTTCAGCTATCTTAAACAAGAGTGTCAGACCCAACATTTCCATACTTCTACAGCCACCAGGGGCTCAGAAAAATTTTCCCTACCTGTGCTTGGCACATGTCCCATAGCGGGTGCAAGCATGTTGTTGAGAAATATGCATGTTGAGAAATATGCACTGACTGCAGAAGGAGCCTAGGCAAGCAGCTTACATCAGGCATCTGACTTTCAGGTGGCTGAACCTAGCTGAAACAAACTGTGCCCTCAATTTGTAGTCCTTTTGGTTGCAATGGCAACCTTCAGACCAATGCCTGAGGCAGCAGGGTGTTTCTGCACTTGCCAAGAGACTGCTTGGAACAACATCCCTCAGGGGAGGTGACCTTGAACTCCTACAATCACTCTGACAATAAGGTGAAAAACTGGTGAACACAGTATCTCATTCTTATCAGATGGTTCTTACCATCCATTTGTTCTGTTAGAGGCCTGAGCTTAGTTGAGGCACCACTGGATCAAGTACGTGTCCACACACCTGATTTCTTGTAAAGGTCAGAGACCAGCATAGAGGTTCATAGGAATGTGGAAAGCTCTTTCCTCAGCTCCAAAATTCCCTGAGACACTTGGGCTTTATAAGAAGGGCATTTTTTCACCAGAGCTGTGTAAGGCATCTAACCCCACCTTGAAATCGGTGTCAGGTGGACTCAAAAATATCTCTGAGGATCTGATTTCTTGCTGAGTTATCCCAGTAATGACATTTAGATGAGGGCTTCAAAACTCCTATAAATGTCTTTTACCTTTAGGGTTTCCAGGCACTGTGTATCAACATAAATATTCTCAGAAAAGGGCAGAGAGAGAAGGGAACAATCCCGTCACTGCTGATTTTTCAGCATTCAGCAGGGAAAGGAAACATATCTGAAAGAGGAACAAGGGAGGAGGAGCATGGAATGTGACCCACCGTCTGCGGGTAAGAAAGAGGCCTCAGCCTGTCATAATCCTCTTGTCCAGCAGTATCCCATAGCCCCAGATTTACAGGCTTGCTGTCAACCATCACATTGGCGGAATAGTTATCGAACCTGAAATGCAGAAACATATGCCATGGCTCAAAAACTAGAAGAGTGAGCTCTTCCAGTGGGGCAAAAATTTTGCTGTGTGCACCCCAGGGCAAAGCATAGTGATCCCCCTTCTCAGCTCACATGGCTGATGCTGGTTTCCTGTGAACCTCTACCTGACAGACTTTCCACTCAACATCAACCTCCCCATCACCCAGCCATCCTCAACAGGTGCCTGGCTGCAGCTTCACCTTCTCCATCTTGCATGCTGATCAATAAACTTGTGAGTTTCCTGCTTCTCTCCTCAATGTCATTCCCACAACCATTCCTGCACTAGCCAAGTCCCCATCCTTTCATTTGTGCTCTAACCCACAGATTTGTCCTTGAGAGTGGGGAAGAACAACACATGTCTCTGTAACTGTCCCAAAGCCCTGCACTCCTCAACATCTCTGCTGGAGCAGAGGTCAATATACCCAGGTGTGCTCCTGTCCTCTTTGAAAGCATAAAATGAAATATTTGAAAGCAGCTGTCAGGATTGCATGCTTGGGAACAAAGACATATTGTCAAAAATGGCTGTTACATTCATAGAGATGTTCTGCCCTGGGTTCTCAGAAAATTTTATTTCCTGTTCTCTTTGGTGTATCTTTTCATAAGCTTCATGAAGAAAAACAGATAGGAAGGAACCAATGCAGACTTTTTGAATGTGCTCATGGCACACACTGCCATTGTAAGATAAGCCATACTGCCCAGGGGCATAAAATGGCCTCTGTTCCCCATCTCCAGCCACAAGTATCAGGCATAAAGAGAAATGGTCTGCGGCCCACAAAAGACAAGTCCACTTCATGGCCACCTGCCAGGAAGGGATGATGTCCTCACAAAAACCAGACTGAGGTGAGATGGGTTCATGTTGCCACAATTATTATTGCAGCCTCTGTTGCAAATTGGTCTGGAAAAAAATAAAAAAAGTGAGGCTCTGAGGTTTTTCTGCACCTGAACTGGCAGTGTGATGCACTCTTTCTTCCTCCTCAGGGAGTGTGTTCTCCACACCCCAGTGGTAAGGTATGAGTATGCATGGTGTGTATCTCCAAACATACCCAACATAATGGGGGAAGACAAATGCATCTGACCACTCAGCCAAAGGCAGCCCTAAGCTTGCTACCTATTCCACACATCCGCTGAATTGCATAGTGCTTCTGCTTTGGCATTTATCTGAATCCTGCACTCTTACCACTAGGGTTATTGTGGCCTGCTCCAATAACATTACCTTGAACAAGGAAGGTGTCCAGACAGTCCCTGTCCAGAGAGTCACCTTCTCCTGGCTCTGGTCCCATTTCCGTAACCTGTTGCCTGACTGGTTCGCCTAGCAAGACTCTACCTGCTACTTGTAAACTTAGCAGGCAGGTAGACCCTTGGGTTGATTTATGTTTCCCAAATATCCCATTTATACTAGGGTTTTATAAGGCCATTGCGCTGAAAGGTGAATGACTGACCAGAAGTGCAGAGGCCCTTTCATTGGTTTGGCAGCTCTTCCTCTGCTGACCTGGAGATTGCAACCCTGCCTTCAGAGTGCAGGATAGGGCTTTCTGCACCCCTCTGCACCCTGCTTTCCCACCTCCCGCCCACCCCAGGACTGCGGATGTGTCACTCACACAGTGGGGATGTATTCTCCTGGGAAGGCATTGGTGGTGTAGCTGATAAGGAGGCAGGTTTTCCCCACAGCCCTGTAAGAGAAAGAAAAAGAATATCAGGGAATCATAGTAGTGCCATCAGTCTTGCTAGGGTAAGATGAGGATGGGGAAATCCTTCCATGCCTCAAAGTTAGCCCTGCTAGGAAACCCCTGGAAGGAGAAACACATTCACAAAACCAGACAACGTGTAGACATAGAACAGACAACCGGTAGGAAGGAAGACAGGATGTCACCCAGAGCTGTTTGTTTTCTTTGAGCACGAAGGCTTGTTTTTATGGTTTGGTACAGAGATCACTCAGCCAAAATGCATCCACTCCGAGCTGGGGGTGAGCCCATTTTCCAGTGCATGCTCAGTGCTGCACACTCACAGCTAGGATATACACGTAGTGACTTGGTGCAGGAGTGTCAGAGCTAAGCTGTCCATTTGTCTGCAGTCTTGCCCATCTGCACTATCCACAGGCTGATGCAAGCTGCAACATCACTGACACCAGAAGCCTCCTGCAGCCAGCAAGGTGCCTCTCCTTGTGGCTGCCTGAGGCTGCCTGCGGTGTTTCTGCGCATGTAGCTTGTGCTTCCTCTCTCTTCAACCTCCCCCACCCACATGCTGCAGCCGGGTGGAGAGCAAATAAGATGGGGTAGCAGCACAACCCAAGCTGGGTGAGAGCACTGGTGTGACAGAGAAGGGAAATGGGCAGTCAGTCAAGGGGAGGAGGTGTCACGGGCAAGGCAAAGCCTGTGGTGAGGCAAAAAAAAGTAGAGAGAAATTCCAAGAAGATAAAACAGCCAGGGCAGGTATGGGAAGGAGAATCCTTTTCCTGCTGAGCTGTCGTTTCTCGGGTCTGTGTGGCCTGGGAAAGCCTAGCCAGGCTTCAGTTTCAGCATGTACAAAGTGGAAGTGGGAAGAGCAACCTCTGTTCTCAGTCTATGACCACAGTTGCAGGATCAAGGAGATGCCATTTCTGGGGGAAAAGCCTAAGTCCTTCTAGTGGAGGCACTCCTGCTGGCCATGGACCCATGCTCCAGCCTCCTCAGCTGTACCTGTGAGGTCTCCTGTTGCAGAGCTGTGGCCATGCATTTTAATGTGCCCTTAACATGCACACTTGGCATCTTCACCTTGGTCACAAGGCACCTGCCCTGGTCGCTGCACTGTGGAGCAGCTGAGGAAGAAACAGAGCTCTTCAGCATGCTCTGACTCTTTTTTCTTCCCTCTACCACCTCCCTTTCTGAGCTCCTCCTCTCCGAGTTCCCTCTTTCCCCAGCTCCCCTGCTTCCCTCTTGTTATAGAGATATTGAAGGAGTGCCATGGAGGCTTCCTGAAACTGTGTGGGGAATGGCTCAGGAGATCTATGGGGCTGGGGGGGGGTGAGTTAGTGATGGAAGGGTGAACAGTTCTGAATTAGTCTGACTGAACCAAGAGGAATATGAAGAGTCAGTGAAGGGGTGAAGGTTATGGCAAAGCTATTGAGAGATGTAGGGTTAGTGATCTGGACACCTGCAGGTTCCTGGGACTGAGTTCAGGGAGTGCTAAGAGGTTGATGGTATGTGATGGAGAGGCCTATGGGGCCAGAACAGCTATGGGGGAGCATGAGGGGATTACTTAAGTGATGGCAGAAGGTCCTGTGGTCAGTAAGGTTGATCTGTGGCAGGGTGACAGAGCTGGTATGGCTGGGAGGGAGCTGAAGGGAGGTGAAATGAGACCTCAGAGATGAGGGATGGCTGGGCTTCTGTGTTGCAAGATGGAGGGTGGAGAGATGCAGCGTGCAGATAAACAAAATGATGGGGCAGATGACAGATTTAGGAGGGGTTGAAGTGAGAGGGTCTGAGAGCAGGACATGCAGTGGAGTTAACCTTGTTATGAGGGAACTGTGCCTTGAGGGGTGGTTACAAGAGTTGTGACATTGGGTGAGGGGGAAGCTGGAGGTTAACAAGGCAATGGTTAAATGCCTGGTGGCATTATTCATCCAGCTCTAGCTTGCAGCATTCAGGGGACTTTGCTGAGAGGTAACAATGTTTCTGTGGGGCTGTCTCCTTCCTTCTCCCTTTCCCCTGTCCCCTTCCCCCAGCCCCTGAAAATATGTCTATCATTTATTGTTATGTTTAAAGACTTCTTCCTCCCCGAGGTAGTTTTGAAGGAGGAAGTGACTGTGGGGAGCAGGGCTGCTGCAAATGTCTTTTCATCTGTTACCTGATAGCTGCCCCAGATAACAGTCTGGCCAGCTCCTAGCTGGGAAATGAATTAACCAACTCCATGCCAAACGTCCTGCCCCCATGCTGGGATCTTCTCCCCTCATTCACTCATCCCACAGGGCAGGGGGACCACACTGTGGTCCCTCACACCTCCCTTATTGTCCCCCTAGATCAAGCTATTTCCAAGGACCACAGGATGTGGGCAGAGCTGCCACAGTGCTGTGAAGGTCAGGTCAGGCTGCCTCCCCCTCCCAAAGGGGTACACGCCTGTGCCCACCTCAGTGCAAGCACCTCCTCCTCCTGGTGCCCACAGAAACCCCATGCCAAACGTTCTCCCCGACACCCTGAGGGGGAGACAAGGTGTCTGAACACACAGACACCGCAGATCAGGACCGCAGTGCCCTGTCCTCTCTCAGCCCCAGTGAGCAGATGGCTTTCAAGGAGCCATTTCCCTGCAGGAGAGCACTTGCACCTCTCAGGTTTTCAATCTGACTCGTGCCTACAGGTGGAGCCTGGCAGTGATGCCACCACCTCCCGTGTGTGGGCCAGCTCTGCCAGACCCATGAAAGACAGCCCCACTTTCCATGCCAGCTTGCAGATGCCCTTCAAAATGCCCTCTCCTCCACCCTCCCCCAGCCTCCTCAGAGTTAAGTTCCTCACCCTTGTGAAGGAACAGAGAGCGAGAAAGGCAACACAAGGCTGTGAAAGGTCAGCAGCAAGCTTGGGGAAGTCTCACCAAGCAGTGACCTTCTTCCTCACCCCTTGCCACCACCCCTCACTCCCCGCACCCACAGAAAAAGAAGGGGGTACATACCCATCTCCCACCACGACACACTTGATGGCTTGCATGTCCCTGGACCCGTGGCAGAGGACAGTGCCTGGGGCAAAGGAAAGTCAGGCCAAGGCAAACAGCAGGGAGATACGGGCAAATCTGAGTTATCAGACCTTGAGCTGAGGCGAGTGGCAGGTTGCAGGGAGGGAGGAAATGGAAGAGGGAACTTTACTCAATCGCCCTCTGGTCCCTCCTCCCCTCCCACCGCCGCTCTGAGCCCAGGCCGTTAGCTGAAGGCGGGGCGTGCATGACTTTGTGGTTTAGGAGATTATTGCTGTCATTTTTTTCACCCCACATGTCTCAACCCACTCCCTTCCTGCCCCATCCCAGCGGACGGCTGGGGGCACCAAACTGCTTTTACATGGAGCCAAACAAAGGTTAGAGAGGGGTGAGAGGCTGGAGGGGTGGACTTCCCCCTCCCTCCTTCATCATCCAGACTTTGGAGGAGGTGTAAACAGGCAAGGAAGTCTGCAGTGGGAGCTGGGGAGGAATGAAGAGCTGGGGCAATGAAGATTTCTCAGGTCTTCCCAGAATCCTTGACTGTCAATGACAAAATGTCACGAGGAATAACATTTTCTGTGAAGGCTGAACAAGGAACTTAAGTGGCCTCTAGGAAGCAGCAGCCACCCAACAGCTGCTGTGTCCCACCACTCCTGTGGCGATAAGTTCTTCTCTTACCTCCCCACCTGCCCCCAGATTACCAGTACAAAGAATTATTGACTCTGTCTACGTGTTCACCATGAAGTGAAGCAAACACATCAGAGGATGCAATGAATATTCTCTCTTCTGCTGCTACTATAAAAACCAAGACTGGTGGAACAGAGAAGTTCATGTAAGCCAATTTCTCCCTACCCAGCCTCTCTGCAACCTCTGTGCAAAAGCACCCAATGAGAGCTGCTGCCAAACCTCCTTCATCTTGTGCTCAGAAGATAAAAGAGTTTAAAGCTAAGCAATAAGGAGAGGCAAAGCCTTAAGAAGGAAGAGACATGGAGCAGAAATATGGCTCTGATCATTCTAGGAGACACCACTCCTTCCTTTTGCCCCTCAAAATGAGAGTCTGTAAGGTTCTCCTTCCTTCTGCCTTGCAAGGTTCTCCTTCCTTCTGCCTTGCAATGCTAAGCCTGGAAAAGTGCACATGTCTACACGCCTCTGTGCCCCACAAACTGCTGAGTGGATGGGTAGGAGATGTGCTTTAGAGAAAAAGGGATGCGGTGACACAGAATTAATGAGAATTTTCAATTTTGTCAGGAGGTCAGTTAGACCAAGAACAGTGGGCATTAAGTTGGGATGTTCCTGAAGGAAGGGATGCCGAGGGAAAGTGCTTTTTCAAAGGTTGGTGACCTCTGTGCTGCAGCAGCCACGGGAGGCTGTTGGAACTGACCTGCTCAGGAGGACAGCTCTCCCATCCGTCACACAGTGCTGGCCGCAACCCAAAAACATTCAACCGTGGAAAGTTTCCAAGTCTTGCGGCTATTTCAGAAGCACAAAACTACCAGCTGTACTAGGTGTTCCCTCTGTGGGTGGTAGGGAAGGGGGGGAAAGGAAACCCCCTACTCCTTTGCAAGAGCAGGAACAGGCTGTGGAAATGAGGGGAATACAGGTCAGAGGAGGACAGAAGAGAGTTTCAAAGGTTGCTGTCGGGAAACTAGCAGTAGGAGCTGGATAGGGCAGGCAGGTGAAGAATATAGTTGTCCAGGAGGTAGGGACTCTGTCAGATTAGAAGGCGGGTATACCTGGTTCTAAAGAATGATACTGGTGGATGAAAAAAAATACCCAATATTTACGGCTTGAATTGGAACAGGAAATCTCAAATGAAGCACTGCTGGTAGAGCTAGTAGTGTATCCCATCCTAACCCCAGACCCTCACCCAGCAAGTGTCAAGGTAGGTCTGCAGGCTGTAGAAAGAGGACCGTAGCTAGCCTGCAAAACAAGCAAAATGTGAAGTGCAACCCATGGGCAGTTTGCTGGCACAAGGGGCACAGTTATCTGAGATAAATTCTGAGCTTGACACCAGTCCACTTGTCAAAAAGTTTTGGAAAGCTGTGCCACATCTCACTTTGAAAGTTTTGGGATGTCTGATGGCAATTTGCTCCCCGGGCAACTGGGTACACTGGGAGCTCTCTGTGGTAGATGTCTGGGTGAAAACTGAGGTCTCTGAGATCCTGAGGGTCCTGGGAGCTGGGGACCCTAGGTATTCAAGGAGCTCTAGGTTGAGCAAACAGCCTGGGACAGAAAACAAATTCTTTCCTGTGCATTTTTGAAACTGCTTTTGGAATCACCTTATCCAGAAGAACATTTCTGTTTACAACAGAGCTTTTCTCTGAAGGTTTCAAATGACCCCAAGGTGCTTGGGTAGATGCAGGGTGGGAAGAACAGAGTGCAGACACCTGGGGTGGGAAGGATAGGGGCTAAAAAGAAAAGAGATGGAAAGAGCTGGAGAATATATTGGGTGCTACCTGGGACAGAGTGATGATGACCTGCTGACTGCCAGTGTGTGCTTTTGTCCTTGCAGACCTGCACGGGGGCCTGTGGGACTGGCAGCGTAGAATGGAGAGGGTAAGAAGAAGAAGAGTTAAAAGCAGTCAAGGAGGAGGGACTGCTGATATTTACATCCAGGTGAGCCCCATTTCATGGCCACTGTAGTTCGATGTGGCCAAAAATGAGCAGTGAAAGTCCTGGTAAAATGGTGTATCTCCATCCCTCTCCTAAGCAAATCACTTTTGAAAGACAATTGCCTGTTACTGCTATGGACAGACAGTTTTCTTCCAAGTCAGAGATCTGTGCTTTGAATCTAAATGCATCTCTCCTTTGCCAATAGCTACACAGAGGAACAATAGGGTTTCACATGAAGGTTTTTAAGGGTTTTCTTTCTATCATATTTAAATTATTTAAAATGGAATATTAAATTCAAATAATATGCCTTATAATAGCTCTGAGAACAACTAGTACCTGCTACATTAAAACCTCTAAATTGTGTATGCTGAAGGAAAGGGAAGGAAGGAAACTGCAGGAAATAGCCCTGTAACCCTTAAGTGAACACATACAGAGATGCTGCTTTGATGTGCTCTCACACCACCAAGAGGTGCTCTTAACATGAGCTTCTTTCTGCATGTGCAGCCAGGCTGAGGGAAGGCAGGCACCCCTCTGGGGTTTCTTGTTCCCTTTGCTGCGTTTGAGGAAGACGTTATGGGAAAGAATTGCTCAGTGGGATGATTCTGCTGTGAGATGCTTCCAGGGCTCTGGGTTTGCACAGCACCCATGTGGGATGGTGGGCAAGGGAGATACATAACATTAGCACTTTACCCCCAGAAGAATGCAAAGCAAAGAGGAATTTGGGTCAATTTGCCCCACCTCTCCCTCTTTTTCTGTGGTGTTCTGTTCTCCTGGTGGGGACACGACAAGGATCAGGGGCCTCTTCCAGAGCTGTTTGGGCTTCACAGCCCTGCACGAGAGGGCAGAAGCTGAGCAGGAGGCTTGTGCTTCAGCACAGAAGGAGTGGCAGGGAAATCCTTTCCTGCAGGGGACATGGATCTCATTTCTTTGCATACAAGGGCCATGGTCTCAGCAGGTATTCTTATTACCCTGGGCCCTGATATAATTATTTTATATGAGCTATTGCTCAGGCAATTCTGTGTGGCCAAGAGACATTTTTTGTGTGTGCTGGGTCTCCACCGAGGAAGACATTAGCTTGCTTCAGCCTGGCTAGCTGCAAACTGTCCCTCTTGCTGTATTCCTCTTTTGCCTCTTTCCACTTCCCCATTCACATAGCTTCATAACATCTGTCTCCTGCTTTTAGTTCTTTCTTTGCTTCTATTCTTCTCCAAAGCTCCCACCCCTCCCTTTTGCTGCCCCCCTCTCCCCTAACTGCTGTGGTTTCCCACTAACTGCCATGCTTCTTTGAGAGCCTGCCCTGAATTCAGAGCTGAGATTGTAATTGGAACAGGGCGATGCATCTCAGGCCATGATGCTCTTTCTAATATGGCCATACCAGGGGTCCTCTATCCTAAATTTACCCCGTCAGGCAAAAGTTAATAAAAAACTGAAGTTTCCAGTCCAGTTTTACTGAACACAAACTGCCTACATTTATGACATAACTCAAAAGTAACTCAAGCTCAGAAGTAACTCAACTTGCAAATGGTGTTTATTTAGTCTTGGACCTGTCATGTTCGTGGGCTTTTCCTACTGAAGCTGGGGGGCAGCTGGTCCATACATTTTATCGTGGAGGCTGGTCAGACTTCTGTTTGTGACCACTCTCAGCTTTGCTGGTTTGGGGCAAAATAGTTGGTCTACTGCCAACCTCTTTTCTGGAGCACTGAGAGGGGTTCCATTCCTTCATCTCTTCTTCATTGTGTGCCTGGGTAAGCAGAAGACCTTTGAGGATCAAGGTCCTTGGGAGGGCTGATTCGTACTTGCACTTCCCTCACCTGAGAAGTTGTTTGCAGACTCCTAAATCACACTGATTTTTTTATGGCTTAGCCTTGTCTGCCTCTCTGTATTTTTGCATGTCCCTGGTGATTCTGACATCACTTTCCATTCTTACAGACACTTTGTTTTCAGCTGGTGACAGCCTCCACATCACTGATGCCACTGTTACTTAATGCTGATAAATATAAATCAATATATTTTCTCACTAGTTGCTCACATGGTTCAATGGAAATTTTCACCTGTCTGTTGTTGTGGGGAGGTAACAGGGACTAGAGTAGAGGTGTAAATTCTAATTTAGTGTCAAATGCTTGACTTAGATCTCTTGTGTGCTAGCGGTCTTCATGCTTTATCCGTTGTTAGATAAACTGTTTTGTAAAACCAGATCTAATGTGTCTTTTCATGGTAAGCTGTAGTATCTTCTAGGAAAGCTGCATGAGGGAAGTGAAAAGAGCTGTTCAGAGTATTAAGGAGGTCTATAGCTACTCTTTTACAAGACTAATATTTCCTGAACTACCAAAATAAAATCTTCCACTTGACTTCTTCATTTCTGCAAAGGCGTAAAGCCTTAAGATTGCTGCACATCTGAATACAAGAAAAAATACTTCTGGCTCATCATTCAAGTTTATCAGACACCAAGCAAACCTCCTGTAATCTTTATAACATTCTTTTTCCTTTTCTTTCCCCCCATTGCCTTTTATAATCACCATCTTTCTAACTCAAAAATAAATTAATTCTAGTTTGTTGAACTAGTAAAAGCATTTGAGAACAGCCTACTCGGGTACTCTGCACTAGTAACTTTACTTTCTGCCTTCACATTTCCATCCTGAGCTATTGTTCTGGCTGTCACAGTCTGTGCTGCTTCTCACACTGGGAATATCACAGTCATTCTAATTGTTATATGAAAAACTGTGTTTTTGAGTTTGCTCTAGTGCTATTTCACCTTGCATCAGAATTTAGTTTGTGCAGGTCAGAATACCCATAATACCAAGTAATAAATTTTATACTCTCTCCTGACATACTGCAGGCTCCAAGACCAACCCAAGTGGCAGCCTACACGTCCTGAAAAGGCTACAGAAGTTGTACAAACCTGTACGTTGTCCCTCTGTGCATGGTTGTTGTAATAGTTGACATCATCAGCACAGAAAAATATTCAGCATTGGCATTGTCACTCTTTCTGTCCCCTTGAAAGCATTAGGAATTATTTGTATTACATAATTATTTTAAGTTTATATCAATAATCTGCCTAATGTACCAAGCTTGATGAGATGAGAACTGCTGATCCAGCTGGGATGCCCCATTACAAACTCTCCCACCTCTTGCCTGCACAGCCCCAGCCTAATATAACCATGGCTGGAAAGGATGTGCAGTGGCAATAGTATTTAATGGATCTAGCCCCAGTCTGCTACCAAAATTGTTAATTTCCAGGGATTTGTCTCTTCTACTTCCTGTTCTCAGATGCTCTGAAGGCATAGGAGAAGAACTGTTTCTCATGTGGGCTGGTAGGCATGAAAAGTGATAGGAGAGGACAAAAAGAGCCAAATTCCAACCCAACCCAAGACATATCTGACCTGTCCCAGTCCCCTTAACTTACCTTGATACTAAGTAGGCCCCACAATACCCCCCTTGCCTCCCAGTCTTCTTGTTCCCCCATTAACACCTTTTCTTGCTTAGCTAACAAAACTTTATACCTCTGGGTCAGGCCTGTCTTTGAGCAAGGAGTCACCAGTCCCATCTCTATTCTTTGCCTTGTTAAAATAATCTGTTGCCTGGAAAATGTTAGTTGGTTCTTCCTCTAGTCTCCTGTTTTTCCAGGAAGTGTATTACTTGATGAGACACGCCCTTGATGTGATCTGGGCTACTCTTTTTGCAGATGTTGCAGTAGTCATCACAGCAGTTTTCTTCAAACGTACAGGCCACATACACTCTAGATTTCTCTAGGAGAAATATGCCAGAATCAGTGCCTAATGTAAGAGCTGATACCTTGAATGTAAGTATCTTCCAGCATAAGCTGATTTTTGCTGCATGTCAATTTTTCCTTGCTTAGTCTGTATGTGAGCCAGGCTGCATCTATGCTGACCTTACTGACAACACCAGTGGGAGAACCCATGTTCTCTGAGCCACTGGCTATGGCATAGCTCTGACCACACAGTACAACATTTAACTCTCATCTCCCCTAGGATCCATGTGATGTTTCTATAGCCCTGGGGTAAAGCTAGGTTTTATCACATGCTTGCTTGTTTGTTTGCTTACTTGCTTCCTTCCTCCCTTCTTCGTCTCTCTCGCTCTTTCTCTCTTTGTTTTTTCCTTTGTCTGCCCACTCTTTTTTCACTTGAAATAATGAAAGGCTTGTGTTGTAGCTCTTTCATGGTATTTTCATGACACGAGCACAGAAGATGTGTTACATACTTAGGGGCATTTCCAGATGCATTGCTGGCTGGGACAGTGTTACTAACCACCTGCATTCACCGCAAATCTATATTGACTGTTTGGGACGCTCAAGCTTGTTAACTTATCATTTGGGTCTACGATTACTAAAGAGAGGAACTGCTAGTTTGCTCAAGGGTAAGCCTGGAACCATATCAGTCTATGTGCCATGTGAATGAGAAAGGGAATAAGAGCATGGAGGGGGAGATATAATTACCCTGCACTTTGGAAAGAATGGGCGATGCTCTAGGCTTAATTTAGTCACATGATCCTGTCTCGCTTCTTGTGCTCCCTCATGAGAAACATCTCTTGCAGGTGTTTCATTATTACATGGAATAAAATTATGCAGTTTTCTAATGCTATATACCCTATTCAGACTCCTCTAGCTGATATAAGTGAAAGCATTTAAAGTGTATCAAGGACAACCACTGTTAAAAATAAAGCTACCAGAATTAGCCGAATGCAAATAGTGGAGGTCAGCATTGAACTAAAATAGAATAGAATAGAATAGAATAGAATAGAATAGAATAGAATAGAA